>CM060371.1:99337099-100537099 GCA_030545235.1 Helianthus tuberosus | reverse complement strand
TATCAGTAGGATATCATACATATGTGTGATTTACCATTTATGGCCAAACTATGCCCTGGAAGGGCATTTTGGTCATTTCACATATGCCTTTAAGGACTTAATTGGAATTATGAGTTCAAGACTTATACCTACTGTAAAAATATTTAAAATCAATTATAAAATCAGTAGGTAACAAGTCTTGGGTGCTAAATATGGTTCTAAAGCATACTATACACCTTATTAGCGTAAAAGTCGATATTTGATGATAAATTCCAAAGTTTAAGCGATTCTGAGATTTTGACCAACTTTGAATGCTCAAAATATTTTATTTTTCATAACACCTCAGTAGCAAAAGGTTTTGCTTGTTAATTATATGTAAAACTCATTTTATTTGCGAAAAGGGTATTATCGTCATTTATAGACTTTATGCAAGAACTCTAGGTTAAGGTCAGTATATAATCAGACACAACACTCCAATAATTGTTAAAAATGATATCACAACACTATGTAGAGAGTTTTGTTTCAAAATTATAATAAAAGCTTGATTTGCATGCCCAAGGGCATTTTAGTCCTTACAAAAGCATTATTTTCGATTAATTGCAAAACTTTAGTTTATGACCAGAATTTAAGTGTCAAAATAATATAATTATTCTTACTAATCAGTACCTAATCCATTTGCATGTTTATTTATATTAAAAACCTCATTTTCAGATTACTAAGTGACCATGTAATATAACCTCAGAGGGTTATACAACATTATATGGTCATAATGGAACCTTAATGCATAAAGGAATTAAGCTATTTCGGGTCAGAACTGAAAGTCAAAGCAAAAGTCAAGCTTTTGCGACTTTCAGTTGCGAACCGAGCTTAAACTTAGAATTGTCGGGTTGAACATGTTTTGACATGTTCTAATAATGTTTACTAAGTTATTGAAGTGATAAAACATGTTTTATAACTTCCACAATATCAGATTTGATTTTTTTTAAATATAATTAGTTTGACTTTTTATTTAATTACTTTGACCCGACAATTAACTAAGTAAACAGTGTAATTAGGAGGTGCCCTTTTGAGGGATTAACACTTACCTAATTACAATCACGTAGCCATATTCGCCTCAAACAATGGCTGGACCGTTTAGGTCTAAACCGAAAGTCAAAGCCGTTTTGCAACAACTTTGACTTTTGGTCTTTAAACGCATAAAATCCGAACTAGAGTGGCTAAGGACACTTACAAAGGGTCCTAGCTCGAAACATGAACTAAGGGGAGCTTCCTTTTTTTATTAGGAACCTCAAGAATGCTCAAGAATGCTTAAGCAAGAGAGAAGAGATGAGATTTTAAATGGTGCAAGGAATGAAGGCAACAAGAGGGCTCTATTTATAGTGCATGGAGCCTTCCCAAGATCATCCCAGGTGTTTTATGATGTTCTTAGATGACTCCAGGTGTCCAAGGGTTTTTAAAAACCATTTGAGAATCCATAGTTTCAAATTCTTGTGAGTGGTGGTATGTTTGGAGGCCAAGGAAGAAGAAACCTACAGGTGTCACAACCATTCTGTTGAAACCAACCCGTCGCGTCGCTTGACAGCAAACAGGGGAGGGTGTTGCACAGCGCGAGCCCCTAATGTTTCAGCAATTCAAGTTTGAAACTTGACACTTTCAGTCCCTTAACCTTTTAATTCAAGGTATCTTTCATGATTGGCACATTTGACCCTTCTAGTTAAGTTGTAAGTGTTCTTGAGAGTATAACCCAACACCGTTAGGTCGCGGGTTCGTTAAAAGATCACCCGAAGGCACTAGTTTCTCTCGTTGACGCTTTTAACCCTTCTTCTTGAAATCTTGCACAACTTATCGTATAATAGTACCGAAACCTTTAGAAATTAATGTCAAGTATTCTCGGAAGTATAATTTAACATTACGAAGCCTTGGGTACGTTAAAAGTTCACTCAAAGGTAAGAATTAACATGTTGACACATTTAACCCCTTTGTCTTGTAAACTTTCGATTTCTTTCACAAATGGCTTCTCATGCCCAATATTTTACTTGTTTAAGAATACGAATATCATGTAAGGTCATTCAGAGGCACAAGTTTAGCATGTTGACTCTTTTAGTTCCTTCGCATACATCTTTTCATTGTTTGTCAACTTTAGTCCTTCAAAGTCAGTTTTTTTATACATTTAGGGTTTAGAACACGTGTCTTCACATAATTGGACACTATTTTACGACGTGTTACATCCTCACCCCCTTAAAAGAAATCTCAACCTCGAGATTTATTGAAATAAGTGAGGGTACTTTTGTCACATAGTGGACTCAACCTCCCACGTATACTCATGGCCTCTACGGGCATCCCATTTTACTTTCACAATTGGTACATGCTTCCTTTGGAGCTTTTTAACCTGTCGATCCTCGATCGATATAGGTCTTTAAACAAAGCTTAGTCTTTCATCTATCTACACATCTTTATGAGACATTGCTAGAGATTCATCAGCTAGACATTTCTTTAAGTTGCAGATGTGGAACACATTGTGAATTCCACTAAGCTCCTAAGGTAAGTTTAGCTTGTAAGCTACACTCCTGACATATTCGATGAGTTCGAATGGTCTAATATACCTTGGGCTTAGTTTGCCATTCTTACCAAATGCATCACACCTTTCCAATGTGATACCTTTAGTAAGACTTTGTCTCCTACCTCAAACTTTAGAGGTTTGCGCCTCTTACCCGCATAGCTTTGTTTCCTGTCTCTGGCAGCCTTTATGCAATCACAAATCTGGACAATCGTGTCCATTGTTTCCAGGACTATCTCAGGTCCTAATAATTGAGCTTCTCTAATTTCTGCCCAACAGACGGGCGTCCTACATTTTCTTCCATATAAAGTCTTGAAAGGCGCAGCCTGAATGCTGGTATAGTAACTATTATTGTAGGAGAACTCAAACAGGGGAAGGTGGTCATCCCAACTACCACCTAGATCAATGACACATGCGCGAAGCATGTCTTCCAACGTTTGAATTGTACGCTCACTTTGTCCATCTGTCTAAGGATGGTAAGCAGTACTGAAATTCAAACGAGTACCTGATGATTGTTGGAAACTTTTCCAGAAATGAGAAGTGTATCTAGTATCTCTATTGGATACAATAGACACTGGCACTCCGTGGAGAGATACAATCTCGTCCACATATAACTGAGCTAACTTATCGGAGCTATGAGTCTCCTTGATGGGTAAGAAATGAGCTGACTTAGTCAGTCTGTCAACTATGACCCATATTGTATCATTTCCATGCCTTATCTTTGGTAACTTGGTAATGAAATCCATGGTTACCATCTCCCACTTCCATGTGGGAAGTTCTAACTGTTGAAGTAATCCTGACGGCTTTTGATGTTCGACTTTAATCTGTGCGTACGTCAGACATTTAGCTACGTGTGTGGCTATGGATTTCTTCAAACCCATCCACTAATAGTTTGCCTTTAAATATTGATACATTTGTCACCCCCAGGGTGAACTGAGTATCTGGAGTTATGAGCTTCCTGGAGGATTATATCTCTAAGTCCTCCATGAATAGGAACCCAGATTCTACCATTTAATCTGAGGATTCCATCATTACCAGGTGAAAAATGTTCAATAGTTGCACCTAATTTCTCGCTTGGAAGGTTAGCTTCCCATACATGTCACACCCCGATATTTCCACATATTACCGGTGGGCCCGGCGGGGAGTATCGTGACGTAGTTGATATCATCATAGTCAATATACACAATATAATAACACAGCGGAAGGCTTGGTAGATAATTACTATTACAAACCATAATGTCCGAGTGTCCAAATAAAAGAATATACAGACTGGGTGTAATAGAGATCCACAGGCGGATTATAAAAACAAAATACAAGAAAACTGAAATAACAGACTTCAAGCATCTAAGGATTTACAAGATCCTTTTATTTGACACCAAGTAGCTCCAGCCTAATTTCGAGAGGTACCTGTCACTTAGTCTTTGGAAAATACATCAGTTTTCACTGGTAAATACAATTAACTGACTCATTTGAAAAGAGTTTATGAAAATTCATTTAAGTGCACAAGGCACAAATCCATTTATAACTTGGGACAATCTTTAATAAAATCTTGTATACAGTTTTACATGTTTGTCATACATATGGGGCCGGTTTGGAAGCCGGTCATGATTAACCGACTCACCACTTATAAAACCCACGAAGGAGTTATCCCCAACATGTGGGTTATTTAGCATTTGCATATGTCAGGTGTATGCCTACACCCCGTGCATAGGTCGTGGCCATTTTCAAATGAAATGAGCCGAGGATATCCAGGACACGGTCGTATTAACCCCAAATATTTAGGTTATCAAACAAAACAGATTAAAACGGGTTATGCAAATTTATTAATCACAATCCAATTAAATGATTCCAAACCCGACCAAGCGGTATTATTATAATACCGTATCCCAAGCCCGTATAAGGGAAAATAAGTTTAAAGTATTTACCAGAGCTAGATGTGTAAGGATGTAACTCAGCCGTAGGTTTCCTAAAGCCTTATGTAAATACCTTCTACCGAAGCTACTCAATCTGTATGGAAGGTTTATTAACCTATTAGGATACTAACGGGTCTTTATTCAAGTCAAAGACTTAGAACGGTTAGTTTGAAAGATACATTAAGGTTCGAAACGCTAGATTAAGCAGATACCGGAATAGAATGTAATTTAGACCCGACAAGTTTGGATACTTGTATAATATGGGTAAACTAAACACATTCTGGATTTTGAAGATTTAATGATAAGGTTAAACCCATTTCGGCTAATTCATGTAAACTAGTTACATAAACCGAACCGAACGCATAAATGCATAACGGGTAACCAAATGAACCATATACAAGTCTCATATGTTATTATGCTTAAGATATGTTAATACATCAGTAGGATGTTAACATATATGCCCAAAAGTATTTAAAACCAATTTAAGTCCCGTAGGGGCATTTTGGTCATTTTAATATTTATAAAAGAGGTTTTAAAGTAAACTGAAATTCTGGTCTAAAGTATTCAGTAAAAATATTTATTTTATGGTATTAAAACAGTAGGAAATCATTCGTATGTGAGATTTACCATTTTTGGCCAAACTATGCCCCGAAATGGTATTTTGGTCATTTCACATATGCTTTTAAGGACATAATTGGAAATATGAGTTCATGACTTATACCTACTATAAAAATATTAAAATTTATTTATAAATTCAGTAGGTAACAAGTCTTAGGTGTTAAATATGGTTATAAACCATACTATGCACCTAATTAGCGTAAAAGTCGATAATTAACGATATTTGAAATGTTTATGTGATTCAGAGATTTTGATCAGCCTTGAGTGTTTAATATATTTTATTTTTCATATCAAATCAGCAGAAAAAGGTTTGGCATGTTAATCATATGTAAATCACATTTTATTAGTCAAAAAGGGCATTATCGTCAATTAAGGAATTTATACAAAAACTCAATGATATGGTCAGTTTATAATCTGACCCAATATTCCAAAAATTCCTAAAAATGATATCATAATAGTAGGTAATGAGTTTTGGGTGAAAATCTATGTTTAAACATGCATTATGCATAATAGCGTATTTTAAATAATAAAAAGTTCAATTTTACGATATCTAGCATAACATCGTTTCGAAACCAGAGAATCATGTCAAATTAATTGAGACATGCTTATATATCAGTACTTAACCTATTTGTATGCTCACATTATCAAAAATCTCATTTTTGGCTAAAAATGGCATAATGGTAAATTATAAGCATAATAATGGAAACTAGCATATAATCCAAAATATTAATGACCAGGTAATATAACTCCAGAGGGTTATATTACAACATAAGATGGTCCAAATGGAAGCTTAAAACATGGAAGAATTAAGCTCAATCAGGCCAGAACTGAAAGTCAAAGCAAAAGTCAAGCTTTTGCGACTTTCGGTTGGCAACCGACCCTAAACTCGGAATTTTCGGGTTGAACATGCTTAGACATGTTCTAATATTATTTACCAAGTTATTTAAGTGATAAAATATGGTTTATACCTTTTGCATTATTAGCTTTGATTATTATTTACAAATCTGACCAGTTTGACTTTTTAATTAAATAGTTTGACCCGACAATTAACTAAGCAAACGAGAAAATTAGGAGGTGCCCTTTTAAGGGAATAGCACCTACCTAATTATGGTCATATAGCCATATTCGCCTCGAACAATGGCTGGACCATTTGAGTTTAAACCGAGAGTCAAAGTCATTTTACGTAACTTTGACTTTTCGGTTTTTAATTAACAAAACTGAACTAAAGAGGGGGCTAAGACACTTACAAAGGGTCCTAGCCATCTTTTCAACTTAGAATGAGCTTCCTTATGATCAGGAATCCCAGAATTTGAGAGGAGAAGTGATAAATTGAAGTGTGCAAAGAAATGGTTCAACATGAGTGCTTATTTATAGTTGAAGAACACCATCTATGATCATCACAGGTGTTATGGTATGATCCCAGATGTTTACAAGTGTCCTAGTGGTAAAATAAAACCATCAACAAGCTCCAGGTATCGAGTTTCAGGTGTGTAAGGCGGTGCAACGGGCTGCAATAACCAGCTGTCCTCTATTTTCTGAGCTGGGCAGTCTCTCGTTGGCCGCGTAGGAGTTAAGGGGAGCCTACGCGCCCCGTGACAACCTTAAGTTCAGGTGAACATTGTTTTAAGTTTGGCAGTTTCAGTCCCTGGTCCTTTATAACTTAATTTAACTTCATTTTTGGCACTTTGAACCCTTGAAGTTAGTTTGTAGAGGATCTTGGGAGTATATTCAAACACTGTTAGGTCCGGTTTCGTTGAACGATCACCGAAAACACTAGTTTCTACTCATTGACGCTTTTAACCCTTATTCTTGGGAATTTACGTAAATATTACATAACGATCTCGATACCTTGTGAATTTGATATCACTTATTCTTGAGAGTATATTTGAATATTACAAAGCCCCGGGTTCGTTAAAAGGTCACTTAGAGGTATGATTTACATGTTGACACGGTTAACCCCTGTAGTTTATAATATTTCGATTACTTTCACAAACGGCTTCTTATATCTGAATAATTACTCGTTTAAGAATATACTCTTCGTGTGTGGTCATTCAGAGGCACAAGTTTGGCATGTTGACACTTTTAGTCCCTTCGCATACATATTTTCATTGTTTGTCAACTTTAGTACTTCAAACCCAAACTTTTACATGTTTAGAGTTTAGGACACGTGTCTTTACATAATTGGGCACGTTTTTACGAGGTGTTACATCCTCACCCCCTTAAAAGAAATCTCGACCCCGAGATTTACTGAAACAAGTGAGGGTACTTTTGTCGCATAGTGGACTCAACCTCCCACGTATATTCAGGGCCTCTACCGGCATCCCATTTAACCTTCACTATAGGCACGTGCTTCCTTCAGAGCTTTTTAACCTTTCGATCCTCGATCGATATAGGTCTTTCAACAAACCTCAGGCTTTCATCAATCTGTACGTCTTTATGAGACATTGCTAGCGATTCATCAGCTAGACATTTCTTTAAGTTACAGATGTGGAACACATTGTGAATTCCACTAAGCTCCCCAGGCAAGTTTAGCTTATAAGCTACACTGCCGACACATTCGATGATCTCGAATGATCCGATATACCTTGGGCTTAGCTTGCCCTTCTTACCAAAACACATCACACCTTTCTAGGGTGATACTTTTAGTAAGACTTTGTCGCCTACCTCAAACTTTAGAGGTTTTCGCCACTTATCTGCATAACTTTTCTGCCTATCTCTGGCAGCTTTTAGGTGATCACGAATTTGGACAATGTTGTCCGTCGTTTTAAGGACTATATCAGGTCCTGACAACTGAGCTTCTCCTACTTCCGCCCAACAAACAGACATTCTGCATTTCCTCCCATACAATGCCTCAAAAGGCGTAGCCTGAATGCTAGTATGGTAACTATTATTATAGGAGAACTCGATCAATGGTAGATGGTCATCCCAGCTACCACCCAAGTCAATAACACATGCACGAAGCATGTCTTCCAAAGTTTGAATTGTACGTTCACTTTGTCCATCCGTTTGAGGATGATAAGCAATACTAAAATTCAAACGAGTGCCTAATGATTGTTGGAAACTTTTCCAAAAATGAGAGGTGTATCTAGTATCTCTATCGGATATAATAGATACTGGCACTCCGTGGAGAGATACAATATCATCCACATACAACTGAGCTAGCTTGTCGGAGCTATGAGTCTCCTTGATGGGTAAGAAATGTGCTGATTTAGTCAGTCTGTCGACTATGACCCATATAGTATCATTTCCATACCTTGTTTTAGGTAACTTGGTTATAAAATCCATGGTTACCATTTCCCACTTCCATGTGGGAAGTTCTGGCTGTTGTAGCAAACCTGAAGGCTTTTGATGTCCAGCTTTAATCTGAGCACAGATCAGACATTTAGCTACATGTGTGGCTATAGATTTCTTCAAACCTATCCACCAATAATTGGCTTTCAAATCTTGATACATTTTGTCACCTCCAGGGTGAACTGAGTATCTGGAATTGTGAGCTTCCTGGAGGATTATATCTCTAAGTCCTCCATGGATAGGAACCCAGATTCTACCATTCAATCTGAGGATTCCATCCTTGCCAGGTAACAACTAATCAGCTATTACACCTAACTTATCACTTAGAAAGTTTGTTTCTAATATAGCTTCCTTTTGAGCAGCTAATAGCCTTTCATTCAAGCTGTTCTTGAGTTCAATACTCTTGGCATTAATCTGTATAGGTTTAATCCCTTCTTTTCTGCTCAATGCATCTGCGACTACTTTCGCTTTGCCAGGATGGTAGCGAATTTCGCAATCATAATCATTTAGAGCTTCCATCCAACGGCGTTGCCTCATATTAAGATCCTTTTGATTGAATAAATGTTGGAGACTTTTGTGATCCGAATATATCACACATTTAGTTCCATATAAGTAATGTCTCCACAACTTAAGTGCAAATACAACGACACCCAACTCCAAATCGTGGGTGGTGTAATTCTTTTCGTGCACCTTTAGTTATCGTGATGCATAGACAATCACCTTGCCTCTTTTCATAAGTACACAACCTATACCGGTGTGCGAAGAATCACAATACACGACAAATTCTTCTATTCCTTCGGGCAATGTCAACACAGGAGCATTGTTCAATTTCTGTTTAAGAATCTCAAAAGACTCTTGATGTTTAGAACCCCAATCAAATTTCACATTCTTGCGGGTCAAAGTAGTTAATGGTGCAGCTATCCTTGAGAAATTCTCAATGAACCTTCTATAATAACCAGCTAATCCCAGAAAGCTGCGAATCTCCGTAGGTGTCTTAGGTGCCTCCCAGTTCATGATTGCTTCTATTTTAGCGGAATTCACTTGGATACCACGCTCACTCACAACATGTCCAAGGAATTGGACTTCACGAAGCCATAACTCACACTTGGAGAATTTAGCATACAGCTTCTCCTGGCGTAGCAATCCCAAGATACACCGAAGGTGTTTCTCATGATTAACTTGATTATGAGAATAGATAAGTATGTCGTCTATAAAGACAATGACAAACTTGTCTAGGTACGGTTTGTAGACTCGATTCATGAGGTCCATGAATGTTGCATGTGCGTTAGTAAGCCCAAAAGGCATCACTAAGAACTCATAGTGTCCATACCTCGTTCTAAATGCTGTCTTTGATACATCTTTAGTTCTAACCTTAAGTTGATGATACCCAGATCTTAAATCGATCTTCGAGAAGAAGCTTGCCCCTTGGAGTTGGTCGAACAAGTCTTCGATCCTGGGCAATGGATAACGATTCTTGATCGTTACTTTATTTAACTCACGATAATCAATGCATAGATGCATTGATCCATCCTTCTTCTTCACAAATAGTATGGGTGCTCCCCAAGGAGATGAGTTGGGTTGTATAAAACCCTTTTTCCAGTAAATCATCCAATTGGGTCCTTAATTCTTTCATTTCTGTAGGCGCTTGACGGCAAGGAGCTCATGCAATTGGTGTAGATCCTGGCAGAATGTCTATCCTGAATTCGACTTGCCTCTTAGGAGGTAATCCAGGTAGCTCATCAGGAAAAACATCAGGGTATTCAAAAATGATTGGAATATCTTCAATCTTGGGTTTCGGTTCATCAATAGTCACTTGTGCCATATAGATGACACATCCATTCTTCAGACACTTGGATGCTTTGAGTATAAACACATTATCGGGCAATCCATATTGTGTATCTCCATGAATGGTGACTAAATCACCAGATGGGGTTTTGATGCTAACCAGCTTTTTATCGCAGGCAATTTCGGCTTGGTTATGCGATAACCAATCCATGCCTAAAACTACATCAAACCCGGCCAATTTCATTGGCAAAAGGGATAGCGGGAAAGAATGATTCTTAATGGATATAACTCATCCATCAAGAAGAGTTGAAGCAGTTTCTAAGGTACCATCTACAAGCTCTACCTCATATTTTCTGTTTAGAGTTTTAATAGGCAGATTCAATAATTTACTAAACTTATGGTCTACAAACGACTTATCAGCACCTGAATCAAACAAGACTCTAGCATAAATATCATTAATGAGGAAGGTACCTGTTATAACGTTATCGTCATTCACCGCCTCGCTGGCATTCATTTGAAAAACCCTAGCATTGGTTTTCTTTGCCTCATCAGGCTTCTTTGTAGGTGATGTGTGTAAAATGCAACATATAAATTACATCAAATGAGGCATAAAACTAACCCTTTTTTAGTACTAATATTGGAAAAAGAGTGTTTTTGTCTTCCTTTTGTATTTTCAGGATTAAATGAGCTCAAAAACGCAAAAGAAGCAAAAAGACAGCTAAATCCAACATAAATACAAGAAAAGGAACATTAGTGGATTGCCCGAACCCTCAACGGCACCTTCCAAAGCAAAATAGAGAAAACAGAAGGCTGAACACGCCCCGTGCTCAGCCAGCACGGGGCCGTGCCCAAGAAGCAGCAGAAAAGACAAACCTATAGAAGCTTCTATTGCCCACCACGGGCCGTGCTCAGCGGACACGGGGGCGTGCCGAAAGTACTGCAGGCGCATTAATTGTAATTGCGAATTACAATTAATGAAGAGAGAGAGTGTCAGACGGGCACGGGGCCGTGCCCAGCGAACACGGGGCCGTGCCCAGGCTTCTGTTCAGCCTATAAATAGGAGTGCTTGGTTTCATTGCAACTCATCCCTTGGCACACCACCTCTCTCACACTTCATCCACCACCCACCACCATCACAACACCATCATCCACCACCATCATCCATTGTCCATCATAGAGTGTGTGAGTCGTCTCGGGATCCAAGATTGATCATAAGAGTTCTTGACAATCAAGGCCATGTTTGCCTAAGTCTCTTACATCACTTGGTGAAGACAAAGTGTCTAGTGTAATACTTTTTATTTCTAAACTTTTGCACTTTTTATTTGATTTTGTATTAATGACTTTAATAACTAGTTACTTATGTTGAAGGTGATCTTTCCTTATCGTTTGTCCGTGGTGTCTTGGCATTATTTTACTGTCTATATAAAATAAAGGATTTTCACCATTCATATCTCCACGGTCTATATGGAGGTATGTTGGCTACCTGGTCGGGGGTTAAGGGAACGGTTTGGTAAAGGTCTTGCCATTGTTCAGCGTTTAGAGGTCCTGCAATGGACCTGGGTCAAATTTAGTAGGACCTCCTTCAATACTTCACGGTATTGGATGGCGGGGGTCCAAACTCTTTGATCCCCTCATAAGTTAACTACTATTAATACTATAACCCGGCTATTTAGGACTGTATCCCTGCTGACTCAGACTACTTAGTCGAGGGTAACGTCACCGCCAAAAGCGGGGCCTACCACAATACTGCATTAATAACTTAATTCATTATCTTCCAATAATCCACCCCTTTAGGATTGTATCCCTGCTGACTCAAACTACTGGGGTGAGGGTAACGTCACCTTCAAAAGAGGGGCCTACTACAATAACTAAGATAATCTCTTAATTATGTGCAAAAGTGCGGAAATAATCAAAGGTTATACTAGATACGAGTCGGAACCAAGTGATTCATCTTGTCTATCTGTTTTTATTTTATTTTTATTTTCAGCATTTTAGTTAGTTTTTATTTTTCTTAGTTTAAAACATTTTTCTAAACTTTTATTTTGGTTAGACGTTGAGGATAAACCGGTACTAAAAGCTCTTGTGTCCTTGGACGACCTCGGTATCTTACCAACGCTATACTACACTCAACGATGGGTGCACTTGCCCATATGTGTGTTTAGTGTTAGTGAAATATCGTGTTTTATAAATTTAAAACTTGGCTAAAATAAGTGTTAAAAAGGGCTTAAAATATACACCTAAAATATATAACACTTTCACGCACATCAAGTTTTTGGCGCCGCTGCCGGGGACACAAGGATTTTAAGAAAGCTTAAAATCGACGGCCTAATCAGTTTTTTTCCAAAACCTTTTTAAACGCGCGCACATTTTTCTGCATTTAGTTTAGTTTTGCATTTACAGTATCCTGCACACGGGGCCGTGTTCACTGAACACGGGGCCGTGCTGCAGATTTTTCATAAACGCCCAGTAACAGTAGCTTGAACACGGGCCGTGCTCACTGAACACGCCCCGTGCTCAACTGGATCAGTTAATTTAATTAAAACGCCCAGATACAGATTCTGAACACGGGGTCGTGTCCACTCAACACAGGGCCGTGTCCAGCCTCTGTTTCCGTTTTTATTTTTGTTTTCTGATCTCGAGACTCGGTTGTGGTCTGCTGAGTGATTCTTATGGATCAATACTCAGGAGGTTACAACTACACCTATGATGAGGATGATTATAGGGGTAATTATTGCACAAATTGTCGTAATACACGTTCAATTCAAGATAATCACTCGTACCAACCATCCAATTCATACACTTACTATGAGGAACCCAGGTACGAACCATCAACTTCATACACATCCTATGAAGACCAAAGGTATGAACCTCCTCCCTCATACTCATATTTTGATGAACCAAGGTATGAGCCTTCTTACTCATACTTTGAGGAACCAAGGTATGAGCCACCACCTTCATATGCTTATTATGAGGAACCTTGGCATGAACAACCCACCTCATATGAGTATTATGAAGAACAAAATTACGAACCTTATCCATCATATGCTTACAATGAAGAACAATGGTGCGAACCATCAACTTCATATGGGTATTATGAGGAACAAAGGGTCGAACAACCGGATTCAAGCTTAGAAAATAATGATTCTTTTTCTATAACCGAAGTGACCGATAGGATATTAGAGCACATTAGAGTTATCGATCGATGTATAAAAGAAGCTCGCGCAAGGGAAGAGGAGTCCCGCGTAAGAGAAGAATTAAAAAAGGAAGAGATAACTAAAAATGAAAAAATGGAAGAACAAATAAGTGAAAAACCGACACATGAGTTAAACAACGAAAAAGGTGAGTCCGACAACGTTAAAATCCAAGAAGAGTCTAATTTTGAAGAAATTCATCTCTTGTCACCTTCTTTCGAAAATCATTGTTTAGTACCCACTCATGCTAAGTTTCTAAAAGATTTAAACACTAACACTAAAATTGACGAAACGGTAAGTGTTAAGTTAACTAATGATCAAACTTCACTAATAAAAGAAGACCCATTTGAAATTAACATCACACCGGTTCCATGTTTCTTTCAAAATTCGTTTATTAGTAACGTCACAATCGATAAAGATCTTTGTGTTAACATAATACCTAACTACCTTTTCGAAAAATTAAGTATTAGTGATTTTTCTCCACTTCAAATACCCATTTTTCTATCCAATCGGAAAGTAATAAAATCAATCGGTATAGTTGAAGATGTCTTGGTTCAAACAAATCAAATGGTAATTCCAACCGACTTTGTCATCCTCGATGACGCTCCTCTAGTGTTGGGGCGACCATTTGTAAAGACATACGAAGCTTTGAAAAACCGGAAGTTCAATAATCTACCTCTTCAATTAGGGGCATTTAAAAGAAGTGTCGATCTCGAACGATCAATGAAATATCCATTCGGCAATAATGACCCCCTAATTGAAGATGAAGATGAACCACCCGATACAAGTGAAGAGACTGACCACTTTGTTGAAGAAGAGGTCGCCATAGAACAAACTTTTAAAGTTCTTGATCGAAACGAGCAACCAAATAAGGAGTCTCCTAAAGACCCACCACTTGAGCTCAAAGAACTTCCAAAAGGTTTGGAATATGCTTTTCTAGACAAAGATGGTAAATTACCTGTAATTATTTCGTCTAAATTAGATAACCTAGAAAAAGAAAAACTAGTTAGTCTTTTGAAAAAACACAAAAATGCAATAGCTTGGAAACTTGTTGACATAAAAGGAATTAGTCCTTCTATGTGCACACACAAAATTTTGATGAACGATGACTACAAATCTGTCATACAACCACAACGTCGAGTAAATCCAAATGTTCAAGAAGTGGTTAAAAATGAAGTCATCAAATTACTTGACGCATGACTTATCTATCCTATTTCCGATAGTCCTTGGGTAAGTCCCGTCCAAGTAGTTCCAAAGAAAGGAGGTATGACGGTAATTACTAACGAAAAAAATGAATTAATACCGACAAGAACCGTCACAGGATGGAGAGTATGTATAGATTATAGACGATTAAATGAAGCAACAAGAAAGGATCATTTTCCTTTACCCTTCATTGATTAGATGTTAGAAAGATTATCCGGTCATAAATTTTACTGTTTCTTGGATGGTTTTTCAGGTTACTTTCAAATCCCGATAGCACCCGAAGACCAAGAAAAGACAACATTCACATGCCCCTATGGAACTTTTGCATATCGACGCATGCCGTTTGGTCTATGTAATTCCCCCGCAACATTCCAACGTTGCATGGTAGCCATTTTCCATGACATGATAGAAAAGACAATGGAAGTCTTCATGGACGACTTTTCTATCTTTGGGGATTCATACGACCAATGCCTCGATAACCTTGAACGAATGCTATCCCGATGTGAGGAAACTAACCTCGCCCTTAATTGGGAAAAATGCCATTTCATGGTAACGGAGGGAATAGTACTCGGTCACAAGATATCAAGCGAAGGAATGGAGGTGGATCGAGCCAAAATAGATACCATTTCTAGGTTACCTCCTCCATCCTCCGTAAGAGCGATTAGAAGTTTCCTAGGGCATGCCGGATTTTATAGGAGGTTTATCAAAGACTTTTCAAAAATCTCAAGACCTCTAACAAAGTTACTTGAAAAAGATGCTCCTTTCATCTTTGACAAGGATTGCAATCAAGCATTTCTAACCCTGAAGGAAATGCTAGTCAATGCACCTATCATGATAGCACCTGATTGGAAATTTCCTTTTGAAATCATGTGCGATGCTAGTGACTTTGCAGTTGGAGCTGTCTTGGGACAGAGAAAAGAAAAGCATTTCCACCCAATATATTATGCTAGTAAAACACTTAACGATGCACAAGAAAATTACACAACAACTGAAAAAGAGTTACTAGCTGTGGTATTTGCTTTTGATAAATTTCGCTCTTATCTTGTTCTTTCTAAAACTATAGTCTACACAGACCATGCAGCCATTCGATATCTCTTTAAAAAGCAAGACGCAAAACCACGTTTGATTAGGTGGATTCTACTCCTCCAAGAATTCGACATTGAAATCAAAGACAAAAGAGGAGCAGAAAATACCGCAGCAGATCATCTTTCACGCTTAGAAGACCCAGCTTTGGAGGCAACCAGGGGCGAACAAATCAACGAAAAATTCCCAACTGAATCTCTGGAAAGGGTGG
The DNA here is from genome assembly GCA_030545235.1 of Helianthus tuberosus. Classification (NCBI taxonomy): domain Eukaryota; kingdom Viridiplantae; phylum Streptophyta; class Magnoliopsida; order Asterales; family Asteraceae; genus Helianthus; species Helianthus tuberosus. The sequence continues at coordinate 100,521,268 of CM060371.1, read as the reverse complement.
AATTTAAGGAAGAACCATGGTACGCCGACTTTGCCAACTACTTAGCTAGTGGAATAGTCGCAAAAGGATGGCCACATCATCAAAGAAAAAAATTCTTTGCCAATGTGAAACACTATTTTTGGGAAGATCCATATCTTTTCAAAATGTGTGCCGACCAACTCGTCAGACGCTGCGTACATGGTAGTGAAGCCCGAAGAATTCTTCGCCATTGTCACGAAGGTCCATACGGAGGACATCATGGTGCTGCCAGTACCGCACGAAAGGTATTTGATTCAGGATTTTATTGGCCAACCATTTACAAAGATGCCCAAAATCTTGTAAAGACATGTGATGCTTGCCAAAGAACAGGTAATATTTCTTCCAAAAACGAAATGCCACAAAATGGCATTCTTGTTTGTGAAATTTTTGATGTGTGGGGACTCGACTTTATGGGACCTTTCCCGCCATCGAAAGGAAACAAATACATACTTGTGGCAGTAGATTACCTGTCTAAATGGGCCGAGGCCGAAGCACTTCCAACAAATGATGGAAGAGTAGTGGTAAGATTTCTGAAAAAACTATTCTCTCGTTTTGGCACACCCAAAGCTTTAATAAGTGATAGAGGTACCCATTTTTGTAATCATCAACTTGAAAATTTTTTAACAAGATATGGGGTCTATCACCGGGTTTCGACAGCTTATCACCCTCAAACCAACGGACAAGCCGAAGTGACCAATAGAGGGTTAAAACGAATACTTGAAAAAACCGTAGGGTTAAATAGAAAGGAATGGGCTGATAAATTAGATGATGCTTTATGGGCTTTTCAAACTGCTTATAAAACAACGATAGGTACAACCCCATATAAGCTAGTTTATGGGAAAAGTTGCCACTTGCCAGTAGAAATTGCACACAAAGCCTACTGGGCAATCAAAAATGTAAACTTAGATCTAGAATTTGCTGGTAAAAATCGATTTTGTCAAATAAATGAATTAGACGAACTTAGGAATTATGCATACTCAAACTCTGAAATTTATAAGGAAAGAATGAAAAATTGGCATGACAAACATATTAAACCTAATGAATTTCGGGTAGGAGATTTAGTTCTTTTGTTTAATTCACGACTTCGATTGTTTCCTGGTAAATTAAAGTCTAGGTGGTCAGGACCTTTTTCCGTCACCCATATTTTTCCACACGGTACAGTAGAAATTAAACCTCGAAATGGGTCGCCATTTAAAGTCAATGGCCAACGGCTGAAACTCTATCAAGGATTTATTGAGGATGAGGAAGAAGAGATCTCGCTTCAAACCGTGGAAGAATAAAAACATCATGCCTGGTAAGTTATGAACGATTGAGGCGGCAAAATAAAGCGGTAAGTTTTCTAAACCATAGCTTATAGGAAAAAAGGGCACTCACACGCGCACTAAAAAAAAAAAAAAAAGAGCTCGGCACGAGGCCGTGTCCGCTGGACACGGGGCCGTGTTCGCGCTGCAGACGGGATAAAACCCCTTTTTCAAAACAGTTTCTTCATTCCACACGTCCCGTTTCCCCACAAAAGCTCTGGTTCCAGGCGATTTTCCGCGAGATTCCAACGTCTCTTACCAATCTAACAACGTCAAGGTATGATTCTGTCACTCGTAGTAGTTAGATTAGTCACTTGCATGTAGTTAATACACCACAAATTTGGGGAAAAATCTAGGGTTCTTGATGTTCATTCGGATCGAGCCTAAAATTTTTGCCTAAATCTGTTTGCATTTAGTTAGATTAGTGTTAAGGGAAGTAAATACACTTGTATTGTTCATAGATTCACCCGATTTCTTGCAAAGACCCCAAACCCTTGTTCTTGAACCGAAAAAGATAAAAATTGATAGGGTAAACGGGTTATTTTGGGAAAAACGGAACTTAGGGTTTCATTTTCGGGGGAAACCGCACCTATTGGTTCAAAAATTTTCAAGTTTTCGAAACCGGGTCGAAAAATGGGATTTTTGAGTAACAGACCCCTGAACACGGGGCCGTGTCCGCTGGGCACGGGGTCGTGTCCAGCATGCTGTTTGCAGTTTTGTCCGAAAATATTTCTGTCTCATGCTAACTTTTGGTATATTCTTGCAGATGGCCAGGAAGTTTACTAGATTCAACGCCAATGAGCTAGATGCAAGAGCTCGATACGAGCTTCTCCAAACAAGGCCGGAGGAATACCCGAGGCAAGCATGCACAGAACTACTAACCTTGGTGAATCAAATTGACCGTTTCAACAACATTGTCACGGGACCACTCAGAGTCGCACTAACAACCCGACTCCGTTCTGTTCATGAATGCACCTTGGAATTCTACAGCACCTTTGCATTCAAGTCAAGGTGCGAGCCGTTCGATGAAGAAGGGGTGTCATTCAGGTGTGGCGGAACGAGGTATTCGATCTCCATGGCACAATTCGGGTCGATTATCGGGTTGTATGCGGAGGAGGATGCGGGAGACGAAGGAAATACAGGAGGGTTGAGAGAGATTGAAGACAACGAGCGCCAAGCCATGTGGGCTCAGATTGGGGAAGGGTTCTACAATCCGAGCAGCACTAAGAGTACCAAGCTGAGGGATCCGCTTTACAGATACATTCATAGGCTCCTCAGCTACTCTCTTAGCCAAAGGCATGACAGTGGTGGCGTCGTTGGGTTAAGAGATTTGCTTGTCCTCCATTGCATTCACAACCGTAGGCCGCTCGATGTTCCGTACCTTATGCTCCGAAACATGCATCACAACCGCCTTGCTAGTGCACCAACTCCTCTTTTCTTCGGGGGGTGGGTGCACCGTCTCTTCAGGCACTTCGCCCACATTCCGAGGGCATTTGAGAGAAGCCCATGGTCGGGTACGGTGGATATTCACATATGCCGCTCGATGAACCTGGTCTATGAGGCAGAAGATGGGACGGTAACCTTTCAAAGGATGCAAGGTCATGCATGGAACCCGCAAGAAGCACTTGTCCTCCCAGCACCGCAACATCATCAGTACCAATACCCACCCCACGGTGATCCGGGCCAATCATCCTCCTCGGGAGGCAGTTTTCCTAATTTTCAAAGTTTGCATGATTTGTTGCAGGAAAACCTCATGTGTACTCGGAACACCTATAACATGGCGAGCAACACCTACCACCGGGTCGGAGCTATCGAGAGAAACCTATCCGAGATACAAGAAGACGTCGGATACATACGAGACCACATTGCACGCCATGGAGAGGGTGACAATGATGATGATGATGATGCCATGGAATAGGCGGGAGGAGCATAGGAGGAAGCGGTTGATTGGTGGCTCCCCAGGTTAACCCTTTGCAATCTTGAACAATTGATGGCCTGCGTGCCAAGTGTTAGACAATTTACTTTTCCTAACTATTTTCTGCATTTTATTTTTCTTACTTTATGCGTGGAACAATTAACTTTGGTAACGTAGGATGTTGGTATTGCTTGGTGTGGTATTAAGTGTTCAAACAGGTACAAACCAAGGCTTAAGGTGTTAAGCCTCAGCACCTATAAGGCTAGGATGGAAAAACCGGAGGACGAAACCTGTTTTTCAGGCTTCTAGACTGTCCACACGGGGCCGTGTCCAGCCAACACGCCCCCGTGCTCACCTCCCTGACCTGCTGTTTGGCTTCTGTTCGGCAGAATTTTGTCAGACACGTGGCCGTGTCCAGTGGACACGGGGCCGTGTCCACCTTCTGTAAGTTCTTGTTACTGGCACCTGAACACGGGGTCGTGCCCACTCAACACGGGGCCGTGTTCAGTGCCCAGTAACACAAATTTTTGCTTTTTAAACACTATTTTACACATCTAATCAACCTAAAAATTTATTTTTGGGACACATTGAGGACAATGTGTAATTTAAGTGTGGGGGGGGGATGCTAAAACCTTGAATTTTGCAAGTCCTAAATACAAGCCTTACACAAAACTCTATTGGAACCGCTAATCACCCCAAAATTTTTTCAAAAATTTCATTTTTTTTACTTGTCTAGGTTTAACTCGGGAAATTCAAGCTCTCAAAAAGGTTATATTTTTACAAATTTACAACCGATAGCGTAGTGATAAAAAGAACCAACATAAGAAAATTATGAAAAGGCATGACAAACTTATTTAAAATTTGATTATATATACTTGATCACATAAAAACCCATTCCCACAAAAGTGAGTTTTGAGCCTTTATTGAGCACTCAATTTCATACCATTTGACTAAATGCTCATTTTTCGTTTCTTGTGTGAATAGCCGCTTGGTTCTTACGACTCTAGAACTTGCCATGACAATACATTCCCGGTCCTTATCAACTTAAACCCGAGTAAGTACATGATGGAGGCATTAGGACTAACCCTTTTTCATTTCTACACCATTATTTTTCTTTTTTTTTTCACCACCTACCAAAAAAAAAAAAAAAAAAAAAAAATCCCCCTAGTTAGCCCCTTTGAGCCTAAACCTTTTCGTTTCATCACCCAAAACAAAAACCCTTTCACCCACCAAAACCTTTTTCATTTTTAACCTTTTATTTTAGTAACAAGTTCGGTTCTTCGAAAAAAAAAAAAAAAAATGAAGCAAAAAGAAAATAAACAAACAAAGTAATCAAAAATAACTTTGTTTGAATAAAAGCTTCATCAAAAATAAAAAGTTGCAAAAAATACGAAAACCGACACTTGTTACGCTTTTTAGCCCTTTTTCTACTAACCACTAACCCAACCACCTACCTTTAACCCTAGCCAACCCTTAACCCACAAAGTCCTCTTGATATCTACAAAGGTATAAAAGTTAAAAAGGAGGAGGATTGATTTCTTGGCAAGCCTATGGTAGGAATAAGTTCCATGCCGCTCTCGAGTGATTCACTAAAAATACACCTTCGGCCGAGTGTGAGTGATTTCCCCGCGAGGTATGTGAACTTGTATATAAATAGAATTTTTAAAAAAAAGGCATGTTATGCCCAAATAAGTAATTTCTTTTATGAACAGTTCTAAATAAATCATTACGAATAGGAGTGTAAATAAATAAAAATATAAACCTAAAAAGATCTTGGAAATCCCGACACTCTATGACAAGCCCAAAACCTTCTCTTCTACCTATTCCATTTGGGAGTGTAAGCCAAATATTAAAGAGTTTTGCTTGAGGACAAGCAAAAGTTCAAGTGTGGGGGTATTTGATGTGTGTAAAATGCAACATATAAATTACATCAAATGAGGCATAAAACTAACCCTTTTTTAGTACTAATATTGGAAAAAGAGTGTTTTTGTCTTCCTTTTGTATTTTCAGGATTAAATGAGCTCAAAAACGCAAAAGAAGCAAAAAGACAGCTAAATCCAACATAAATACAAGAAAAGGAACATTAGTGGATTGCCCGAACCCTCAACGGCACCTTCCAAAGCAAAATAGAGAAAACAGAAGGCTGAACACGCCCCGTGCTCAGCCAGCACGGGGCCGTGCCCAAGAAGCAGCAGAAAAGACAAACCTATAGAAGCTTCTATTGCCCACCACGGGCCGTGCTCAGCGGACACGGGGGCGTGCCGAAAGTACTGCAGGCGCATTAATTGTAATTGCGAATTACAATTAATGAAGAGAGAGAGTGTCAGACGGGCACGGGGCCGTGCCCAGCGAACACGGGGCCGTGCCCAGGCTTCTGTTCAGCCTATAAATAGGAGTGCTTGGTTTCATTGCAACTCATCCCTTGGCACACCACCTCTCTCACACTTCATCCACCACCCACCACCATCACAACACCATCATCCACCACCATCATCCATTGTCCATCATAGAGTGTGTGAGTCGTCTCGGGATCCAAGATTGATCGTAAGAGTTCTTGAGAATCAAGGCCATGTTTGCCTAAGTCTCTTACATCACTTGGTGAAGACAAAGTGTCTAGTGTAATACTTTTTATTTCTAAACTTTTGCACTTTTTATTTGATTTTGTATTAATGACTTTAATAACTAGTTACTTATGTTGAAGGTGATCTTTCCTTATCGTTTGTCCGTGGTGTCTTGGCATTATTTTACTGTCTATATAAAATAAAGGATTTTCACCATTCATATCTCCACGGTCTATATGGAGGTATGTTGGCTACCTGGTCGGGGGTTAAGGGAACGGTTTGGTAAAGGTCTTGCCATTGTTCAGCGTTTAGAGGTCCTGCAATGGACCTGGGTCAAATTTAGTAGGACCTCCTTCAATACTTCACGGTATTGGATGGCGGGGGTCCAAACTCTTTGATCCCCTCATAAGTTAACTACTATTAATACTATAACCCGGCTATTTAGGACTGTATCCCTGCTGACTCAGACTACTTAGTCGAGGGTAACGTCACCGCCAAAAGCGGGGCCTACCACAATACTGCATTAATAACTTAATTCATTATCTTCCAATAATCCACCCCTTTAGGATTGTATCCCTGCTGACTCAAACTACTGGGGTGAGGGTAACGTCACCTTCAAAAGAGGGGCCTACTACAATAACTAAGATAATCTCTTAATTATGTGCAAAAGTGCGGAAATAATCAAAGGTTATACTAGATACGAGTCGGAACCAAGTGATTCATCTTGTCTATCTGTTTTTATTTTATTTTTATTTTCAGCATTTTAGTTAGTTTTTATTTTTCTTAGTTTAAAACATTTTTCTAAACTTTTATTTTGGTTAGACGTTGAGGATAAACCGGTACTAAAAGCTCTTGTGTCCTTGGACGACCTCGGTATCTTACCAACGCTATACTACACTCAACGATGGGTGCACTTGCCCATATGTGTGTTTAGTGTTAGTGAAATATCGTGTTTTATAAATTTAAAACTTGGCTAAAATAAGTGTTAAAAAGGGCTTAAAATATACACCTAAAATATATAACACTTTCACGCACATCAGTAGGTCCCCTATTCGTATGGATCTTTCACAGAATTGTCTTTCCAATCAAGAGTGCGGAATCCTCTTGATCAGAATATCACAGAAACAAGTAGAAGAACAGAAACAGCAATTCACTTTTAAACCGGGTTTACTATTGATTATCCAACTTGCAGTTTACAATCAATTAAAACCCTAACCAACAACAATTTCGTCCAAGTCTCTCAACTCTCACGAAATTACTCTCACACAATGTTCTGGCTGATTAACTGATTAACCTAAACCTTAAAGCCTAACCTTGTTTATATAACACAAGGTTACTACTTGGGCCAAGGCTTCCAACATGGACTGCGAATTGGACAAGCCCAATTAGCCCCACATCCCCATAAGTATGGGTTTGGTTAGCCCAAACATTACAACTCACTAATACAAAGCTAAAACCGCTAACTATTTATCGTTTAACTAATTACAAGATATCCAAAGACCAAATCTAAGCTGTTGTCACAAACATGCACCAACAAACTCCCCCTTGACAATAGCTTCATAAAATAACTTTGTCTTCAGTCTTCTTGCAATCTTCATGTATTCTTGCACTGTCTTTGGTCTTTGGATAGCTTCAGCTTCAATAGCTCTGTCAGCAACAGACTCCCCCTAAGCTGATGCATCCAATCACCAAATCTTCAAAAACTTTAGCGTTTGAGTAAACTCCAGTTCAGCATTTGAATAGCAATCTTCAAACTCTTCAACTTTGTCTGCAATATAGAAAGGAGGTTCTACCATGCATCCAATCAAACTCTCATCTTCACAGCAACTCATCACTTTAACTTCTCAGCAACACACAGCTTCAATCTGTATACTATAAAACAAACATCTCGAGAACCCATAAGAATTTTTCAACAACGTCAAATAAATTATTATTTTTCAAGAGATAGTTAAACTGTATCACAGATTAAGCATTTTCAATTTTGAACTCACTTTCTAACACTGTCTCCCCCTATCAGTAACAATTCCTCCAAGAATAACAGTTTTCCGTACGTTAAGAATTTTAAAACAGAAAAAGACACTATTTTTGGATTTTTATATTTTCTGAAAGCAAGTAAATAACAAAAGCAATAAACACTCTATTTTTGTGAGAATCACTGGTAAGAAGATCATATCAGCACAATCAAACTGTTTTCACACTATTAGATAATCCTTTATTTAATTTTTTATGAAAAGCAGTCCAAGACGATTACCAGTATGTTTGTCCACTTAAACAAAATGCATGAACATTTCAAGTACCATTACCGTATGATACATTAAGGTAATATTAATTACTGATATACTAGTGTGTCCCACTTCAGGATATACCCCCACGATCAAGGTATGCACAAAGATTCATCGTAGTAGGTGAGTATACCGAATTCATCCTTTAAGATATCCAGACAGTGTCTAGGTCTGCATATAATCTGTTTTATCATGTTTTAATTGCTTAACAATGAACACCCAAATAAATACTAATCAAATCCTGGAAATATAAACAACACACTCTATCATGCAAGTATCTTCCCTACCACATATTTCACAAGTCCAATCCAGATTTCTGAAATCTTAACTGGGAATAGGTTGAGAAGAGAACAGAATAGATCTTTAGGAGAGATGGTATAATATACAGATCAAATGAGTTTTTCTCAATTTGATATAGGTTTATTGGGTTTCATTTGGGCACTAGAGGGCCTCTTTCGGGTGTATTAGATCTATAGCGCGACAACGTACAGCTAGGTCAGCATGTATCTGGATGCAGCAGAAGCTGTCGTTGCCTAGCACCTCCAGGTCAGCATATATCTGGATGCAGCAGAGGAGGTACACGACTTTTTTCAGAGAAGATTTCAGAATCAGATCAAAATTGTGTGTATCGGGACAACATACAGACATTCAAATAGAAATGTGCAAATTCCAAGTGACTTTCTTTCCTGGGGTTATGTACTATTTTAGTTCTGAACAGAAAGACAGTCAAGATATCCCCAGATGAAATAACAGTATAAAGACCCAAAACATCAGATTTTGGCAATCTATCAACGCAAGATTTAAGGTCATTAAACCATACACCACTGATGTGTTCCCCACTCATACACAGTTCATTTATATTTATATCACATTGGTAAGTTGATTATTTCATGCTTTTTGCCTACTGGTACATCATATAATGAAGCTGCTATCACACTTAAGCAATTTAATTTCAGTTTCAATGTGACAGGCTAACTTGCTGATGTACTATCATTTCTCCTTTTTCACACAGTGATAACTCATTTTTGATTTTCTATTTTTTTATGTTTTTGATTTTTCAAATTTTTTTTTTATTTTTGATTTTTAAGAAAAGCAGTAAACTATTTACAAAAAATTCTTATGAAAAACCAGTTATTCAGGATTCCTCATCCCGTTGAGTTCGACTAAGTGTTCAAAGCGAACCCTGTCAAAAGCTTTAGTATAAAGATCTGCCAGGTTATCTTCGGTGTCGAATCAACACTTTGAACTTCAATTTAAATCAATCAATGTAAATATACCAACAATCTCACATCCCCCTTCATGTGCCGAGAGCAGCCACTATCAACATAAGTTGATAATCCTCCTTAGCAGCTCCTGCACACACCAACTAAGAAATTAGTTAGATTGGGGGACCCAAGCCTTAATGGTCTTGGGTCGTCCAAATTCACTAACTACTGGAACATCCATCCAATATCCATTACTCCTAACTGGAGTCTTGGATCTCAGACCTGTTGATGGAAATGGGTTTTGATTTCCATAAGGTCTATGGTCCTGAGGGTTCCTATATGTATTTGGACTATTTGACCTTTGAAAATTTTGATTTTGGTACCTAGAATTTTGATTCCAAGAAGCATTATTGTTATAATTTCTAAAGCCATTGTTATAAAAATTTCGACAACCATTAGTTTGGTATCGATTTTGATATTGACCTTGACTTCTGAAATTATTTGAATATCCATTAAAATTGTTCATTCTAGGTGAACTGCTTCTAGGTCTTTCAAATCTGCCTGATGGAGATCTAGGCTGAAATCTAGGTTGATTTCTTTGAAAACGAGGAACTTGTGGAGTTCCTTTTTCAGCCTTATCTACACCAACAGCAACATTTTCTGGTTGCTTAGGAGCAGATTTCTTTGGAGAATATGATCCTTTCTCCTCACTATCACCTATCTTCACTGGTAATTTCCCTCTCTGTTTTTCACTAAGTTGTGCTTCACTCTTTTTGTTAGGACAGCAGCTTGCTACATGTCCCTTGACGTGACATTTGAAGCACGATATCTTTTTCGAAGACTTCTTAGCTGGAGTCTCTGAGGTAGATCCCTTATCAGATGGCGATGATCCCTTAGATGAACCTTGTTTAGTTTGCTTGGATTCAGATTTTTCTTTGTTCTTATTTTTAGCAAACTCTACATTCGATTCATTTTCAATAACAGCAGTTTCATTTTTCATATCACTACCTTGAACAAAATTAATCTTTTTGACAAAAGCTTGATTTTTATTCTTAGGCGGTGAATTTTTCTTTTTCAAATCATCACTCTCAGATCCATCACCTTGACTTGATGTGGATGCGAAACTACTTGGTGTAGATGCCATAAAGTCTGCTAGCTCATTTTCACTAGGTAGGAATGATAGTCATGACTAAGAGGAGGTGGAACTTCATTAAAGCCTTGGAAGCCCACACTTGTCTTGTCTTGTCATTACTCTTCTTTAACCCACCCATCATGTGTTTCATTACAAAAGATGAATCTCTGAATTGACCTAATTTCTTTTCAAGTTCAACAATTTTAAGTTGTGCATCTGACAACTCTTTGCATTTATCAGAAATCTCTTTTGTTTTCTCAGCCATCATGTCATGAGCTAAGTCTATGACTTGAAGTTTTTCATTTAGTTTTCATGTTAAAGCTTCAATTTCAGCTTCACAACCTTTTATCTTCTTCAAGTATGACGATTCATTTCTTTTAGCAAAAAAGTTTGCTTCTTTTATGTTAGACATCTCACTTACCAGACTTTGGTTTTGTGTTGTCAACCTGGCAACCTCACCCTGTAGTTCACGACATCTCAAACACACAGAAATAGATTGTACCTCTTTCTCATGAACTTCTGAGTTTTCATCAGCAACAACCTGTTCAGCTTCACTCTCTTTCTCTACTTTGCCATTCACTTTTGCTTCAGCATTCTTCACTTCAGATTCAGCATCACTCACACTAGTTTCAGCCTCATCAACCGACACTATCTCTGCCATAAATGCCTGAGTGGCACTCTCATTTCCCTGATATCGCTTTTGTAATGCATCCCACATATCCTTTGAATTAGTGTACTTTTTGAAGGTATGCTTGATGCTATCAGGTAAGGACATTTTAATTGCAGCCAATGCTCTCTTTTCAGCGTCATACTTCCTTTTATCATCCTCTTTCATGTTCACATAGTCTGTTCTACGTTGTCTGCCCTCAAAATCGTGTGTTGGGTTTACGTACCCATCTTCAATACAGATCCACATGCGTATATCCTGAGATTCAATGAAGGATTTGAAGTTGTCCTTCCATGTAAGATAATTCTCCACCTTCATCATCTTAGGTGCTTTCAAATTTGTCATGTTCGACATTTTAACGCAAACAGACTGGTAAAACCGTACAAAATATCTCCGAAAACTGTGGTTACTAACTTACACCGTTAGAATCGTCTCGAAAAGATAAATCCAATGATATATAATGTCGAAAACCGTATTCGGGATTTTCCAGAGGTTTTTTTTTTTTACCCTAAAAATCCAAGGAATTCAACGGTCCAAATAGTTCTGTCTAACGAGCTACGGATCAATTTCAATTTGCAAAACACTGAAATTTTATCGACGCTTGCCAACTGAAATTCCACCTCTTAATTTCGCTGGTTTTAGTTAAATTCGCTGGGTCTCAGTTAAATTCGCTGAGCTGGTTAAATTCGCTGGTTATATCGCTGCCAAATTCGCTAGTCAATTTCTCGATTACGACGATCTGTAAAGTCGCTGAAAACCGTGATGATTTCGCTGTGGACAATCACACGGTTACCAAAGTCGCCTTTGGATTTACTTCGCCGGTCACCGAGATATTATGTCCCAAATTCGCAGGTAAATATGCTACTTGAGTCTGCGAAGTTGTTAAATTCGCAGGTACTACAAATTCGCTGGTCCAGAAAATATGGAAACTTAATCTGTTTCAAATTTCTGAGATTTTCCAAGATTTCGTAACAATTTCCTGCAAAATCGAAACACCAAATCAGCAGACTTTTTGCGAAAAACTGTGAAGAACAGAATGAAAACCGTGAAGAACACGAAGAACAATCTTCGAATCTTCAAGAAATTCAGCCAAAAATTCTTCCAGAATCAACCAAAAACTTTCCTGGAAACCCTAAAACCCAACACTCAATTTCGTCCAAGCACAAGTCTCTCAAGAAATTCTGTCTCTCAAACTGTTTTGGCTGATTAACTGATTAACTGATTAACCTTAACCCTAAAGCCTAACCTTGTTTATATAACACAAGGTTTGCTACTTGGGCCAAGGCTTCCAACATGGACTGCGAATTGGTCTAAGCCCAATTCGTTTCCCACATCCCCATAAGTATGGGTTTGGTTAGCCCAAACATTACAACTCACTAATACAAAGCTAAAACCGCTAACTATTTATCGTTTAACTAATTACAAGATATCCAAAGACCAAATCTAAGCTGTTGTCACAAACATGCACCAACATTCTTAGCATTTTTAGGGCGATTAGTCTTAATATGCCCTTTTTCATTGCAACCATAACATGTTGCATCCTTGATGTTTCGGCACTCCATAGTTTTGTGCCCTTTCTTTGCAACCATAACATGTTGCCCTTTTTCATTGCAACCATAAGAAAGGTTATACAAAGGAACCTTTCCGGTGGATTGCACCAAGGCTTTCCACCATGTTAGGGTGTCGCATTTGTAGGATTGAGATACAAACTTAACGACATCCTCCTTAGCACACCCACTGATAGCAATCACGGTTTCTATTTCATCCAACCACTTCATACAATCGATAGCTCCCTTTTCTCCCGTGAAATGTCTTGGCTTACAAGAGACAAAATATTTGTAAGTACAACCCTTGTTGTACTTCGGATCCTGATTAACGAAAATTTGTCTCTGAGGTTCACTCTTCTGATTTTATGAGTGTCGGGAATCATCCTTTTTCAATGTATGCGAATGTGATAGGACTTTGTATGAGTTTTAGACCGAGCATTACTCGATTCTTTAAACATCTTGTCCACAGCTTGAGCAACTGCTGTGTTTATCATTACTTGTAATTCAGCACCGGTAATATTTATCCTGGTATCATTATTGTTTCCTTCCATAGGATGACTATTAGCTACATCAGAGCCAACCATGATTTGAGTACTAAAATCAAACAATAATGATTTATTTAGATTTTATAATGAATCATCTTATTTGATGATTAGATGGCCATGGTATCAATAAACCATATAGACCATTTTGGATAATAAGTCAAAATGTATTTGAATATGATTCGCCTAGGCTACAAATGAACCATTATTGGCAATCAAGTAGGATATAATCCTTTATATTTATTAGACAGGAGACATAAGTCACAACTGTCTATGTCTTAAATGCATTTTCATATGGCACAAAGGCTCGTCTCGAAGGACATTTAGATGGCACAAAAGCCTTGTCACTAAGACAATTCAAGTATTATCAATGATCTTTTAGATCAGTGATTCTAAGGGTCGAACATAGTTCATCGCCTTTTGGACAAGAAGTTATAAAATATAACTATCCTTGTCAGAATTTATACATTGGCCCGTAGGCACAACACCTCAAATGGATGTTTTAATTTAGACATCGTATTTGATCTTAATAGGCCATGATTCACATTGATCATATTGGCCATGAGGGTGGCTTGGAAAGATCCAAGTACTTTTGGAAGCTAGTGTGGTCTCTCAAGTCACACTACTAGGAATGTTAACATATTTTTAGATGTTAACAGGGAATTATTGTCTTAAAAAGGTTATACCATCATAGCCATTAATATTTTGGCTAGGTTATACCTTTAAGAACTTCTTTTGAAATTTCATTGGCAGATAAATTGAAATTGAAATGATATTTACATGATGATGTAATAAAATACACATATAAAAATTTCAAAAGAAATTCCATTAAAATACTAAGCGATTACAGAAACGCCCTAAACAGGTCTTGAAATAAACAAATTGTCCACGTAGGGACTACATAAAGAAACAAGTCCACGCAGGGACTAAATACAGAAATAAAATGTCCACGCAGGGACTTAATTGAAATTACAATGCAAAATAAAATAAAATAAACTTCTACTTCTTCTTGCCCTTTATGAAGTTTACGAGACCTTTAAGAAATTTGTTATGCTTTTTATCGCGTTCCTCCGCTTTTTGTTCAACCTGATCCAACCTCTGTAGGATTTGTTGCGTTTGCAGTTGTGGAGGTGGAAGTTGTTGTTGATAAGGAGGGTATTGATACCCTTGCACGGGATACCTAGTTGGGTATGATAGAGACAATGGTGAGGGATAAAGTGCATTAAATTGAGCTGCCTCAAGATATGGATCTTGGGCAGGGGCTTGATATTTATAACCCGTAGAAGCCTGATAATCAAATGGGTTAAACCCAGACGAACCTGGGTAAGTAGGTATTGGGTTTTCATAACCCATAGGCGGTGGCGGTGGTGCAAAAGTAGTCGGCGAGGGATCATTTTCCGGCACCGCGTGAGAAGGTCCACCCATTTGTGGATCTTCGTGGATTGGAGGGTAAGTGCTTGAAGCTTGTGGGGAACTGAATCTCGGTCCCCCTCGCACAGACATCCGTGCATTCCTCCTCCGCCTTGGCGGCTCAGGAGGAGGTTGTGGTGGTTGTTGAGGTGGTTCCTCAATGGGAAATGGTGGTGGAGTAACCGCCTAAAGATACGGTTCCTCCAATGGAGGTTGTGGAGGAGAGTTGTGAAAAGAAGAGGTAAATTCCCACTTGTATGTGTTCCACCTTTCGGCCCATGAGTCGGGGCCCTGATATGGCAATCTTGCATACGAAGAACCGTTGGAGATACTGATGGGATGTGTTGGCGTCCCAGTTGGTGGCATCTCTGGATCTGGATCATCGTCCATCTCTATATCTTGCGAGAAGTGGTCCTCGGGTCCTAGAGGGTTGTAACATGGTGGTTCGTTAATATAATCATTTGGGTTAAATTGACCCATGGAATAAGAATGGTGAGAATCAGAATGGTGAAAAGAATGAGAGTGTAGAGAGTGATATGAATGATAGAGTGGTGAGAATGTTGACAATGGTGAGAATGTTGGGGCTCGTCTTGTATAGGAGGCCCAAAAGAAGGGCGATATGAGGGTGATGTACTTAGCGAGACGGATCGCCTCGTGGGTTGTAAAGATTGCCTTCAATCATCATTTGAATCGGAGGTGCTAAAGGACGCGGATGGAGTGCGTCTATGGGATGGCCCAGCTTGACTTGAAGGTCCTCCTCGCATAGGACCCTTTCCATGGCCTCCTCGGCCTCTAAGCCTTGGCGGCATTTTGATTAGTAAACCTGTCAAAACAATTAAAACAAAACATAAACGACAAAAGGAAAATTAAGAATAATCCTAGGTCATTTGCCAAGACTAGGAAGTCTAAGGAATGTGCTTATTGTGTCATTAAGATTAAACAAAAAAGGCTAGTGTTTAATTCACTCAATGTTGGCTCTGATACCAACCTGTCACACCCCGATATTTCCACATATTACCGGTGGGCCCGGCGGGGAGTATCGTGACGTAGTTGATATCATCATAGTCAATATACACAATATAATAACACAACGGAAGGCTTGGTAGATAATTACTATTACAAACCATAATGTCCGAGTGTCCAAATAAAAGAATATACAGACTGATTGTAATAGAGATCCACAGGCGGATCATAAAAACAAAATACAAGAAAACTGAAATAACAGACTTCAGGCATCTAAGGATTTGCAAGATCCTCTTATTTGACACCAAGTAGCTCCAGCCTAATTTCGAAAGGTACCTGTCACTTAGTCTTTGGGAAATACGTCAGTTTTCACTGGTAAATACAATTAACTGACTCATTTGAAAAGAGTTTATGAAAATTGATTTAAGTGCACAAGGCACAAATCCATTTATAACTTGGGACAATCTTTAATAAAATCTTGTATACAGTTTTACATGTTTGTCATATATATGGGGCCGGTTTGGAAGCAGGTCATGATTAACCGACTCACCACTTATAAAACACACGAAGGAGTTACCCCCAACAAGTGGCTTATTTAGCATTTGCATCTGTCAGGTGTATGCCTACACCCCGTGCATAGGTCGTGGCCATTTTCAAATGAAATCAGCCGAGGATATCCAGGACACGGGCATATTAACCCCCAATGTTTAGGTTATCAAACAAAACAGATTAAAACGGGTTATGCAAATTTATTAATCACAATCCGATTAAATGATTTCATACCCGACCAAACGGTATTATTATAATACCGTATCCTAAGCCTGTATAAGGGAAAATAAGTTAAAAGTATTTACCAGAGCTAGATGTGTAAGGATGTAACTCAGCCGTATGTTTCCTAAAGCCTTATGTAAATACCTTCTACCGAAGCTACTCAATCTGTATGGAAGGTTTATTAACCTATTAGGATACTAACGGGTCTTTATTCAAGTCAAAGACTTAGAACGGTTAGTTTGAAAGATACATTACAGTTCAAAACGCTAGATTAAGCAGAGACCGGAATAGAATGTGATTTAGACCCGAAAAGTTTGGATACTTGTATAATATGGGTAAACTAAACACATTCTGGATTTTGAAGATTCAATGATAAGGTTAAACCCATTTCGGCTAATTCATGTAAACTAGTTACATAAACCGAACCGAACGCATAAATGCATAACGGGTAACCAAATGAACCATATACAAGTCTCATATGTTATTATGCTTAAGATATGTTAATACATAAGTAGGATGTTAACATATATGCCCAAAAGTATTTAAAACCAATTTAAGTCCCGTAGGGGCATTTTGGTCATTTTGATATTTATAAAAGAGGTTTTAAAGTAAACTGATATTCAGGTCTAAAGTATTCAGTAAAAATATTTATTTTATGGTATTAAAACAATAGGATATCATTCATATGTGAGATTTACCATTTTTGGCCAAACTATGCCCCGAAATGGTATTTTGGCCATTTCATATATGCTTTTAAGGACATAATTGGAAATCTGGTTTTAAACCATACTATGCACCTAATTAGCGTAAAATTCGATAATTGACGATATTTGAAATGTTTATGTGATTCTGAGATTTTGATCAGCCTTGAGTGTTTAATATATTTTAATTTTCATATCAAATCAGTAGAAAAAGGTTTGGCATAGTTAATCATATTTAAATCACATTTTATTAGTAAAAAAGGGCATTATCGTCAATTAAGTAATTTATACAAGATCTCAATGATATGGCCAGTTTATAATCTGACCCAATATTCCAAAAATTCCTAAAAAGGATATCATAACAGTAGGTAATGAGTTTTGGGTGAAAATCTATGTTTAAACATGCATTATGAATAATAGCGTAATTTAAATAATAAAAAGTTCAGTTTTACGATATCTAGCATAACATCGTTTTGAAACCAGAGAATCATGTCAAATTAATTGAGACATGCTTATATATCAGTACTTAACCTATTTGTATGCTCACATTATCAAAAATCTCATTTTTGGCTAAAAAGAGCATAATGGTCAATTATAAGCATAATAACGGAAACTAGCATATAATCCAAAATATTAATGACCAGGTAATATAACTCCAGAGGGTTATATTACAACATAAGATGGTCCAAACGGAAGCTTAAACCATGGAAGAATTAAGCTCAATCGGGTCAGAACTGAAAGTCAAAGCAAAAGTCAAGCTTTTGCGACTTTCGTTTGCGAACCGACCCTAAACTCAGAATTGTCGGTTTGAACATGCTTAGACATGTTCTAATATTATTTACCAAGTTATTTAAGTGATAAAATATGGTTTATACCTTCTGCATTATTATTTTTGATTATTATTTACAAATGTGCCCCGTTTGATTTTTTAATTAAATAGTTTGACCCGACAATTAACTAAGCAAACGAGAAAATTAGGAGGTGCCTTTTTAAGGGATTAACACCTACCTAATTATGGTCACATAGCCATATTCGCCACGAAAAATGGCTGGACTATTTGTGTTTAAACCGAGAGTCAAAGCCATTTTACATAACTTTGATTTTTCGGTTTTTAATTAACAAAACTGAACTAAAGAGGGGGCTAAGACACTTACAAACGGTCCTAGCAATCTTTTCAACTTAGAATGAGCTTCCTTATGATCAGGAATCCTAAAATTTGAAAGGAGAAGTGATAAATTGAAGTGTGAAAAGAAATGGTTCAACATGAGGGCTTATTTATAGTTGAAGAACACCATCTTTAATCATCACATGTGTTATGGAATGATCCCAGATTTTTACAAGTGTCCTAGTGGTAAAATAAAACCATCAACAAGCTCCAGGTATCGAGTTTCAGGTGTGTAAGGCGGTGCAACGGGCTGCAACAAGCAGATGTCCTCTTTTTTCTGAGCTGGAAACTCTCCCGTGGGCCGCGTAGGATTTAAGGGGAGCCTACGCGCCCCGCGACAACCTTAAGTTCAGGTGAAAATTGTTTTAAGTTTGGCAGTTTCAGTCCCTGGTTCTTTATAACTTAATTTAACTTCATTTTTGGCACTTTAACCCTTGAAGTTAGTTTGTAGAGGATCTTGGGAGTATAATCAAACATCGTTAGGTCCGATTTCGTTGAACGATCACCGAAAATACTAGTTTCTGCTCATTGACGCTTTTAACCCTTATTCTTGGGAATTTACGTAAATAATACATAACTATCTCGATACCTTGTGAATTTGATATCACTTATTCTTGAGAGTATATTTGAATATTACGAAGCCCCGGGTTCGTTAAAAGGTCACTCAGAGGTATGAATTTACATGTTGACATATTTAACCCCTGCAGTTTATAATCTTTTGATTACTTTCACAAACGGCTTCTTATATCCGAATAATTACTCATTTAAGAATATACTCTTCGTGTGTGGTCATTCAGAGGCACAAGTTTGGCATGTTGGCACTTTTAGTCCCTTCGCATACATATTTTCATTGTTTGTCAACTTTAGTCCCTCAAACCCAAACTTTTACATGTTTAGAGTTTAGGACACGTGTCTTTACATAATTGGACACGTTTTTACGAGGTGTTATAGTACACCTTCCTTTTGAGCGGCTAACAGCCTCTCATTTAAGTTGTTTCTAAGTTCAATAATCTTGGCATTTATCCATATAGGTTTAACTCTTTCTTTTCTGCTTAATGCATATGCGACTACATTCTCTTTGCCAGGATGGTAGTGAATTTCGCAATCGTAGTCATTTAAAGTTTCCATCCAATGGCGTGGCCTAATTTTGAGATTCTTCTGGTTAAACAAGTGTTGGAGACTTTTGTGATCTGAGTATATTACACGTTTAGTTCCACACAGATATTGTCTCCATAACTTAAGTGCAAACATAACGGCACCCAATTCCAGATCGTGGGTGGTGTAATTTTTTTCATGCACCTTCAGTTCTCGTGATGCATAGGTAATCACCTTGCCTTTTTGCATAAGCACACATCCCATGCCAGTGTGCAAAGCATCACAGTAGACAACAAATTCTTCTATTCCTTTAGGCAATGTCAACATCGGAGCATTTCTCAACTTCTGTTTGAGGATCTCGAAAGACTCCTGCTATTTAGGACCCCAATCAAATTTAAATTTTGCGGGTCAGAGTAGTTAAAGGTACGGCTATTCTTGAGAATTTCTCGATAAATCTTCTGTAATATCCTGCTAATCCCAAGAAGCTGTGAATCTTAGTAGGTATCTTATGTGCTTCCTAGTTCATGATTGCTTCTATCTTAGCGGGATGCACTTGGATACCACGCTCGCTTCCAACATGTCCAAGGAATTGGACTTCACGAAGCCAGAATTCGCACTTATAGAATTTAGCGTAAAGCTTCTCCTATTGTAGCAATCCTAAGATGCACCTAAGATGTTTCTCGTGATCAGCCTGATTACGAGAATAGATAAGTATGTCATCTATAAAGACAATGACAAACTTATCTAGGTACGGCTTGCAGACTCGATTCATGAGGTCCATGAATGTTGCGGGTGCATTAGTGAGCCCGAAAGGCATCACTAAGAACTCATAGTGGCCATACCTCGTTCTAAACGCGGTTTTAGGTACATCTTCAGTTCTAACTTTGAGTTGATGATACCCCAACCTTACATTTAATATTTGAGAAGAAGCTTGCCACTTGGATTTGATCAAACAGCTCGTCGATCCTGGGCAATGGATAACGGTTCTTGATTGTTACTTTGTTTAGCTCGTGGTAATCAATGCACAGACGCATTGAACCATCCTTCTTCTTTACAAATAGAATGGGTGCTCCCCAAGGTGACAAGCTGGGTTGTATAAAACCCTTTTCCAGTAATTCATCCAGTTGAGTTCTCAGCTCTTTCATTTCAGTTGGTGCTAAGTGATGTGTGTAAAATGCAACATCTAAATTACATCAATTGTGTCACACCCCAAAAACGTCGCAGCGGAATATAAAACTTAGTGGAGACGGAAGTTGGTGCCCACTTATATCTTGATGATCGATGCATTAAATTATTGGACATATTATCTTATTTAAAACATAAGTTTTAAACATTACATTTCAAAACATGACACAACCATGACATAGTTAAGTTGTTTTTTATCCTCATGGATCTTATTAAATTCGTCCCATAAAGTTTTAAAAGTTAGTCCAACATTATTAAGTAACAAAACATGCATCAACGACCACAAGATATGTCACACCCCGACCGCGTAAAACAACAACCGCGGCGGAATCGTCGGGGAGTGTCATAACAGAATCATTGTTTCACAACACATGGTAATTGAAATTTTGTTTTATTAAATTTCAAGAGGTTACATTGTCTTAGAAACAAAGAAACATAACATAATTAACTAGCCTTGCATCTTTTATTGTCACTAAGGCCCAAGTCCGCCTAAGTGTATCTTGATCAACCCTATGCATTAGCTCCTGAAAACACATGTGAAAATAGGTACGTCAACATAAAAATGCCGGTGAGATACATAGGTTTTATTGATGCAGGATTCATGACTTGTAGGTTAAAAGAATGTTTAAAAAAAGTAGTCATGAACCTTAAAAATATTTTCTTTTAGAAATCATACGAAAATCGATAAGAAATCAGATGATATAAAAGAAAGATGTGTAGTTAAATGAATAACCAAGTAAAATAAGTTTGTATAAAATATGTTGTTTGTAAAACAATGTTTTGTGAAGATATGCTATTTATGTAAAATGTAATATGTCTAATTTGAAATGGTTTAAATAAAGCTACTATATGTAATATCATAAAATCACTTATATATATGAAGTACCAGCGGCGTATCCACCATGCTTTTATCATATTACACGCGCCTCGTTATTTAAATCACTTACCCAAACAAACCACCAAAATGTAATGTTTAAACCAATGTTAAAATGTTCATGTATAATCAAATGTTATGTATGACAAGTGAAAATATCAACTTAAATCATAAGTAAAATGTACAAAACAATGTATTTGATATAAATCATAGTTTAAGTCAAAGATATGTTTTGCAAAAATCCATGCTTTACTGATACAAACACTTATGTGGTAATGTTAAACGTATACATTCAAGCCTTGAGACTGAAGGATAAACCCTAGAACAAATCAACGGTTATCAAAAATGTTTTCGGATTCAGTCATTCCCTACGTCCAAACAAACCTAGGATTTCAGGAATGGGAGTTGTCAAGTCCTATGGTACCACTACTTACTACCGAGCAGCGTGATCAATGTTAATGAACGTATTTTAGTTTCGTTAAACAAACCAAATGTCATACCAAATGTAAGCATGTTATGTGAAAATAATGTACCTAGTATGCTAAATGAACATACAAAGTAGAAATGTAAAACAATGTGTCCATATGATGAGTGAACATATGCAACAGAAATGCAAAGTAAATTAATGTGTCCATATGCTGAGTGAACATATGCAATAAAAATGTTTATGAAAATCAATGTGCTAGCATGCTAAGTGAACATACATAGAAAAACATAATGGAAATCATGTACTATATACGTACTAATGAACATAGCAAGTATATGTTATGAAAGCACGAAAGTAACAAGTAGGCACATGTGTTTCACCCCAAAATATTTGAAAAACAGTAAAAGAGGGGTCTATGTACTCACTTGAGAATGCTTAGAAGTCTTGAATAACAACCAAGCAATGCTAGAGGGATCACGGAATCAATTGGCACCTAATATAGGTAACTATGTTAATAAACCGGACCTAAATCGGAAGATCGGATAGAATGAGGTTTTGTAAACCAAATGAGTATAGGAACTCATGTAGTATGGTTTAACAAAGCCTACATTCTAAAATGGAACCTATCCTAAGTGCTTTATAACCCGTTACGACCCGTTTAGGCAGCTTACGCTACTTTAACGCGTCGTTCGGGTAAAACGCGTTCGGACCGCCTAACTAGTCCTATGACAAGTATTATATGCCTTAACAAGTCTAATAATGTTGTCTAATCAGTTTAGTGGTCAAAAATTAAGTTACATATGCTTAGAATGAATTTATGCGCAAAAAGGGCAGTTTGGTCATTTTCCTAAGGCATATAAACTACCTATCATACAACTAACTAAACGTAGTGACCATAAGGTATAACCTCGAAAGGTTATTCCCTATACAACTATGGTCACAAAACGTGTTTGGTCGGATCCTAATGATCGACCAAACGGGTCGGGTTCGAAAGTCTAAGCAGTTGTTTAGACCGCTTATCTTACAACCCTATATAAGCACTAAACTAAAAGTGAGGAGTTAAACATGTTTAACGAAGTTAGAAAACAGTTTGATATCAAAACAAAGGGTTTTGATACCCAAGAATAGTTTGGTTGAAAAAAACGCATAAACGCGTACTTTGACTGAAACTATGACTCGTCACTATGCCTAAATAACGTGGTAATTAGTAGGTATAGTCACAAGGGATTATGACCATCGTGATTACGCTCACGTTGCGAAGTTCAAACGTACTTCATGTTGACCATTGACTGGTCAAAGCAGAAAGTCAAACACTGTTTGACTTTCATGCTTAAAAACGCATAAAAGAATGAAAGAAGCTTACAAAAGGTCCAAGCAATGAAAATATTGTTCTAAAATACTCAGGTATGAAGCATAAGGCTTCAACTTAGAGTATAAATCAGATCAAGTGTGAAGATTGCAATGAATCAAGGTGGGTTTATGTAGGATTTCCAAAACCGTTAAGATCGTTTCTTGGATTACGAGCTTCAATCTTGGCCCTCCATGTGTGCCCACTGATTTATCATTCTATGGGTGTCCAAAACCAGTTCATTGTATGAAGAAACCATGTACAAAACCAGAAAACCAACTGCTGAATCAGAAAAACAGATTTGCTGATCTGGGTCTCTGTCACACCCCGTGTAAGATGAGGACTCATCTTACACGCCCCGCGAGAGCTATGTTTGGCAGATTGTCAGAAATGGTCCCTAAATGTGTAAAACTTGGTTTTTGATGCATTTTTGACACGTTTAAGGCCCGTTAAGCCATTTTCAAGACACTACAATGAAGTTAAAGTGTAGGGGACATGAAACATGCTTGAAAATATGGCAGATGTCGGTTCGTTTGGTCGTACGGTTGCGTTGTTCGGTTATTTACGACGAAACACGAACGAATGCGAAAAACGATCCAAATTACGCGACGTATGGAATTTTAGCATGCCAATCACTAAAATAAAATATTTTAATGATTACGAAAATTTTTGGATGTCCGGATATGTTCAGAACGTAAGATATGCGCGAAAATGCAAACTTATGCACTTTTTGACGCTTTTAGTCCCTGATTGACCAAAAAGTTTATTTTTTCACACCGAACCTCTCATAGCCTATTTCTAAGCTATGTAAAGGATATTTATGGTATGTTTAACTTATGATCAAGTTTCGAAAGGTTCGATGCCATGTGAATCGGTAGACTTTTGCAGTTTGATGCAAATAGTCCCTGCGATCGAATAAACTTGATTTCGACACACCAAACCTTCCAAAACTTATTTCTAAGTTATGTAAAGGTTATTTAAGGTGTATTATGCCTATGCCACTGTTCCGGAGTGTTTGTCATGTTAAACTGATTACGTTTATGCATCAGTTCGCGTATAACTTTCCAGAAAGCGATTTAAAGCTCAAAATCGAACAAGAATTGATATGTGAAAATGATACACATATTTATACAAATCCAAAGTATGAAACACAATATTTCATTGTTTTGGTATTTGTTTGATGGTCGTAGTGACACAGATGTCACAAGATACGCCATAATTCCCGAAGCCGAACTCAAATACCTGTAGAACACGTTAAAATCAAGTGTCAACACAAAGGAATGTGAGTTCTCATATTCAAATTAAAACAATTTGATCCAAAGAAAAACTTTATGATTATGTGTTTATTGTAAAACATCCGTAAAAATTTTTAGAAAGTCCATTCACTTCCTTAATAAAATCCATGGGTCATTCGTTGTAAGTTCAAAAACCCGACATTAAGGCATTTTCCCAAGTTTTGTATATTAAATTCATAGCATCAACGTTCAGACTCATATGTTAGCTAGACAATACGAACTATGTATTTTCCATGCAGGGATAATCAATGCTAGACAATAACCGGAATTTAAATTCGTCGTTTGATTTGACACGGGGTGACCGGTCATGACGGGGTTGTCAACCCGATAGATCTACCAACAATTCATCGCGTGCAATACTTTATCGATTATACGACATCATTGGCGCAGGGTCAATATTGAGACCATATATGATGTCTGCCTCATGTACAATATATATATATCCTACTAATATGACAAATTTAATATACGATGTTGTACGAATCCCCTGAAATCCCCACCGAAATGTAAGCCTATGTTGTTGCTTAATCTCTTGAGACCAAGAAATATTCGTTCCAACATCACGGTCGGTTTTTCCTCAGAAACACCGTACCATCCCAGCTTCTCCTCCAAACATATATTCATCAAAAACGTTTTACCTCGAAACGTATGATTTATCAAACTCCATATATTTTGAACGAAAATATATAATTTATATTAAACGGTATGTTTTAATCCAAAAACATTATTAAACTCTTTTATTGGCGTGTTCTACCCCCTAAACATATACAAAGCAGTAAAAGAGGGGTTTAGTGACACTCACCTTTGGGTGCATATTTTTAAATAGCGCAATCCCACAGTTTGATTTCTACACGTCCTATTATATGTAGGAACGATTTATAAATCAATATATCACAAAAATCCTAAGTTTCTCTGTTTCTTAGAATTTTCACATAACTTTGAGATTTTCTCAAAAAGTTATCGCTTTTGATTATGTTGGTACGTTTATATATATATATATATATATATATATATATATATATGAGTCCATATATATATATATATATATATTTTTTTTTTTTAAGATTTTGTGACTTGAACGATTTTATTGGTGACCATTATCATGTAAATCCATTAACACTCCTGTTTATACGCAATAAATCTACGATTTGCGTGTCGTAATATATATACATAAACGTACACATAAATTATTATCGAAACACACTTAATCTCGTTAACTTATCTATTTTGTCATTTTTAAGGCAAGTATACATAAAATATTTTACATGTACTAAATTTCATGCTCGACAAACAAGTTACCCATTTAACGCGATTTTACCGTTTCTACCACATAAAACGCACAAGTATACATACATGGTCTAAATTTCCCACTATCATGTTAAAACTTAACATATTTTCACATTCACATATTTAAATCACATAACACATTTTAACACATAAGGTTCACCCCAAAATTACCCATACTAGTGTTCATTGAAAAACACGTATTTTAGTGACGTTTCCGGGCGTCGGAAGTCACGTATGACCAACCAAACACCAAGTAATCTTAAAATTAGTTAAAATAATTATATTTAAACTAAAAATATCAGTTTACTTACTGATCTAAATCAGTTCCATAAAAATCGTTCGAAAAGCCTATTTTTAACTGTTTTCACGCATAGTTTTGCGTTAAACGTTACTATAATCATCCCAACTCGGAATGACTTGATATTTTAACACGATAAAGTCATAGCCATCAACTCCACCATACAGGGTAAAGCTATTCAAATTACTCCACAATCCATTTCGGAAGTCTTTAAACTCGATGATCAGAAAGGTAAAACATCTTTTCCCAAAAACGAGTTAAAAACTGATTTTCTAAAAAAAGGGCATGCAGAACAAACAAAAAGGGGTACCTTACAAAAAGGTTATTTTCCTTCTGCACCTAGATTTTTATTTCATACACTTTTAATGTGTGTTTCAAATAAAACAACTGCTTTTAACGAAATACCATTGAAGATCCAATGTCTGGGTTATGCTATTTTAAATAATGAAAATTATAACTATTTCCAGGAGATCTTTGATGATTTAGTGAAAAATGTTGATAGCAAAGCATTTCTACTTTTTCCAAGGTTTCTAAGCTACTATTTTAAACAAAAAATTGGAAAAGAAAATGAAAATTTGCTCAAACAAGGTGTTTATTTTCAAATAAAAGGTTTGATACCTGAAACATTCACTAGAATGTTAGCACCTTTAAAAACAAAAGCAGAGGTGCCTGAGCAGAATTTAGCAGCTACCACTGCTCCTCAGACATCTGCTGCTGAGCCCACTGCTCCAGGTGATCATAGCAGCACAACCACTGCTTTGAAACCCACACCTGCAATCACCAAAAAGGCCAAAAAGAAATCATCCAAAAAGCCCACCAAACCCTTTAAAAAGGCAACTCTGGAAGATGAGATCCCAGAGCTAATGCCAGTGACAACACAAATGTCACCACAAACCACTGCCGCTACTTCCTCACAGCAGATGGAAGAAAGATCTCCACCATTGCCTCAAATTCCTCCTGCATCCTCACAAAAGGATCAGGTTGTAAGCACAGGGACCCCACATTATGAAGCTCTGGATTCGATTGGATCCATTTTCCTCAGTCCTGATCCCAAGGACATGTCTCTTTCAACACCCCTACCCTCACCAATCACATTACCACAATCCATAATACCCTTGTTGCATGCAGTTGCTATAGCTCAGACACAAACCAGTTCCTCTCTATCACCTATCACCGAGAGTACACTCCCACAAGTGACTGGGTCTGATGCTACTACCCCTGCATTGTGACACCCCGTTGAAACGTTCTCACTTACACTAGCTTGACAGTGACTGCCTTAACTTTCGGGACGAAAGTTCCTAAAACTTGGGGATAATGTGACACTCTAGGTTTTCCCGAGCAAATATCTTGTATTAGCATTATGTGTATATACGTTATTAAGTGTTAGTGCGTGTTATCTCGATGATTTTATGTGATCCTTGTGCTAAGTGTGATGAATGTATGTATATTATATATATGTATGTGTGTTATATGAGTGGGCCGAGACCCCAAAGGACCCGACTCGAGACCACCCTCGGTCTCGAGTGAACAGTAAACACTCGGGCCGGTTGGGCCATGCAACCTAGAAACCCACCCGGAAACCCCTAACCCACTCGAGATATATAACCGGCCAACCCTCACAACTTTTACCATTTTTGCAACATCATTCTCACACTCTCTCATCACACACACTCTCCCTCTCTCTCTCTAAAAACCCCAAAACCCTAAGGTTCTAACATCACCCTCTCCTCCTCTCCTTCTCGGATCCAACCGGCAACAAGAGCACCCTTGGATTGGCTCGGAATCATCACTCAAAGGCTTCAATCCGTCACCTACTTGAACACCCTTGTGTCACTCTTGAATCGGACGTGGTGACCAACGTGATCGACCGGGTAATTAATCTACTGAGCAACCCAAGGTGAGTTCACAACCTAAAGCATGTATTCCCGGTGGTTTGGGAAACGGAACTAAAAACAACACTATCCCCTTATGAGGGATACAACTTACTTTTCTTCCCTTGTTATTGGGAACCTTTTAGTTAATTACTGTTTATACGGATTGCAACAAACGGCACTAAACGAAACTCTATCACTTAAAGTCCCTACTACATAATACCGATTAGTCGCCGGGGCCAGACGAACGGGTTATTAGTTGATAGCGCTATTTAGGTCTTACCAACCTCACACCGTGCCAAGGTATGGGATCGGTCGTGAACTAATGTACTCAGGCATCCGTCAATGATGATAGAACATTGACATCGGGGCACTCTGCGGATACGCAACGGTCACCTAGTGTTCGGTATTGGAAAAACAGTTTAGTCGCTAACTTTTGGGGTAGCTCCCCATGGCATGTATAAACGGATAAATTAACTGGTGAAACAAGTTTTTGGTAATTAAAACTGGACAACTAGTGAACTCACTCAGCATTATTGTTGACCCCCCCCCCCCTTACTGCATGCTTTGCAGGTAACCAGTGACTGAGGAGCTGCTGCTTGGGGGATGTGTAGTGTTCGTCTACCCCTGTGTTGGGTGTTAAATAAACATGAATTATGAACCATGTTTAAGACTGTTTTTACTTATGCTTCCGCTACTTACTACTATTTGAGCTTAAAACTTTAAACTCCGAACTTGATATTTGCTAATCGTATGGTTAGTAAGTATTACTTTGGTTATTAATTCAATTATTCCGTATAATTGGTGGCTGGATCCTGGTCGGTCACGCCCTCAAGCGGACGGTACTCCGCAGGTGGAATTTGGGGGTGTGACAGATTGGTATCAGAGCCATTGGTTATAGTGAACTTGGTTTAAAAAAAAAAGGAAAGTCTTTTTGAGAAAAACCAGACTATAACCCGTGACTCGTGACGACACTACACTCCAAGGGCAAGACTCGACATACTAGACCTCGTAGCTCGGACTTGTGTTTACTTGCTTGTTTATCTTATATTGACTACTCTACTATACATACTAGTGTGCCTAATTAGATAGATACACATTTCTCTTCTACCTCATTCTCGCTACGTTACAACATTACACTCATACTGTGTTTTCTGGCTATGAAGACAATGAGTGGACGCGGAAGAGGAAGCGTTAACATGACTCAGGCTCAATTCGCTAACTTGCTCAACACGGTGGCTGCAGTTTTCGCAGCTCACCCTGGAGGTAAACTCGTTGCTATAGGATGTTTAGATCCTACCCCCACATCGTCTTTTCACCTCTAAAAACCTATTCACTCCATTTCTCACAACAGGTCAGCCTGCACCTGCGCAACCACGTGTTTGTACTTTCAAAACCTTCATGGATGGCAAGCCTCTCCCTTTCAACGGCACTGAGGGTGCCATAGGCCTTCTGCATTGGATTGAAAAGGCCGAAGCTGTCTTTGCCGTCTGCGAGTGTCCCCCTGCTAACTGGGTTAAGTACGCAACTGGTACGCTTGAAGGGAACGCGCTTTCATGGTGGAAAGCACATATTCAGATGCTTGGTCTGGAAACTGCTAATGCTACGGTATGGGAAGATTTCAAGGACATGATTAAAGAGGAGTACTGTCACAGGGATGACATCCACAAACTCGAGAACGAGTACTATGCGCTCAAGATGGTCGGATCAGAGATTGAGACCTACACTAAGCAGTCCAACGACTATGCTGCACTTTGCCCAAACATGTCCCAACCGATGTATCGAAGGGTCGAATTGTACATCAAAGGCTTGGTCCCAGAAATCCGGAGCCATGTGACCTCGGCCAACCTCAACACCATACAGCCCGTGGTTCGTCTTGCTCACAAACTCACCAATCAGGCTGTGGAAGAGGGCAAGCTGCCCAAGAGGATCGGTGCTACTGCTGGAACTTTTGGCGATAACAAGCGAAAGTGGGATGGAAGTCAGGGAAAGGATGCTAACCCCACTCAGGCCCCAGTTCAACAAAGGAAGACTGAAAGCAACAAGGGCCCTCAGCAACAGGGTGGCTATCGAGGAAACCACCCTAAGTGTAACAAATGTAACCGACATCACAGTGGGCCATGTGGAAAAGGTCAGTGTCAGCGATGCAACAAGATGGGGCACGAAGCCAAAGACTGCCGAAGCCAGTTCCCAGCTAGGCAGAATCAGCAACAACCACAGCAACAGCAGCAACAAGGAAACAACCGTGGATGCTTCAAGTGTGGAGCAACGGGGCACATGCGAAAGGATTGCCCTGAACTGAATCAAAACAACAACAATCAGGGTGCTGGGAACAATAACAACAATACTGGAAATGGTGCTAGAGGAAAAGCTTTTGTGATTGGAGCTGGGGAAGCAAGGAATGACCCCAACGTTGTAGCGGGTAAGTTCCTACTTAATGATCGTTATGTTTCCATGCTATTTGATTCCGGAGCAGATGCTAGTTATGTATCCCTACGTATTAGTAAGAAACTTAAGCTCACTCTTACGCCGCTAAGCTCTAAGCACACCGTTGAAATAGCTAATGGTAGAAACCTCGAGGCCTCACACATAATTCGTAACTGCAAATTAGAGTTGTCTGGTCAGACCTTCTGTATCGATCTCTTCCCCATCATTCTTGGAAGCTTCGACGTCATCATTGGTATGGATTGGTTATCCAAACATCGAGCTGAAATCCTCTGCCAAGAGAAAGCTATTCGTATTCCCCGTCCCCCTGGCAAACCTCTTATAGTTCAAGGCGACAAGAGCGGAGAAGTCACGGGCATCATTTCATTCTTGAAGGCCCAGAAGTGTCTATGAAAAGGGCACACCGCTATCTTAGCACTCGTTGCCGACACACAGAAAATGGAAAACAGGATTGAAGATTTTCCAGTTGTACGTGACTATCCCGAGGTATTCCCGGAAGAACTACCTGGACTCCCTCCTCACCGTCAGGTCGAATTTCAAATCGAGCTAGCTCCCGGAGCAGCGCCTATAGCTCGTGCACCTTATCGATTAGCCCCCGCGGAGCTCAAGGAGCTTTCTGCTCAACTACAAGAACTTTTGGACAAAGGTTTTATCCGTCCTAGTTCATCACCCTGGGGAGCCCCAGTGCTCTTCGTCAAAAAGAAAGATGGCTCATACCGAATGTGCATTGACTACCGCGAACTTAACAAGGTTACCATCAAGAATCGTTATCCACTTCCCCGTATCGACGACCTGTTCGACCAGCTGCAAGGGTCAAGCTATTATTCCAAGATCGATCTGCGATCGGGTTATCACCAGCTGAGAGTCCGCGATGAGGACATCTCTAAGACTGCTTTCAGAACCCGCTATGGTCACTACGAATTCCTTGTTATGCCTTTCGGAATGACCAACGCACCTGCAATCTTCATGGATCTCATGAACCGAGTATGCAAACCCTACCTCGATAAGTTCGTAATTGTGTTTATCGACGACATCCTAATCTACTCGAAGAGCCAAGAGGAGCATGAACAACACCTACGTCTTATTCTCGAACTCCTTCGCAATGAACAACTGTACGCCAAATTCTCGAAATGTGATTTCTGGCTTAGAGAAGTCCATTTCCTTGGACACATCGTCAATCAGGAAGGGATTCATGTTGACCCTGCTAAGATTGAGTCCATTAAGAATTGGCCTGTGCCTAAGACTCCGACCGAAGTTCGCCAATTCTTGGGATTGGCGGGATACTATCGAAGATTTATCAAGGGATTCTCTAAGATCGCTCAACCACTTACGACACTCACTCAGAAGGGTGTTGCTTACAAATGGAGTGATGCTCAGGAATCTGCCTTCCAGGAACTAAAGAAGAACCTTTGTAGTGCTCCTATCCTCTCCTTACCCGAAGGTACCGACGACTTCGTCGTTTACTGCGACGCTTCTATTCAAGGACTTGGCTGCGTATTGATGCAACGCGAGAAAGTTATCGCTTACGCCTCGCGACAACTCAAGGTCCACGAACGGAACTATACGACGCATGACTTAGAATTTGGAGCTGTGGTCTTCGCGCTCAAGCTTTGGAGACACTACTTGTACGGCACCAAGTGCACGATTTACACTGATCACAAGAGTCTCCAGCACATAATGGGACAAAAGGAGTTGAATATGCGGCAACGCCGATGGGTCGAACTCCTAAATGACTACGAGTGTGCAATTAAATATCACCCAGGCAAGGCTAATGTGGTAGCCGATGCCCTCAGCAGAAAGGAGACCAAACCCAAGCGTGTTCGTGCCTTACAGCTCACTATCCACTCGAACCTCCCTAATCAAATTCGGAATGCTCAGCTTGAAGCATTGAAAGTCGAGAACATCAGGGCTGAGTCCCTACGAGGATCGAGACAACGATTGGAACAAAAAGAAGACGGTGCTTACTACGTAGCCGGACGCATATGGGTTCCGCTTTATGGAAATTTACGTGACCTTGTGATGGATGAAGCCCACAAGTCCCGTTACTCGGTGCATCCAGGTTCAGATAAGATGTACCACGACTTGAGGGCTACCTATTGGTGGCCTGGCATGAAAGCCCACATAGCAACCTATGTCAGGAAATGTCTGACTTGTGCAAGGGTCAAGGCTGAGTATCAGAAACCATCAGGCCTACTCCAACAGCCAGAGATTCCGCAATGGAAATGGGAGCAGATTTCCATGGATTTTGTTACTGGCCTGCCTAGGTCTCAGCGCGGAAATGACACCATTTGGGTGATAGTGGATCGCTTAACTAAGTCTGCACACTTCTTGGCTATTAAAGAAACAGACAAGTTCTCTACCCTAGCATAGGTATACTTAAAAGAAGTGGTCTCGAAGCACGGAGTGCCTACCTCTATTATTTCTGATCGAGACGCGCGTTTTACTTCTGAGTTGTGGCAAGCCATGCACAAATCTTTTGGCTCACGTTTAGACATGAGCACCGCTTATCACCCGCAAACGGATGGGCAGTCTGAACGCACCATCCAAACCCTCGAAGACATGCTTAGGGCATGTGTGATCGATTTTGGCAAGAATTGGGAGAAGCACCTACCGTTGGTGGAATTCTCCTACAACAACAGCTACCACACCAGCATTCAGGCAGCACCCTTTGAGGCATTGTACGGCCGTAAATGTCGATCGCCTCTCTGCTGGGCTGAGGTTGGTGACAGCCAGATCACAGGCCCGGAACATGTAGTCGACACCACAGAAAAGATTGCCCAGATTAGGCAACGCATGGCGGCAGCTCGTGACCGTCAAAAGTACTACGCTGATAAAGATAGGAAACCGCAAGAGTTCCAGGTTGGTGAACGGGCTCTACTTAAGGTCTCACCCTGGAAGGGTGTGGTTCGTTTTGGAAAACGGGGCAAGCTTAATCCAAGATATGTCGGACCCTTTGAAGTTACCGAAAAGATCGGCACGGCCGCTTACAGATTGAATCTGCCTGAAGAACTGAGTGCTGTGCACAACGTCTTCCACGTATCTAATCTGAAGAAGTGTCTATCAGACGAAACACTCGTCATTCCTTACAAGGAACTTACTATTGACGAACGGCTACACTTTACTGAGGAACCGGTTGAGATCACGGATCGTGAGATCAAAACCCTCAAACGTAGCCAGATACCTCTCGTGCGAGTTCGTTGGAACTCACGCCGTGGCCCAGAATTTACCTGGGAGCGGGAAGACCAGATGAAGCGCAAATATCCCCAGTTGTTCCCTAATGAAACTCCCAGCACTGAAGCTACAACCGAATTTCGGGACGAAATTCCAAATTAACGGGGGGATGATGTGACACCCCGTTGAAACGTTCTCACTTACACTAGCTTGACAGTGACTGCCTTAACTTTCGGGACGAAAGTTCCTAAAACTTGGGGATAATGTGACACTCTAGGTTTTCCCGAGCAAATATCTTGTATTAGCATTATGTGTATATACGTTATTAAGTGTTAGTGCGTGTTATCTTGATGATTTTATGTGATCCTTGTGCTAAGTGTGATGAATGTATGTATATTATATATATGTATGTGTGTTATATGAGTGGGCCGAGACCCCAAAGGACCCGACTCGAGACCACCCTCGGTCTCGAGTGAACAGTAAACACTCGGGCCGGTTGGGCCATGCAACCTAGAAACCCACCCGGAAACCCCTAACCCACTCGAGATATATAACCGGCCAACCCTCACAACTTTTACCATTTTTGCAACATCATTCTCACACTCTCTCATCACACACACTCTCCCTCTCTCTCTCTAAAAACCCCAAAACCCTAAGGTTCTAACATCACCCTCTCCTCCTCTCCTTCTCGGATCCAACCGGCAACAAGAGCACCCTTGGATTGGCTCGGAATCATCACTCAAAGGCTTCAATCCGTCACCTACTTGAACACCCTTGTGTCACTCTTGAATCGGACGTGGTGACCAATGTGATCGACCGGGTAATTAATCTACCGAGCAACCCAAGGTGAGTTCACAACCTAAAGCATGTATTCCCGGTGGTTTGGGAAACGGAACTAAAAACAACACTATCCCCTTATGAGGGATACAACTTACTTTTCTTCCCTTGTTATTGGGAACCTTTTAGTTAATTACTGTTTATACGGATTGCAACAAACGGCACTAAACGAAACTCTATCACTTAAAGTCCCTACTACATAATACCGATTAGTCGCCGGGGCCAGGCGAACGGGTTATTAGTTGATAACGCTATTTAGGTCTTACCAACCTCACACCGTGCCAAGGTATGGGATCGGTCGTGAACTAATGTACTCAGGCATCCGTCAATGATGATAGAACATTGACATCGGGGCACTCTGCGGATACGCAACGGTCACCTAGTGTTCGGTATTGGAAAAACAGTTTAGTCGCTAACTTTTGGGGTAGCTCCCCATGGCATGTATAAACGGATAAATTAACTGGTGAAACAAGTTTTTGGTAATTAAAACTGGACAACTAGTGAACTCACTCAGCATTATTGTTGACCCCCCCCCCCCCCCTTACTGCATGCTTTGCAGGTAACCAGTGACTGAGGAGCTGCTGCTTGGGGGATGTGTAGTGTTCGTCTACCCCTGTGTTGGGTGTTAAATAAACATGAATTATGAACCATGTTTAAGACTGTTTTTACTTATGCTTCCGCTACTTACTACTATTTGAGCTTAAAACTTTAAACTCCGAACTTGATATTTGCTAATCGTATGGTTAGTAAGTATTACTTTGGTTATTAATTCAATTATTCCGTATAATTGGTGGCTGGATCCTGGTCGGTCACGCCCTCAAGCGGACGGTACTCCGCAGGTGGAATTTGGGGGTGTGACATGCATCCCAGCAACAACTGAGGAGGTTACACCCCTTGAGTTACAAGTAACTCTAGGTGGTAGTTCAAGTGGAGCAGCAACTACAAGTGATGGATCAACAGATCTACATTTGGACAGTTGTTTCATTAGTAAGACTCCCTTGAAGGCAATTTCTTCTATAGCACCTCTGGTAACCACCAGTGAGTTTGTTTTGACCACTGGTACCTTCAAAAGGTTATCAAGTGTTGAAGAAAGAAGACCCCAGAACCAAGAACAAGGGGCATCAATGAATGATTTTTGGGATTCAGTTCCTAAGACACACATTGGTACAACCACTGCTGGTGGGGAATCAGATGATCCCATTAACTTGGGTGATGATTTAAAATATCAGAAATTGATGGACAGAGTTGAAAAGCTTGAAACATCAGTTGCTGAAATAAAGGATATGGTGCAACAGTTGTTAGAAACTCAAAAAGCACAATCCACTGCTGTTCCATCTCAAGCACCTGCGCAACCTGCACTTGCTGCAAATGAGCTATGGAATGTATTTCAACCCCTGCTTGAAAAACAAAAACAAGTGGCTGATCAGCAGCATGCAATACATGTACAAATGCTGACAAACATGGTGGAGTCAAGATTTAAAGATACTCAAGCAGACATCAAAGCTATTAAGGCTCATATACAAAGCACCACTGGAAAAGCTCCTCCCACCATCCTCTTCATGGATAACCCCCTTCCAGATAATGCCAAAAAAGGGGAGAATATCAAGCAGTTGAAGAAGAAGGGAATTGAGGATGGTGTTTTGACGGGTGGTCCACGGGACAACCCTTAAGTGTGTTAAAAGTTAAGTTAATCCCCCATTTGATCATGTAATTGTCTTGAATTATATGACTACGTTTGCTTGTGTTTCAGGTACATTTGGGGCTTAAAAGTGTGGAAATTAAGCTTCGAATAGGCGCGACTTAATTAGAGGATTGAAGACGGAGAATAAATGAAAAAAATAAAATTTTGGAATTGAAGAATTAAGAAG
Organism: Helianthus tuberosus; assembly: GCA_030545235.1. Taxonomy (NCBI): domain Eukaryota; kingdom Viridiplantae; phylum Streptophyta; class Magnoliopsida; order Asterales; family Asteraceae; genus Helianthus; species Helianthus tuberosus. Next base: position 100,485,087 of record CM060371.1, on the reverse strand, counting down.
ATAACATGATAGAGGATGAAATTACGAGAACGTAGGCGAAAACGGTGAAGAAAATGGAGTTGAAACGAGAAAGTTATGAAGAAAACAAAAATTGATTGCTGAAGCCTACCGTAACTTACGTTGGTACCGTAATTTACGGTAGACTCTGACAAAAATTGATGCCGTAACTCAGTTTAACTCCACCGTAAACCATTTTAAGCCACCGTAACTTACGGTGGTACCGTAATTTACGGTGGAGGCCAGCGTGAAACTTGTAACTCCCTCATTTAAGGTTGTTTATGGTGCCTTTTCATCATCTAATCATTCCCATTCGTTTTGTAACTCCTAAGGAGCGAATTTGGGGTGTTCTAAGGTGTTCTTGAGTGATCTAAACATGAAGACTTTGTTTTTGATTCCAATGGACAAAGGTTCGATTGTGATGATGGTTCATAACACTATGAGCAGCTAGGTTTGCTTGGTGATCGTCTCGGATGTAAGGTTTTATTTGTGACAATTATGTTTGTTCTTTAATTTCTGGAATATTAGACTGTGCATGTGTTGTTAGTTTATTATGGTGTTTGATTGGTTGTTTGTAAATTGTTGATGTATGTTTGATCATAGTTCTAAACCATACGTTCTTGGTGCCGTTGGCAATCAAGATATCATGGGAGGGATTAGTGTTGGATATGTGTTGATTGGTCATCGGGTAACAACCTCGCGTTCTAGGAATCCGAGTACTTAGTTCCCTTTCATCACAAACAATTGATCTTACATGAGCCATGTCTATGTGGTTCTTTCCAGTTGAACATGAATGTTAGTTGTCACTTAAAACCTGAAACTCGGGATGATCACTATCCTCTTATCTTGTTACAAAACTTAACCTTGATTTGTAATCTAATTTAGTTAATTAAAACCAATCAACCCAAACATTGAAATTTACATTTCTTGCAATTTAGATTAATCTAGTTAGTTAGACATACATTGAGATAACACTAATTCCACAAACTCCCTGTGTTCGATACCCACTTACCGCTAGCTAATTAGTTGTAACTGGATTAAATTTGATTGTGACCACGACATCACGTCATGTTTATATTGAACCCCCTGCCATATCAACACATACTACTTCACCACACACCACCACAACCACTGCCCTACCACCATCATCATCTATAACAACATCACCACCATCGCCTCCTGTCAAAAAGCAGAAGACAATAGATGTTACAACATCTGTTGTAATGACAACAGTGGTTGAAACACCAGTTGTTTCAACACCTGTTAGTCAGACACTTTCCACCACTCAAACCACTACCACTTCAAACACATCATCAACTACCAAATCACCACCTGCTCAAAAGCAGAAGACAACCACTGACACATCAGTAGTTGTAATGACAACAGAGGTTGAAACACCAGTTGTTTCAATAGATGTTAGTCAACCATCCACCACTGCTCTCACCATTCCTACATCACAACCAAAATCCCCTTCACCCATAAAGCTTTACATAAGAAAAAGGAAAACAACTCAACCAAATGAGGACAAATATGATCCTATTGCTGCAAAACATCCACTGGAACTGGAAGCTGTAAAAAATGAGATGAGACAATTCTACACCGAGGTTGATCCTTCAAAAAGAAGATTTCCTCCTCTCATAGGCTTCTTAGTGCCAGAAAATATGGATGAATATCTCCAGATCAAAGCAAGGCAGGCTAAGATAAGAGCCAAACTTGAAAGTGAAGATCAAAGTGACAAAGCCATTTCTGAAAAAATGGAATTTTAGCTCACTAAAGTCAAACAGATGGAAGTCTATGCACAAGATCTGAGCAAAGAAATGTCAACTTTACCACCCAAAGCAGATCTATGAAAAGAAATGAGAAAAGAATATCTTGCATACATCATGAAAGAAAATTTTTATCCAGCTGAAGAAAAACAGTTTGAAGAATGGCCAATAGTTGCATTAAAGCATGAGGCAAACAGAATTGAAAGAATAAAAAATGATCCAAGCAAGAAGAGGACAACTCCAAACTGGAACAAATACAAAAAGCTCATTGCTGATCTTACATCTGAGTATTAAAGAGAGAAGCAGGAGCTGGTGGATGCAAAGGTGGATACTGCCACAACCATAGCAAAATGGACAAAGCAGTATACCGATGAGGCTTATGAAAGGCTAAAGAAAAGGAGGATGCTAGATTCTGACACTCCAAAGAAGCCTGACTACAAAAAGCCAGAACAGCAGATTAGTGCTCCTATACCACTGATCACATCAGCAGATACCCCTATCCTTGTGATAAACCAAGAAAAAGGAAAACTGTTGATCTGTGAAGAAGAAAAAGAAAAGGAAGCTGAGTACTTTACAAAAGCCATCAAGAAAATGGATCTAAAAGAAGATAGCTCAATGAAACTTCAAAACCTTGTCAAAAAGGTATTAACCAAACCTGCATCACCAAACACTTCAGCAGACATGACAACCATTAAGCTAGATCAAAAGAAGAGACAAGAGTAGATTGAAAAAGAGACTGCAGAAGATATAGCTGCAGCAAATGATGTCATCAAAATGGCCTTCAAACAAATGTCTGCTGAAAGTTCACAACTTTTCACAAGGCCAATATCTCCAAACTCATCAGTAAATAAACCTCTCCCAAGAAACCCATTGGGTTCAAAAGTACTAAAGTGGATGTCTGATCAAAAGACCCACGTATTGACCCTGTTCAGATCCAATGGAGAAGTGAAGTACATATCAAGGAAACAAGCACTAAGCCTTGGTGTTGAAGATCTACAAGATCTCCTTGAACTTACACTGTGCAGGGATGAGGATGACTCAAGTTCCAAGGACTTTGAAGAAGAATTTAAAAGACAAGCTAAGGAACTTCTGATGAGAAAATAAAGATCCAGAATAATGAAGGGTTTTGGCATTATCTGTTCCAGGAGGAGATTGTTGGGATTGAACCTTACCAGAGGAACAGATAATTAAAGCCAAAACCGGATCACAATAGTGGATTCACAATAAGCAGTTGTTTACATTAGACTTTCCCCTTGAAAGTGATTATAACATCTGATGGTCCTCTATCCACTGTCCGTATACAACAACTGCTGTCTTTCAAACTGCCGATGAAGCCCTAAAGACTGCTAAGAAGTAAACGATGCTGGTTCAATCTACTGATGCCAAAGCACTGCCCACTCAAGGACTAATCAACATTGAGGAAAGCACTGATGAAAGGAGAAAGCCGAGTTTAGTGTGTCACTTGTTTTGTATAAAGTCAGTAGTTTAGATTAGCAGTGTTTGTATAGGAACAGTGATTACAGGTTGTTAGTTTGTTAGATGTCACTTTCATGGTGACGTCAGCTGAGATGCCTCAGTGGTTTGGTTTGCCTATAAATGGAGCAGTACCCTGTACTGTTACATTTGATTGACTGAGTGAGTTCTTCTCCTCTAGTCCAATCCTTTCATCTTGTGTGCAATCAACCTTGGAGCATCAGGCTGAGGGGGAGTTTTATTTGTAAGCATGCTTTGTAATCTTTTGATTTACTTTGTAATATTTCGACTGATGCAATTCATGTGTTTATCAAATCTATTTCCCTTTATGATTGTGTTTACAAAGTTTGTTGTTCATTTCCGCTGCACTTAAACTTTGTTCATCTCTATTGATTTATTTAAAGTATACAAACAAACACAATCATGAGAGCCTCCGATCCTAACAATTAAACACTTCAAAATAATTATATTTTAGTGTTTGTAATCTGATCAAAAATTGTTCTTTTATCAAATCATGCCCAAATCATCATTTCTTGCTATCATATCAACATGCATGTCCATGCATGTGCATCTAATGCACCCATATCATAACATTATCAACCTTCATGAACTTAAATACATCAAAGAGCATATTTATTTCATATCCATATAAACCACAACATGTTCATCACATTATCATATGAACTTTTATAAGTCACCTTTTGATCATGCATGCATTTCATTTTCAAGAATCATATCAACATTAATCAACTATTAATCAAGGCACAACCTCCATCTCATATATACATACTCTCACGGCTACATACATATATACATACACATATACTCATGATTCCAAGATTTACTTTTTCACATAACTCATTTCAAATCAAAAAGTTTCCATATGACAACTTCTTAAACATGCATACATCATCTACCAAGAATTAATCAAACATGAATCGATCAAAAATCAAAACTAAACCTCATACACACATGTATACATATTCACAGCCACATGCACACACATATACATCTCCATTTTTATTTTATACAAAAACCCATTTATTTTAGATTTCAAGTTTGTGAAATATTCCAAGATTCAAGAGAAACTTCCAACATTAAGAACAACACCAAGAATCAAGAATATGCTTTTAAAAATAAATTTTATACCTTCAAGATTCAAGTGGGTTTTTTACAATATTTTGATGTTATGGAGCTTGTTTCACCTTGAAAACACCTTTGGTTCATCAAAATAGCTTGGAAGCACCTTGGATTTAAGTTGATTCTTACAAGAACTTCAAAATTTTTGAAATTATGGAGGTATGAAGGGGTGTTTGGCTGAATTATATAGAGAGAGAGTGTTTGATTTTGTTTTGAGTTTGTTTCTTGGTAAATGAAAGATATTGGAAGATATGTTGGACACTAATCATCACACACCATTTTCTAGGCCAACACATGCAAGAGAGAGAAGAGAGAGTCTTTGCATGGCTGCCAATTCATCTCCTCTCTCACATATATACACGCATACACACATATATATACATATATATATGTAATATAGAGTAAAAATGGTATTTTACTGGATACCGGGTATTTTATCTAAAGTTTTAATCCCGTTTGAGTGCGTTTTAAATTAATTTTTATCATTCTATAAAAATAATCACACAAAATTATTACTGAAATAATTACCAGTTGCCTTGACTGGCTGCGTTGATTTATTTTTCGAAGATTTTTCAATGCCGAGAACCTCGATCAGAGTGTAAAAAAGGCGTAAGGTTCACAATGGTGTAAAATTAAAATGGGATATACCGGGCTAGGATTCGAGTTACAGGAACAAGTGCCAAACCAACCACCCAAGAATGGAATCATCGAGCGAAAACACTTGACAACCTCCTAGAAGCAGTTTTTCTTGCCACCAGACCTTTTTGTCAGATACACGCAGTATGGCGCGGTACGCTCTCAAACTCGAAAAATAGAGTTTCTTAGCGTTTTAATTTATTTTTCCTCACGAATATGATTAAAATTAATATTCTAATCATAACAGACTATTTTTTGGATTTTAACACTGATCAGGTGGTCACCAACGTTCGTTTCGCATTTTAATCGTTACGCGATAAGCGTTTATTTTACCGTTGCCAACAATTTTTTTTATCAATGTTTGGATTCACCAACACATTAAACATCACATATAGTTATCACAATTAGTCAATTACAGCCTTTTTATTTATTCATGACACGTGTTACATTTGTACGGTACAGCCTAAATAGCCGGGTGTCACAAATTGAGGCATAAAACTAACCATTTTTTAGTACTAATGTTGGAAAAAGTGTGCTTTTGGTTTCCTTTTGCATTTTCAGGATTAAATGAGCGTAAATGAACAAAAGGAGCAAATATGCAGCAAAATCTAACATAAATACAAGAGAAAGAATAAACGTGGCATGTCCAACCCCTCGACAGCATTTTCCCAAGCAAAAAAAAGAGAATAGAAGGCTGACCACGGCCCCGTGCCTAGCGGACACGGGGGCGTGGCTAGTTGTCTGCAGAAAGGGCAAAGCTATAGAAGCTTATATTCCCAACATGGGGGTGTGCCCAGCTCAACACGGGCCGTGGTCAATGCTAAGATTCGCAGAATCTTGCAAATCTTGATAGTACAGATACGCTTTTGCACACGGGGTCATGCCCAGCGAACACGGGGGCGTGTGGAACTAATGCAGACATGTAGGATCGATTTGTGACCCAAACGAGTCGATCAGAAGAGGTCTTCAACAATACAAAAGGCGGAAACAAATGTATCAGTGTTATTTCAGCTGAATTGCACAAGAAATCACTTTAAACTGTCTTTTGATTGATATTAGATCGATTACAATGTTGTAGACACTTCGGCAGAGCTTCGCTACCAGAATCAGAATCGTTACAAATGACAAGGCACATCAGGTATTTAAAGGTGAGCTAATTTCGCATGAACTGGCCAAGCGAAATCTAATTTCGCACGAAATTACTCAAACGAAATCACTATTCACACGAAATTACAATTTCGTGCAAAATACTCATGATTTCGTATGAAATGACCAATGTGTCATTTCATGAGAAATTACCTATAAACATACAATTCCTCGTTTTCCGTGCCCTGATCTATTTAATACAATACAAGACTCGATACAAGACGAAGTCGACAGACGTATGCACCAACAGACTCCCCCTCGGATGTTGACGAAGTCTTCGGTGTCGAGTCTTCGGTTGTCAAACCTTCAGCCTTTATTAGTCTTCTCTCTCTTTCCAAAGATTTTCCATTGTAAGCATCCTCAATCAATCTCTTTCTCTTTCTCTTATAATCTCAACCTCGCTCTATACTTCTCTTGATCAGGTCTCTTGATTTCTTAAGCTTTTCACAGGTTCAGAAACATCTCCTGGCTCTCCATAGCAACAGGATCTGAAACCTGGCTTTAATGTCTTCAGACTCCCCCTTTCGATATGATGGGATCGCAGTCTGGAAATTTCGTTCTAGGATCGTGACCTAGCTCACATTTTTCCTGCACAATCTCTACCATAAACATAAGTTTCACAAATTTTTTAAAAAAAACTTTTACAAATTATATCATTTGCAAATATTTTTCCAGAATGATTTATCATTTAAAAGCTTTTGATGACCACTTGTAAACAAAACATTCTCATTTTTAAAACATTTTTTCATCTCAATCATCTCAAACAAACTCTCCCAAACCTTATGTTCATCATGCTTAGCACTCGGAATTTTGAAAATCAATTCTCCAACATCAGTTGTCAAAAATCTTTTTGAATTTTTGAATTTACTGAAATGCAGTAAAGAAATATTTACATACAATATTTTTGTGAGTTTGCGTAAGAGGATTATATCAGTTTCTGAGACAAATCACCAACACCGTTAAGCTTTAAACATTTTCAGTTCTAAACGATTCACTTAGATTGTCAGTATACTGATCCACTTAAATTTTCACACAAAGTTCAACTGTTTCGAGACACGAGATTAATGTTTTAGAGACTTGAACTTATTCGCGTGTCCCACCTCAGAATATACTCCCGTATCCAGATCCCAATATTCAGTCTTACAGGTGAGTATACCTAGATGATATCTGTAAAGGGTTAAATGCGAGGGCCGTGAGAGCTCAGGCTATTGCTTCCGCAAAATCAGAGAGATGACGGCTTCGACTTTAGGTGTGTTCCCTTTAGAGAATCTTTTCTTCAACAGCACATGATTAGCATTTTGCAATGTTTCATCATTTTTTTGTACTGAGGGTGATGCTATATTTCAAGCAAGCGTAAAATATTCTCCGGGGACTAGGCCATTGCTTCCGCAAAATCAGAAGTCCTGAGATAATTCCCCAGATATCACTGAGTATAAAGACCTAGTATCTCAGAAAGAGGGACCTTTCAAACAAGATTTCGGGGGTTACCCATATATCTGAGAGATGTTCCCCACGATATAAGCAAATTTGAAATTTAGGTTTATATCTCGTCACAACCTACTAAATGTGTAAAAACGTACTGGCACATCATTAGTGAGACCGTTTATCACATTTTGACTTTCCAATTCTTTAGCATGTTGTGATCGTCTACTGATGTACTATCATTTCCTCTTTTTACAACAAAACTCCTTTTTAATTTTATCATGTTTTTTACTTTCTCAAATTTTCTAATGTTTTTGATTTTCTGAAATTTCTTACTCCCCCTAAAATTCAAAATCATTTAACGAATATATGAAAACAAACTGTACAAGTAAAATGACAACATGATATCGAATCGCTTCAATTCGCCATCCACTTGGCATAAACAATCAGAACTCCCCCTTACAACAAACTATTTTCCCATTATGATTTCAAAACACTCAAGTTTGTTTTAATCAAATGGTTTTTCCGGAAAATTAGTTTTGTTGATTTTATAAACCATTGGTAGGTTAGGGGATAAACTCATCACTTTGTTTTTCCAAAATACCACTTGTATGAGAATTACATCAAGTTCAACTTAATGACCTTGATGAAACACTTGTATGATTTTCACAAACACACATAATTCAAGAATGATGCCGATTCATGCTCCATTCTTACCAACCTGGGACCTCCGGCAAGTCAGGTTTTTCAGTTAGTGAGATTCTACCAAGCCTGAAGGTCCTTGGGAGATTCCGAGTTACCAACACTCGGTTGCTTACCTGCCATCTTTTTCTCATAGAATTATTTTACCCCTTTGACCTTCCTGTCAATCATTTTTCCAAAAATATTTTGGACTGTGGGGTTAAAAGCCTTTTCAATGTCAAATTCTTTCTTTTCAGAAAAAAATTGATTTGATATTTCAACTTTTCCAATTTTTGTTTTAAAATTTTCAGCTCGCAATGGTGGAAAATTTTCATCATCCAAAGGCGGAACTGATTTCTCTTCTTTCATAACAACTTTTGGCTCCTCTGATTTTGTGGAATCAGATTCATTACCAGAACTTTCACTTGAATTCTTAATAACCCATTTTTGGTTATTAAGTTTCTCCTTTCTTTTGTAAACATCTTTCGAACATTTACCAACCTCAAAAGTTGAATTTTCAAAAATTTTAAATCTGATCGTTGGTGGTTCGATTTTCTCAACAATCTTTTCTTTCAGTTTACCAGAAACTCCCTGTTTTGTTTGTATTGCCTTTGGACAATTCCTGGTAATGTGACCAACTGTTTTGCAATGGAAACAAGTTCTCGTCTCTATCTTCTTCTGAACAACATTTTTCTTCATTTCTTCTTGCTTCTTGGCAAGGAATTCTTTGTTGGATTGCTTTCTGAACACTTGCTCTTTTTCTTCTTCAGATGATTTTCCTGTAACAAAAACAGTTTTTGGTTTATAAGTTTTCTCATTTTTATAACTTTTCGGTGGAATAAAACCTAATCCTTTCTTTTTGAAATTACCGTTATGGTTTGGTTTCTTTTAAAAACCTGAACCAGAATTGTAACCCTTTTTCATGTTTTAATCTTTGTTGAACTCTTGAGGTGTAAGATTTAGGTTTTCCAGAAAGATTTACATCTTTTATTTCAGAAATATTAATTTCTGTTAGTTTAAAAACCTTTTTGATCATTTCGGTTTTAACACCTCTTATTGGAAAAACCTCATCAGAATATAATTTGTCAGAATCTTTCAAAGTATATGCTACCTTCATCGGTTCGTCATTCAAATTAGATTTTGATAACAAAAAGTCTTTATTATAAATTATTTTGCCCTGTTTGACTTTTTGCCTTGACGTGTCGGACTTTGACTTCGACTCTGATTTTAACTCCGACTTTGACTCCTCTGTTTCATCTTTATCCAACACCTGATCGACCACTTTCTTTATTAACTCGGACTCATGATTAGTGTCAGACGATGTGAACGTGACATCAATATTTTCTGGCAAGTTATCTGAAGACTCAGACTCCCACTGTAAGTTCGTTGCCTTTTTTACTCTTTCTGAATTTGGATTTCGAGGATAATATCCATTTTCGACCGGGGGTGGACATTTGTTATAGACAACACTTGGTTTCTTACCAGAAGTCTTTACTTCATCATCTTGTCTTGTTTCAGACTTCTTCTCTTTAGAAGTCTTTTCTTCTTCAAATGTCTTCAATCCTTCCACTATCGGGTAAATCCCGTCAACCACAAAAGTAGAACATGAGTAACTTTTTAATAATTCGTTAACTCTTTCGATTTCAATTCTCTGTGTTTCCAACTTCAATTCAAGCTCAGCACACTTTTCGGTGTAATAGTTGACATTGTCAAGCTGTCTCATGTATGCTCCTTTGAGTGTATTCATTGCTATAGCTTGTTCACTGCTCGACTCATTGTATTTATTCATGGCTTTGTTCAAAACATCATATGATTCTTTCAGCTTTTTTATGTTGTGTAGCAATTCATTGTTTTGCTTTATCAGAGATTCACAATTCATACACTTCTCAGAGACCTTGACTGCATCAGCATCTGTTTTAATTTCAAATTCTGGAATTTCTTTGACTATTCTCACTTGAATTTCTTCTTCAACTTTTTCTTTTTCTCAGCTTCAGCTTGTCTCATTTGTCTTTCTTCTTCATATTTCTTCTTTTTCTCAGCTTCAGCATTTAAATGTTTTCTGATTTTTTCTGCCCAATAGTAATCAGTATAATCATTAACAACCTGAGCAACACAAGATTTAGCTTTTAAGATCTCTTTGTCTGGACAATAATTATCCCAGCTAAAATTTTCCCAGCTAAATCCTTCTGGTAATTTTTCATCATCTTGATTTATCAGACATGCTTTATTATCGGCTGGAATATATTTATCCCAACTGAAATCTTTTGATGAACTTCCATCATTTTGATTGACCAGACATTCTTTCTTTGAATCTTCGATCACCTTTCTAGCATGTGCAGTTTGTTGTTGTTCTTGTTGATACGACTGTTGAGAAACTTGATGATAAATCGCCTTTTTATAGTAATAATTGTTTCCAAAAGGATTTTGAGCTCCACTAGCTTCACGGTTTGTGCACTCTCTCTTGAAATGCTCTTTTTCCCTGCAACGAAAACAAGTTACTTTAGATTTATCAAATCCTAAAGTTGAAACATTTGCATCACGGAAATCATCTATTCCCGTAATTTGTTTAAACTTTTCGGCTCTTCTCAACACACTTGCCAAACACCATTTTATAGCCATCAATTCCATCTCCTCAGCATCAACCTGATCGTAATCCTCTTTAGTCAACATAGGATTTCCGATCCTCCCTGCAACCAAGCTTCCATACGATTCTAGCACAGTCACCAACAAAGACATATGACTTTTTGCAACTTCTTCTGAGTAGTTCTGATCATTCTCAAGATTTAATGCAATATTGCATTGAATAACTTTCCCACTTTTTGTTGTTGAGAAATTTGGATCAAACGATGGATATGACAAAAATCCCATCTTGCTACTTGATCCTTGAGATGAACTTTCAGAAGAACTTTTTGCATTGAATGTTGTTTCAATCTTTGGTGAAATATTGGTCTTCTCACTAAGACCATTTTTGTAATACAACCCTATGTCTTGTACTCCATCATAGTTCTTCATTCTTGCTATCTTTCTTTGTTCTATCTCTTGAGCTTCCAGTTGTTTAATAAACTCACTCAATGTTATCTTGTCAAAATCTGGTTTATTTTTCAACATCATAAGATATGTGCCGCAAGTATCGTGTGGCAATGCATCAGCCAACTTTTCAATCAGTTCATCATTATTTTTTCTGATATTTAATCTGTTCATATTCTTCAACAAATTGCAATATCTTTCAATGATCTGTTTTGTATTTTCAGTTCTCAATCCACGGAAAAGATCAAATTCTTTCTTCATAAGCGACTTTTTGTTCTTAAGCATTTCTTCATTACCAAGAAATTTTGATTCTAATTCTGTCCATATCGAATGTGCACTTCCAATGTGTTGAAGTAGAATCAGAATGTCTTCTTTAATGGCTTGTTGCAAAAGACTAACCATCATTTTTTCATCTTTGTATTTCCATTTTTCATCAGCTCCTAAATCTCTAATATCAATTTTCACTCCACCATTTCCGACTGGTCTAGTATATTGAGATTCAGTGTGTTCCCACGCATCTAAGTGATATGCTTGAACCCAGGTTTCAAAACGTTCAGCCCATCCACTGTATTCCTAGATACTCATGAGCTTAGGCGGTTTTTGAGTTGTCCCTGTTTCATTTTCAAGCATCGTACTTTGAACTATATTCATTGGACTAGCAAAGGCATTATAAAACTCGTTCTCCATGATTCGGTTTCAAAAATTCACAAACAGTCAGTTTCAAACGGAATACCCTCTTCAAACGAAATACCCTTTTCACACGGAATCAACATGCAAGACAACTTCAAGCGAAATCAGTTCAAACGAAATTATTTTTGTTGCAAAATAACCCTGGTTTCAAACGAAATAAGTAATTTCGCATGAAATAGCTAAACTTTCAAACGAAATAGGTAATTTCGTGTGAAATTATCAAACGAAATTACACTTTGAAACGAAATCTCTAATTTCGTGTGAACCTTTCAAACGAAATTATAATCTGGTGCGAAATAAGACCCTAATTTCGTGTGAAATTATGCTGATGTCATCATGAACGAACAGATTTTCAAGCGAAATAACCAATTTTATCAGTTTTAGATCGAATTAATGTCCAATTCTTTCAAGGATTTGTTAAAACACTGTTTCGCTTATTATATGTGAAATTCAAATCATTTTGACCGTGAAAAGTTGTTAATTTTGAAAAAGAAAGTGTAGAAATCAGATTTTGTAGCTGAAATGGTAAGAACTCTTCTTCCTGAGCTCTGATACCACTTGTAGGATCGATTTGTGACCCAAATGATTCGATCAGAAAAGGTCTTCACCAATACGAAAGGCGGAAACAAATGTATCAGTGTTCTTTCAGCTGAATTGCACAAGAAATCACTTTAAACTGTCTTTTGATTGATATTAGATCGATTACAATGCTGTAGACACTTCGGCAGAGCTTCGCTACCGGAATCAGAATCGTTACAAATGACAAGGCACATCAGATATTTATAGGTGAGCTAATTTCGCATGAACTGGCCAAGCGAAATCTAATTTTGCATGAAATTACTCAAACGAAATCACTATTCACACGAAATTACAATTCCGTGCGAAATACTCATGATTTCGTATGAAATGACCAATGTGTCATTTCATGCGAAATTACCTATAAACATGTAATTCCTCGTTTTCCGTGCCCTGATCTATTTAATACAATACAAGACTCGATACAAGACGAAGTCGACAGACGTATGCACCAACAAGACAAATTGCAATTAATGAAGAAAAAGAAAAATGATGGCCACGGGGCCGTGTCCGGGCTTCTATGCAGGCTATAAATAGGGGTGCTTGGTTCACTTCAAAGGCATCCCTTGGCAAACCACCTCTCTCCCACTTCACCCACATTCCACCACCACTACAACCCACATCCACCACCATCATCCATCATCCATCTTAGAGTTTGTGTAGTTGTCTCGGGATCCAAGATTGATAGTAAGAGTTATTGACAATCAAATTCCATGTTTGCCTAAGTCTCTTACATCACTTGGTGAAGACAAGCATTTAGTGTAATACTTTTGATTTTTAATCTTTTCGCACTTTTTATTTGGTTTTGTATTAATGACTTTAATAACTAGTTTTTTTATGTTGAAGGTGAAACTTCCTTATCATTTGTCCGTGGTGTCGTGGCATTATTTTACTGTCTATATAAAATAAAAGATTTTCACCATTCATATCTCTACGGTCTATATAGAGATATGTTGGCTACCTGGTTGGGGGTTAAGGGAATGGTTTGGTAAGGTTCTTGCCTTGTTTAGTGTATAGATCCTCCAAGGACCTGGGTTAAGCTTACTAGGACCTCCTTCAATACCCACTGGTATTGGATGGCGGGGGTGCGAATGGTTTGATCCCCTCATATGTAAACTACTACTAATACATTAACCCAGCTATTTGGGATTGTATCCCTGCTGACTCAAACCACTTAGCCGAGGGTAACGTCACCTTCAAAAGAGGAGCCTACCACATTATGCATTAATAACTTAATTAAATATCTTTCAATATTCCGACCCTTTGGGATTGTATCCTTGCTGACTCAAACCACTGGGTTGAGGGTAACGTCACCTTCAAAAGAGGGGCCTACTACTATAACTAAGATAATCTCTTAAAAAGTGTAAAAGTGCGGAAATCATCAAAGGTTACACTAAAGGCGAGTCCGATCCAAGTGATTCATCTTGTCTATCTGTTTTATTTTTCTTTTTATTTTCAACATTTTTAGTTTTTATTTTCATATTTATAACTTTTTCTAAAATTTTGATTCGATTAGACGTTGAGGATAAGCCGGTACTAAAAGCTCGTGTGTCCTTGGACGACCTCGGTATCTTACCAATGCTATACTACGCTCACGATGGGTGCACTTGCCCATATGTGTGTTTAGTGTTAGTGGAATATCGTGTTTTATAAATTTAAAACTTGACCAAAGTGTTAAAAATGGCTTAAAATATCAATAAAAACATCACACCTAACGCACATCAAGTTTTTGGCGCCGTTTTCGGGGACACAAGGATTTTAAGAAAGTTAGGAATCAACGGCCTAATTCAACTCAAGACGACGATCACGGAGAATTATTGAGATCGCATTCGGATTATAACAACATCGTTGCTCCCGAAATCACCTCTAACTCTTGCGAGGACTTGAGCGATAGTCGTCCCTGTGTCGATTGTGCCGTGAAGGACTCCCCATAGGTTTTCGCCGATGCATACATAGACCTGAGCGATTCGACGTATACCTTTTTAACGAGAGCCCAGATAAGGGAAATAAAGGTTGGTCTTGCCCGCCGGTATTTAGCTTAGAAATCACCCTTTCCGATAACCTCTTGTGTTCTTGTCTAAAACTAGGGCAACTTAGGTATCTCAGGCACTTCGGTGTTGTTCCGTCCAGTAAGGAACCACCCGATCCGGATAAACTCCTTAAAAATAGACAAAACTTCATAAAACTTCTAGCCACGGGGCCGTGTCCAGGTCAGCACCCCCCGTGTCCACCCAAAGATTCCAATCTGACTTTTGGTCAAAATACAGATAAAAAATGTCAGAATTTTGTCTGCACACGGGGCCGTGTCCAGCGTGCTGTCATTTTCTATAAATGCAGCAAGATTCCTGCACTCTTGGACCCATTCCAAAGACAATGATCTGGTGGGATCTTCGCATATACCATTCAAGGTATATTCTAAAGAAGGTTCTCATCAACCATCTTGTCTTTTCTACTTTTGTCCATTGCCTTCTTCTTCATTTTCTCCTCAAAACCTCCATTAAAGTTTGAAATCTCCATGTTCTCAAGCTTTATTGTGATATTTGCTAGATTTTTATTCAAGGAATCTTGTCAAAAATAAGTTTTACAACACTGTTTTAAGTTGTTTCTGCTTAAAAAATGCTTCAAAAGTCAGAAAAATAATTTAAAGCTCTAAGATTCCTTGTTTCAAAAACCTGCAGAGAGGTGGCCACGGGGCCGTGCTCAACGAGCATGGGGCCGTGGCCGGTGTACTGTTTCATTAAATTGAACTTTTTCGACTTGTTTTTCGTAGAATGTCGAGCCAGAATAGTGGAACCCCTTCAGCACATTCAAGGAACAGTCGTAGGGAACGAAGGCCTTCAATCGAAGCAACTCTTGTGCGCTATGTGATGGCACTACGAGAAGCTCTCGAAGAAATGACATCCGTAGAAGAAGTCCTAATCGACCGTACTAATTATCTCACGGTGGGGCTAGGAAACAGTTTCCAAGAAATGAACCTCTTGCACCAGAGGTTGAACATTCTTCTAGCACCTCCCATGGAAACAATCCTTCCCCAAGAAGATTGGAACTTAGCTCAAGGAGTCATTAACCCCACCGGGTGGGACGACATCCCCGCGGAACCTCCTCTTGACAACTTACAAGAGATTCCGGCAATAAGCCTGCCTTCCTTCTCCCTCGGGAGATAAAAGAATGGCTTAACGATGTATGAGGGGCCCTTCCCAGAGAAGAAGTTCTTTAAGCCGCATTCAACCGAGAAAATTATCTTTCTTTTTCGGAAATTTTGCTCTTAAAATAAACTATAGGCTAGGACTTCTTTGTGGTTTTAGATTTCTTGTGTTTTATGACCTACTTATCCAGATTTAGTTAGGCTTTTATTTTCTAGGAACTAATGTAATCCACTCTTTAATGAATGATGGTTTCTAAAGTATTAAATGGTGTTTGGATGATGTTGTAATGGATAAAACACACTCGGAATGGTGGAGGTTACTAAGGGAAACTTGAACCCACACCTCATGCACAAAAACAAAGCCACCTGATAATTTTTCTTCATTACAGCAAGTTCAGCACGGGGCCGTGCTCAGCCCAATACACCCCCGTACCCAGCCTTCTGTTAATTATGATACTGACAATCTGAACACGGGGTCGTGCCCGGACCAACACGGGCTCGTGTCCAGAAGCCCAGTAACATAAAATTTTGTTTTTAACACCTTTTTACACATTCAATCAACCTAAAAACTTATTTTTGGGACACATTGAGGACAATGTGTAATTTAAGTGTGGGGGGATCCTAAAACCTTGAATTTTGCAAGTCCTAATAACAAGCCTTACACAAAACTCTATTGGAACCGCTAATCACCCCAAAATTTTTCAAAAACTTTTCATTTTTTTACTTGTCTTGGTTTTATTTGGGAATAACAAGTTCTAAAAAGGTTATATTTTTACAAATTTACAACCGATAGCGTCGTGATAAAAAGAACCAACATAAGAAAATTACGAAACGGCATGACAAATCTAGTTAAAATTTGATTATATATACTTGATCACATTATAAACCCATTCCCACAAAAAGTGAGTTTTGAGCCTATATTGAGCATACAAGCATACATCTTTAAATTAAATGCTCATCTTTCGTTTCTTGTGTGAATAGCCGCTTGGTTTCTTACGACTCTAGAACTTAAACCCAAGTAAGCAAATGATGGAGGCATTAGGACTAACCCTTTTTCTTTTCAACACCATTATTTTTCAATTTTTTATCACCTACCCAAAATCCCCCTAGTTAACCCCTTTGAGCCTATACCTTTTCATTTCTAAACCCACAAAACAAACACCCTTTACCCACCAAAACCCATTTTTATTTTTAAACCCTTTATTTTAGTAAAAAAAACTCGGTTTTCATGTGACATTGCTTTAAAAAAATGAAGTCTAGCAATAAACAAACAAGTTCCTCAAAGAAACTTTGTTTGAAAATGCTTCGTTTGAATAAAAGTCACAAAAACAAAAAGTTTTACGATGACCGACGCTTTACGCTTTCAACCCTTTTTACTAACCACCTACCTTTAACCCATGCCTAACCCTTCCCCAAGTCCTCTTGATATTTATAAAGGTTTATAGTTAAAAAGGAGGAGGATTTATTGCTTGGCAAGCATATGGTAGAAATAAGTTCCATGCCGGTCTCGAGTGTTTCACAAAAATACATCTTCGGCCGAGTGTTGAGTGATCTCCCGTGAGGTATGTGAACTTGTATATAAATGGAATTTTAAAGAGGCATGTTATGCCCTAATAAGTAATTTCTCTTATAAAACGTTCTAAATAAATCATAACGAATAGGATTGTAAATAGCATAAAAATAAAACCTAATAAAGATCTTGGATTCCCGACACTCAAGACAAGCCCAAAACTTCTCTTCTACCCATTCCATTTGGGAGTGTAAGCCACATTATAAAGAGTTTTGCTTGAGGACAAGCAAGGATTCAAGTGTGGGGGTATTTGATGTGTGTATAATGCAACATATAAATTACATCAATTGAGGCATAAAATTACTAATGTTGGAAAAAGTGTGCTTTTGTCTTCCTTTTGTATTTTCAGGACTAAATGAGCATAAATGAACAAAAGGAACAAATATGCAGCAAAATCTAACATAAATACAAGAGAAAGAATAAACGTTGCATGCCCGACGCCTCGACAGCATCTTCCCAAGCAAAATCAAGAGAACAGAAGGCTGACCACGGCCCCGTGCCCAGCGGACACGGGGGCATGGCTAGTTGTCTGCAGAAAGGACAAAGCTATAGAAGCTTTTATTCCCAACACGGGGGCGTGCCCAGCTCAACACGGGCCGTGGTTAACGCTAAGATTCGCAGAATCTTGCAAATCTTGATAGTACAGATACGCTTTGTTGGACCCAGTATGGCCTGAACAACTTCTTTTACCGTAATATGGCAAGTGATTTCAGTAGATGTGAAAAAGATGTGCGGAAATAGAAATCAGACTTTCAGAAACAACACCTACAGAATTATCAAGTTTATACCACTTTGAAACAAAATGGTTTACAAGGTGATTGTAAGATTATTATCTAATACAAATGAATCTTGAATTCTGTGGGTGAGAGGCAATGGAGTTTTGTAGTATGTGTGAATGCTAAGCTTAAAACTCAATTGACTTCTGCTGGTTGAGCCTTCTATTTATAGAAGGTTGGGTACATGAATAAACAATAGTTTATTCATGCAATAAGTCCTGCAAAAAGTAGCCATTTGACATATTCATTGAATCCAATAGTCAAGTTGCCATTGTAATCATGATATCCAATAATGTCAAGTTGCTTTGGTTATTGTGGCATGATAGAGCTGATTTCAGACAAGTGGGGTATTCATCAGAATTTCTGATAAACCACTTCATCAGAAATTGATGATATTTCATCAGAAATATCATCAGATCTATCAGAAATGACCTTCTCTGATAATCCAATTCAGCTCTTGATCAACTTGTGATTCTTTGAAGTAGATGTTGTGCATTCCAGTTGTCCTATCTGATCTTCTTCTTGTTGTGATCTTCAGGACTGTTATCTCTTCATAGATCCAGTTGATTGTGATTTTCTTCAATACTTACAAATAAAGTTTCCTAACAGTTTCCCCCTAAGTATTGTAAGAAAATGAACTATCTCATGAACAGAAAATTTCCAAACAGTTGGAAAGATAACAATTGCAAATAAAAACCAGTTACTGATGTTTTTGAAAAACAAATTACATAAAAGATAAAAATTCAAAACAAACAAGTTCTTCAATTCAGCTTCACTTTCTTGTTCACATCTCCTTTCTTTAACTGCTTCTTGTAGGAGATATACTTGTTGCAGATGACATACATGTCTTTGTACCATGTTCTTGCTTGGATCCATTCTTCAATCATTTGCACAATTTCTTTCCTGTGAACTTCCAAGTTCTTTCCTGTCTTCTGAAGATGTTCTTATCTTCTGTTCATACCTTTCATGATAAACCTCAGAGTTTGATTTGAGTACTTGCAGATATCAATACTTCTGAATAGAGCTTTGTTATTATCAATATCTCTGAAGATGACACCATAGTTGTGACTGTTAGTTTTACTTGTTAATTCAATGATGTCTCCAGATCTTGCATTTTCCAATATCTCCGAGGGGACTCTTGTTTTGGGTGGTATGACATACACCTTTTTTGTTGTGTACATGCTCATAGTTGATGCATAGATCAAAGTCTGAAAACGCCATTCTTTTAAACAACAGTATTCCAGCCTTTGATATGCCATTTAATGCCCTTCTGACTTCTTGGGTATTTTTCTTTTCCTTTTCAAAGTGATCCTTCATAAATAGAATGTCTAAAGGATGCAATATGTCAGTTATTTCTTCGTCAGTCACCTTTTGTTCTTCCCCATTTTCTCTCAACAGTGTGTACCTTTTTTGCACACAAGTTCCTCCAACATCATCGGTTGCAACTTTCACTTCATCCACTTTTAAAACTCTTTTTACTGGATTCTCATTTTTGGAGTGAATGCTACCTGAACCTCTTTTTATCCTTTCATCTCTTAAAGCCACTCTGACAGGAGTCAGTGGTCTTGTTGGTACATCATCTTTTGTTAGATACTTCACCAGATTGTACTCAGGGAATGTCATTACATCCCTGGCAATCTCTCTAACCAAGATAGAGTGAGTTTCAGAGATTTTTCTTTTTACAATGTTTGGTTTTCGTGAATTTCCTTCTTGTTCCCATTCATTCATTGATTGCAGATTCACGAGTTTACTCATTGCAGAGTCATCAGACATTGTTGGTTTTGGGACAGTTTCAGAAGTTAAAAGTTTCAAATTTTTAACAACTTGAGGTTTTGAAGTTGCTAACCTTTTCAGCATTTCATCTTTTGGGACATTTGGAGGTGGACCCATCTGTATGGTGCTTGGTGTGGCTGATGATTGATGTTGGGTTGACTTTGGAGCTTCTTGGTATGGGCTTTCAGCAGGAAATTCTTTCATGAGTTCTTTGGGATCCACTTTGGCCAATCTTACAATGTTGAATTGCATCTTCTCCATCAGTTGTTGCACCTCTCTTACCTGTTTTGAGTTGCTGGTTATGTTTTTCTGAACTTTGGTGAATTCAGTTTGAGCTTTCATATGGATTGCAGCCCATTCTATTGACAGCTTCTCAAAGGCATCTGTGATACTGTTATTGCTTGCCCTTAGTATGGTAACTTCCTCCAATACTCTGTTTGCACTGCTTGACTGCCTTGATTCCACTGCATTTGCAACTTGTATCTTGATCTTTTCTATTTCTGTGAGAATCATCTGGATTTCTGATGCAGAGATGTTGGATTCTAGTGCCTTTTCTTTCATCTTTTGAAGAGACTTTAGTGCTTCAGTGTTTTCTTCAGTTTGTTTCTTTATTACCTCCACTGATTCTGACAAAGTCTTCATATCAGCCTTTTGACTTTGTATTTCTGACAGCAACATATCAAGCTTTTCTTCTACTGGATTTCTTTTGCAGACTTTGTAAAGATTTTCCAGCACTGTTTCTAAATTCTCTTGGTTCATGGGTGTTTCAGGGATATTTGGAACAACAGATGTTCCTTCTAACATTCCAGCTGCAAACACATTAGCCGCTGTTTTAGAGATGATAGGATCACTTTTGGCTTTACCAGGTTTTGGTGCAACCTTAAGTGTACCAGAATCATCTCCACAAGTGGTGAGAAACGCATTCTCATCCTGGATTTCCTTATGTCCTTGAATCACATCAACATATGATTCTCTATAAGTTTTTGAGGTAAACAAATTACCTTTAGCCAGATTTCCTTGATCAGTTCTCTGATCTCTATCTGTTGGAATCTCATCCTCTTCCTCGTTTTCTGATTCAGAGTTGAGATTAATGGAACTAGTAACTTCTTCATCAACATCAATCTTTTTATGTTCTAACTTGTAAGAAACATTAATTGAACTTTCTGATTTTGTTTCTTTTGAGTAAGTATCAACTAACACAGTTTTTGAGAGAGATGTATCAACAATCTGAGATTCATCATGATGTATAATTTTAGTGGCTTCAGTACCATCAAAGTGAGTTTCTTCATAATGTTGTTCTTCAGCATCTTCATGAATTCCTCCAGCAATGTGTGATTCTGCATAATGTTCATGTACTTCCTCTTGATGAATATCAAATTCATGACGAATTCCTCCCTCATGAATCTGTTGACTTCCAGCATGTTCTGTCTTGTTTTTTGGTGAGTTAGCTATCTCCAGAGTTCTTTCTCCTCCTGCAGCCTCTGTTTCTGATGACTAGGACTTCTCAGTTTCTTCTTCTTCTGGTGATGAAGAACAGTTAAATACTACTTTGTTGGGTTCTTCTGTTGGAGAATCTAATTTGGTCAGAAGTTCTTCATGTTGTATTCTATACTGTGAGTCTGGTGCAATGAGGCATAACATGCTTTCTGGTAACTCAGGGATATCTTTGTCAGATTCCCATCCATGATTGGAACTCCAGGCCTTCATGGTATTTGAACTCCAAATATCTTCCAAAATTGGAATTTCTATGTTCCTTGCAGCAAATGTTTCAGAAATAAAAATAGAGATTAACCTTGGATATGGTAGATGTGAGGTTATTCTTCCATTTCTGGTGATGATTGACCTTTTGAGTAGGTTGAAAATTTCTTACCCATAATCAATTTTGAACCCAGTTATGAGTCCATACATGATTGTCAGAATAGCTTGACTAATCTGATCAGTTCCTCCTATCTTTGAAGTGAGACATTTGTTTAGCACTTCCATCATCACTTGCCAGATGGCTGGCATCTCATTTCTTCTAATTGCTCCAATTTTGTTGATATCCTTTTTCTTGTAACCAAGCTCAATGATTAAGCTTATTAAATCTTCTCTGCTTGGTGCTTCAATGTAACTATCAAGAATAGGCAGTTCAAGCCATTCTCTTACTCTTGCAGGGGTTAAAGTTACAAAAACATTTCCCCATACATGAGCAGAGACCTGATTTTCTTCAACTTCATTAAAAGTGTGAACAAATTGCTGTAGTAGCCTTTCTGGTACTTCTCTTCTTTTTGTTAGTGCTCCTGAGATTGGACATTTTGTGACATATTCTACCAGAAGTTGACATCTAATATCATACTCTGAATGCTCTGTATTCATCAGCAGATTGTTTTCCTTCATTGGTAGAAATGTTGCTTCTTCAACAAAAGGTACTTCATGTTGAACAATTGGGATGTTGAGGTTTACTTCCGCCATTTGTTGATCTTTGTGAATTAGGGTTTTGAATTTAGGGATTTTTGGATTTTGAGTGAGAAACAGGGGATGCTTTGGTTTGAAGATCTTTGTGAAGAAGGTGTCACACCCCAACCGATGGCGGAAACATCGGAGTGAGATGAAGAAAGATTGCTCATCACACATAACGCTAAATTGTGACAATAGAATTAAAGATAAATTTATTTCCTTCATAAATAAATGTTACAATACAAGAAATTTGAAATACAACATGTTAAATACAAAAAGAGCAATACGACAACAATTATGACATTTATACAACGTATTTAATCTAAACGTCTATATGTGTATCTAGGTATCAACGCTACTTCATTTCATGGCATCATCATCCTCAACCTGTAACATGTTTAAAATAAAGTTCAATGCAAAAGCAAGGGCGAGTATACAAGTTTGGTACGTACATAACAAAAGATAAGTTTTAAACAATTCCTCATAGCAAGCATGTGATTCAAGATAAACAATAAATATGGCATGTGTCTAACATATCAAACCAAGGAAACGCAACAGGCTCATGACATAACCTCAAGTTTATGGGCGGGTCGTTAATCCTATAGCGCTACATATGTCACGGTTTGGCTCGTACGAAGTTAATGATAAGTTCAACACATAAGAATCACCCAAGTTTAAAGTATCAAGCCATCACGTATACAAGCATGTTATAGGAATGTTCATGTGTTTAAGCAAAATGTTCATGTGTAAGTTTCTGATAAGCAAACATGTTACACCCCAAAAGTGGTAAAAGTAAAAGGGGGAAATACGAGTATACTCACAAAGTTTGCATATGCTTTCCAATTATCCAATTATTGACGAGTTGATGAGGTTAAAAGATTGAATGTGTAAGGGTTAAAGTTCAAGTATGCTTAGAGTCGAGATTCGGCATTTAAAACAACATAAAAATAAGATATGAGAATAACATGTGAAAATAATCATCTTCAACACCTAACACTTGTATGACACTTGGTAACCACAAGGGTTATGATAATGTTTTCATGAGTTGAACACCCATAAGAATCACAACAAGGTTTAGGTCTTAGATGATATTCTACTACTTTAACATATAAACATAAGTTCAACATCAAAGGTTCGAATGAGTGTATATATATATATCTTGATTAAGTATTACATATTATTTAGTCCATTAATTCAAGTAGGAGGTAGAAGATTAGGATCTTCATTTGGGCACCTCGAGTTATCATAGATGTCATGTATGGGGTAGGAAGAACATGTTTCCATTTAGGAACCCCTTGAATGTTCACCACTTCACTTGATGTAAAAACAACCAAGGAGGGTCATGAACTAGGATTAGCAAAATAACATAAACAACCTAACTATAGAGAAATCATCAAATCATGTGAGGATTGTATGTAGGACAACCCAAGTTGTTCCATAACCACTCATTCATCAAGATCTAAGCTTGACATGATTTGTGGGTTAAATACCCTAACAAAACAGAAAGTATTTGAGGTTTTAACCTCTGATTTATAGTGTCTCAACCTTGTTTTTAAGCTTAACCAACCATAAGAGAGGTTGTAAGCATTAGGACATAGGTGTGAGATGTGTTAAACACAAGTTGGGTAAGTTTAAACAAACTTTTGATGAACATGAAACAAAACAGAAAGTTTGTGGACAATTTCGGAGCAATTCTAGGTCTGATTTCTCCATGGAGAAACCAAGGAATCAAACCCCATGATTATCCAAGCAAATAGGAAGAAGAATCAAGTGATTTCATTAAGAAATGAGCAAGTTATACTCACTTTTGTGCAAGGTTATGAATCTGTCCGAAAATGCAGATTCTTGCAAGAACTTGAGAGTGTTTAGGAGAGATTTTAGAGTGTTGAAAGTGTTCAAGTGCTTGGAGGACCTTGGGTACTTATAGGGGAGTGATTAGGGTTGTTTTGGGGGGATAATTAAGGCTAAAACCCGGTTTAAACAAGAAAATCCCGCTCAAACATGAATCTGGTCGCGACTGCACAAGGTTTCTGATCTGGGAACCCTCAGGCGGCCCGCTTGAGGTATCAAGGTAAGTTGAGGCGGGCCGCCCGGGCTTTCTTATCCGGACATAAGTTTCAAAATTTACAATTTAGCCCCTGAAGTTATTATTTTAGTGTTTTTAGGTCTTTTAAGGACTATAAGTGCCACAAAAACATAGTTTAAGATAAATCCAAGTATGGGGAGTATAACCCAAGTATAATTAAGTGTATGAGTATCAAAATCAAGTGCCGTTCTCGTTCAAAACACGTTTTATGCATATGTTTAGATTAATTACAAGTTTAGCGCATAGTTTCCAAGAATAATGATTAAACACCAATTGATTCACCAATTCGAACATACGAGCATATATGAAGTGTGTATAACATATTTGTAACAAAGTACGAGTTTCATTAATGATCCAAGTCTCGGATTTTACATCGTTTTTAATGAAAGAACGATTACAAGACTACGAAGTTTCCAAAAATAGTTTTACAAACGATGGTTTCTAAATATAGAAGGTATGAAAACGCGGGGCGTTACAGTCTCCCCTCCTTTAGGAAATTTCGTCCCGAAATTTATTCAAGAGGTAGACTCGAAGAGTTTTAGTAAAAATTTGAGACTTGAAAATTTTGAAATATTTCGAAAGGCACAAAACTTTGGAGAGCGACAAGGTAAACTTGTGAGTGAGTTCGTTGCCTAAAATAATTTGAGGTATCTGACATAGTTGAAAACATGTAGGTGCGTATATAGGTGAAGTGAGTCTAACAACTTTGGGCAACTTAAATTGGCGACGTATTTAAAAAGGTGACGTATTAAGAAAGAAGATGTTGACAAACGGTTTGTATTTTGATGGGACGTGGTAACGAAATCACATTTGTAGAAGATTGTTTATTGAGCGAAACGAGAAGGTTTGGCACCTTAAATAAAGCTTTAAAGGCATACTAAGTACAGTTACACAAGAATCCAGAATAGGAAGACTATTTTATAGGTAACGAGGTAAGTTAGGACTCGAATGTTTAAACAAGCTTAATTGCGAACGAGGTTTGTATGAACTAAAAGGATAAGGAGAATAATACGAGTATAGAATGAACAAATGACTCTTAAAGAGTATAAGTATGGGAATAGCATAAGTGTTGGACAGAGGAATGTAGTGTGTTAAGGATGAAGTCTCGTCATGGATAATCGGATATAATGCGTTTGTGAGTTGTGTGAAGTGGTATTAGGTCCAAAAGGTCTGCAAAGCACCGAATTTCTCATGGCACGTTTTACGAAATTTGGTAATATGGTGAAAACACTTATATCTAGGAAGTACCAGCGGCGTATCCACCATGTTTTAACCACATTACATCCATTCCGTATTCGGTGCCATGTTACGTTTCGTGTCTTACCATACACAGTAGTACATTCTATGGTTCTTATATGCCTATCACTATAATCCCGTGTGCACCCGTGATTATATTGATCGTCGCATGATCCGCATAGCTTGTACTAGTTGTGTATGAATTTGGGTAGGTCTACTTAAAAAAAAATAAGAAGGTGTGCGTATAAGAATAAAGTATGTAAGCAAGTCCATGCTTAAGTATGTATAGGACCCACGCAAGCGAATCCCTCGGATTACGCTCGCGTATAGGTACGAATGTATGAATCATGTGTACGAATGAAAGCACTAATGTAAATATAACTATGAATTCGAATGTATGTATAAGCATAAACGTAAGACGTGGAAGTAGTACGTGTGTATGTATAAGCACGCAACGTATGAGTATAAGTGAAAACATGAAATATATGAGTGTAGGTAAAATCATGAAACGTATGAGTATAAGTAAAACATGAAACGTATGAGTATAAGTATGAATACGATTATAAGTATAGGCATAAAACGTATGAATGTAAGTGTAGGTATGAATATTTAAATTTACGTATATAGTGTACGTTGGAACATCACGGATTTAGGTGTATAAAATTGTCCAAAAGGTTAAGTATGTAAATACGAACGATTATAAATGAATTTGTCGCGTTAAACGACTAAAACGTGTAGGATGAAATGTGTGTATAGTTGTTTAAACGAAACGTTGAGTTTATCGTATCAAAATTGGATGAGCTTGGTTTAAAATGTAGAATATAGTTGCATATGTAAAAGGATATAAGGTACTCATTGGTTAAGCATAATGCATTTTGTATCGAATGGAAATGCTACTTTTGTTTTAAAAGAGTTTACGTAGTCCGAAGATGGTCGGTCTCCAAGGAGTCTCCTTGCCCACGTGTTTTGTAAATTGGTGTAGGAAAAAGGTTTTCAATCAAAAGTAAGTTCGTTTCATTAAACAAGGAATTATGAATTTAGGAGGTTCTTGTGAAAACGAGGATCCTTAGAAAAGAATTTTAGCAAAAGGACTCAGTGATTGTAAAAGTTTTAACAATGATTAGTTGGTGTTGAAAAAAAGTCCTTGGTAAAACGATCATATAACGTCCATACGATCTTATAGGTGTAAAAGAAGGGTTGGTTGGATCCTCCATTTGAGAATGAAAGTCTTTAGTTTGATGATATATGTCATGAGTACGTTTTAGTGATTAAGTTGAATAAGGAGTTCATGGGCAAGAGGTTCCTTGGACCGATTAAATTGATAGGTAGCATTTCGTAGGGTTTGGAAATTTGTGTAGTAAAACGTTTAAGATATGTTTAAGAATCTCGTGTATATGAGTTAGGTGAAAATAGGTTGTAGGATAGAAACTACGCTTGATAAAGCAATATATTTTGAAGTCGTACACGTATGTATTTTGAATAATGGTCAATAATTTAGATATAAAACATGATCGAGTTTGCATAATAAGATATTTTGAAGAGGCGTTTTGGTAACGGTCACCTAGGTAAGGGAATCACCTCGAACTCGTTGGTGAGGTCGTTTTAAGAAAGGGAAGTGGAGTTAATCGTCAAGGTAAGGAAATCACTCCTATCTCGATGATATGTCTCCACCTTTCGTTACAAGAAATATGAATTTAAATTATATAAAATCATGCACATGTATAAGTGTATGAAAAAGATTTAGTATGATGTGCGTGTGAGAAGAAAATATCGAAAGCAAATTCGAATTTGAAGGATTGCATCGTATAAAGTAAATAATATAACGTATGTTTGATTAAATTTGAGATGGTTCCAAAACGGAACGTTGACTAACCAAAGTGGTCGAAAAGTCTTTCGAATTTGAGGAGCATGCTTTGGCCTAATAGGTGAAATACTCTCGCCGACAAGTCGGTTAACGGTATTTACCCTTCCAGTTACTACATGTCCCCAATTCAATTGAAATTTCGAGACTTGGCTGGATTAATGAAAATCAAAGAATGGAACTAGTCGACAAGGTGCGGGTTTCACCCCTAACTTGGCGATTTAGTATCCTAAGTGTGGTTGGTACTCGTCGGGTCCAAAGTTAATTTTGACACCTTGATGAGGGTCCACTAGAATTTGAAATTCGAATTTCTCCATCAAGGTGAGGATTTCACTCCTAACTTGGTGGTGAATTTCGTGTAAAAAGAAAAGTAGAAGGATTGAGAATTGTTCACCAAATTGTGGGTTTCACGCCTATTTTGGTGAGGTCGTCTCATTTTTTTTGTAATATGAGTGTTGTCGGATTTAGAATAATCGAGTAAAATACATGAGGGAAGTGTATGTCAAAGGAAACACATAAACAAGTATAAACACATAAGGAAGCATATCAAGAATGGTGCTTGGATAACGAAATGATAAAACATGTATTAACACATAGAGAAATATGTTTAGAGTAACACATAAAGAATCAAACAATGGAACAAGTATTAACACATAAGAAGACAAGCATTATTGCATAAGAATATCAGGTCGAATATTACTCACGAGTGATGTACATGTTTAAAATAGCATAACTAAGAAAAAAATAAAGTATCATGTAGTAGTTCGAGCAAAATATACGAATAAGACTCTAAAACTATAGACTAGGTAAAAGCATTCCTACTTTTCCAAATTCCCTATAGTTATGGCTCTGATACCAATCTGTCACACCCCAACCGATGGCGGAAACAGTGGAGTGAGACGAAGAAAGATTGCTCATCACACATAACACTAAATTGTGACAATAGAATTAAAGATAAATTGATTTCCTTCATAAATAAATGTTACAATACAAGAAATTTGAAATACAACATGTTAAATACAAAAAGAGCAATACGACAACAATTATGACATTTATACAACGTATTTAATCTAAACGTCTATATGTGTATCTAGGTATCAACGCTACTTCATTTCATGGCATCATCATCCTCAACCTGTAACATGTTTAAAATAAAGTTCAATGCAAAAGCAAGGGCGATTATACAAGTTTGGTACGTACATAACAAAAGATAAGTTTTAAACAATTCCTCATAGCAAGCATGTGATTCAAGATAAACAATAAATATGGCATGTGTCTAACATATCAAACCAAGGAAACGCAACAGGCTCATGACATAACCTCAAGTTTACGGGCGGGTCGTTAATCCTATAGCGCTACATATGTCACGGTTTGGCTCGTACGAAGTTAATGATAAGTTCAACACATAAGAATCACCCAAGTTTAAAGTATCAAGCCATCACATATACAAGCATGTTATAGGAATGTTCATGTGTTTAAGCAAAATGTTCATGTGTAAGTTTCTGATAAACAAACATGTTACACCCCAAATGTGGTAAAAGTAAAAGGGGGAAATACGAGTATACTCACAAAGTTTGCATATGCTTTCCAATTATCCAATTATTGACGAGTTGATGAGGTTAAAAGATTGAATGTGTAAGGGTTAAAGTTCAAGTATGCTTAGAGTCGAGATTCGGCATTTAAAACAACATAAAAATAAGATATGAGAATAACATGTGAAAATAATCATCTTCAACACCTAACACTTGTATGACACTTGGTAACCACAAGGGTTATGATAATGTTTTCATGAGTTGAACACCCATAAGAATCACAACAAGGTTTAGGTTTTAGATGATATTCTACTACTTTAACATATAAACATAAGTTCAACATCAAAGGTTCGAATGAGTGTATATATATATATCTAGATTAAGTATTACATATTATTTAGTCCATTAATTCAAGTAGGAGGTAGAAGATTAGGATCTTCATTTGGGCACCTCGAGTTATCATAGATGTCATGTATGGGGTAGGAAGAACATGTTTCCATTTAGGAACCCCTTGAATGTTCACCACTTCACTTGATGTAAAAACAACCAAGGAGGGTCATGAACTAGGATTAGCAAAATAACATAAACAACCTAACTATAGAGAAATCATCAAATCATGTGAGGATTGTATGTAGGACAACCCAAGTTGTTCCATAACCACTCATTCATCAAGATCTAAGCTTGACATGATTTGTGGGTTAAATACCCTAACAAAACAGAAAGTATTTGAGGTTTTAACCTCTGATTTATAGTGTCTCAACCTTGTTTTTAAGCTTAACCAACCATAAGAGAGGTTGTAAGCATTAGGACATAGGTGTGAGATGTGTTAAACACAAGTTGGGTAAGTTTAAACAAACTTTTGATGAACATGAAACAAAACAGAAAGTTTGTGGACAATTTCGGAGCAATTCTAGGTCTGATTTCTCCATGGAGAAACCAAGGAATCAAACCCCATGATTATCCAAGCAAATAGGAAGAAGAATCAAGTGATTTCATTAAGAAATGAGCAAGTTATACTCACTTTTATGCAAGGTTATGAATCTGTCCGAAAATGCAGATTCTTGCAAGAACTTGAGAGTGTTTAGGAGAGATTTGAGAGTGTTGAAAGTGTTCAAGTGCTTGGAGGACCTTGGGTACTTATAGGGGAGTGATTAGGGTTGTTTTGGGGGGATAATTAAGGCTAAAACCCGGTTTAAACAAGAAAATCCCGCTCAAACATGAATCTGGTCGCGACTGCACAAGGTTTCTGATCTGGGCACCCTCAGGCGGCCCGGTTGAGGTATCAAGGTAAGTTGAGGCGGGCCTCCCGGGCTTTCTTATCCGGACATAAGTTTCAAAATTTACAATTTAGCCCCTGAAGTTATTATTTTAGTGTTTTTAGGTCTTTTAAGGACTATAAGTGCCACAAAAACATAGTTTAAGATAAATCCAAGTATGGGGAGTATAACCCAAGTATAATTAAGCGTATGAGTATCAAAATCAAGTGTCGTTCTCGTTCAAAACACGTTTTATGCATATGTTTAGATTAATTACAAGTTTAGCGCATAGTTTCCAAGAATAATGATTAAACACCAATTGATTCACCAATTCGAACATACGAGCATATATGAAGTGTGTATAACATATTTCTAACAAAATACGAGTTTCATTAATGATCCAAGTCTCAGATTTTACATCGTTTTTAATGAAAGAACGATTACAAGACTACGAAGTTTCCAAAAATAGTTTACAAACGATGGTTTCTAAATATAGAAGGTATGAAAACGCGGGGCGTTACAGAAGGTGAGTGGTTTTTGAATTTCTGCTAAGTGTGAGTTATATAGTGAGGTTTTTAGCAGAGAATTGTGGGTTTATGGGGTTGAGGGGAAATGAAACATGCCATGTAATGGCAGTTAAAAGATCATTAATTGTCTTTATTACCGTTAGATCGTGTGACATGAGTTTTGGTTCAGAATGTAACCGTTGGATCGTGGGTATCAAGATATTTAATGATGATTGAACGTGTAATCGTGGTTATCCCCCTTCAACTTGTAGTTTCTTCAATCATTCCTTCATGAAAGAATTAAACAGAATTTTGATTGGAGAAAGCTATCGGTTATATGACACATTTTCATCTTTGTGGGCCCCATTTTGCAAAGAGGTCCAGTTAGCTTTATTCATCCTTTTTCCCTTATCAGTCAAAGTTCCTTTCTGATGATTTCATCAGAAATTCAGCATAAATTCTGTTAAGAGTATATTTTCACTTTTGTTTTGACTTCTGTTGTCCTTCCAAATGTGGTCAATAGAAGTCAACTTTCTTCAACAGAATTTCTCAGTTGAAATTCCCCCTAGATTTGTGACCCTTTTCAACAGATTTTGAAGTGTCCCCAGTTTTTTTTTTTTATTTAGAGGTGTATCATTTTTTTTTTTTGAGATGAGAGGGAGTAAGATAAGATCAGAAGACTCACATTTGTTTTTCTGGTGGCATCCAGGTCTCCTGGCTTTTTCTGATATTTTCTAAAACATTTTATCATTTTGAAGTTTTACCAGAAAAAAAAATTTAGATCCATTTTTTAATTACCAGATTTTGTCTCCTGTCATCAAAAAACTTAGAGTTTTGTGTAAAAAAAATTTATTTCTGATGATCATGTTTCTTATTCACTTTACCCATTTCCCAAACCATAAGCCATAACCCAGTCAACAAAGTAATATAAGAAGGACATATTATAAACATATTAACATGTAAACTATCTACGAAAACAAAGTTCAAACAAGGAGAGTCCTAATCAATATCTATCCCTTTTCATGCTCTATCTTGTAACACCTGTGCCTCCACGGCCATCAAACAAATACTGTATCAATGAAATATTGTATTTCATACTTGAGACATGTTCAAATATGTGTATTCTTTGCACATTATCAATTCTTGTTCGATTTCAAGCTTTAAATCGCTTTCTAGAAGGTTATACGCGCACTGATGCGTAAATATAACTCGTTTAATACAACGAACGCTCCGGAATAGTGAAATAGGCTTAACATATCTTAAACAACCTTTACATAACTTAGAAATAAGTTTTGAAGGCTTTGGTATGTCAAAAACAAGTTAATTCACTTACAGGGACTAAACTTGACAAACTGCGAAAGTATGCCAATCTGAGCTGTAACGAACATTCTGGAACATGACCATAAGTTAAACATACCATAAATATCCTTTACATAGCTTAGAAATAGGCTTTGAGGGGTTCGGTATGCTAAAATAAACTTTTGGGTCATTCAGGGACTAAAAGCGTCAAAAAGTGCACAAGTTTGCATTTTCGCGCATAACTTACGTTCTGAATACCTCCGGACATCCAAAAAATTTATGTAAGCACTATAATATTTTATTTTAGTGTTTGGCATAAGAAAAATCCATTCGTCACGCCATTTGGATCATTTTTCGCGCTTATACGCATTCCGTCGTAATTAACCGAACAACGTAACTGTACGGCTAAACGAACCGACACCCGAGATATTTTTGAACACATTTTAAGTTCCCTATACTTTAACTTCATTTTAGAGCTTTGAAATGGGGTTAACGGGGCTTAAACGTTTCAAAAAAAAAACGCATCGAAAACCAAGTTTTGAGGTTACATGGACTGAAACAGTAAATCTGCCAAACTAGGTCCTTAAGTAGGGGCCAGATGCAGCAAAATGTTTTTTTTTTCAGCTTTTAACAGCCCTTAACACTCTCCAAAGGCCAAGTGCCAAGTGTCAAACTCTTATGGTGGATGGCAAATGAGTTACCACAACTTTCCAACAAGTGTACGGCTTAGATCGTGCCCCCTTTTCCAAGAAATGATCCTAACGGTGAACCAAAAACTATAAATACCCACCTCCACCCTTCACTTTTCCTCACAAGAATCTGATCTTATGTGCTCTAAATTGAAACCTTTGTTTCATACCTGAGCTATTTTGATCTAGATTAGCATTCGGGGACCCTTCGTAAGTGTTCCTTCGTTCTTTTATTGCTTTTCGAGTCCGAAAGTCAAACTTTGTTTGACTTTCTGCATTGACCAGTTTATGGACAATGCGAAGTTCGTTTGAACTTCGCAACGTGATTGTAATCACGATGGTTATAGTCCCTTGTGACTATGCCTAATGATTACCACGTTGTCTAGGGTCGTAAGGGTAAGCGATCTAATAAATCGCTTATACCTTCGAACCCGACCCATTTGGTCGATCATTAGGATCCGACCAAACACATTAGGTGACCATAGTATATAGGGAATAACCTTCCGAGGTTATACCTTATGGTCGCTTCGTTTAAGTAGTTGTATGATAGGTAGTTTATATGCCTTAGGTAAATTACCAAAATACCCCTTTGATGCCAAAATTCGTTTTAAACATATGTAACATAACTTTTGACATCTAAACTGATTTGAAAACCATATTAAACATGTTAAGGCATATTTTACTTGTCATAGGACTAGTTAGGCGGTCCAAACGCGTTTCACGCGAATGACGCGTTAAAGTAGCATAAGCTACCTAAACGGGTCGTAATGGGTCGTAAGTGCTTAGGTTAAGTTTCATTTTAGTATGTGGGCTTTGTTAAACCATATTACACGAGTCTCCATACTCGTTTGGTTTACGAACCCTCATTCTATCCGATCCTCCGATATTAGGTCCGGTTTATTGACATAGTTACCTATATTAGGTGTCGTTTGATTCCGTGATCTCTAGCATTGCTTGGTGGTTATCTTAGGACTTCTGAGCAATCTCAAGTGAGTACATAGACCCCTCTTTTACTGTTTTCCAAACATTTTGGGGTGGAACACATGTGTCTACTTGTTACTTTCGTGCTTTCCATGTTTTCACATCATATACTTGCTATGTTCATTAGTACATTTATAGTACATGATTTCATTGTCTTACATTGCATTTTATGCTATGTATGTCCATTTAGTTCATACTTAGTACATCGATTCACATCACATCACATGCTATGTATGTTCATTTGTTGCATACTTAGTACAGTTGTTTTCATCACATGCTTACATTTTGATATGATATTTGGATTGTTTTGATGGATCAATATACATTCATTAACACCGATCACGCCGTTCGTTAGTAGGTAGTGGTACCATAGGAATTGACAACTCCCGTTCCGGACATCCTGGGTAGGTGGGGATGAAAGGAATGACCGAATTCGATATACATTTACAACAAGATAGACCTTTAATTTGTTTAAGGGTTTATCGCCACAGTCTCAAGGCTTGGATGTATGCATTCTCACAATACCGCATAGATATTTGTATCAGTATAGCATGCATTTCCACAAAACATAGCTTTGATTTAAACCGTGTTTTACTTCAATACTTTGTTTTTGTGCATATGGTTTAGTTGATATATTTCACTAGCCATACATATCATGATTTACATTTGACACATAAACATCATTGACATTGGTTACACATTACATGATTTACATCTGACACATAAACATTATTGACATTGGTTACACATTACATGATTTACATTTGACACATAAACATTATTGACATTGGATATACATTACATGATTTACATATTGACATAAACATTTTGACATATTATTCAATACGTTTGGCAATTGTTTTAAACATAGACATCTTACATTGGTGGTTTATTTGGGTAAGTGATTTGAGTAACGAGGCGTGTCTAATATGATACAAGCATGGTGGATACGCCGCTGGTACTTCCTATATATAAGTGATTGTATGGTATTACATATCGTAGCGTTATTTGAATCATTTCAATTTGGACATATAACATCTTATACAAATAGCATACTTTTCACAATACATTGTTTTACAAACAACTTAAATTATACAAACTCATTTTTATATGGTTATTCATTTAACCATACATTATTCTCTTGCTTATACATATCATCTGATCTTATCGTTTTTCAAATGATTTACAAGACAAATCAAATTACAAGGTTCATGACTAAACATTTTCTTAAACAATAAGTCATGAATCCTATTTTCATAAACCTATGTATCTCACAGGCATTTTTATGCTGACGTACCTATTTTCACATGTGTTTCAGGATATGATGCATAGGATTTGTCAAGATACACTTAGGCGGACTTGGGCCTTAGCGACAATAAAAGATGCAAGACTAGTTATTTATGTTATGTTTCTTTGATTGTCAAGACATTGTAACTACTTTACTCAATAAAACAATATTTCAATTTCCATGTGTTATGAAACAATGATTCTGTTACAACACTCCCCGACGTTTTCCGCCACGTTTGGTTGTTCTACGTGGTCGGGGTGTGACATATCTCAAGGAGTACCCAAAGTTCAGTCATCAAACCAGAATTCTGATTAGTAGGTCTAAGCAGACTTATGTTTTGTTGGAGACCTATCTCAGCTCTGAGATAACCTACAGGAATTCCTCCAAACCCTAGTTGGCTTGTAATTATCCTCATCAGAAAACGAGGATAAATAAAAAATGGCCTGCCAGACCACATATTACTTGCAAAATCTCTCATTACATAATAAGAGAAGTTGTAAGGAATGTTAAATATGAGGGCTCGAACAGTCTCCAACAACCTATGGGAAGCTTCATGATGATTAATGACTTTCTTTGAGAAGCATGCACCCATTTGTGTAATCAGAAATTGCCATGGCTTGATGAAGCCATTTTTGTTGACTACTGAGGGTTCGTTTAAAGGATTGTAGCCCATTTGCTTCAAGGTTTCTTCAATCTCAGACTTTGAGAACATCAGAACATTATTATCATCATTTAGTTGTAGAGTTATTTTGATGATATCTTCAGTTACTCTAACTCTTTGGTTGAGCACAACACTTTCAATAAATATATGTCCCCTATCCTCACTTTCTGATAGAGTTGCATTTTGCCAGAATATTTGAAGAATTTCAGGGAAGACAGTTATATTGGCTGTGAGGGCATATTTCAAGTTACTCGCCATAAGAAGATTCACCACTGTTTGGCATCCTTCCCAGTGAGGACCCTCAAAGTTGGTTTTAAGTTTGAGGTTGTGGTATGGATGGTGAGGAAGTGGGAAACGATCAGCTTTTATGGTAAGCATTTTTGTGAGTGAGTGAAGATATGAGTGTATGTAGAAGAAGATGAAGAAGTTTTCTGGTGAAGAAGTGATGGTGACAGACTTTGCTTATTGTGGTGAACATATATAGTAAACATAAAGTTTGCCATAAATGGCATCTACCTACTAATAGATTTCGTTTAGCACAATCTTTGTTATTAAATTTCTATCAGGTGGCATAAAGAATAACTCAGATAAAACTCTCTGCATTAAATGATTTAGGCAACCATTTTCAGATTATCTATCATGATTACCTACCATTGTCACTTCAGTGTATTTAATGAAGAAGAGAAAAAGCTTTACACCCACTAACAAGTTCCCAGAAAAACTTCTGTCATATGACGTATTCAACACAAGAAAAGAAAAAAAATGCAAAGAAAAAAAATAAAGAAAACTAAAAACAAAAACTCTACAGATTATGAATTTGCCGATATGAGATATAGATAAGGATGATGATATGCAAAATGTTTTTATGATGAGGTACCAAAATTTCTGATGATTTATTAGATATTCTGATGATATATCAGATTTTCTGATAATACATCAGATTTTCTGATAATTTATCAGATTTTCTGGTGCTTTATCATATATACAATCCTTTTCTTTTGATTATTATTGAGACAAGGTGTTGAATATTTTTCTGGTAATAAGCTTATTTGAAAGAGCTTTATCACAGAATTGACCAAGATTTAGCAAATTATACTTTAAGCCTTCAACATAGGCTACTTTCTCTATGGTCAAACATCCATACCTTATGCATCTATATCCCATGATCCTCCCTTTTACTCCATTTCCAATATTTACCATTCTACCCAACTTTGGAACAAAGTTGCTGAGTAAGCTCATGTCCCCAGTCATGTGCTTGGAGCTTCCTGAATCGCAGTACCAGATCTGCTGCACATGATGGTCCTGAAATGGAATGATTAGAGGGTTTTTGGTACCCAGGCTTGCTTGGGTACTTTTTCTGATGAGATTTTAAACAGATTATTTTCTCTTGTTGGTTTTTCATCAGAAGTTTTGTTATATGCTGAGCCACAAACAGATTTTACATTTTTCTTTTGAAGATGGTGTTGAACAAGCTTTAGTATGTCAACACACATACAAGATTTATCAGAATTTTCTGATATTCTTTCCTGTGATGGAATGAGTGGATAATTTTGAGAAGATGAGTGAACTGCTTCTGGAATCTTTAAAGATTCTTGACTGCATTCACTTATGTTTGCTTTGAAGTTTGGTTTTTTAAAAGAGTATGGCGAACAGGTTGACTTGCAAGATTAAGTATCAGATTCTGATGAAAATTTATCAGAAATCTGATGAGTTGCTTTTACAAAGATAGTGGGTTTATTTCCTTTTGATTTTACATAACCTAAACCCTCTCCTTTGTTCTTTGGTGTGGACTCAATGAAATTTATGAATTCCTTGGCTTGTTGAAAACCTCTTACATTAATTTCTTTATCATTGATTTTCTTGTAAAGATCTTTTCTTTCATTTTCATAGAACTCAATTTTAGCTCTGTGATCTAAACTTTCTTCTATGAGTAATTGGTTTTCAAGAATGATTTTATTCATAGTCCTTTGCAACTCATCAGATTTTCTAATATCTGATTGATGTTTTTCTTGCAGATTTAGAAAATCTGACATGAGCTTGTTTAGCTTGTGTTCAAGATCAAGATTGTCTAAATTTACCTTTTGTTCTGAAGTTTCTGGTAGACCTTCAGAAAGTGCCATGAGGCAGAAATTTGCCAATTCTTCTTCTTCATCATCAGAAGAATCATCAGATAACCATGTATTTGTTCCTGCTATTAAGCTGACTTGTTGCTGCTTCTTTGCTTCTTCTAGCTTTTTCTCATAGTAAGCAACATCCTTGAGCTTCTTGGTCTTGCATTCTGATGCATAGTGACCTTTCTGCTTGCACTTGTAACACACAACTTCAGCC
Organism: Helianthus tuberosus; assembly: GCA_030545235.1. NCBI lineage: Eukaryota > Viridiplantae > Streptophyta > Magnoliopsida > Asterales > Asteraceae > Helianthus > Helianthus tuberosus. The sequence continues at coordinate 100,447,110 of CM060371.1, read as the reverse complement.
TTCCCTTTATCCTTAGATCTAACCTCCTCTTTAGATCTTCCATCCATCCTCCCTCTATCACTTCTCTGGTATCTCTGGCCTCCTCACCTCAACCTCTGCTAAAATGTTTTGGTGAGCAGTGCTATTGCTTCAGCAAAAGCTGAAAAATCTGATGAAGTATCAGAAATTTCAAAATTTTGGCTGTTTGATGGTTGTGAATCATTGGTAGGTGTTGATCTTTGTGAGTTTGAGATAAGAGCTAAAGATCCCCCTCTTTGAATGGTTTCTTCAAATATTTCTTCCTTTCTGGGGATCAAGATGCTGTATAAGTCATGGAGACTCATGTTTCCTAGTTCTAAGGTTGAGGACAAAGTCATGGTTAGACTTCTCCATTCTCTAGGAAGAGCATCAAGAAATTTTATGTTTCTTTCATCATTTGACTTTGTTATTCCAAATTTCTTTAGATCGTTTAAAAGTTTTGTGAATCTTAGATATGTATCATTTAATCTTTCATTTGGCAAACTTTTAAACCTCTCATAAGATGAGACATTGTTTGTTCTCTTGTTTCTTCTCATCCGTTCTCCTCCTTCACAACGATTTTCCAACTAATCCCATATTTCCTTGGCTGATGCACATGCATCAACTTGTGAAAATATGTCATTGGGGATGGCCATTATTAAAAGTGAATTTGCCCTTTCCTCCCCAGCCACCTTTTCCTTGTCTTCCTCACTCCAAAGTATTTCACTTTTGGGAGCTTGGGAGGCAGGGATAGCAGGTGATTGGTCAGTTGCTGGAATAGCAGGTATTTCAGTCATTGGTATATGTGGACCCCATTCAATGGATTGAAAAAGAGCTCGGTCATGACCATTAAGGAAATCGATCATCCTGATTTTCCATTGGGGGTATTCCTCTCTGACCAGAGTCGGAGGTTTGGACATAGAACCAATGTTAAAAGCATTATTCCAGGATTGAAAGCTGGCCATATTTAGAGAAAAGAAGATGAGCGATTGATCGTTTGAAAATAGTTTATTCAATCTGCTCCGATACTAATTGTTGGACCCAGTATGGCCTGAACAACTTCTTTTCACGTAATATGGCAAGTGATTTCAGTAGATGTGAAAAAGATGTGCGGAAATGGAAATCAGACTTTCAAAAACAAGACCTATAGAATTATCAAGTTTATATCACTTTGAAACAAAATGGTTTACAAGGTGATTGTAAGATTATTATCTAATACAAATGAATCTTGAATTTTGTGGGTGAGAGGGCAATGGAGTTTTGTAGTATGTGTGAATGCTAAGCTTAAAACTCAATTGACTTCTTCTGGTTGAGCCTTCTATTTATAGAAGGCTGGGTACATGAATAAACAATAGTTTATTCATGCAATAAGTCCTGCAAAAAGTAGCCATTTGACATATTCATTGAATCCAATAGTCAAGTTGCCTTTGTAATCATGATATCCAATAATGTCAAGTTGCTTTGGTTATTGTGGCAGGATAGAGCTGATTTCAGACAAGTGGGGTATTCATCAGAATTTCTGATAAACCACTTCATCAGAAATTTTGGTGAACAAATCATCAGAAAATCTGATGATCAGAATCGTCAGAAACTGGTGATATTTCATCAGATCTATCAGAAATGACCTTCTCTGATAATCCAATTCAGCTCTTGATCAACTTGTGATTCTTTGAAGTAGATGTTGTGCATTCTAGTTATCCTATCTGATCTTCTTCTTCTTGTTGTGATCTTCAGGACTGTTATCTCTTCATAGATCCAGTTGATTGTGATTTTCTTCAATACTTACAAATAAAGTTTCCTAACACGCTTTTGCACACGGGGCCATGCCCAGCGAACACGGGGGCATGTGGAGCTAATGAAGACAAATTGAAATTAATGAAGAAAGAGAAAAAGGATGGCCACGGGGCCGTGTCCAGCGGGGTCATGTCCGGGCTTCTGTGCAGGCTATAAATAGGGGTGTTTGGTTCACTTCAAAGGCATCCCTTGGCAAACCACCTCTCTCCCACTTCACCCACACTCCACCACCACTACAACCCACATCCACCACCATCATCCATCATCCATCTTAGAGTGTGTGTAGTAGTCTCGGGATCCAAGATTGATAGTAAGAGTTCTTGAGAATCGAAGGCCATGTTTTCCTAAGTCTCTTACTGTAACACCTCGGAAATTTACGTCCAATAAGGTCTTGACACGTGTCATGAGCTTTGAATATGTGAAAACAAACTTTAGAGGGACTAAAGTTGACAAACGGTGAAACTATGTAAATTCAAGGGTTCAAAGTGTCAACAATGGATAAATAAGTCCTACATTAACCCTACATGAAGTTTATAGTCTTAAACGGGTAAATAATGGATCATACGAAGCGAAAGATGCAAGAAAGTGAGGAATTACAAACTACAGGGGCTAAATGTGTCAACATGTTGAATTTATACCTCTGAGTGATCTTTTGGCAAACCCGAAGCTTTGTAATAATAAAATATACTCATAAGAATATGTGGTAAAAATTTCATGAAGTTTCGTGAACGTATGAGAAAGTTATGGCCAAAACCGTACACGAGGGGTTAAAAGCGTCAACGTTGATTTTCATGACTTTTCGGATAAGCGCAAGGTGAACCGAGGACATACCCAAGTTTATAAAAGTTCCAAGGTCCCTAAAAACCAGATTTGAGGGTCTAGAGTGCTAAATAAACGAACAAAACAAGCGTTACAAAGATCAGGGGCTGATTGGTAATAAGCTGAAACTTGAAGACCAGGTCGCACACTGGTGTGCGGCCCGCCTGGGGTCACTGTGCGGCCTGCCTAGCTGTTACCAGCGGCAAACCCGCAGATGTCGGTTTTCTGAGTCTGTTGTCGGTCATTTACAACTGTTGTCGACTAAGGGAGCTCCCCAATCAGCTTACATGCATTCTAGGACCCTTGGACACTCTTTATAACCTCTGTAAACATCTGTGGAAGCCTTATTTCAGATCAAACTTGCTTAAAGATCACCATAGTTGCAACATTCAAGAACACTTGAAACTTCAAAAATTCACAAGACCTTTCCTGGAGCTTTCTGAGCATCAAGGCTACTTCCTAGTGATATCTAAGCTCGATTAGGACCATTGTAAGTGTTTATATCACTCTATGATCCGTTCTAGCTTAGTATTTTTACCAAAAGTCAAAGTATCGTAATTTAAACTTGACTTTAAAATTAAACGAGATTGGCTCTGTCAAATCTCAAATTGAAAGTACCTACATGTTGGTATTTATGAGTATAACAAACCCCTAAAAGGGTATGTTCAGATTCACACTCTAAGGATGCTAATTGTCGAGTCAAAGTTCTTCGTAAAAAGTCAACAGAATATGTTTTTGCAAATTTAAGCTTGATTAACAATGTAGACTTCATGCAACCTGTTTGATCATCAAAATAACTTTATAAATAATGTAAGAACATGTTTCAACTTAATCAACTCGACAATTTTCTGTATTACACCCGAATCGGAACCGAAAGTCTCATAAATGGACTTTTTCTTTGACTATCAGTTCTGATCCATACATGCATGTTAAGATCTGCATTAGAGCATATTTTAGACCAACTTTCATATATGTTTAACTCTCTGGAATTTTACATCTTGGTTCCATGTTTAACCGATTCATATGCATGTTACCGGTTTATGCTTAAATATGACTATTTTGCCCTTTTTGCTATAAAACGTGATTTTTGAAAAAGTGAAAGAGTAGAAACGTTTGATACTGATATATAAACTTGCACCGAAAATTTCATATCAGTTTGTGGCCTAGTTTAAGAGATATGCTCATTATCGTAACTTACAAGCTTTATGTTACTTAAACGGCGTAATTAGCATATAACCCACTTAAACCCACTTTTTTGATATAAAACTTTTTACTCACTGATATTATATAATATTTTAGGATTTTTAAAGATTTTTATTTTATTTTTGGCTGAGCATAACATAGGGTTCTAAGTTTAATTCGGTAAATACCGAAATTGCCCTTTTTGGCCATAAAACGAGTTTTATAAATCCGATTGACCCCAAACCACTTCCTACTGATTTTATTTATTAAATAAAGTATGTTGAACCTTCTGGAAGTATAAAAATCTCAGATTTCTTGTACAAACCCGGAAATGGCTTCAAATCGTCTTTTTACGCATTTTTATCGCATAGTATGTACTATAATCATATTAAATCTATAAGGTTGATACCTACTGATGTTTTTAGTATATTTTTATAAAATAACAGTAAGTATAAGTTTATAAACTCAGATTCCCGATTTTGACATTTTAAGCCCTTGTAAAATTACCAAAATACCCCTAACGAGCATAGTTTGGTTTTAAATGATAATTTTCACTTATGGGTCATACCCTACTGTTATAATATGTTAAATTAAGTATGTTTGCTGTACAAACCAGACCGGTAACTCAGATTTCTAATTTAACTCTTTTACATACTTTAAAATGACCAAAATGCCCTTATGAAGCATGAATTGTGTTTAAATCTATTTTGGGCAATATAGGAAATGACTTACTGATATTATATCATATTTAGAGCATATTAACTCAGGGAACTTGCATATGACTCTTTTGGATACCCGTAACGCTCTTTTCGCGTTCGGTTTATGTAACTAGTTTGCATAAATTGACCAAGACGGGTCAAACATTATCATTTTTGTCTCAAAATCCAGAATGTACTTAGTATACCCATATTAAACAAGTATTTCAACTTGTCAGGTCTAAATCACATTCTATCCGGTCTTCGCTTAATCGTGCGTTTAAACCGTTTCGTCCTTTTAACTAACCGGTCTAGGCTTAGGCTTAAATAAAGACCGTTGGAAATCTAATAGGTTATTTATAAACCTTCATTCCAGATTAGGAGCCCGGTAAAAGCTACCTGCCTTTTTGCTTGTTGAGATAAATACTTACCAAGGTAAATACTTTTAACTTATTTTCCCTATACGGGCTTGGGGTACGGTATATAAAATACCGCTTGGTCTAGCATTAAATTATTTAATCGAATAGTGGTTAAATTTATTGAGATGCTATGTTTTGATTGTATGTTTTGTTTGCTTAAAGCCTTTGGGGGGTTAATGACCATCTCCCGGATATCCTCGGCATTATCTTACGAGATGGCCACGACCTGAGCACGGGGTGTAGGCGTACACCTGTCAAGTGTATAACTCAATATTGTGGTGTGTCTATTGATCTTTAACCCGGCACGAACCGGGCTACTGAACGCATAAGTAACATGTAAATCCTTTACAAGATTATGTAATATAATTATCCCAAGTTATAAAATATTTTGTGCCATGAGCATTCAAATCAATTTTCAATCATTTCAAAATGAGTCAGTTAATTTGTATTTACCAGTGTAAACTGACGTATTTTCCCAAAAGGTTAAGTGCAGGTACTACACGTAATAGGCTGGTTGTCTTCTAGAGCGTCCACAATGAGTCTCGCAAGCTTGGACGACAATAAACTGTTGAACAATATCTCATTTTATTTTGATCCGCCTGTGGATCCGTTTCAACTACTTGTGATATTTATTATTACATTTTATTTAAAGTTGAAATGAATCTATCTTTGCTTCCGCTGTGCATTATTACATTGTGTTGTTTGTCTATGATGATACCAACTACGTCACTATACTCCCCACCGGGCCCACCGGTGACACGTGGAAAATAGGGGTGTGACAGGTTGGTATCAGAGCCAACGCTGAGTGAATTAAACACTAGACTTTTGTGTTTAATCTCAGTTACACAATTACACAATCCTCGATTCTCGAGTCTAGACAAAGAACTTAGGAAATTTCCAAATTTTTGTTTAAATTTTCTAACCTTGTCTAATTATATATTTTTGTTGTATCACTTGTTTGTTTTTGACAGGTAGTTAAACATGCCGCCAAGAATGAGAGGACGAGGGGGACGAGGAGGATACGCAGCTCCAAATGATCACGAAGCCGGGCCTTCGCACCGGCGAACACCTTCGGGCTCTCATAACACAGATGCCCAAAATCTATGGAGGTCCTTCACTGAACCAGCCTCCACACCATCCATTCCCCACTCATTTGGGCCTCATTCGGAGAATGAGCCCCATCACTCACAGCAGTCCTACATTCCTCTAGGACCCTCATCACCTTTTGACAACACGTCACCCACCTTTCAAGGGCTGTACAATCCTGACGATTACCTTCAAGAACCAGTGGGTTTTAACCCACTCGGACCCGAAGACCACTTTCCCGGTGGCAACGACATGGACGTTGATGAAGATACCGACCCTTCCATGCCGCCATCTGGAACACCGAACCACCCCATCGAGATTTCGGATGGGTCACCTTTCTTGGGATCACCATACAATGGTCCTGATAGTTATGAGGAGATGTTCAAACAGTATGACTGGGTGTTTACCCCCAGTTATCATAACTCTCCCTTGCACCAGTCTTCCCATCACTCTCCTCTTCACCAGTCTTCCCATCACTCTCCTCTTCACCAATCTTACCATAACTCCCCTCTGCACCAGTCATACCACAACTCTCCTTTGCACCTGCCTCACCACTCTCCCCTACACCAGCAGCAGCAGCAGAATCCTTCTGAGGATTCCCAATTTGTAGCGGTCACTCCGCCAGCAGCAGCACCTCCACTTCAGCCTCCCCCGCCTCCGAGGCGAAGGAGAACTACCCCGCGGATGTCCGTGCGAGGGGGGATACACATCAGTACCCCTCCACTTTCTAGTGGCAGCCGGTACTCACCGGTTCATGAAGAAACAGAGATGGGTGAATCTTCAAACCCCGTCTCTGAAGTAGCAACGGCGCCAGTCGCGCCACAGCCACAGCCACCACAGGGTTTTGGTGAACAAATCCCCGCTTACACTAATGCTGCAGCATTTAACCCTTTTGAGCAGCAGTTTCACACGGGGTACAACTATATGGAGGATCCGTACTGGATAGCGGCAAACTCCAACACCTTCCAGCAAGAAGCTCCCTTCGGAGGTCCCTGGGCTGCAGGACCCTCGACTTATGGGTACCCACCATATGGGTATCAACAGTCGCAGCCTCTTCAACCTCCACAGTATCAGCAGCCGCGACCGCCCCAACCTCCGATTTACCAGCCTCCTCAACCGTCATACTACCAGCAACCACCTCAGGCGCCGACAATGTCGCCACCCCAAGTTCAGGAGATCATACAGGAGATTCAAGGGGTGCGTCAAGAATTTCGACAGGAGTTGGAGAATAATCAGAGGCGTAACCGGGGAATGATTCAGAAGGTGGTAAACTTGCTCAAGGGTAAAAGCAAGAATGATCATTGAATCCTTTGTTTGCTTGTTGTTTAATCATGTCCCTGCGTGGACATATATACTTTTGTACTCTACCCCTGCGTGGGTAATTTTTTCTTTCTAGCCCCTGCGTGGGCATGTCTTTTATTTTGACCCCTGCGAGGGTTTGTTATTTGTTTAGCCCCTGCGTGGGCATGATATTTATGAAATGTCCCGTTTAGGGCAATTTTGTACCCATTAATTTTAAATTAAAATGGTAATTTCAGCTTTTCATTTTTAAATTATATGCATAAATATAATAAATGAATAAATGGAAAATAGCATTTTTATTGTAATTCACCATTTTAATAAGGATCTTAAAAGGTAAAACCTAGCTGTTATGTTGTTATAAACCTAGCCAAGATGGTAGAACCTGTTTAAAAAGATTCAAATCTCAGTTAACATCTGTAAACATGTTAACATTCTTGGCTAATGTGATCCGTAAAATCACACGCCACCCTTCTTATAAAATATCCATATTTTAATATTTCTATATATAATTGGTTGTGACATAATACCTACGGGTTATAATTAATGTCACATAAAAACAAAAAGGCAGCTGTAGTTTATAAACTCCCTGTCAAGAAAAAGGATTGACTTGTCTTATTTAATCAAGCCTTAATCCTACAAAAATCTAAATTTGTAATTTAGAAAATTTGTCTACGTGACTAGGCTTATTATGCCAAAATTATAATTCGTTCTAAAAAGATTATTAGTGAAAATCCTGAATGAAATTATTAAAATTAACTAATATGGCTTTTGTTTACCATGGTTAATAAATCGTCAAGAACGATAATACTGTTTAGACTTCTAAATAGACCTTGTCCTTATTTTATGTAGCAATTTAAGACTACATGGCCAAATCCGAAAAACTAAACAGTCGCCCGGCACAGAACCCTGAAAATGCTCAGATGTTAATAACTGGTGCGGAATTGAAAGCACTAGTGAATGATGCCGTGGTCGAAGCACTGAATAGACAATTTAGTGAAGCAAGCGGGACCCGAAGTAGGACCCGAACCGCATCACGTTCCAAACCAAGAACACATTCGGAGGGTCATAGCAAACCACCCTCTCAGAAGGAGATACCTAAGAATGATAAGCCAAAGAAGGATGATGAGGATCATCACTCCTCTAACCAAAACAGTGTCCCGATAAAGAAGATCAAGCAGAAACATGAATCGCACAGTAAGTCTTGCACTTATAAATACTTCGTCTCATGCAAACCCAGAGACTTTACTGGGGAAAAAGGAGCGGTCGACTGCATGACCTGGATAGACGAAATGGATACAGTCGTAGATATCAGCGGGTGTGCTGAACGGGATGTAGTGAAGTATGTGTCCCAATCGTTTAAAGGGGACGCACTAGCATGGTGGAAATCTCTTTTGCAAGCTACCGGAAAGGTCACACTTTACAGTATGTCATGGGATCAGTTCGTGGCCCTTATTAAAGAGAATTTTTGTCCACAACATGAAGTGGAAAGGATCGAGTCAGACTTTGTATCGTTGGTGATGAAGAATCTAGATTGTCAGGCTTACCTCACCACCTTCAATACTCTATCTCGATTGGTTCCCTACTTGGTAACCCCTGAGCCGAAAAGGATTGCCCGTTTCATTGGGGGTTTGGCCCCTGAGATTAAAGCTAGCGTTAAGGCATCGAGGCCTACAACTTTCAGATCAGTAGCTGATCTATCTCTCTCTCTCACTCAGGACGTGGTCAGGTTGAGAGCACATAGGAACTCGGAAGAGAATAAGAGAAAGCGTGAGGACGATACCTCACGAAAATCGGAGAAGAGACACCGAGGGAATAACGACCATAGAAAAGGGTCAGGATTTAGGAAAGATGGGCAACAGTCGGGGGATAAACCCAAATGCAAAACCTGCAAGAAAAACCACTTTGGGAAATGTCGTTTTGAAACGAAATCGCAGTCCCACACGAGGCCATGTGGAATCTGTAAATCTACTGATCATACGACTTTGAAATGTAAGGGTCTGAAGGATGCAACCTGTTACGGTTGCAACGAGAAAGGGCACATTAAGTCTAATTGCCCAAAGTACGCTAAGAAAGCCGATGAGGGAAAGAAGACCAATGCAAGGGTCTTCAGGATGGACGCTAAGGAAGCCGTTCAAGATGACAACGTTATTACAGGAACTTTTCTTGTAAATAATGTTTTTGCTAGAGTCTTATTTGATTCTGGAGCGGATAAGTCTTTTGTAGATAATAAGTTTTGTGAGTCGTTAAAATTGCCTGTAAAAGCCTTAAGTGTGAAGTATGAGGTGGAGTTAGCTGATGGAACCATAGAAACAGCCTCAACTGTTTTAGATGGATGTGTTATATCCATTAGGAATCATTCTTTTCCTTTGTCCCTACTTCCCTTTAAGCTCGCCGGCTTTGATGTAGTTATAGGCATGGATTGGTTATCGCATAACCAAGCCCAGATTGTGTGCAAACAAAAGCAAGTGATAGTTAAAACTCCGGCTGGGGAGTCACTTACCATCTAAGGGGATACACAACATGGATTGCCTGATCAAGTGTCCATGCTCAAGGCATCCAGATGTATGCAAAAAGGATGTGTCATTTATATGGCACAAGTTACGATTGATGAGCCAAAGCCCAAGATTGAAGATATTCCTATCATTTCGGAATATCCTGAAGTTTTTCCCGAAGAACTACCTGGTTTACCACCAGATAGGCAAGTGGAATTCCGGATTGACATCATCCCTGGTGCTGCACCAATAGCGAGAGCACCTTATAGGTTAGCACCGACGGAGATGAAGGAATTAAGGACGCAGTTGGATGATCTATTAGCAAAAGGTTTTATTAGACCTAGTTCGTCTCCTTGGGGAGCGCCAATCTTATTTGTCAAGAAGAAGGATGGATCGATGCGGTTGTGCATCGACTACCGTGAGCTTAATAAGGTCACTATCAAGAATAGGTATCCTCTGCCCAGGATCGACGATCTGTTCGATCAATTACAAGGAGCAAGCTATTTTTCTAAGATCGACTTGAGGTCGGGCTATCATCAGTTGAAGGTCAAGGATGAAGATGTACACAAGACAGCGTTTAGGACTCGTTATGGACATTACGAGTTCCTAGTGATGCCTTTCGGGCTCACTAACGCACCAGCCGCATTCATGGATCTCATGAATCGCGTCTGCAAGCCTTATCTGGATAAATTCGTCATCGTCTTTATTGACGACATCCTTATTTACTCAAAGAACAAAGCTGATCACGAGAAACACCTTCGTTGTATTCTCAAACTGCTTCATCAAGAGAAGCTCTATGCCAAGTTCTCGAAATGTGAATTCTGGCTTCGAGAAGTCCAGTTTCTTGGACACGTTGTTAGCGAGCGTGGTATCCAAGTGGATCCCGCTAAGGTAGAAGCTGTTATGAATTGGCAAGAGCCAAAGACACCTACGGAAATTCGCAGTTTTCTGGGTTTAGCTGGATACTATAGGCGTTTCATCGAAAACTTTTCAAGGATTGCTGCGCCCTTAACCGCGTTGACGCGTAAGAAGGTTAAGTTTGATTGGGGCCCTAAGCAGCAGGAATCCTTTGACATTCTGAAGGAAAAGTTAAGCAATGCACCAGTGCTAACATTGCCCGACGGAATAGAAGAATTTGTGGTGTATTGTGATGCATCACACACTGGTATGGGCTGTGTACTCATGCAGAAAGGCAAGGTTATTGCCTACGCCTCAAGACAACTGAAGATACACGAAAAGAACTACACCACCCACGATTTAGAATTGGGTGCCGTTGTATTTGCATTAAAACTTTGGAGACATTACTTATATGGTACCAAGTGTGTGATCTATTCAGATCACAAGAGCCTTCAACATTTGTTTAATCAGAAGGACTTGAATATGCGACAGAGACGATGGATGGAAACTCTGAATGATTACGATTGTGAAATAAAGTACCATCCAGGCAAGGCAAATGTAGTTGCCGACGCCTTGAGTAGAAAAGAAAGAGTAAAGCCTATAAGAATCAATGCTAAGCGCATTGAAATCAAGAATGATTTGAACAAAAGGATATTAGCTGCACAGAAGGAAGCTGTGCTGGAAGCTAATTATCCTGAAGAAAAGTTGGGAGTAACTGAGGAGCAGTTATCTCATGACAAGGACGGAATGCTTAGACTAAATGGAAGAATATGGGTTCCAATTTTTGGAGGACTTCGGGATGTTATCCTCCAGGAGGCCCACAGTTCCAAATATTCTGTTCATCCTGGAGCAGACAAGATGTACCAGGATTTAAAAGCAAACTACTGGTGGATTGGTTTGAAAAAGTCCGTAGCTGCTTATGTGTCTAAATGTTTGACTTGTGCGCAAGTCAAAGCAGAGCATCAGAAACCGTCAGGTTTGTTACAACAACCTGAAATTCCCACATGGAAGTGGGAGATGGTGACAATGGATTTCATTACCAAATTACCAAAGACGAGAAAAGGAAATGATACAATATGGGTCATAGTAGATAGACTGACGAAGTCAGCACATTTTCTACCCATCAAGGAGACTTATAGCTCCAATATGTTAGCACAATTGTACGTTGATAAGATTGTAGCTTTGCATGGAATACCTGTGTCTATTATCTCTGATAGAGATACTAGATACACGTCACATTTTTGGAAAAGTTTCCAACAATCTTTGGGCACTCGTTTGAATTTTAGTACGGCTTATCATCCACAGACTGACGGTCAAAGTGAGCGTACTATTCAAACTTCAGAAGACATGCTACGTGCGTGTGCGATCGATTTAGGTGGTAGTTGGGATAAGAACCTACCACTAATTGAATTCTCCTACAACAATAGCTACCACACCAGCATAAAAGCTGCGCCTTTTGAGGCCTTATATGGTAGAAAGTGTAGATCGCCTATTTGTTGGGCAGAAGTTGGAGATGTCCAACTATCAGGACCAGAAATTGTTTTTGAGACGACGGACAAGATTGTCCAGATCCGCGATCGATTGAGAGCTGCCAGGGATAGGCAGAAAGCTTATGCGGATCCACAGCCAAAGATTTTCACTTCGAAGTAGGTGAAAAAGTGTTGCTTAAGGTATCACCCTGGAAGGGGGTGATGCGATTTGGTAAGAAAGGCAAGCTAAGCCCGAGGTACATAGGACCTTTCGAGATTATCGAACGTGTCGGATCAGTTGCTTATAAGTTGAACTTGCCTGAAGAACTTAGTGCTATCCATAATGTGTTCCACATCTGTAATTTGAAGAAGTGTTCCGCTGATGGACCACCGGTTATACCGTATACAGATGTACATATAGATGAAAGCTTGAAATTTGTGGAAAATCCGTTATCGATTGAAGACCGAAAGGTAAAGAAACTTCGAAGGAAGCACATACCTATTGTTAAGGTCAAATGGGATGCCCGTAGAGGTCCCGAATACACATGGGAGGTAGAATCCACGATGAAAGAAAAATACCCTCATTTGTTTCAGTAAATCTCGAGGTCGAGATTTCTTTTAAGGGAGTGAGGATGTAACACCTCGGAAATTTACGTCCAATAAGGTCTTGACACGTGTCATGAGCTTTGAATATGTGAAAACAAACTTTAGAGGGACTAAAGTTGACAAACGGTGAAACTATGTAAATTCAAGGGTTCAAAGTGTCAACAATGGATAAATAAGTCCTACAATAACCCTACATGAAGTTTATAGTCTTAAACGGGTAAATAATGGATCATACGAAGCGAAAGATGCAAGAAAGTGAGGAATTACAAACTACAGGGGCTAAATGTGTCAACATGTTGAATTTATACCTCTGAGTGATCTTTTGGCAAACCCGAAGCTTTGTAATGATAAAATATACTCATAAGAATATGTGGTAAAAATTTCATGAAGTTTCGTGAACGTATGAGAAAGTTATGGCCAAAACCGTACACGAGGGGTTAAAAGCGTCAACGTTGATTTTCATGACTTTTCGGATAAGCGCAAGGTGAACCGAGGACATACCCAAGTTTATAAAAGTTCCAAGGTCCCTAAAAACCAGATTTGAGGGTCTAGAGTGCTAAATAAACGAACAAAACAAGCGTTACAAAGATCAGGGGCTGATTGGTAATAAGCTGAAACTTGAAGACCAGGTCGCACACTGGTGTGCGGCCCGCCTGGGGTCACTGTGCGGCCTGCCTAGCTGTTACCAGCGACAAACCCGCAGATGTCGGTTTTCTGAGTCTGTTGTCGGTCATTTACAGCTGTTGTCGACTAAGGGAGCTCCCCAATCAGCTTACATGCATTCTAGGACCCTTGGACACTCTTTATAACCTCTGTAAACATCTGTGGAAGCCTTATTTCAGATCAAACTTGCTTAAAGATCACCATAGTTGCAACATTCAAGAACACTTGAAACTTCAAAAATTCACAAGACCTTTCCTGGAGCTTTCTGAGCATCAAGGCTACTTCCTAGTGATATCTAAGCTCGATTAGGACCATTGTAAGTGTTTATATCACTCTATGATCCGTTCTAGCTTAGTATTTTTACCAAAAGTCAAAGTATCGTAATTTAAACTTGACTTTAAAATTAAACGAGATTGGCTCTGTCAAATCTCAAATTGAAAGTACCTACATGTTGGTATTTATGAGTATAACAAACCCCAAAAAGGGTATGTTCAGATTCACACTCTAAGCATGCTAATTGTCGAGTCAAAGTTCTTCGTAAAAAGTCAACAGAATATGTTTTTGCAAATTTAAGCTTGATTAACAATGTAGACTTCATGCAACCTGTTTGATCATCAAAATAACTTTATAAATAATGTAAGAACATGTTTCAACTTAATCAACTCGACAATTTTCTGTATTACACCCGAATCGGAACCGAAAGTCTCATAAATGGACTTTTTCTTTGACTATCGGTTCTGATCCATACATGCATGTTAAGATCTGCATTAGAACATATTTTAGACCAACTTTCATATATGTTTAACTCTCTGGAATTTTACATCTTGGTTCCATGTTTAACCGATTCATATGCATGTTACCGGTTTATGCTTAAATATGACTATTTTGCCCTTTTTGCTATAAAACGTGATTTTTGAAAAAGTGAAAGAGTAGAAACGTTTGATACTGATATATAAACTTGCACCGAAAATTTCATATCAGTTTGTGGCCTAGTTTAAGAGATATGCTCATTATCGTAAATTACAAGCTTTATGTTACTTAAACGGCGTAATTAGCATATAACCCACTTAAACCCACTTTTTGATATAAAACTTTTTACTCACTGATATTATATAATATTTTTGGATTTTTAAAGATTTTTATTTTATTTTTGGCTGATCATAACATAGGGTTCTAAGTTTAATTCGGTAAATACCGAAATTGCCCTTTTTGGCCATAAAACGAGTTTTATAAATCCGATTGACCCCAAACCACTTCCTACTGATTTTATTTATTAAATAAAGTATGTTGAACCTTCTGGAAGTATAAAAATCTCAGCTTTCTTGTACAAACCCGGAAATGGCTTCAAATCGCCTTTTTACGCATTTTTATCGCATAGTATGTACTATAATCATATTAAATCTATAAGGTTGATACCTACTGATGTTTTTAGTATATTTTTATAAAATAATAGTAAGTATAAGTTTATAAACTCAGATTCCCGATTTTGACATTTTAAGCCCTTGTAAAATTACCAAAATACCCCTAACGAGCATAGTTTGGTTTTAAATGATAATTTTCACTTATGGGTCATACCCTACTGTTATAATATGTTAAATTAAGTATGTTTGCTGTACAAACCAGACCGGTAACTCATATTTCTAATTTAACTCTTTTACATACTTTAAAATGACCAAAATGCCCTTATGAAGCATGAATTGTGTTTAAATCTATTTTGGGCAATATAGGAAATGACTTACTGATATTATATCATATTTAGAGCATATTAACTCAGGGAACTTGCATATGACTCTTTTGGATACCCGTAACGCTCTTTTCGCGTTCGGTTTATGTAACTAGTTTGCATAAATTGACCAAGACGGGTCAAACATTATCATTTTTGTCTCAAAATCCAGAATGTACTTAGTATACCCATATTAAACAAGTATTTCAACTTGTCGGGTCTAAATCACATTCTATCCGGTCTTCGCTTAATCGTGCGTTTAAACCGTTTCGTCCTTTTAACTAACCGGTCTAGGCTTAGGCTTAAATAAAGACCGTTGGAAATCTAATAGGTTATTTATAAACCTTCGTTCCAGATTAGGAGCCCGGTAAAAGCTACCTGCCTTTTTGCTTGTTGAGATAAATACTTACCAAGGTAAATACTTTTAACTTATTTTCCCTATACGGGCTTGGGGTACGGTATATAAAATACCGCTTGGTCTAGCATTAAATTCTTTAATCGAATAGTGGTTAAATTTATTGAGATGCTATGTTTTGATTGTATGTTTTGTTTGCTTAAAGCCTTTGGGGGGTTAATGACCATGTCCCGAATATCCTCGGCATTATCTTACGAGATGGCCACGACCTGAGCACGGGGTGTAGGCGTACACCTGTCAAGTGTATAACTCAATATTGTGGTGTGTCTATTGATCTTTAACCCGGCACGAACCGGGCTACTGAACGCATAAGTAACATGTAAATCCTTTACAAGATTATGTAATATAATTATCCCAAGTTATAAAATATTTTGTGCCATGAGCATTCAAATCAATTTTCAATCATTTCAAAATGAGTCAGTTAATTTGTATTTACCAGTGTAAACTGACGTATTTTCCCAAAAGGTTAAGTGCAGGTACTACACGTAATAGGCTGGTTGTCTTCTAGAGCGTCCACAATGAGTCTCACAAGCTTGGACGACAATAAACTGTTGAACAATATCTCATTTTATTTTGATCCGCCTGTGGATCCGTTTCAACTACTTGTGATATTTATTATTACATTTTATTTAAAGTTGAAATGAATCTATCTTTGCTTCCGCTGTGCATTATTACATTGTGTTGTTTGTCTGTGATGATACCAACTACGTCACTATACTCCCCACCGGGCCCACCGGTGACACGTGGAAAATAGGGGTGTGACACTTACATCACTTGGTGAAGATACGCATTTAGTATAATACTTTTGATTTTTAATCTTTTCGCACTTTTTATTTGGTTTTGTATTAATGACTTTAATAACTGGTTTCTTATGTTGAAGGTGAAACTTCCTTATCATTTGTCCGTGGTGTCTTGGCATTATTTTAGTGTCTATATAAAATAAAAGATTTTCGCCATTCATACCTCTACGGTCTATATAGAGATATGTTGGCTACCTGGTCAGGGGTTAAGGGAATGGTTTGGTAAGGTTCTTGCCTTGTTCAGTGTATAGATCCTACAAGGACCTGGGTCAAGCTTACTCGGACCTCCTTCAATACCCACTGGTATTGGATGGCGAGGGTGCGAATGGCTTGATCCCCTAATATGTAAACTACTATTAATACATTAACCCGGCTATTTGGGATTGTATCCCTGCTGACTCAAACCACTTAGCCGAGGGTAATGCCACCTTCAAAAGAGTGGCCTACCGCATTACACATTAATAACTTAATTAATGATCTTTCAATATTCCGAACATTTGGGATTGTATCCCTGCTGACTCAAACCACTAGGTTGAGAGTAACGTCACCTTCAAAGAAGGGGCCTACTACTATAACTAAGATAATCTCTTAAAAAGTGCAAAAGTGCGGAAATCATCAAAGGTTACACTAAAGGCGAGTCGGATCCAAGTGATTCATCTTGTCTATCTGTTTTATTTTCAGCATTTTTAGTTTTTATTTTCATATTTAAAACTTTTTCTAAAATTTTGATTCGATTAGACGTTGAGGATAAACCGGTACTAAAAGCTCTTGTGTCCTTGGACGACCTCGGTATCTTACCAACGCTATACTACGCTCACGATGGGTGCACTTGCCCATATGTGTGTTTAGTGTTAGTAGAATATCGTGTTTTATAAATTTAAAACTTGACTAAAGTGTTAAAAAGGGCTTAAAATATCAATAAAAACATATCACACCTAACGCACAATAGTAGGTAGAGAGTTTTGTGTCAAAATTATAATAAAAGCTTGATTTTCATGCCCAAGGGCATTTTAGTCCTTACAAAAGCATTATTTTCGATTAATTGCAAAACTCCAGTTTATGACTAGAATTTAAGTGTCAAAATAATCTAATTATGCTTACTAATCAGTACCTAATCCGTTTGCATGTTTATTTATATTAAAAACCTCATTTTTAGACCAAAGGGCATACTAATCAATGTTAAGCATAATACTGGAAACATGCATTTAATTCAGATTACTAAGTGACCATGTAATATAACCTCATAGGGTTATACTACAACATTATATGGTCACAATGGAACCTTAATGCATAAAGGAATTAAGCTATTTTGGGTCAGAACTGAAAGTGAAAGCAAAAGTCAAGCTTTTGCGACTTTCGGTTGCGAACCGAGCTTAAACTTAGAATTGTTGGGTTGAACATGTTTAGACATGTTCTAATAATGTTTACCAAGTAATTAAAGTGATAAAACATGTTTTATAACTTCCACATTATCAAATTTGATTTTTATTTAAAAATCTGATTAGTTTGACATTTTATTTAATTACTTTGACCCGACAATTAACTGAGTAAAAGTGGTAATTAGGAGGTGCCCTTTTGAGGGATTAACACTTACCTAATTACGATCACGTAGCCATATTCACCTCGAACAATGGTTGGACTGTTTAGGTCTAAACCGAAAGTCAAAGCCGTTTTGCGGCAACTTTGACTTTCGGTCTTTAAACGCATAAAAACCGAACTAGAGTGGCTAAGGACACTTACAAAGGACCCTAGCTCGAAACTTGAACTAAGGGGAGCTCCTTTTTTTATCAGGAACCTCGGGAATGCTCAAGAATGCTTAATCAAGAGAAGAGAAATAAGATTTTAAATGGTGCAAGGAATGAAGGCAACAAAAGGGCTCTATTTATAGTGCATGGAGCCTTCCCAAGATCATCCCACGTGTTTTATGAAGTTCTCAAATGACTCTAGGTGTCCAAGGGGTTTTAAAAACCATTTCAGAATCCATAGGGGGCGTTTGGTTCGCAGGAATTCAATGGAATTTAAGATAATTTGAATTTGAATTCCAACTCTTAGGATGTTTGGTTCACAGAATTTGATGGAATTGGAATCCCAATTCCAATCTTCATGTGTTTGGTTGACAATGGAATTGGGATTGGAATTAGCCATGAATTCCTTCAAATTCCTTTAACTAAAGGAATTCAAAATCCTTCCTATATGAGAAGGAATTAAAGTAAATTATTTGGAATCTTCGACCGTTTCGACCCGCACCATTTCAACCTGTACCGTTTTGATCCGAACCGTTTCAACCCATACTTGTTTTGATTCAAACCGTTTCGACCCATACTGGTTTCGATTCGAACCGTTTCGACCCGTACGGTCTCGACGTGAACGGTTTCGACATCAATGGTTTTGACCCGTACCGTTTCGACGCGAACCGTTTCGACCCGTACCGTTTTGACCCGTACCGTTTCGAATCGAACCATTCAAGTATCGTTTGGACGCGAACCATTTCGACCAATACCGTTTCGACCTGTACTGTTTCGACGCGTACCGTTTCGACACGTACCATTTCGACCAGTGCCGTTTCGAACCGAACAGTTTCGACGCATACCGTTTCAACGCGAGCCGTGTCGACCCGTACCGTTTTGACCCGAACCATTTTGAGTCGAACCGTTTCGACGTGAACCGTTTCGACCCATACCGTTTCGACCTGTGTTGTTTCGACCCGAACTGGTTGTTGTGGGTGCCAGGGTGATGGATTCCAATCCATTTGACAACCAAACACAACAAAAATGGTATTGAGATTCCAATTCCAACAATTTCCAACAAAAAATTCTAATTCCTATACAAATTCCAATTCCAAATCATTCCGTGAACCAAACGCCCCCTAAGTGTATTTGGACCCATTTTAGCTAAGAAAATCTATGAATAAAGGGATACGAAACCAAGGAAAATGAGGGATGAATAAAAATATGTTTAAAGAAAAACCCTAATAATTTTTTTACATCCACTGCTTTATTTATTTATTTATATAATGTTACTTTGCAAGATTTGGAAGTATACCTTTGACTTTGTGGGTTTTATTTACTTTAGGTTGGTTGTACCTTTTGTTGTTTGGGTTGTACTATATAGGTCTGTGGGGGCTTTAAGTGGCTTAGCCATCATTGCTCACTTTCTTTTTGGCTTTCTCTCCCTCTTCTTGCGGAGTACGTTTCAAGCAAATTTCTGGTGACTTTAGGTAATTTTTTAGTTAAGTTTGTTGCTATAGGTTTTGTAATCATTGTTTTTTTGGTTGTTTTCGTCTTTGTACAACTTTGTTGTTTGGAGGCTTTGTGTTTGCCTCTACTGCTATGCATTACTGTGGTTGTCGTATTCTTAGCCGATGATTGTGTGCGTTTGTTTTGTGGTAATTTTGTTATACACAATTCATACTTTTTTGTCGATTGGTTTTGACGGTTGTGGATTGATTTTGATGATTGGTTTTCGACGATGGTTCTATACTGATCTGATGTTGTTTCTTTTGATTTTGCTTTTTATAATGCATTTACATTGTTTTTGGTTGACTGCATGTTATTGCGTCTATGTTGAGACGATTGTTGTTGAATGGTAGTTTGTTCAGGGTTGTTCAATCGATAACGATGACGGTATCCGAGACTGTTTACAATTTGACTTATGATGTATTGTTGGATCTGAGAGTTTGTGAATTATGTGTGTTTTTTTATAAAACAATTTGAAATTAACAAGTAATCAATCAAACAGTGATAATAAACACATCATCATAGACACGGCTGTATTTGGGAATGATTGTCAAAAGCTTCATATATTAATCATATGCTTTAATACAATCAATAGTACGTAAGTACTCCCCTTCGCCAGGCGAACTCTCTCTGTAAGTTCTTTTGCTTTTAAGCTCTTAGAGTTGTATTCACATATTATAGAATGAACTATTATAGAGGAGAGAACTACTTGTGGCGTAAGCATGAAAGCAACCTTAAACTAATATTAAATGATGTAACTTCCAGCAGTTATGCAAACCGTAGTCTCTCATCTTCTTTTCATAACAATCCCGAATGAAATGATAGTGTATTTCAATGTGTTTCGTTTTAGAGTGTTTACCAGATTTTTAGTTATTGAAATTGTTGCCTCATTATCTACGTGAATGGGAGTAGTTAGAAACTGCAAACCGTAGTCTCTCATCTGTTGTTGAATCCGGAGCACCTACGAGCAACAGCTGGATGCCGCAACGTAATCTGCTTCACATGTCGAGAGTGATACAGTCGTTTGTTTCTTACACTGCCACGTGACTAACCGGATTCCAAAGAATTGATAACCAACGGTCGTAGATTTTGCATTAAGCTTGCAGCTGCC
Source organism: Helianthus tuberosus (assembly GCA_030545235.1). Taxonomy (NCBI): domain Eukaryota; kingdom Viridiplantae; phylum Streptophyta; class Magnoliopsida; order Asterales; family Asteraceae; genus Helianthus; species Helianthus tuberosus. The sequence continues at coordinate 100,426,404 of CM060371.1, read as the reverse complement.
AAAATCTGAATCTAAGAGAGCTTTTAGAACGAACTCTTAATCCTTTGAATACCAAACACCTTTTTCCGGACATCCTTTTAGATATCTGAGAATCCGTTTAACTATTATCATGTGCGATGCTCTCGGACTAGATTGATATCTGGCGCATAGGCATGTAGGGTACATGATATTAGGTCTCGATGCTGTTAGGTACATTAAAGAGCCGATCATTGAGTGGTATTCTGTAACATCAACCTTTTCTCTTGTTGGATCTGGGCAGATATTATGGTTCTAAGGGAGAAGAGTACCAATTCTTGTTGTTTTCGTCATCTTGAATTTGGTAATAATGTCATTGACGTACTTTATTTGATAAATGAAGATATCGTTAGATAACTGATCCACCTGGAGCCCTAGAAAGAACTTCATTTCCCCCATTGAGCTCATTTCAAATTTCTGACGCATCACGACTTCGAATTCTTTTCACAACTTATCGTTTGTTGACTCAAAGATTATATCGTCCACATATATTTATACTATCAGAATGTGCCCATCAGTTTCTCTTGTAAAGAGTGTGCAATCCATGGTTCCCCTAAAAAAAATATTATCCAGCAAATGGTGAGATAATGTTTCATACCAAGCATGTGGTGCCTGATGCAATCCATAAAGTGCTATGCCGAGAAGAAACACTTTGTCTTTGTTGCATGGATCCACAAAACCCGGAGGTTGTCTAACGTAGACCTCTTCCTTTACTTTGCCATAGAGAAATGTTGATTTCAAATCTAATGGATATACTTTGAAACCCTTCCAGGAAGCAAAAGCTAAGAAAATTCTGATTGCCTAAAGCCTTGCAACCAGTGCATATACTTCGGTAAAATCAATACCTTCATGCTGACAGGATCCCTACACAACTAACTTAGCTTTGTTTCTCACAATAACTCGTCTATCATCTCACTTGCACTTGAAAACCAACATAGTGTTGATTTTCTTATGATTATCTGGTAGGTATACAAGCTTCCAAATACCCAGTTTCTCAAACTGTAGTAACTCTTCTTGCATCGCATTTACCTAGCTCTCCTACGCTAACGCTTCTTTATAATTCTCTGGCTCAATCTGAGTGATAAATCAGCAACCTTTGAGTAGAAACAACTTAATCCTTGATTGATCTGGTTTCTTGTACGTACGCCACTTTGTAGATACCCAAGAATATTCTCTGACGGATGATAAGAGACCGTGGAATAACTTCAATTGGAACAATGACCGATGGTTCTAAGTTGTTAACATTTTGTTCTACAACACTTTGACTGACATCCAATGTGCTTGATTTAATCACATGATTACTTGATTGAGCCTCCTAATGATCATCCAAAATTGGTTCATCATCGGATGTTGACTAAGCTTCATCATATATGGCAGTACTTTCTTCTTGATCTAAATTATCGGATTGATCAAAACTTGGGCCTTAAAAATTTTCAGTAACCTGAGAACTTGTTCTAGCTGTGTTGTTCTAATTACTTGTTTTGGCTTCAGCATTATCATTTTCTGAATCAAATTGCGTCGGAATAACAACAATTGGGTAGGAACTTGTTCTTAAGCTAAACTCTGGTGTTTTTGATATACTACGGCAAGCTCTTCATCTATTGGCTCTGTAAGTAGATTGAATGATTTCCACAGATTCTCATAGTCAAACATCCATGAGTCACCTGGACTTTGTATCGGGGTTGTGTATTTTTGACAATTAACATGTTGAGCTTGAATGATCGTTCATTACTAGGTAGAAACACTCGCTTCGGTGGGCTTGCGTATCCAACAAAGTAACCTTCAAGAGATTTTGCCCCGAATTTTCCATCTGGATTGATCACAGTACATGGAGACCCGAATGGCTCAAACCATTTAAGGTCAGGCTTTCTTCGATTCAGCAATTCAAGGCATGTCTTCTCATATTTTTGACAGTAAGAACTCTGTTGGTTGTATAACAGCTGACGCAACTACTCCATTCCAAAAACTTATGAGGAGTTTCGAGTCATCAAGCATTATTATGGCGGTTTTGATTAAAGTTATGTTCTTCCATTCAACAACTCCATTCTGTTCTTGAATTTTGTACCATTGTAACTTTGGATTCGACGAACTAGTAAGTGATACAGATGCTCTATCTTCAAAATCAATGTTTTCAGATAATTAAATATCTCGTCCTTTGATTAGAGAAACATAACCCAAGAAAATCTAGAATAATCATCGATCACCACCGATGTAACAACTCTCATCAAAAAGTCTTAATTATTATTTTAATTGTCCAATAGGAAACCCTAATTAAAACACCCAAGTGATTCTGCACAAACCCTAATATTTTCAGAACAATCAGAATCAGGATCAGGGCCCCTAAAACTCAGGGGGGATATTTCCTAGTTACGTTTATCCACATAAATAGTTGTCCAATTCGAATTTTAAGAAATTGTCGACTCAGTTGAGCTAGTCCCACACGTGGCCATCCTATACCAATTTCATGACCATTACGGACCGTAAGGGTTAATGCTTATGGTCCGTAAGCTAGTCCAATTTCGTGTATAAATAGAAAATGTTGGGACTTGATTCTGGGCGCTTGAACGACAAACAAAGTCGAAACATACACTGAGATAAGCTCTGTTTACCACAATTAACACACACGGATCACTAATCAACGCCACAATCAGGGTATTAACTCTATCGCTATTACGATTCATTTTCCGATCGATCAATGTACTCAATGGATGTTTAAGTGTTGCCCACATTAGGGTGATGCTTTGTCATTAGTCGTTAATTCAATGGATGTTTAAGCATAGCACTTTGTCATTCGTTGTGAGGGTTGATCTCGTGAGTTATCGTAAATGCTGTATTGATTACTAACCCAGAATTGTGTGCCTGTTATTAAATTTAGGTTAAAAGGCTAATCAGTAGGCTAAACTCTGCTCAAATTAAATCTGCAATGTGAGTCATTCTCTTTTTATCAACTATTTTACAATACCTCAAATTATTTTCAAAAGTTATAATTACAGGGACTAAGTCGTGGATATCTTGAATCGCTGGCTAGTGGGGTATTATGCACATTACTAATTTTCTCCCAGTTAGGTTAATTGACCTACTAGGGATAATCATCACTATTTAGGTTCATTGACCTAATAGTGGTATGACCATTGTTACCATTGTTACTTGTCACCATTGTGACAGGGCGCCAGATAAAAATAAGATAGAAACCATTGTAATCGCTCTTATGCTGTAATTAATAACTATACATCATTTTATGTAAATAGAATGATTCACTCAGTATTTCCCGCTGATAAAACCTTTTTCAAACATGTTTCAGGTAATCTGTTATGATCCAGGAAAAGTGCCGTGAAGCACTACAAGCTTAAGAAAGTGGCTCAGGATAAAATAAAGAAACATGTTTTGTAAAATAAAAAGATTTCTTCGTGAAATCAAATGATTGTAAATTTCCGGGGATTTATCCCGCTTTGTGAAATAAAATAATCGGGAAATATTTTAGTTTAAAAAAAAGATCCTGATAATAAACTTCCGCTGTTAAACTCAATTAATTGAATACCACGGGATTTCTGTCCCGCGGCTCCTGAAACGGGTCAAACCCGGTCGGGGGCCGTGACAGAAAAAGGTGGTATCAGAGCCACTGATCGAGCCACTGATTTAAGCCAATTAAGTATTTAGAAAATACTTAATTTTTATTAATTGCTATTTTGTGATTATGTGTTTTATTATCTGACTAATTTTGTACAGTATGGGCAGATCTTTATATGCTAACCACTGTAGCAGTAAATACAAATTTTTAAATATTTTGATTCAAGTTTTAGCATCCTTATTAAATATAAATCAGAAACCTGATTCAGTAAATAAATAAATTTACAAATAAAACTTAGTGTGTTTTAATTTTCAGTTGTTTTGGTAGTTACCCAGTATGAAATAATATTTAAAAGTTTTTCTATAAAATTTTGTTATGATTTTAACTTAGTAATTGTGTGTATTTTAAACAGCATGAGTGACTTGTCTGACGCCCTTCAGAATTTAAATCTCTATCCAGTAAAAATAGAGGTTTCCAGAGATTTCAATAGGTATATACCAGACATAGAAGAGCCTATAGAATTCGACGCTTTACCTCTCGAGAAACCCAAGCCTAAGAAAATGGAAATTGGGGAAAGCTCTAGACAAATTAAGGGGTTACCATCTCAGGAAGAGCTAGATTTTATAATGGCAAGCTATAATACTATTAAGCCTGTTAATAAAAATGTTTTTATTCACTCTTTTGAAACCCAACTACCAATGAACTTAGAACCAGCTATTCCAAACCCTTCAATTCACTCGCAAATAGACGAATGGTTGACTAATGAAATACAGTTACAAAACTATCCCTATAAGCTTTTTCCTCAGTTCAATCCAGAACCTTTACCAAATCCACCAATGAGTAACGAGAATATGGCTGAACTCCATCACTTTGGCGAAGAACTAATGGATGCTGAGAATAGGATCCAAGAGATTGGGGGACAGATCTCCTGGAAATACGATGAGAGGGAACGCCATTACTAGAATATCATCTGACAAGGAATAGGGAATTATGGAACTGTGATTGTGTAATAGTAATATTAAAAATCAGTCTGTAAAATAACTACCAATAAAACTCTGTAAGACAATAGGGTGTATTGATGCATACTATTAAATATAAATAGAAATCGAGAAATCAATAATTTTGGCTATATTGGTGTTATGAACTTTGTATAATTGTGTTGTGTAATTGTTATTTATTTGATACTAATAAAATATATATATATATATATATATATATATATATATATATATATATATATATATATATATATTAATTATCAGATGGAAAACGTGAATAATGAACCAGTTAATGAGGTTAATCAATCTGAGCAACAACCGGGGGATCAATATATGACTAGGCAGGATATAGAAAATATCGTTGCTCAAGGAATAGCCAACGCTATTCCAGCAATAGTTGCTCAAGGGATAGCCAATGCTATTCCGGCAATAGTCGCTGCTGTCCAGAAGCCTGTTGAACCTCAACAAATAGTTCCTAGTAAACGTATTTCTGAAGATAACTTCAGTAATAGCATAAACGGAGGCAATGATCATGTTAATCATAATAATGAACCACGGCAAGCTCCGCTCCCTAAGAAAATGAAAGCTGCAACGCCTGGTTGCACTTACAAAGAATTTCTTGCTTGTAAACCCATTGAGTTTGCAGGCAATGAAGGAGCGATTGCGGTACTGCATTGGTTAGAGAAAACCGAGGCAGTAATTGCCATAAGTAAATGTGCTCAGGATGATCAGGTCATGTACGCGTCAAACCTTTTCAAAGAAGGGGCACTAGAATGGTGGAATACGGTGTTACAAGCAAAAGGAAGAAGGATGGCGTATGCTATGAATTGGGAAGAATTTAAGAGCTTTGTAGAAAGAAAATTATGTCCCGAGTATGAAAAGGAACAAATGACAAATAAGTTTCTAACCCACCGGATGGTGGATGTAGATTGTCGAGGGTATACTTCAACATTCTTCGAGTATGCTCGAGTGGTACCAACCCTGGCTTCGCCAGAACCGGTACTTATTTCTCGTTATATTTGGGGATTGATTTCCGAAATCCGTAATATCATCAAGGCTGCGAAACCTCGCACGATTGATGATGCGGTGGAATTGGCCAATACTCTGACTGACGAACTAGTACGGACAAGAGAAGAAAATAGAAGGAAGAAAGTAGCCCAAAAGATTACCCAAGAATTCCGTTCGGGTAACCATAACAATTTCAAGAAAAGAGGGAATGGGCAATCTACCACTAGTCCATTTTGCAATTCTTGCAAAACGAAGCATTTTGGAAGATGCAAAGGATATTGCAATTTTTGCAAAATTCCAGGGCATCAAGAAGAAGATTGCAGGAGGAAGAAATTTTCAGTCTGCTACAACTGTGGAGAAGCTGGACATCTTAGGCCAGATTGTCCAAAACTGAACAAACCATCTGACAATAAAGCCAAACCTGCAGAAGGAGCAAAAAGGAATGTAAGAGCCTTCCAACTGACTGCTCAGGAAGCAGAGCTCATTCCAGATGTGATAGCCGGTACGTTCTTAGTTCACAAACGTTTACACAAAAGTATTATTTGACTCTGGTGCAAACCAAAGTTTAGAAATACTTTATTCTGCCAAACTCTTAACTTACCTTTAACCAGGATTAGGCAAATTTCTACAATAGAAACGGCAGATGGGAATTCAGTTAAAATAAATAAGGTTCTGCAAAATGTAGAAATAGAACTTTTAAGTCATAAATTTTCTGCAACCCTATTATCTATGAACTTAGTTGAAATCAAGGTTGTGCTAAAAATGAATTGGTTAGTAAACAACCATGCTCGAATTATCTGTGATAAGAATTCCATAGAAATTTGTGTACCCACTGAAGAAGTAATAATGATGACAGGAGATAAGCCATGTAAATCCATAAAGTTCATATCAGTAACAAAAGTTGCTAAATATGAATGAAAGCAAGGAATAGTATATATGATTCCAGTAATCATTAATACTAAAGATAAAGAACTTAAGGAAATTTCTGTAGTTCCAGAATACCCAGATGTATTCCCAGAAAAGTTACCAGGGTTACTACCAGATAGGGAGGTAGAATTTAGGATTCGTCTAAATTCCAGAAACTATACCGATAGCCAAGGCACCTTAGCGGTTAGTAATCACAGAAATATTAAAACTGAAAAAGCAATTAGATGAATTACTAAGTAAATGTTTCATACAACCTAGTTTATCCCCTTGGGGAGCACCATTGTTGTTTGTTAAGAAAAAAGATGGTTCGATGAGAAATTGATTATAGGGAATTGAATAAAGTTACAATTAAGAATCGATACCCATTACCTAGAATTGATGATCTATTCGATCAATTCCAGGGAGATAGATATTTTTTTTAAGATCGACTTACGTTCCAGATATCATCAATTGAAAGTACAAAAAGAAGACATACCTAAAACTGCTTCCAGGACTAGGTATGGTCATTACAAGTTTATAGTCATGCCCTTTGGGTTAACGAATGCACCTGCCGCATTCATGGACATGATAAATAGGATCTGTAAACCATAATTGGATAAATTTGTAATTATCTTCATCAACGATATACTTATTTATTCCAAAAGTCAGGAAGAACATTGTCAGCACTTGCATGCTCTCTTAACTTTGTTAAGAAAAGAGAAGCTTTACGTCAAATTCTCGAAGTGTGAATTTTGGCTGCCAGAAGTGCAAATCTCTATGTCATATGGTGAATCATGAAGGTATTCACGTAAATCCTGCTAAGATAGCAGCAATTACCAAATGGAAGGTTCCGCAATTCACAATGGAAATTAGGAGTTTTGTAGGTTTAGCTGGCTACTATAGACGGTTTATCAAGGATTTTTCCAAGATATCTATACCGTTAACTAAGCTAACCTGTAAAACAGTTAAAGGATCTAAACAAAAAGAAGCCTTTAGGATATTAAAGCATAAATTAACAAAATCCTAGCCTTACCAAAAGGAAACAGAAGATTTTAAAGTATACGGTGATGCTTCAAAGTTAGGATTTGGATGTGTGTTAATGCAATGCAAAAAGGTAATTGCGTATGCATCAAGGTAATTGAAAAAGCACGAAGAAAACTATATCACTCATGACTTAGAATTAGGAGCCATAATTTTTGCCCTTAAGATTTGGAGACATTATCTGTATGGAAGTAAGTTTACTGTCTATACGGATCCTAAGAATTTAAGATATATATTTGGGCAAAAAGAATTAAACATGAGGCAAAGGAGATGGATGAAAATCCTAAGTGACTACGATTGTGATATTTAGTATCATGAAGGAAAGGCTGAAGACGGCTAGAGATCACCAGAAGAGTTATACAAATAATAGACGAAAGCCGTTGGAGTTTCAAGTTGAAGACAAAATGCTATTGAAAGTATCTTCTTGGAAAGGAGTTGTTAAATTCGGTAAGAAAGGAAAATTTAATCCAAGGTACGTAGGACCATTTCCAGTGATCCAACGTATAGGACCAGTTGCTTATCATTTACAACTACCAGGAGAGTTAGCTGGAGTACATGATGTATTTCATGTATCCAATCTCAAGAAATGTCTATCAGACGAATCATTGGTAGTACATCTCCAAGATGTAAAGGTAAACGAAAAATTAGAATTTATAGAAAAATCTCTTCAGATAGAAGATAGAAAGATCAAATTTCTCAAAACTCAAACGATTAGTATTAGTTCAAGTAAAGTGGGATTCAAATATAGGACCCTAATACACTAGTGAACTGGAATCAGAAATGAAACGAAAGTATCCTCAATTATTCCGGTAAATCTCGAGGACGAGATTTTTATTAAGGTGGGAAGAATGTAACAACTCTCATAAAAAAGTCTTAATTATTATTTTAATTGTCCAATCGGAAACCCTAATTAAAACACCCAAGTGATTCTGCACAAACCCTAATATTTTCAGAACAATCAGAATCAGGATCAGGGCCCCTAAAACTCAGGGGAGGTATTTCCTAGTTACGTTTATCCACATAAATAGCTGTCCAATTCGAATTTTAAGAAATTGTCAACTCAGCTGAGCTAGTCCTACACGTGGCCATCCTATACCAATTTCATGACCCTTACGGACCGTAAGGGTTAATGCTTACGGTCTGTAAGCTAGTCCAATTTCGTGTATAAATAGCAAATGTTGGGACTTGATTCTGGGCGCTTGAACGATGAACAAAGTCGAAACATACACTGAGATAAGCTCTGTTTACCACAATTAACACACACGGATCACTAATTAACGCCACTATCAGGGTATTAACTCGATCGCTATTACGATTCATTTTCCGATCGATCAATGTACTCAATGGATGTTTAAGTGCTGCCTACATTAGGGTGATGCTTTGTCATTAGTCGTTAATTCGATGGATGTTTAAGCATAGCACTTTATCATTCGTTGTGAGGGTTGATCTCGTGAGTTATCGTAAATGATGTATTGATTACTAACCCAGAATTGTGTGCCTGTTATTAAATTTAGGTTAAAAGGCTAATCAGTAGGCTAAACTCTGCTCAAATTAAATCTGCAATGTGAGTCATTCTCTTTTTATCAACTATTTTACAATACCTCAAATTATTTTCAAAAGTTATAATTACAGGGACTAAGTCGTGGATATCTTGAATCACTGGCTAGTGGGGTATTGTGCACATTACTAATTTTCTCCCAGTTAGGTTCATTGACCTACTAGGGATAATCATCACTATTTAGGTTCATTCACCTAATAGTGGTATGACCATTGTTACCATTGTGACTTGTCACCATTGTGACAGAGCGCCAGATAAAAATAAGATAGAAGCCATTGTAATCGCTCTTATGCTGTAATTAATAACTATACACATTGCTAATTTTCTCCCATAAACAAACTCTAAGCCCCTTTGATATTTAGATTTACCATGATGATCATTCCTTTTGTTATTCCTGAATCTATTTCCACCATTATTACTCAAACCTCTGTTCTAGTTACCATGATAACCATTGTTGTTTTGGTATCCTTATGATTGGTTTCTCACACTCTGTGTATACAATTTCTGATTATTAAACGCTTCATGAGATTGGTAATAATTGGTTTCAACAAAACGTTTTTCATTGTTCCATTGATATTTACCTTCCTGTTTTCTATTTTTTGGAACAACATTTTTACTCGTTTTTACTTGCACAACAATGTCTTCAACAACTTTAAACATTCTTGCAAGCGAATCCACATTCACGTTTTTTATCGAAGAATCTAGATCAGAATATATCTTGTCTGACCCCATCATTTGATACATTGTAATCATGTTATCAAACTCACACAAGTTATTTTCTTTTCATGAAATGTGTTTCTTTTTATCAATCTTGTTCACACAATCTGAGTTCTCACTGTATTCATTCTCGAAAACTTTTTCTACTACTGAATGACACATACTCTCATCACAACTTTTGGAACTATTCTCTGATTTAGCATATGACACATCAATGGTTTCGGGTAATATATCTTTAGGATAGGCTACCAATGGAGTTTTCATTACCACATCAATGGCTTTTTAAACACCTTCCAGAGCTTTTGTGTAATTATTCCACATTGGAGGTGGACTGTAACACCTTGTAAAATCGTGTCCAATTATGTGAAGACACGTGTTCTAAACCCTAAATGTATAAAAAAAACTGACTTTCAAGAACTAAAGTTGACAAACAGTGAAAAGATGTATGCGGAGGAACTAAAAGAGTCAACATGCTAAACTTGTGCCTCTGAATGACCTTACAGGATATTCGTATTCTTAAACAAGTTAAATATTGGGCATGAGAAGCCATTTGTGAAAGAAATCGAAAGTTTACAAGACAAAGGGGTTAAACGTGTCAACATGTTAATTTTTACCTCTGAGTGACCTTTTAACGTACCCGAGGCTTCGTAAGGTTCAATTATACTTCCGAGAATACTTGATATTAATTTCGAAAGGTTTCAGTACTATTATACGATAAGTTGTGCAAGATTTCAAGAAGAAGGGTTAAAAGCGTCAACGAGAGAAACTAGTGCCTTCGGGTGATCTTTTAATGAACCCGCGACCTAACGGTGTTGGGTTATACTCTCAAGAACACTTAAAACTTAACTGGAAGGGTCAAATGTGCCAATAAATGAAAGATACCTTGAATTAAAAGGTTAAGGGACTGAAAGTGTCAAGTTTCAAACTTGAATTGCTGAAACATTAGGTGCTCGCGCTGCGCGACACCCTCCCCTGTTTGCTGTCGCGCGAAGCGACGGGTTTGTTTCGACAGAATGGTTGTGACACCTGGAGGTTTCTTCTTCCTTGGCCTCCAAACATACCACCCCTCACAAGAATTTGAAACTATGGGGGCGTTTGGTCCACGGAATGTTTTGGAATTGGAATTTGTATAGGAATTAGAATTTGAGGGAATTGGATTTGGAATTTAAACATTCCAATTGGAATTGAAAATTGTTGAAATTGGAATCCCAATTCCATTGTTGTTGTGTTTGGTTGTCAAATGAATTGGAATCCATCACCGCGTCACCCACAACTCCCGATTCGGATCGAAACGGTACGGGTCAAAACGGTTCGCGCCGAATCGGTTCGTGTCGAAATTGAGTCGGGCCAATTTTCCTTTTTTTCGTGAGAGAATGGGCTAGATTGTCAATATGATTGTGAGCATGATTTTCATTTCTTAAATCATAGTGCTGAACGTTTATTGGGTGTTGACTTGATTGTCAAAAGTCAAAACAGCTCAATAACCTTTTGACTATTCGATTCTCGTCGCGACTAAACAGTACGGGGCAAGACGGCTCGGGTCGAAACGGTTCGATTCGAAACGGCACCGGTCAAATGGTTCGAGTCGAAACGTTACGGGTCGAAACGGTTCACGTCAAAACGGTTCGATTCGAAACGGTATGGGTCGAAACGGTTCGTGTCAAAACAGTTCGCGTCAAAACGGTTTGATTCCAAACGGTACGGGTCGGAACGGTTCGCGTAGAAACGGTTCGTGTCGGAATGATTCACGTCGAAACGGTTCGTGTTCGTGTCGAAACGGTTCGTGTCGAAACGGTTCGTGTCGAAACGGTACGGGTCGAAACGATTCGTGTCGAAACGGTTCGGATTGAAACCGGTACGGGTTAAACGGTCGAAGATTCCAATCAAAATACTTTAATTCCTTCACATATAGGAAGGATTTTGAATTCTTTCACATAAAGGAATTCATGCTAATTCCAATTCAAATTCCATTGTCAACCAAACACATGAAGATTGGAATTGAGATTCCAATTCCATCAAATTCTGTGAACCAAACATATTAAGAGATGGAATTCAGATTCCAATTCACTTAAATTTCATTGAATTCCTGCGAACCAAACGTCCCCTTAGAAGATGTGAATCACATTGATTACGGTCTCACATTTTATTACTGCTATCCAAAAAGAGTTAGCAGCGTAGCTTGTTTTTGGTTTGTCTTAGAGATATTATTTGATTAAAATTTCTAATATGATTACGGTCTCACGTTTTATTACTGCTATCCAAAAAGAGATAGCGGCGTAGCTTGTTTTTGGTTTATCTTAGAGATATTATTTGATTAAAATTTCTAATAAAAGGATTTCAAAAAAATCAGTAAGGCTAGGTGGTGTGGTTTAGCGTCACCCACCACCTCAGCATATGGCGGCCAAAAACACCGCCCCTCCACCGCCAGGGGGCGCTACTGATGGCATAGCCATGGCTTTGGCGAGCGTTAAGTTAAGGGCTGCATATGTGGGGACCACTTTTTAAGAGTTAATCACATGTTTTTTTTCTTATTAATAGGTAAATGGGCTTTACCTCACTTCATGACACGTAGTTATAAAGCCCGTCTATGTGGCGCTGACATAACACTAATTTTTTTTTTAATATAAATTAACGATATCATTCCACACGAAAAAAGGCAATTACAAAGCAATGGCAGGTAGTCGGGCAACAAGTTGTGCCGCCACCCCCTTTTGAATAGAAAAACCAATTCTACTAAATACAAAGTTTGAAACCTTTAGTGACGTAGAATTACTATTAACGACTTTTTGAACCCGATTCAAGAGTCGCACAGCTTCAGGAGCGAGACCACCAAAGGTATCAAACGCAAACGGGACAAACACATGTTGATTCTCCCGGCAGGCTTTAACACTAATATGACGTGATAAAGCTCGTAAAGACTTTATTCCAAACCATATAGTATACAACGTTAATTGAAAAACTTTTAAGATCAAAGATTATATAATTTTCTTGTAACAAAAGACTTAGGGGTTGTTTGGTAGCCTCTGAATGGTCATTAAGAGACTACCTCTTAATGGAACTATTAAGAATTTTACCAATGAGAAGGTAGAAGAATGTGACATGTGATGATTTACCATTCAGATGTTACCTCTTAACTATTCAGACTTGAGGTTACCTCTTATTCATTCAGAGGTTTTAAACCATTAAGAGGTAGCATCTGAATGGTCATTAAGAGGCTACCAAACAGCCCCTTACTACCAAAAACCGGCTGTTAAAGTGGTTTTTGAGTTTTCCAATCTTCGGATTTGGAAATTCATATTGGGAATCGAAAAAGTAAGAGGTTTTTGTAAGTTAAAAAAAGTTTGCGTTCCCTTTTAGAAAAGCAAAGGAATAAGATTTTAACATTGATTCGGATACAATTAAAAAACAATATGAGAATAATTACCTTTTTATTTATTTTAAAATTGATTCGGATACAATTAAAAAAAACAATATAAGAATAATTACCTTTTTGTTTATATAGATTGATCATTTTTTATTTATATTTTCAAAAAATATGTTGTGAATAAAATCTGCCAGTACGATTTTTTTAACAGCTAATTTTTCCGGTTAAATACTTCTACCTTCCAAGGATTGAATCTTAACCAATTAGAATGTAGTTTAATTTAATGAGGTTTGACATGATATGAAAAAACTAATAAATAATTAAATACTGGCTTAAAAAAAAATTTAAACGACTGGAAATTTTTACTAGTCACCCAAAATATACATAGTTCCACAACTAGAGCAATCAGTACCTAGATACAAAAATTAACCCCTTTACATCTTAACCCCCACTCATAACAAAAAACAGAACAAATAATTAGTTCTAAGTCAAAAATATGATTTCTCGTTTACTTTAGCACACATTTTTTTAAATATTTTTTAGCAATATAGATTTAAGCAAAATAAAGGGCAGCTTCATTTTTTTCTTATACGCCTTTAATTGGTTATTTTTTTATTTAATTTAAGATAAAAATTTATGATGATATTTTTAACCAAGAAAACGATCTATATATTTTTGAGTTAATTGTGCGGATGGTACCTGTGGTTTCACTCTTTTTGACGTTTAGTCCCCACCTTTTCAAAATAGCATATATGGTCCATATGGTTTGATCGTCTGTTACTTGGATAGTCCCCTGAATGGATGGTAGTTAGTTTGCTCAGTTAAGTTGGTGTGAATTTACTAAATTACCCTTACTTATAATAAATAATACATAAAAAGTTGATTAAAATTTTAAATAATACATAAAACATCCCACCCTCTCCCTCTTCTGTACCCCACCAGCTCCGCCATCACTTATGCATCTTCACTCAAACCCTAGTTATTAAAACCCACATATAATATCAGTAATAATTACCCATGGCATTATAGCCTAGTGGTATTTTGTTGGTGGGATAAGGCTTATGACCATTAGGTCATGGGTTCGATTCCCACAATGATCGGGTGGTTCTGCTGGTGGCACGATAATACTCCAGTGGTCTGTCAGTGACCCAAATTTGCCGTTCAAAAAAATATCAGTAATAATTATTCTAGATTTTAACGGTTAAATCATAAATGTGTGACTTTTCTATATGGTTAGGAGGTTATCTATGGATGGAATCGAGTTATGGTGGCAAAGAGGCTTGTCGGAAAAAACGTGGTGGCGGCGGCGGTGCTTGTTTTCAAAGCTCGAAGAGGCAGGGAGTGTTGTAGGAAGTCGGAGATGGCCAATGGTGGTCTCTTTTGGTGATTATAGGTTTAATCGAATGTATGGCGGCGACGGCGGTGGGGTTGTAACGCAAACAAGTGATAGCCTGGCTCTATCCAGGTTATAGTGATGGCGTTATATCGCAACCGATTGCCTTGTAATGTTTTTTTCATCATTTCAACAGGTTTTTTTTATGGTTTCCCTTTGTTTGGGTTTTTCCCTTCAAGAATGTTATTATGTCACTTGCCTATGGAGTAATTGTTTCAATAATTCACTTAGGGTGTAAGGAGTGGTTAAACACCTTAGAGTGGCAAACCAAAAAAAACAACCAATCAGAGTGCGCCATGTCAATCAGTGAAAAGTGTTTAAACTTTGCTGAAAAGTGTTGGCAATGGTTTAGACACTTGCTGAAGTGGTAAACTTTTTTTTTATTTTCTGTTTTTTTTTTTTAATTTAAGATAAAATGGAAAAAACATCAAAGTTTTATAAATAAAAATAAAGCATTACATTTTAAATAAAATCCAAGTTTAAAAAAACTAAAAATCACAAGGCTATCCATATTTTTTTGCGATCTCACGTTTTCTAGCGAGTGTGATTTCCAACATCGCAGAGTGAACATTGTCGGTAGGCCTATTAATCGTCTCCAAGTCCTTGTCGTACATTGTTTGTCGCAACGCCTCTCGTTGCTCATCCGCCAAGGTCAAGTATTTTTCTTCTCGTATACGTTTAATTTCCATTATCTCTTTTTTCATGGCCTTGTACTCTTCGAATTTGTGTGTTATATCTCTTGGATCTTCGTTTCTTGAAGACGGCCCTTTGTCCTTTTTCTCCTTTCTCGTTTGTCGTCTTGGCGAGTGATCCTCGTTTATGTCGGGAATACCGAATCCACTTGAGACTTCGACATTCGGTGTATCCGCTCTATAATTTCCCGAATCCGGAGACTTTCTTTTTTTACTCGAGCCGGAGCTTTCTTCACCCAACAAGGGTACCGACGACCACTTTTGATTTGTTCTAACAATCTCCCAAGCCGCGATATGAGCAAAAATCAATTTTTTCTTTGCCTTTGTAATCCTTTAGCGCTTGCTTCATTACAAAAGCATCGTCACTCCCGCTAGGACGTAAACGATCCTAAAATAATAAATTATCAACAACTTAATCCAAATACTTTGTTAAAAAAATAAACCGTATAAAAGAATAAAGTATACCGTTTGATGATATAGACCGTCGAATGTGTTCAATTTTGTTTACATCGTGATCCATTTTGATCGAACTTGGTGGTGGGTTCGGTTACTTCCTCCGACCGTTTGATTGAAGTGGTTTAGAACTTGCTTCCAAAACCCATCCGCCTTTTGTTGATTGCCTTTCTTTTTATTCAAAGTGCAATGAACAAAAGCCTTTGCCAACCCCTCTTCTTGTTTAGGCGTCCAACTTTCCCGTTTCGCTTTTCCTTTTCTTTCCGGTGCGGCTTCATTTTCGTTCACGGGATTTTCTTCAACCGCAACATCTTCATCCTCATCAAAATGTTGTTCTTAGGTATCAGGCACGAACTTTTCATCGGAGTCATCTTGTATGTCTGTAACACCTCGTAAAAATCACGACCAATACGATAAAGACACGTGTCATGGACTTTAAACATGTAAGGAATTATTTCCGAGGGACTAAAATTGTCAAACAATGTAAATATGTGAATAAAGGGATCCAAAGTGTCAACATGCCGTTCTTGTGCCTCTGATTGACCTCATACGACGTTCATATTCTTTAACGAATAATTTATCGAACATTGGAAGTCGATTGTGTTAAAAATAAGGATCTTGCGAAGCATAGGGGTTAAAAGTGTCAACATGTTGAAAGAAACCTCTGAGTGACCTTTTAACGAGCCCAAAAACATTGTAACAATTATATATTTTGATCTCAAGAGTATTAGATATTAATTTTGTGGAGTTCTGAAGAAAACAAGACTTTTCGGGTGATCGTACAACTAACCGGGAGCTTAACGGAGTTAGTTTATGACTGAAGGTCCTTAAAAGTTAACTATGGGGGTCCAAAATGTAATAAATGGAAGTTATATAAAGATTATATGGACCAGGGACCGAAATTGCAAAGCCTACAAAGTTTTTACCGGATCAGAAGGTCTACGCGGCCCGCGTAGACTCCTTAAGGAGCTTACGCGGCCCGCGTAGAATGCCAGATGCAGAAAGATGTTGACAGCTGCGAGTTCAGCTAGTTCCACCGCCTTAGAAAGCTGGTTTTCGATTTCAGAGATTGAGCCAATGGTATTTCATGCATAGGGGACACCTGGGATGATTAGGAATCAATTGTAGACTGGTGTGGATTGATCTTGTGAGTTTTGAATTCCTATATAAGAGTTCTTGTTTGCTGGTTCACATGCTCATTCACAAAAATCATTCTCAACTCATCTCTGGAACTTCCTGGAGCTCAAGCAAGTTTCCTCAAGTTCCTAATTCGTGCTAAGAGCCTTTGTAAGCATTCTTAGCTTCTCTAGTTCAAGTTTCATTAGCTTAATGACCAAAAGTCAAAGCCGTCGTAATTAAGCTTTGACTTAGTGATTAATCACTAATGGTCCAGCCATTATTCGAATTGAAAGTGGCTATGAGTTGGTAATTATGTGGGTAATAAGTCTTTAAAAGGGCACCCCCTGATTATCACTCTAACTTGGTCAATTGTCGGGTCAAACTTAATATTAAAAAGTCAACAGAAAGCTATTTTTGCAAATAAACACATAACTGATAATGTAGAGGTTATGGAACATGTTTTAACACTAAAATAACTTGGTAAATAATGTAGGAACATGTCTAAGCATGTTCAACCCGACAATTCCGAGTTTAGGCTCGGTTCGGAACCGAAAGTCGCAAAAGAAGAATTTTGCTTTGACTTTCAGTTCTGACCCGATTTAGCTTGTTTTAGATATGCCTTAAGGTTTCTTTAGGACCATATTATTGTAACACCCCGAAAACGGGTTTGGTAATCAAACCACCTTAATACTACAGGACGGGTAAAATACAGTTAGTGGTAAAACTTACCCGGTAAATTTTAGGATTTAAATAAATAAATCTAATATTTATTAAAAGGATGAGAAATACTTTGAGAAAGCAAAGTACGTAAAAGGCCCGAGATTTAACGGGACTTAAAATAAAACGGATTGAGAACAAGATAAAGTAACTAGGAAATAAATAACCTAGTACAAGTCTTGTAATTGAATGAAAGAACAAAATATCAAGTTATAAACCAAACTAAAGTTGAGGGGCTTATGTTGTTAAATTTGAAACTTAATAACATTAAACAAAAAAAAACACACCAAACACCCATTTTGGGGTGTCTGGTCGATCAAGAACACAGGGGGCGACCAAGACTCCCCTCACAACCCTAGTTCTTGCATTTTCACCAAATTGAAGGCTCAAATCTGTTCCGAATCGAAATCCAAGCATAGATTAGTGATCACCTCAGTAAAGGGATCATGAGGTATGCGAAATTTTACTATGTGGTTCCATCTTAAATTTTAGATGAACTTGTGAGATTCGAATCTGAGCTTGCATGTTCGTTGTTTGGATGAAATTAGGGATGAAACTATGTCTAGGAGTAAACCCGAGTCATTTATTTGTTAAATTGATGTTCATGGTTGTGAATTCATGATCATACTCTCATGTGTCAAGTGGGTTTTGGAGAATTATGTTAAACACTAGGATTATCTTTGTTAACTTAGTGTATTTGAGCTCTATGAAGCAAATCCAGATTTGTTGATATGAAGATTTGTCATGAACATGTGAAAAGATGTTTAAATCTTGGTTAAATAGTTAGTCATGAGCTTGATTTCTAGTAGTAAAAATTTCATGCTCATAAGGTGTTAGATGTAATGCCTAAGTGAAATTGGGTACCTACTAGTTCATATGAAGAACTTGATTATATAAGGTGTTGGGATGAATGCTAGTGATATGATGAACGTGTCTCACTTATAGATGAGAACCCTTAGTTCTTGTGAAATGAATGAATAAATTAGTCTTGATAATCGCTTGAACTAATTAAAGTGATTGAAATGTGATAAACGTGGTTAGAACTTTGGTTAAAACGGTGGCCTAAAGATAACGCCTATCGGGTAATTAAAGAATGCAAAAAACTAGTTGATGAATTCGAATATGCATTTAGTATACTAATGGGCATTTGACTTTTAAAAAGTCAAACTGACCTACGATGTGATGAATGATAATTAGATATAGAAATGCGTAAGGTGGAATAATCGTATTAAGTCATGATTAAACTAACCACCTTGTGAATGATGAATAATAGTTGGCGCTTAACAAGCTAGGTGAAGCTTGGGGAGAAAGCGGGTCAAACGAATCAAGAAGGAAAAGAAAAGTGTAGCCTGGATACGAAGTAAGTAAAACTTACACCCCTTTTATAGGACACGTGTTTACTTTATAAACTATAAATGCGAATGATGTAATATCCAAAATAAGGGTTCCGACACGATTGATACAAGTCGGAACAAGTATAAATGATAAAAACCATGGTTTATGGTAAACGGGGCAAATGGGTGAATTTGGAAATTTAAAACCATGCTTTTATTCTAATTTATGTAAATGTTTGGTCTTATAGTCCAAACGGGTCAAATGGTGATGATGACACCATTTGACAATATCGACTAATGTGATTGTCAAGTTGTGTGTTATCAGGAGCGAATAGCAATTTTGATAATTGCGACGCCATAGAATATTGGTTAATTTAACGCGAGGTATAAAACGGGTCTATATGTTGACTCGAGCCAGGTACGTATATATACAAATTTATAGTTAAAAATGCAATGGGGGTCAAATACCTTAGCAAAAGGACCTATGTCGTAAAAGGAGGAAATAAGTTGACGAAAATGCCCTTGATAGGTAAATCGGGCAAACGACCCTTAGAAGTCGTTTAGATACTAGTATTATCATTGGGTAACTCTTAGACACATGAAAGAGTTATAAGTATCAACCTTGGGGGTCAAATGTACATAATTCGCTCTAAACGGGTCAAAATAAGAACTTGATCGTAAACGGGTTTTTATTATGTAAGAATCCCGTGATTTGAAATTAATATAATAGGGGATAGGGAAATTATGAATTTCATGAGTTTAAGGATCATATAAACATGTTTGTTTGATAAAAATCAAACGGGTCAAAATTTGGTAAAAAGGGTAATAAGCCAAAGACTTAAAAGTCTGAAATTTTGTTTAACCGGATGTTAGATTTTAACTCCATAAGGTGGAGAATCAAATTACAATCACGTAGGAAGAAACGATAGGTCAAACGGACAAGCGGATTGAAAGATACGAAAGTTTTCGTGTCAAAAACGGCAAAATGGGAGGTTCTGATACAGGGGCCACCGTAACTTACGGTGGGTACCGTAAGTTACGGTGAGGGCTAAAAGCCTTACGGCAGACGCCTCCTGCCTTACGGTGGGGCATTTTATACCAGGAGCCACCGTAACTTACGGTGCCCACCATAAGTTACGGTGGAGGCTAGTTCCAAATCCTTGTTTTTGGGATTAATATATCAATGTTGGAATTTCTTGATTTCCTTGTTTAATTCGATTATTCGACCCAAATCTTCCTTGTTGTATTAGTTATTTAATTATCAAAACTAACTTTTAAGTTGGTTTTGATCACAGGTGAATGTCGAGAGTCCCGGATGAAGATCAAACATCGAGCAAGAACCCAACACACGTTTAACGAAGCTTCCGCAATGTTGTTTCGTCGTTAATCTAAAACGGCGAATTAGACCACATTATGTTGTATCACTTTAAATTGTAAAAGTTGCTTTTAATAAACCAGTATTTTCATTGTAATTGTGACCGTGATTACATGATTATAGACTTAAATTTTATGAAAAACGTAAAATATTACCAAGGGTGTTACAATTATAAGTTAGTAAAACCCTCTGAGGTTATACTACATGGTTCCTTATTTATCAGATTCATTTGCATGTTTCCGTTAAATGCTTAAATGTTGACCATTATGTCTTTTTTATATTAAAACGAGATTTTTGAAAATATGAGAGAACAAAAACCTTTATTACTAATTTATAAACATGTCCTAAAAATTTGACATCAGTTTGAGGTCTAAATTAGGAGTTATGCTCAATATCGTAATTTGAAAGCTTTTTATTAATTAAACGGCATTTTTGGCATAAAGCCTATTTAAACCCAAATTTAGACACCAAACTTTTTACCCACTGATGTAATATAATATTTTTGGATTTTTGAAGATTTTTATTAATTTTTAAACTGATCATAACATGGGGTTCTTGCTTTGATTCGGTAATTGACGGTTATACCCTTTTTGGTAATAAAATGAGTTTTACATAACATTTTGATACCAAACTTTTTGCTACTGATTTCATATGATAAATAAAATATTTTAAGCCTTCTGGACTAATAAAAATCTTAGCTTTCCTTATATAACCTAAAAACCGCCTAAAACCGACATTTTACGCATTATAAACGCATAGTGTGGGTTAAAACTATTTTTCACACATAAGACTTAATACCTACTGATGTTTTAAGTAAATTTTTATACTTTAATAGTAAGTAAAAGTTTTGAACTCAGATTTCCAAATTTGACCTTTAAAACTTATGTGAAATGACTAAAATGCCCATACGGTGCATAGTTTGGTTATAAATAATAAATTTCACATATATGCAATACCCTACTGATATGACTTGCAAAAATAAATATTTTTACTGATCATTTTAGACCAGAACCTCAGATTAATATTTAATCTCTTTATAATCTTTAAAATGACCAAAATACCCCTACGGGGCTTAAATTGATTTAAAATCCGTTTTGGGCATAATGGAAGGTATCATACTGATATCACAACATATTTAAGGAATATTAACTTGTGAAACCTGTATATGACTCATTGGTTACCCGTTATGCCTTTTTCGCATTCGGTACGGTTTATGTGACTAGTTTGCATAAATTGACCGAAACGGGTCAAACCTTATCATTTTCACTTCAAAATCCAGAATGTGTTTAGTTTATCCAGATTATACAAGTCTTCATACTTGTCGGATATAAATCACATTCTAATCCGGTCTTCGCTTAATCTTGCGTTTGAACCATATATCTTTCTTTAAAACTAACCGGTCTAAGTTTAAACTTAAGTAAGACCCGTTAGGAATCTAATAGGTTATTAAAACCTTCGTTCCAGATTTAGGAGTTCAGTAAAAGATATTTGCACTTGCTGATTGTGACACCTGGGTCACTGCGACCATCAAACAAATACCAAACCAATGAAATATTGTATTTCATACTTGGGATTTGTAAAAATATGTGTATCATTTGCACATATCAATTTTTGTTCAAATTCAAACTCTAAATCGCTTTCTGGAAGGTTATACGCGCACCAATGCGTAAATATAACCAGTTTAACGCAACAAACACTCCGGAATAGTGACATTGGCTTAACATACCTTAAATAACCCTTACATAACTTAGAAATAAGTTTTGAAGGCTTTGGTATGGCAAAAAACAAGTTAATTCGTCTACAGGGACTAAATTTGACAAACTGCGAAAGTATGCCAATCTGAACTGTAACAGACATTCCGGAACATGGCCATAAGTTAAACATACCATAAATATCCTTTACATAGCTTAGAAATAGGCTTTGAGGGGTTCGGTGTGCTAAAATAAACTTTAGGGTCATTCAGGGACTAAAAGCGTCAAAAAGTGCACAAGTTTGCATTTTCGCGCATAACTCACGTTCTGAATACATCCGGACATCCAAAAATTTATGTAAGCACTAAAATATTTTATTTTAGTGTTTGGCATAAGAAAAATCCATTCGTCGTGTCATTTGGATCGTTTTTCGCGCTTATGCGCATTCCGTCGTAATTAAGCGAACATCGCGATCGTACAGCCAAACGAACCGACATCCGACATATTTTTGAGCATGTTTCATGTCCACAATGTTTAGGCATCATTTTAGGGCCTTAAAGTTGGCTTTACGGGCCTTAGAAGTGTCAGAAATGGCCTTAAACACGTGCAGGGACCAAAACTGTCATTTCTGAAACTTAAGTCTGATCTGACAAGTCCAGGCGGCCCGCCTGAGTTTATGTGCATCCTAAAGCGGGCTGCGTATGCCTTCCTGACCAGATTAACTGCATTTAACAGCAGATTCCAGCTGTTTTAACCACACCCACACATTCTCAATTGCCTAGTCAGCTAATAAGGATCATTTTTAGCTACCATAAGGTTCCGACACTTGTACGGATGCGATTAAGGCATGATATTCGACAAACGATCTTAACGGTTCCCCGAAAACAATAAATACCCCACCCCACAACTTCAAAACCCACTATAATTTTGATCTTAGAAACTCTAAGTTGAAACCATTGTTTCATACCTGAGATTCTTTGATCGAGATTAGCATTCGGGGACCCTTCGTAAGTATTCTTTCGTTCTTTTATTGCTTTTCGAGTCTTTTCGAGTCTGAAAGTCAAACTTTGTTTGACTTTCTGCGTTGACCAGTTTATGGTCAATGCGAAGTTCGTTTGAACTTCGCAACGTGAGTGTAATCACGTTGGTTATAGTCCCTTGGGACTATGCCTACTGATTACCACGTTGTCTAGGGTCGTAGGGTAAGCGATCTTATAAATCGCTTATACCTTCGAACCCGACCCATTTGGTCGATCATTAGGATCCGACCAAACACATTAGGTGACCATAGTAGGTAGGGAATAACCTTCCGAGGTTATACCCTATGGTCACACCGTTTGAGTAGTTGTATGATAGGTAGTTTATATGCCTTAGGTAAATTACCAGAATACCCTTTTCATGTATAATTGGTAATTAAGCTTATGTAACCTAAACTTTTGTACATAACTGATTATACAACATGATTAAACACGTTTAGGCATATAATACTTGTCATAGGACTAGTTAGACGTCTCGAACGCGCTTTGCGCGCACGACGCGTTAAAGTAGCATATGTTACCTTAATGGGTCGCGATGGGTCGAAAGCACTTAGGTTAGTCTCAATGTAGTATGTAGGCCTTGTTAAACCATATCATATGAGTTCCAATACTCATTTGGTTTACCAAGCCTCATCCTATCCGATCTCCCGATTAAAGTCCGGTTTATTTATATAGTTTTGGATTGCCGACTGATTCCGTGCTCCCTCTAGCTTTGTTTGGTCGTTGTTCAAGACCTCTAAGCATTCTCAGGCGAGTACATTATTCCCCTCTTTTACTGTTTTCAACTGTTTTGGGGTGACTTATATGTGCTAAATGTCTTAACAATGATTTCAAGAACGATTACAATGGTTTCAAAAACAATTACAATGTGGTTTCAAGAACGATAACAATGGTTTCAAGAACGATTACAATGGTTTCAAAAACAATTACAATGTGGTTTCAAGAACGATAACAATGGTTTCAAGAACGATTACAATGGTTTCAAAAACAATTACAATGGTTTCAAGAACGATTTCAATAAAGTGAACAAACTTGTTGGTTGTAGTTACATAACCAATGACATTCATTAGCAATGATCAAGCCGACCAGTATTAGGTTATGGTACCATAGGATCTGACAAATCCCGTTATTCTCAATACCCATGGTTATGTTTGGGTATTTTGGGTAACGACTGAATCTGTAATTATTAATTTACCCTTTGGTAAGGGTTTGTTAAGAACGAGAACGAGTTGGAACGATGAACGAGTCAAGAAGGTTTGAATGTTATTAGAAAATCGACCATAAAGTAGTTTCACAATTAAAACAAGAACGATTTGAACGATTAAAACAACAAGAACGATTTGAACGATTTCACAAAATGTTTTAACGATTGGGTAAACATTTGGACATGATTTATATTTGATCATGCATTTCCACGAAACATAGTATTGATTTAAACCAAGTTTTACTTCAATACTTTGTTTTGTGCGTTTCACCTATGGTTTAGTTGATGCATTTCACTAGCCATACATATTATTTTGGTTACACAGTACATCGTTTACATTTGACACAAACATTTTTGACATTGGTTATACATAACATGATTTACATCTTAACATGAACATTTTGACATATTATTCTAATACATTTGGCAGTTGGTTTACACATAGACATCTTACATTGTTGGTTTGGTTTGAGTAAGTGATTTAAGTAACGAGGCGTGTGTAATATGATATAAGCATGGTGGATACGCCGCTGGTACTTCCTATATATAAGTGCTTATATGGTATTACATATCGTAGTGTTGTTTAAATCATTTCAATTTAAACATATAACATTTTATACAAATAACATACTTTTCACAATACATTGTTGTACAAACAACTTAACTTATACAAACTCATTTTTACATGGTTATTCATTTAATCATGCATTATTCTCTTAATTATACATATCATCTGAACTTATTATTTTTCAAATGATTTACAAAGTCAAAGCAAATTACAAGGTTCATGACTAAACATTTTCTTAAACAGAAGTCATGAATCTTATTTTCACAAAACCTATGTACTCGCCAGCATTTCTTTGCTGACCTCGTTTTCACATGTGTTTCAGGTATTGTTGAAAGATATCGATTGATAGGATGCATGCTCACATAGGACTGGACAAGGCCTTAGTGACTCAATAACAATGATAGACTATGCTTAAATTATGTATTTAGATTTCCAGACGATGTAATTATTCAATGTTTGATAAAACGAAACACTTTTTGGTATCCATGGTTATGAAACATTAATTCTGTTACAACACTCCCCGACGTTTCCGCCACGTTTTGTATGCTACACGTGGTCGGGGTGTGACAGAAAAGTTGGTATCAGAGCCAATGGTTATAGGGAATTAGGTTATTAGTAATGCTTTGACCTAGTCTATAACCTTCTTTGGACCCTAACGCGAGTTTACTTGCGTTTAATCATAAAACGATACTGTCACCTATCCTTAGGCGACGACCACAACAAGAACATAAAATTCAAAACCGCTTTGAAAACTAATCATCTGTTCTAGGATGATTGATTACTAGGTTTTGAACCCTCTATTGTAAGGTTTTGAACCCTATGTTATATGGTTTTGAACCCCTTTGAGTTTTCAAAATCTCGTCAAGGTTTTGGGTTTTAAATAATGTGAACACGTGCAAACTGGAAGGGTGAATGCCTGTATTCTGGGTTTTCTGTCTAGGCAAGCACTTCGTATATATCTCATCAGACGCGAGACCAGTTGTGCTTACCTGGGAATTCTTGGGATGAGTGTTCACTTATAGGCGAGCATGTCTTCGCGATACATTATTTTTGATCCATTTACTTTGGTTAGTCACCGTGTGTCGGTTGTTGCTTTGTAGTAACAAACAAATGACCATTATCCTTGCTTTCATCAGATTTGTTTCATCTCATTCTTTTCGTCTAATTCTCTCACTCGTTTCCTTTCATGTTTCCTCTTTTAGAATGCCTCCTCGACGTGAAAGCCAGATAGCGACTGCCAAATTGGCAGAAATCATTACGCAACAAATGGCTGCTCAATTCCCAAACCTCTTTGCTCAATGGAACCAAGCCAACAACAACAACAATGTTCCATGCAAATACAAGGATTTTAACCAGGCTAAACCACTCAAGTTTAGTGGTTCTGAAGGAGCGACTGGGCTTCTTCAATGGTTCGAGAGCATTGAGAATACTTTCCGCCACGTGCAGTGTCCTGACAATCGCAAGGTCGAGTTTTCTTCGAGTGTGTTTCAGAAGAGGGCTCTCACATGGTGGAACGGGGTTATGAGGGATCGTGGTACAGAAGTTGCTCTAGCACAGACATGGGCTGAACTTAGGGCTCTTATGATGAGGGAATTCTGTCCTCGTCATGAGCAGCGAGCTTTGGAGAAGGAATTTGATAAGTTGAAGCAAGATAGTGGTGAGCACAGGGCGTATACTGATAGGTTTGAGGAGTTGAGTCTGCTTTGCCCGACAATGGTTACCCCACTCGACAAGGCTATCGAAAGGTACATCGACGGCCTACCTGACTCGGTACAAGACATCCTTACTGGTAGTAGCCCTACCACACCCCGTCAGGCGATCGAGTTAGCTGCGACATTGACTGAGTCGCAGATTCGGAAGAATAAGTTACACAGAAAGGGTGACAAGGGTAAGAAGCAGGGGTCTGACAAGGAGGATAGCAAGAAAGGTCAAAACAAGAAGGGTAAGGAAGGTGAGACGTCAAAGAAATCAAGAAAGCGAAAGGGTGTTCAGAACTTTGCTGTTACAGCACAGACTGCTCAGAACCCGCGGAACCCACCAGCTTAGCCACCTGCAAAGAAAGCATATGCCGGTACCGCACCTCATTGTGCACGCTGCAACGGTCATCATGCGGTACAACAAGCTTGCTGGCAATGCACGACGTGTGGTAAACTTGGGCATTTGGCCAATGTTTATCGTTTGGGACAAAATCAGGCTGCTCAGGTTCAAGCTCCGGTTCAAGGGAATGCTGCGAGATTCCCACTGGGGTCATGTTTCAACTGCGGAGAGATTGGTCACTTCCACCACAACTGTCCGAGACTGGTGAATGCAAATGCTAACGCAAACCCAAATGCGAACGTCGACGTCAATGTGAATCCAGCAC
The DNA here is from genome assembly GCA_030545235.1 of Helianthus tuberosus. NCBI lineage: Eukaryota > Viridiplantae > Streptophyta > Magnoliopsida > Asterales > Asteraceae > Helianthus > Helianthus tuberosus. Next base: position 100,399,284 of record CM060371.1, on the reverse strand, counting down.
GTGGTCGAGTGTTTAACATCAATGAGGCACTCAATGATGAAGGAGTGAACAATTAGTATTTTGTATTTCCTCTGGTTGTTATCTTGAAACATTTAAAGACAATGCGGTTGTTATATAAATAAAAATTTGTGGTTTTTATTTTCTTTAGCTAATGCAATTGTATGAATGTTTGATCCAACCTTATGATGTCAACACAAAGACAAACTACTCGTGTGGTTCTGTCATTTTTATGATCACTTGTGACCTCCCCGAGAACCTTAAACGCTTGTTTCTTTTAAATCAAAAGCCCAACGTTATTTACGAAAAAGATATGTTGCTTTTCTAGCACATATCACCGAGGAGAAAGGCAAGAGCAAGAGTATTCGGGATTTCTGATTGTTCGGGATTATCCAGAGGTGTTTCCTGATGAACTGCCTGGTTTACCTCCAGTTCATCAAGTCGAATTTCATTTTGACCTTGTACCCAATGCCAACCCAATTGCGAAAGCACCTTATCGTCTTGCACCGTTCGAGATGCAAGAATTATCAAAACAGCTTCAAGAGTTGTCGGATAAAGGATTCATCCGTACGAACTTTTCACCTTGGGGAAAACTCCTGTCCTCTTTGTGAAAGAAAGATGGATCTTTTCGAATGTGTATCGATTTATGTAAGCCTGGTAAGCTTACCATCAAGAATCGATATCCCCCACCTTAAATCAATGATTTCTCCGATCAATTGCATAGCGTTTCATGCTTTTCCAAGATCGATTTGCGTTTTGGGTATCATCAACTTTGTATTCTCGAAGAAGATATTCCCAAAACGGTTTTCTGCACGAAGTATGGCCATTACGAGTTTATAGTCATGCCTTTTGGGTTGACAAATGCTCCAGCCATCTACATGGACTTAATAAATAGAGTCTGTAAGCCTTATTTGGATCAGTTCGTGATTGTTGTTATTGATGACATCTTGATCTATTCATGTCCCGAGCCGATAACGATCAACACCTTCATTGACACTGGAACCCTTAAAGAAGGAACAAACTTTTTGCTAAATCCTCCAAGAGGAAATTTTGGCTTAAAGGAGTTCAGTTTTTGGGTCATGTAGTCAACAAGCAGGGTATTCATATGGATCCATTCAAATTGCTACACTTAAGGATTTGATTCCTTGTATGCTTTAAATACCCGTGTCCAAAGATAACAAATTTAAAGGTCAAATTAAACAATAATGCGAGTGTGCGATTATGCGATTATGTGATATGTGTTTATGTGTTCTCCTCTATGTTTTTGTGTGATCCGATTTTCAAATCCTTATAGAATCTTTCATATCTTCATATGAGGGATTCATAGTAGGATATTTAAAAGGTACTACCTTAATCCTTATGGGCTTCTACGTGGTAGTTAAGACCCTTGGGTTATATAGTACCATTCCATGATTCGATGAGAGACCCTTGAGTGGTCTAGTTAAAAGATTGATTCAAGATCTGGTTAAGAATGGCATGTGATGATACAGCTGAAAGGACCCTATGGTGGTCCATTCACACTCATCACAGGTTTGTTCATTTGGTTTTACCCTACACATTATAAAATAGACTGTGTGAACTGTGCAAGGAATTGTCTAATTATGGACGCGTACATAATTATGAAATTTAGTGCATAGAAACCCAGTAGGATTTATTATGTGTAAGAACCGATAGTGACAACAATAACAAAATGAGAACGATGTAATGGAGGTACGGTGGATGCACCAATGACGCTTCATATACTTGTATATAAGTGTCCCTCTTGCATTGAAAGCATAATGTTATTTAAAGTTACTAGAGGTTCAGAACCCTAACCAGTGTTGTTTTGTCTTTTCAACTTCATGTTTTCAAGCTCTCACAAGTTTCCTCTGATTGAATTTCGGGACGAAATTTCCTAAAGTAGGGGAGACTGTCACACCTGGTTCACTGCGACCATCAAACAAATACCAAACCAATGAAATATTGTATTTCATACTTGGGATTTGTAAAAATATGTGTATCATTTGCACATATCAATTTTTGTTCAAATTCAAACTCTAACTCGCTTTCTGGAAGGTTATACGCGCACCAATGCGTAAATATAACCAGTTTAACGCAACAAACACTCCGGAATAGTGACATTGGCTTAACATACCTTAAATAACCCTTACATAACTTAGAAATAAGTTTTGAAGGCTTTGGTATGGCAAAAGACAAGTTAATTCGTCTACAGGGACTAAATTTGACAAACTGCGAAAGTATGCCAATCTGAACTGTAACAGACATTCCGGAACATGGCCATAAGTTAAACATACCATAAATATCCTTTACATAGCTTAGAAATAGGCTTTGAGGGGTTCGGTGTGCTAAAATAAACTTTAGGGTCATTCAGGGACTAAAAGCGTAAAAAATGCACAAGTTTGCATTTTCGCGCATAACTCACGTTCTGAATACATCCGGACATCCAAAAATTTATGTAAGCACTAAAATATTTTATTTTAGTGTTTGGCATAAGAAAAATCCATTCGTCGCGTCATTTGGATCGTTTTTCGCGCTTATGAGCATTCCGTCGTAATTAAGCGAACATCGCGATCGTACGACCAAACGAACCGACATCCGACATATTTTTGAGCATGTTTCATGTCCACAATGTTTAGGCATCATTTTAGGGCCTTAAAGTTGGCTTTACGGGCCTTAGAAGTGTAGGAAATGGCCTTAAACACGTGCAGGGACCAAAACTGTCATTTCTGAAACTTAAGTCTGATCTGACAAGTCCAGGCGGCCCGCCTGAGTTTATGTGCATCCTGAAGCGGGCCGCGTTTGCCTTCCTGACCAGATTAACTGCATTTAACAGCAGATTCCAGCTGTTTTAACCACACCCACACATTCTCAATTGCCTAGTCAGCTGATAAGGATCATTTTTAGCTACCATAAGGTTCCGACACTTGTACGGATGCGATTAAGGCACGATATTCGACAAACGATCTTAACGGTTCCCTGAAAACTATAAATACCCCACCCCACAACTTCAAAACCCACTAGAATTTTGATCTTAGAAACTCTAAGTTGAAACCATTGTTTCATACCTGAGATTCTTGGATCGAGATTAGCATTCGGGGACCCTTCGTAAGTATTCTTTCGTTCTTTTATTGCTTTTCGAGTCTTTTCGAGTCTGAAAGTCAAACTTTGTTTGACTTTCTGCGTTGACCAGTTTATGGTCAATGCGAAGTTCGTTTGAACTTCGCAACATGAGTGTAATCACGTTGGTTATAGTCCCTTGGGACTATGCCTACTGATTACCACGTTGTCTAGGGTCGTAGGGTAAGCGATCTAATAATCGCTTATTCCTTCGAACCCGACCCATTTGGTCTATCATTAGGATCCGACCAAACACATTAGGTGACCATAGTAGGTAGGGAATAACCTTCCGAGGTTATACCCTATGGTCACACCGTTTGAGTAGTTGTATGATAGGTAGTTTATATGCCTTAGGTAAATTACCAGAATACCCTTTTCATGTATAATTGATAATTAAGCTTATGTAACCTAAACTTTTGTACATAACTGATTATACAACATGATTAAACACGTTTAGGCATATAATACTTGTCATAGGACTAGTTAGACGTCTCGAACGCGCTTTGCGCGCACGACGCGTTAAAGTAGCATATGTTACCTTAATGGGTCGCGATGGGTCGAAAGCACTTAGGTTAGTCTCAATGTAGTATGTAGGCCTTGTTAAACTATATCATATGAGTTCCAATACTCATTTGGTTTACCAAGCCTCATCCTATCCGATCTCCCGATTTAAGTCCGGTTTATTTATATAGTTTTGGATTGCCGACTGATTCCGTGCTCCCTCTAGCTTTGTTTGGTCGTTGTTCAAGACCTCTAAGCATTCTCAGGCGAGTACATTATTCCCCTCTTTTACTGTTTTCAACTGTTTTGGGGTGACTCATATGTGCTAAATGTCTTAACAATGATTTCAAGAACGATTACAATGGTTTCAAAAACAATTACAATGTGGTTTCAAGAACGATAACAATGGTTTCAAGAACGATTACAATGGTTTCAAAAACAATTACAATGGTTTCAAGAACGATTTCAATAAACTGAACAAACTTGTTGGTTGTAGTTACATAACCAATGACATTCATTAGCAATGATCAAGCCGACCAGTATTAGGTTATGGTACCATAGGATCTGACAAATCCCGTTATTCTCAATACCCATGGTTATGTGTGGGTATTTTGGGTAACGACTGAATCTGTAATTATTAATTTACCCTTTGGTAAGGGTTTGTTAAGAACGAGAACGAGTTGGAACGATGAACGAGTCAAGAAGGTTTGAATGTTATTAGAAAATCGACCATAAAGTAGTTTCACAATTAAAACAAGAACGATTTGAACGATTAAAACAACAAGAATGATTTGAACGATTTCACAAAATGTTTTAACGATTGGGTAAACATTTGGACATGATTTATATTTGATTATGCATTTCCACGAAACATAGTATTGATTTAAACCAAGTTTTTCTTCAATACTTTGTTTTGTGCGTTTCACCTATGTTTTAGTTGATGCATTTCACTAGCCATACATATCATTTTGGTTACACATTACATGGTTTACATTTGACACAAACATTTTTGACATTGGTTATACATAACATGATTTACATCTTAACATGAACATTTTGACATATTATTCTAATACATTTGGCAGTTGGTTTACACATAGACATCTTACATTGTTGGTTTGGTTTGAGTAAGTGATTTAAGTAACGAGGCGTGTGTAATATGATATAAGCATGGTGGATACGCCGCTGGTACTTCCTATATATAAGTGCTTATATGGTATTACATATCGTAGCGTTGTTTAAATCATTTCAATTTAAACATATAACATTTTATACAAATAACATACTTTTCACAATACATTGTTGTACAAACAACTTAACTTATACAAACTCATTTTTACATGGTTATTCATTTAATCATGCATTATTCTCTTAATTATACATATCATCTGAACTTATTATTTTTCAAATGATTTACAAAGTCAAAGAAAATTACAAGGTTCATGACTAAACATTTTCTTAAACAGAAGTCATGAATCTTATTTTCACAAAACCTATGTACTCGCCAGCATTTCTTTGCTGACCTTGTTTTCACATGTGTTTCAGGTATTGTTGAAAGATATCGATTGATAGGATGCATGCTCACATAGGACTGGACAAGGCCATAGTGACTCAATAACAATGATAGACTATGCTTAAATTGTGTATTTAGATTTCCAGACGATGTAATTATTCAATGTTTGATAAAACGAAACACTTTTTGGTATCCATGGTTATGAAACATTAATTCTGTTACAACACTCCCCGACGTTTCCGCCACGTTTTGTATGTTACACGTGGTCGGGGTGTGACACTGATTGTATACGGCTGGGATAAATTTGTATAATTTGCTCAGGTAAATATACTTTTAACTTATTTTCACTTATACGGGCTTGGGGTACGGTATATAAAATACCGCTTGGTCGGGTATTGAATTTTAATCATATGAAGGTTAAATCATTGAGATAACCCATTTAATCTGTTTTGTTTGTTTTAAGCCTTTGAGGGGTTAATAACCATGTCCTGGATATCCTCGGCTCATTCATTGAAATGGCCACGACTTAAGCACAGGGTGTAGGCATACACCTGCCGGTGCGTATGTAAAATAATATGCCCGCTTGTTCGAGAATAACTCATCGTGGGTTTATTTATGTGGTGTGTCTATTAATCTTTAACCCGGTGTTCAACCGGGCTACTAAACGTATAACAAACATATAATTCTTTTACAAGATTATTTTTAAATAATTACCCCAAGTTATAAAAGAATATTTGTGCCTTGTGCATTTAAATCAATTTTCATAAATGTTTTTCAAAAGAGTCGGTTAATGGTATTTACCGGTATAAACTGACGTATTTTCCAAAAGGTTAAGTGCAGGTACTAGGCGGAATAGGCTGGCTACTCCTGAGTGAATTAAATAAAGAATTATGCAAGCTTTATCACTTTAAAATTCTGTTGAACAATATTTCCTTTGTTTTGATCCGCCTGTGGATCCTTTTACATTCTGTTCGTAATACTCATGTTACTTTCGATTCGGTTTGTAATATTATTACTTTTAGACTTTCGCTGTGCTTTGAACTGTGATAAATTGACTATGATGATATCAACTACGTCATGATACTCCCCACCAGGCCTACCGGTAATACGTGGAAATATCGGGGTGTGACAAGTTGGTATCAGAGCCAACATTGAGTGAATTAAACACTAGCCTTTTGTGTTTAATCTCAATAACATAGTTGCACATTCCTTGACTTCCGAGTCTAGGCAAAGGACTTAGGACTAATCCTAATCTTTTATTTTGTCCTTTATTGTTTTCCTTTGTGTTTCTTTTGTTTGTGTTGACAGGAACAGAAGATGCCACCGCGTATTAGAGGACGAGAAAGAGACGGTAAAGCCCCAATCTTCACCACCCATGACCATGAAGCCGGGCCATCACACCGGTGAACTCCTTTAGTGATGATGAGCACGAGTCCCCAAGAAGACTGGAGGACATACTTAGAGCCTGCGAGGCATTCTGTCTCGCTTAGCTCCTCACCTTCGTACCATGACTCTTTCAGGCTCCATCAAGGCAACGAGTCCGAACATTCTCGCCACTCCCACTTGCCATTGCAGCAGTCGGGTTTACACTGTGCCTTTGTGTAACACCTCGAAAATTCACGTCCTATAATGTGTAGACACGTGTCAAATGTTTAAACGTGTGAAAGAAATATTATAGAAGGACTAAAGTTGACAGTCATGGAAAGTATGTGGATATACGTATTCTAAATGTCAACAGTGAATAAATATAATGTACATTAACCCTACATGATGCTCATACCTTCAAACGAATAAATCATGGATCATACGAAGATAAAAGTGAGAGATTACAAACTACAGGGGTTAAATGTGTCAACATGTTTGATTTATACCTCTGAGTGACCTTTTGACAAACCCGAAGCTTTGTAACGGTTAATTATGCTCACTAGAATACACGATTAAAATTTCATAAAGTTTCGTCATTGTATGAGAAAGTTATGATCAAATTCGTGTGCGAGGGGTTAAAGGGTCAACGTTGAAAGTTAGGCCTTTTCGGGTAACAATTAAGTTAACCGGGGACTTAACAAAGTGGGTAAATGTCTTAAAGCCCTTATATGATAATTTCAAGGGCTCAATGTGCAAAACAAGTCATGAAAACGACCTTTAGAAGGGCCAGGGACCAAAACTGCAATTAACAAAAGTTTTGTTGGATGACCCTAGGGGCTCGCGTAGCGCGAGCATCAGCTGCACATGCAGTGGCGCTACGCCACTGCCTACTCTGGACAGAATTTGATTTTTTCGATTCTTTGTCTCCCACAGCCCTTGTAACCCCATTAATTCGACTTGCCTCTTCAAGATTGGCCCCTAAACAACCCCTAGAACATCTAGGACATGTGTTGATGAGTTGTGGTGAGTTGTAGGCTTGTGTGTCAACCAATTGTGGTGTGTAAATCCACTATAAATAGGCCTTCATTGTCACAAACATTCCTCACACCATTTCTGCATTCTTGGATCATTTCTGGAGCTCTCAAGCAGGTCCAACTGATCCTAAGTCGTGCATAGGACTCTTGTAAGTCTACTAGTCCTTCTTTATTTGAGTTTAGCTTGTTTAATTAGCTAAAAGTCAAACCGTCGTAAATACGGTTTGACTTCGAGATTAGTCATTTATGGCTCAGTCATATCTCGAATTGAAAGTAGTTATAGGTTGGTATTTATGAGGGTAATAAAACCCCAAAAGGGTTTCCCCTGATCACCATCCTAACCAGGTCAAATGTCGGGTCAAACCTTTAATTAAAAAGTCAACATAATGCTTAAAAGGTCATTTATGCATAATTAGCTATCTAGAACATATATAACATGTTCGATCATTGTTATAACTTAGTAATAAGTGTAAGAACATGTCCAAACATGTTCGACCCGACTATTTCCTGTTTAGACCCGGTTCGGAACCGAAAGTCGCAAAGCTTTGACTTTTGCTTTGACTTCAATTCTGACCCGTTTAGGTATGTTTTAGAAATACCTTAGAGCTTCATTTTGATCAGGTTACATGCTAGTATAACCCTCTGTGATTATACACCTCGGTTCATTAGTTATCCGATTAATACGCATGATTCCGTTAATTGCTCATATGTTGACCATTATGCCCTTTACACCTTAAAACGAGATTTATGAAAATGTAAAAGTGTAGAAACCTTAGTTACTGATATATAAACTTGTATGCAAAGTTTGACATCAGTTTGACTTGTAGATTAAGAGTTATGCTCAATATCGCAAAATTAATGCTTTATGTTAATAAAACGGCGTAATTAGCGTATAGCCTAGTTAAGCCGACTTTTTGGTATCAAACTTAATACCCACTGATGTAATATATTATTTTGGGATTTTTAAAGATTTTTAATTAATATTAGGCTGAGCATAACTAGTAGTCGTAGGCTTAATCCGGTAATTGTCGGTTTTGCCCTTACGGGCCATAAAATGAGTTTTACTTATCGAAACGACTCCAAACCTTTTTCTACTGATCACATATGTTAAATAAATTATTTTAAGCCCTCTGGAAATATAAAAATATCAGATTTGAGTATCGAACCCGGAAATGGCCTTTAATCGCCATAATTAGCGTTTTTAACGCATAGTATGTCTTAAAATCATATTGGACATACCCGGGTTGATACCTACTGATATATGAGGCAAATTATGATATTTTAACAGTAAGCAAAGGTCGATAAACTCAGACTTCGTTTTTGAGCTTTTCGGCTTATGTGAAATTACCAAAATACCCCTACGGGGCATAGTTTGGTTAAAGATGATAAAATTCACATATACGCTTTAGCCTACTGTTATAACTCATCAAATTAAGTATGTTTGCTGTTTACATCAGACCTGTAACTCAGTTAAACATTTAAACTCTGTTATAACCTTTCAAATGACCAAACTACCCCTACGGGGCCTAGTTTGTGTTTAAATACGTTTCGGGCATAATGAAAGACATCTTACTGATGTCACAACATATTTGAGGCACAATTAACTTAGGAAACATGTAGATGGCTCTAATGAATACCCGTCACGCTTATTACGCGTTCGGTTCGGTTTATGTAACAAGTTTACATAAATTAACCGAAACGGGTCAAAACTTATCGGTTTTATCTCAAAATCCAGAATGTGAATAATAAACCCATATTAAGCAAGTCTCTGAACTTTTCGGGTCTGAATCACATTCTATCCGGTCTTCGCTTAATCGTGCGTACGAACCGTATCTGTGAAACTAGCCGGTCTAAGCTTAAGCTTAATTAAAGACCCGTTAGGATTCTAATAGGTTATTACAACCTTCGTTCCAGATTAGGAGCCCAGTAAAAGTACTTGCAATTACTGTATTGGATTTATACTTTGCTCAGGTAAATACTCTTAACTTATTTTCCCTATACGGGCTTGGGATACGGTGTTATAAAAGTACCGCTTGGTCGGGTATGTAGACATGTAAATCGGATTGTGATTAATGTATTACATAACTCGTTCTATTCTGTATTATTTGATGTATGGCCCTTGGGGGTTAAATGACCATGTCCCGGATATCCTTGGCATCATTTTACGAAATGGCCATGACCTAAGCACGGGGTGTAGGCGTACACCTGACAGATGCATTATGTGAAAACTGGTAATCCACTTAGGGGTATCATCCTTGTGGGCATTATACCGGAACTGGTAATCCACTTAGAGGATGATAGCCTGTGGGCATTATACCTATGGCGTGTCAGCTAATCTGTCCCGACGGACGGCAAATGAGTAAAACTGTAAACAAGATTATTTATAAATAATTGTCCCAAGTTATAAAGATATGTTTTGCCGAAGTGCATTCAAATCAATTTTATTAAACTCTTTTTAAATGAGTCAGTTGAGTTGTATTTACCAGTGTAAACTGACGTATTTTCCAAAAAGGCCAAGTGCAGGTGCTAGACGAAATAGGCTGGCTACTCTAGGCATCATTACTCAAGTTTCGCAAACTCTAGATGTCAAAGTCTGTTGAACGGTTTTTATTTTATTTCGATCCTTCTGTGGATAAACTTCCGAATATTGTGACATTTGATATTACAATAATAAATTCGGTTGTATTATATTTTCAATTGCTTCCGCTGTGCATATTGATATTGTGTTGTTTGACTATTATGTTGCCAACCATGACGTCACGATACTCCCCACCGGGCCCACCGGTGACACGTGGAAATAGGGGTGTGACAGGTTGGTATCAGAGCCAACACTGAGTGAATTAAACACTAGTCTTTTGTGTTTAATCTCAGTTACACAATTGCACATTCTTGAGTCTAGACAAAAACATAGGAAAAATCCAAATTTGTTTCATTTTACCTTATTTGGTTCCTTTGTTATTTTTCTGATTAGCCCTTGCATGGGCAAGTCAATTGCTATAAAAGTCCCGTTTAGGGCAACCATATACTTGTTAAATTTTAAAGGAACAATTATATTTAAAGTATCATTCCTATATTATAAGATCTACCATTATAATAAAATGGTAAAATTTAAAAAGGACAAAACCTAGCCATGTGTCACATTAAGACAGGGCCAAGATGGTAGTTCCATAATTAGATTCAGATCCTTGTTAACAGTTCAATTTAGGATTGCTCTGCGTTAATTATTAAAAAGAATCTTAAAGGTAAAACCTAGCCTAAATGTCACGGCATACCAGGCCAAGATGGTAGAACCTATTCAAGAGATTCAAATCCTTATTAAACATATGAAAGCATATTAACATGCTCGACAAAATGTGATATGATAAAATCACATAAGTCATTTAGGGATATACTAAGTTCCCTTAATTATATAATCATCCCTTATGGATGAAGTGCCCACGGGCTATAACTAACGTCCTCTGGGACTAAAGACAGTGGTAGCCTACAACTCCCTGTCAAGAAAAGGTAATGAACTTTGATTCAAACCTTGAAGCCTCGATTCTATAAAATCAAGGCCTATAAATTAAACTTGTCTAAGTGACTAGGCCTTTCGTGCTATTATTAACTTATAATTTAGGAATATAATAAATATCCTGAATAATTATATATTTATCAAATTAACCAATATGTGTATTAAAAACATGGTTAATAAATCGTTCGAAAAGATAAAAACTGTTTAAACTTCCGTAAAAACCTTGTCCTTGTTTAATTTTTATGTAGCAATTAAAACTACATGGCTGGGTCGGAGGAAGGGAACAGTCACCCTCTGGAAAATCGCGATGATGAAAGGATTAATATAACCAGAGGAGAACTTCGTACATTGATTGACTCAGCTGTATCTAAAGCTGTAAAGGAGCAATTCCAGGAGTATAGTGAGACATATAGTAAAGCCTCATCTGTACCCCACCCTAAATCCATCCCTAAAACTCCTCCAGAGCCTGATAACAAGCCGCCCTCAAAGAAAGATGAGTTAAAGAAAGATGACGATCGACATTCATCTAATGAACACAGTGTTCCATTCAAGAGGATAGTGTTCGATAATGAACCGCATACCAAATCCTGTAACTATAAGTACTTTGTTTCCTGCAAGCCCCGAGATTTTACTGGGGAAAAAGGGGCGGTTGATTGTATGATTTGGTTGGATGAAATGGACACAGTTGTCGATATCAGCGGTTGCGCTGAAAGGGATGTCGTGAAGTACGTATCCCAATCGTTCAAAGGAGAGGCACTGGCATGGTGGAAGTCTCTCATTCAAGCTGCTGGGAAGATTCCGCTCTACAGCATGTCATGGGAACAGTTTGTTAATCTCATTAAGGAGAATTACTGCCCTCAACATGAGGTTGAGGGGATTGAGTCAGATTTCTTATCCTTGGTAATGACAAACTTAGATTGTCAAGCTTACCTCACCAGTTTTAATACCCTGTCCAGACTGGTCCCTTACCTTATAACACCAGAGCCCAAGCGAATTGCACGCTTCATTGGGGGTTTACCCCCAGAAATCAAAGCCAGTGTTAAGGCTTCAAGACCTACTACATTTAGGTCAGTAGCTGACCTCTCTCTGTCCCTTACTTTAGATGCGGTCAGGCTAAGGTCGCTAAAGAAATCTGAAGAAAGTAAGAAGAAGCGTGAGGATGATAACTCACGAGGATCAGAGAAGAAACACAAGGGAAACACTGACTCAGAGAGGTCTGGGTCTGGAAAGAATGGTCAGCGGACAGAGGAAAAGCCAAGGTGCTCGACTTGCCAAAAACGCCACTTTGGAAAATGCAGAATGGAGTCCAATTCTAAATCAGGACCACCTGCATGTGGGATATGCAAGTCTAGGGAGCATAAGACTGTTGATTGCGGGAAGATTAAAGATGCTACATGCTACAACTGCAACGAGAAGGGGCACATAAAGACCAACTGCCCTAAGTACGCGAGGAAGCCCGAGTAGGCCAGGAGAACAAACGCAAGAGTTATCAGGAGGAACGCCCAAGAGATAATGCAGAATAATAATAGTATAAAATGTACCTTTCCTTATCAAACAGTTTATGCAGAAACTTATTTGATATTAGCACATGTAAATATATTATGAATGATAAAGGTTGAGAACTGTTGTCTCCACCTGATTAAGACTCCGGTCATTTAATGCCCGATAGAAAGTGACGACGTTACGTCGAAAATGCTCCAACAAATCCTATATTGATATTAATATCCATTAGAAATCATTTTTCTAATATCCTTGTAGCAAACTTTTGGTTGCATACTTAAGGACTCAATATAGTGATAAAAATCGATTGGTTGCCTTAAAAATCAAGCCCATATCGTGGGTGATAAGAAGCAATTAATTATCAAGACTCCTTACAAGACAACTCTCATAATTACACGTATCCGTGCGATTAATTCATATTAAACATAAAAAAATGGTGGAACTGGCCGTCCCCGGAATCGAACCTGGGTCTAGGCCGGCCGCACCCTTTCGCGCGCCTAGCCAACTGAGCTAGGTGCCTAGTTTGTGAAAATCTCCATTCTAATTTAATATAAGCATTTGTATAATAAACTTCCTTATCATTTATCAATAATAAATTCTGCTAAGTGTCCTGCTTTTTTTTATCCCGGCAATAATAAATCTTCATGAACCATAAACTTAGCAAAAAAATTTTTTTATCATTCACAAGGTATAACTACCAAGGAAACCATAGCAACCGATTCTTATAACTCGGCAAGGAATCCTTCCGAAAATCTAAGAGCACTCTTTCTTTGCATAGAGTACGACAACGTATATTATTTTAATTATTTTCTCATTGTTTTCTATCGCCTGCGAATGCCAAACTATGTTTGATAAAAGTGTCATATGAGGGTTGGCGTATCCTAGTGTGTCCCATAGATTATTTCCATGTCTGATCAGCATGGAGGTTTAATACATGGAACCCCTGAGATATCCCAATGGTCATATTGTACTAAAGTCGACTAGTAGTGTTCAAAGAAGATATACAAAAATGGAAATTTTTTTTAGTAAATGTTCCCGACTAAGGAATTCGTGGACTTATAACATAAAGGTGTCACTTATTTGACAAGAGTAATGGTGGATGAACTGGAGCCTGAGATATGGAAAATCTCTGTAGTCTCCTTGCAATCTTGATTATCTTCTCATAAGTTTTCCTTGCTTACCTCCGGGAAGGCAGGTAGAATTAAGATTGTATCCCGCTCTGGGCTGGAGTATTGTGAAAACTCCATATTGATTATGGAATAATCGAAACCTAGATTAAGTAGGTTTTAAAACATAGGCACATAAAGCTTGACTCAATATTCTGAGGGTTTTAGGTTATTAAATAAGAAAGACGGTTCATATTGCTTATGCATACATGCCGCAACCCTAATTAGGCAACGATTAAAAATTTCCATCTGCTACCCAGGATCTAAGGGAAAATTATTGGCGGATAGGCTTGAAGAGTCTGTAGCCACCTATGTAGCTAAATGCTTGACATGTGCGCAAGTCAAAGCCGAGCATCAAAAACCGTCAGGGTTGCTACAACAGCCTGAACTTCCTACGTGGAAGTGGGAAATGGTAACTATGGATTTTATTACCAAGTTACCCAAGACAAGAAAAGGAAATGATACAATATGGGTTATAGTTGATGGACTGACTAAGTCAGCTCATTTCTTACCCATCAAGGAGACTTACAACTCCGATGTGTTAGCCCAGTTATACGTTGATAAGATTGTAGCCTTACATGGCATACCTGTGGCTATTATCTCTGATAGAGATACTAGGTACACTTCACATTTTTGGAAGAGTTTCCAACAATCTTTGGACACACGTTTGAATTTTAGTACGGCTTATCATCCTCAGACTGACAGTCAGAGGGAGTGTACTATTCAAACGTGGGAAGACATGCTACGTGCATATGCGATCGATTTGGGTGGTAGTTGGGATAAGAACCTACCATTAATCGAATTCTCCTACAATAATAGCTACCATACCAGCATTAAGGCTGCGCCTTTCGAGGCATTATACGGTAGAAAGTGTAGAACGCCAGTTGTTGGGCGGAAGTTGGAGATGTCCAGTTATCAGGACCAGAGATCGTGTTCGAAACGACGGACAAGATTGTCCAGATTCGTGACCGTCTCAAAGCTGCCCGTGATAGGCAGAAGAGTTACGCTGATCCTAAGCGTAAGGATTTTCACTTCGAAGTAGGTGACAAAGTCCTACTTAAAGTGTCACCCTGGAAGGGAGTGATGCGATTTGGTAAGAAAGGCAAGCTAAGTCCGAGATACATAGGACCTTTCGAGGTTATCGAACGTGTCGGGTCAGTTGCCTATAAGTTAAACTTACCAGAAGAGCTCAGTGGATTTCACAATGTGTTCCACATCAGCAATCTGAAGAAGTGCTTCGCTGACGAATCACTGGTTATACCGTATACAGATGTGCATATAAATGAGAGCTTAAATTTTGTGGAAAAACCTGTGTCGATTAAAGATCGACGGGTAAAGAAGCTTCGGAGAAAGCATATACCTATTGTTAAGGTCAAATGGGATGCCCGTAGAGGTCCCGAATTCGCGTGGGAAGTTGAATCCACGATGAAAGAAAAATACCCTTACTTATTTCAGTAAATCTCGGGTCGAGATTTATTTTAAGGGGGTGAGGATGTAACACCTCGAAAATTCACGTCCTATAATGTGTAGACACGTGTCAAATGTTTAAACGTGTGAAAGAAATATTATAGAAGGACTAAAGTTGACAGTCATGGAAAGTATGTGGATATACGTATTCTAAATGTCAACAGTGAATAAATATAATGTACATTAACCCTACATGATGCTCATACCTTCAAACGAATAAATCATGGATCATACGAAGATAAAAGTGAGAGATTACAAACTACAGGGGTTAAATGTGTCAACATGTTTGATTTATACCTCTGAGTGACCTTTTGACAAACCCGAAGCTTTGTAACGGTTAATTATGCTCACTATAATACACGATTAAAATTTCATAAAGTTTCGTCAACGTATGAGAAAGTTATGATCAAATTCGTGTGCGAGGGGTTAAAGGGTCAACGTTGAAAGTTAGGCCTTTTCGGGTAACAATTAAGTTAACCGGGGACTTAACAAAGTGGGTAAATGTCTTAAAGCCCTTATATGATAATTTCAAGGGCTCAATGTGCAAAACAAGTCATGAAAACGACCTTTAGAAGGGCCAGGGACCAAAACTGCAATTAACAAAAGTTTTGTTGGATGACCCTAGGGGCTCGCGTAGCGCGAGCATCAGCTGCACATGCAGTGGCGCTACGCCACTGCCTACTCTGGACAGAATTTGATTTTTTCGATTCTTTGTCTCCCACAGCCCTTGTAACCCCATTAATTCGACTTGCCTCTTCAAGATTGGCCCCTAAACAACCCCTAGAACATCTAGGACATGTGTTGATGAGTTGTGGTGAGTTGTAGGCTTGTGTGTCAACCAATTGTGGTGTGTAAATCCACTATAAATAGGCCTTCATTGTCACAAACATTCCTCACACCATTTCTGCATTCTTGGATCATTTCTGGAGCTCTCAAGCAGGTCCAACTGATCCTAAGTCGTGCATAGGACTCTTGTAAGTCTACTAGTCCTTCTTTATTTGAGTTTAGCTTGTTTAATTAGCTAAAAGTCAAACCGTCGTAAATACGGTTTGACTTCGAGATTAGTCATTTATGGCTCAGTCATATCTCGAATTGAAAGTAGTTATAGGTTGGTATTTATGAGGGTAATAAAACCCCAAAAGGGTTTCCCCTGATCACCATCCTAACCAGGTCAAATGTCGGGTCAAACCTTTAATTAAAAAGTCAACATAATGCTTAAAAGGTCATTTATGCATAATTAGCTATCTAGAACATATATAACATGTTCGATCATTGTTATAACTTAGTAATAAGTGTAAGAACATGTCCAAACATGTTCGACCCGACTATTTCCTGTTTAGACCCGGTTCGGAACCGAAAGTCGCAAAGCTTTGACTTTTGCTTTGACTTCAATTCTGACCCGTTTAGGTATGTTTTAGAAATACCTTAGAGCTTCATTTTGATCAGGTTACATGCTAGTATAACCCTCTGTGATTATACACCTCGGTTCATTAGTTATCCGATTAATACGCATGATTCCGTTAATTGCTCATATGTTGACCATTATGCCCTTTACACCTTAAAACGAGATTTATGAAAATGTAAAAGTGTAGAAACCTTAGTTACTGATATATAAACTTGTATGCAAAGTTTGACATCAGTTTGACTTGTAGATTAAGAGTTATGCTCAATATCGCAAAATTAATGCTTTATGTTAATAAAACGGCGTAATTAGCGTATAGCCTAGTTAAGCCGACTTTTTGGTATCAAACTTAATACCCACTGATGTAATATATTATTTTGGGATTTTTAAAGATTTTTAATTAATATTAGGCTGAGCATAACTAGTAGTCGTAGGCTTAATCCGGTAATTGTCGGTTTTGCCCTTACGGGCCATAAAATGAGTTTTACTTATCGAAACGACTCCAAACCTTTTTCTACTGATCACATATGTTAAATAAATTATTTTAAGCCCTCTGGAAATATAAAAATATCAGATTTGAGTATCGAACCCGGAAATGGCCTTTAATCGCCATAATTAGCGTTTTTAACGCATAGTATGTCTTAAAATCATATTGGACATACCCGGGTTGATACCTACTGATATATGAGGCAAATTATGATATTTTAACAGTAAGCAAAGGTCGATAAACTCAGACTTCGTTTTTGAGCTTTTCGGCTTATGTGAAATTACCAAAATACCCCTACGGGGCATAGTTTGGTTAAAGATGATAAAATTCACATATACGCTTTAGCCTACTGTTATAACTCATCAAATTAAGTATGTTTGCTGTTTACATCAGACCTGTAACTCAGTTAAACATTTAAACTCTGTTATAACCTTTCAAATGACCAAACTACCCCTACGGGGCCTAGTTTGTGTTTAAATACGTTTCGGGCATAATGAAAGACATCTTACTGATGTCACAACATATTTGAGGCACAATTAACTTAGGAAACATGTAGATGGCTCTAATGAATATCCGTCACGCTTATTACGCGTTCGGTTCGGTTTATGTAACAAGTTTACATAAATTAACCGAAACGGGTCAAAACTTATCGGTTTTATCTCAAAATCCAGAATGTGAATAATAAACCCATATTAAGCAAGTCTCTGAACTTGTCGGGTCTGAATCACATTCTATCCGGTCTTCGCTTAATCGTGCGTACGAACCGTATCTGTGAAACTAGCCGGTCTAAGCTTAAGCTTAATTAAAGACCCGTTAGGATTCTAATAGGTTATTACAACCTTCGTTCCAGATTAGGAGCCCAGTAAAAGTACTTGCAATTACTGTATTGGATTTATACTTTGCTCAGGTAAATACTCTTAACTTATTTTCCCTATACGGGCTTGGGATACGGTGTTATAAAAGTACCGCTTGGTCGGGTATGTAGACATGTAAATCGGATTGTGATTAATGTATTACATAACTCGTTCTATTATGTATTATTTGATGTATGGCCCTTGGGGGTTAAATGACCATGTCCCGGATATCCTTGGCATCATTTTACGAAATGGCCATGACCTAAGCACGGGGTGTAGGCGTACACCTGACAGATGCATTATGTGAAAACTGGTAATCCACTTAGGGGTATCATCCTTGTGGGCATTATACCGGAACTGGTAATCCACTTAGAGGATGATAGCCTGTGGGCATTATACCTATGGCGTGTCAGCTAATCTGTCCCGACGGACGGCAAATGAGTAAAACTGTAAACAAGATTATTTATAAATAATTGTCCCAAGTTATAAAGATATGTTTTGCCGAAGTGCATTCAAATCAATTTTATTAAACTCTTTTTAAATGAGTCAGTTGAGTTGTATTTACCAGTGTAAACTGACGTATTTTCCAAAAAGGCCAAGTGCAGGTGCTAGACGAAATAGGCTGGCTACTCCAGGCATCATTACTCAAGTTTCGCAAACTCTAGATGTCAAAGTCTGTTGAACAGTTTTTATTTTATTTCGATCCTTCTGTGGATAAACTTCCGAATATTGTGACATTTGATATTACAATAATAAATTCGGTTGTATTATATTTTCAATTGCTTCCGCTGTGCATATTGATATTGTGTTGTTTGACTATTATGTTGCCAACCATGACGTCACGATACTCCCCACCGGGCCCACCGGTGACACGTGGAAATAGGGGTGTGACACTTTGAAGACCCGACCCCGTATTTTTAGAGCCGGTTCAATCTGGCAAATCAGGTGCAAGAACCAGTGGGTTTTAACCCCTTGGGACCAGAAGATCATTTCTCCGGTGACCAAGCTAATATATGGATGATGACCCCGATCCGGAGATGCCACCGAGTGGGACACCGACGCATCCCGTCGAGATTTCTGACGGATCGTCCTTTCACGGTTCGGCATATCGAGGCCCAGACAGCTATGAAGCAAGGTTTGCCTCGTACCCATGGGAGTTCACTCCCCCTTTCCAGCCACAACATCAGCAGCAGCAGGATCCCTCTGAGGATTCTCGTTTTCAGGCGGTCATTCCACCGCCACCGCCGCCGCCAGAGCAGCAACCGCCTCCGGAGCCACCGAGGCGGAGAAGATCAGGAGCACGGATGTCCATACGAGGGGGATTCCATTTCAGCACCCCCAACCCTCCAGTGGCAGTCACTATCTGCCACTGTATGAAGACCCGCAGATGGGAGGGCCTTCAAACCTTGTTTCCGAGGTGGACTCCGCGCCAGTCGCACCACCATCACCACTACATATGGGTTTTAATAACCCAATAGCTTTTTACGCTGGTGCAGCAATATATAACCCTTTTGAGCAGCCATTCTGGCTACAATTACTACAATGCCCCCGATGTTGACCCATACCTTGTAGCGGCAAAATACAATGCTTTTCATCCTGAGGGGCCCTACGAAGCCCCCTATCAGACGGGATACCCAGCATATGGGTATCAATACCCACCACCTCCTCAACCTCCGCAGCAGCCGCAGCCGTCACAAATCCAACCACCGCAGCAGCAGGAGATTCTTCAGAGGTTGAGCCAGGTGGAGCGAGAAGTTCAAGAAGAGCGTAGAAGCCACCGAGGATTTCTTAAGGGTTTGGCAAATTTAATCAAAGGGAAGAACAGAAGGGATTAGTTAAATTCCTTATTTGTTTGTTATGTATTTCTTTAATTTCCAATTAAGTCCATGTGTGGACATCTTTTTATGTATTTAGTCCCTGTGAGGACTTGTATTTTCAGTTTAGCCCCTGCGTGGGCAAGTTATTTCTGTTAAAGTCCCGTTTAGGGCAAATATGTACTCCTTTTTAATTTTAGTGGAATGTTTGAATTTTAAATTTCATTTCTGTCATTATATGCATGAATATAAAGTATGAAAATAAATAAAACATCATTCCAATTTAATATTGATCTGCCTTTTATATTAAAAAAAATCTTGAAGGCAAAACCTAGCCGTGTGTCATTTTAAGACAGGGCCATGATGGTAGTTCCTTTTAAGATTTAACATCCTTGTTAACATCTGAAAACATGTTAACACTCCTGGAAAATGTGATTCGATAAAATCGCGTAAGTCATCCTTATATTGGATTCTTCAAATTCCTTTCTTATTTATTTAAACATCCATCTGTGATGTAGGGCCTACGGGCCATATTCATTGTCATATAAGACAAAAGACAGTTGTAGTCTACGACTCTCTGTCAAGAAAAGGTGATGAACTATGATTCAATGCCTTAATGCCTTGATCCTGTAAGATCATGGCTTATAATTTAAATTGTCCCTGTGACTTGGCCTTTTGTGCCATTATAATATATTAATAAATTATAACTGAGGAAAATTATAATGAAAAATCTTGAATGGATATGATTAATAAATTAACCAATATGGTTTATTAATACCATGGTTAATAAATTATCAAGATGACAATTCTGATATAGACTTCTGAATGAATCATTATCATTATTTTATGTAGCAA
The DNA here is from genome assembly GCA_030545235.1 of Helianthus tuberosus. Classification (NCBI taxonomy): domain Eukaryota; kingdom Viridiplantae; phylum Streptophyta; class Magnoliopsida; order Asterales; family Asteraceae; genus Helianthus; species Helianthus tuberosus. The sequence goes on along the minus strand of CM060371.1, from coordinate 100,378,701 downwards.
TCAAGCTACATGGCAGAATCTGAAGAAATCAACAGTCACCCTATAGAGAATCATGATACTACTAGAATCAACGTAACTGGTGCGGAACTTCAAGCATTGATTGACAATGCTGTTTCTAAAGCCATGGACAGGCAATTTAGAGAGTCTAGTGGTACACACTCTAAGACTCACTCTGTGGCTCATAGTAAGCCACCTTCTAAATCTCATGAGTCGAAGAAGGATGATGCCCAACACTCATCAAATCAGCACAGTATCTCGTCTAAGAAGATTGTATTCGATCAAGAGCCACGTACAAAGGCCTGTTCATATAAGTATTTTGTCTCCTGCAAGCCCAGGGATTTCACTGGGGAAAAAGGAGCCATTGATTGCATGACGTGGCTAGATGAGATGGATACGGTGGTTGATATTAGCGGATGTGCCGAGAAAGATATTGTGAAGTATGTTTCACAGTCGTTCAAGGGAGAAGCCCTAGCTTGGTGGAGGTCCTTAATCCAAGCTGCTGGAAAGATTCCGTTATACAACTTAACATGGGCTCAGTTTGTTGCTTTGATCAAAGAGAATTTCTGTCCTCAACATGAAGTTGAGAAGATCGAGACTGACTTTCTGACATTGGTTATGAGGAACTTAGACTGTCAGGTATATCTCACGAGTTTTAACACCATGTCTCGATTGGTTCCTTACTTGGTGACACCGGAACCAAAACGTATAGCCCGTTTCATTGGGGGGTTTAGCCCCGAAGATTAAAGCTAGTGTGAAAGCATCAAGACCTACTACCTTTAGGTCAGTAGCTGATTTGTCATTATCTCTTACCCTTGATGCGGTCATGCAGAGATCGCTTAGGAATTCTGATGCGGGAAGAGGAAACGTGAGGATGATAACTCACACCGTTCAGATAAGAAGCATAAGGGGAACTCTGATCACAAGAAGAATTCAGGGTTCAAGAAGGATGACCAACAGTCGGGTGAGAAGCCCAAATGCAAGACCTGCAAGAAGCGCCATCTAGGAAAGTGCAGGTATGAATCAAAATCCCAATCGCAACCTAGGGCTTGTGGGATCTGTAAATCTAGTGAGCATAAGACGTTGGATGGTAAGAAGATAAAAGATGCGACTTGTTACAACTGTAACGAGAAGGGGCATATCAAGTCTAACGGCCCAAAGTATGCCAAGAAACCTGAAGAAGGTAAGAAGACCAATGCTAGGGTCTTTCAAATGAATGCTCAAGAAGCAATCCAGAATGACAACGTGATAACAGGTACCTTTCTTATCAATGATGTTTATGCAAGGGTATTGTTTGATTCGGGTGCAGATAAGTCGTTTGTGGATGATAAATTTTGTAAGTTATTAAATCTGCCTGTTAAATCCCTAAGTATAAAATATGAAGTAGAATTGGCCGATGGTACCATAGAAACTGCTTCAACTGTGTTAGATGGATGTTTTATATCCATTAGGAACCACTCTTTTCCATTATCTTTGCTTCCTTTAAAACTAGCTAGTTTCGACATAGTGATAGGCAAGGATTGGTTATCTCATAACCAAGCCCAGATTATTTGTGACAAGAAACAAGTGGTTATCAAGACTCCGTATGGTGAGCCACTTACCATACAAGGAGATACTCAGTATGGGTTGCCTAAGCAAGTGTCTATGCTTAAGGGGTCAAGGTGTTTGAAGAAGGGTTGTGTCATTTACATGGCACAGGTGACTATTGATGAACCAAAGCCCAAGGTTGAAGACATCCCTGTCATTTCTGAATATCCAGACGTATTCCCTGAAGAACTACCTGGTTTACCACCAGATAGGCAAGTGGAGTTCAGAATCGACATTATTCCTGGAGCAGCACCTGTTGCAAGAGCACCTTCCAGGTTAGCACCGACTAAGATGAAAGAGTTGAGAACTCAACTGGATGATTTGTTGGCCAAAGGTTTTATTCGACCTAGCTCGTCTCCTTGGGGAGCACCGATTTTGTTTGTGAAGAAAAAGGATGGATCAATGAGTTTATGCATTGATTATCGATAGCTAAACAAGGTTACAATCAAGAACAGATATCCATTGCCCAGGATCGATGATCTGTTCGATCAACTGCAAGGAGCAAGCTACTTCTCCAAGATTGATTTAAGGTCAGGTTACCATCAGCTGAAGGTCAGAGATGAAGATGTACATAAGACTGCATTCAGAACCCATTATGGTCACTACGAGTTCTTGGTGATGCCTTTTGGGCTCACTAATGCACCAGCAGCGTTCATGGATCTCATGAATCGCGTATGCAAGCCTTATTTGGACAAGTTTGTCATCGTCTTCATTGATGACATTCTTATTTATTCGAAGAATCAGGCTGATCAGGAGAAACATCTGAGGTGTATTCTTAAACTTCTTCAGCAAGAGAGGCTCTACGCCAAGTTTTCAAAATGTGAGTTTTGGCTTCGTGAAGTCCAATTTCTTGGACATGTGGTTAGCGAGCGTGGTATCCAGGGGGAACCCGCTAAAATTGAAGCTATCATGAATTGGCAAGAGTCGAAGACACCCATAAAGATTCGTAGCTTCTTGGGTCTGGCAGGATATTATAGGCGTTTTATTGAAAATTTCTCAATGATTGCAGCACCCCTAACTTCATTAACTCACAAGAATATCAAGTTTGATTGGGGTCCTAAGCAACAAGAATCCTTTGATATTCTTAAACAGAAGTTAAGCAATGCACATGTATTGACATTGCCTCAAGGAATTGAAGGATTTGTGGTTTATTGTGACACATCGCACACAGGTATGGGAAGTGTGCTTATGCAGAAAGGCAAGGTTATTGCCTATGCTTCCCGATAATTAAAGGTGCATGAAAAGAATTACACCACCCACGACTTGGAATTGGGTGTCGTTGTATTTGCGCTAAAACTTTGGAGGCATTACTTATATGGTACCAAGTGTGTGATCTATTCTGATCATAAGAGCCTTCAGCATCTGTTTAACCAGAAGGACCTGAACATGAGACAGCGTCGATGGATGGAGACACTGAATGATTATGATTGTGAAATCCGATATCATCCAGGCAAGGCGAATGTAGTCGCCGATGCGTTAAGCAGAAAGGAAAGGATTAAGCCCATTAGAATCAATGCCAAGAGCATTGAATTGAAGAATAGCTTTAATGAAAGATTGTTAGCCGCTCAGAAGGAAGCTGTATTAGAAGCTAACTATCTGAATGAAAAAATGGGAGTCACTGCTGAACAGTTACCATATGGTAAGGATGGAATCCTAAGATTAAATGGACGAATATGGGTTCCAATCTATGGAGGACTTCGGGACGTTATCCTTCAAGAAGCCCATAGTTCCAAGTATTATGTTCATCCTTGAAGTGATAAGATGTATCAGGATTTAAAGGTAAATTACTGGTGGATAGGTTTGAAGAAATCTATAGCCACTTATGTGGCCAAATGTATGATGTGTACTCAGGTTAAAGCCGAACACCAGAAGCCATCAGGATTCCTACAACAGCCTGAGCTTCCCACCTGGAAGTGGGAAATAGTAACTATGGATTTTATCACTAAGTTACCGAAAACGAAGCGAGGAAATGATACTATTTGGGTTATAGTGGATAGACTGACTAAGTCAGCCCACTTCTTACCTATTAAGGAAACACACAACTCAGATAAGTTAGCTCAGCTATACGTGGACGAGATTGTATCTCTTCACGGAGTGCCAGTGTCTATCATCTATGATAGGGATACGAGATATACATCACATTTTTGGAAAAGCTTTCAGCAATCCCTAGGCACTCGATTAAACTTCAGCACTGCGTATCATCCTCAGACGGATGGTCAAAGCGAGCGTACAATTCAAACGCTGGAAGATATGCTACGAGCTTGTGTTATTGATTTAGGTGGAAGTTGGGATGATCATCTTCCATTGATTGAATTTTCGTACAATAATAGCTATCACTCGAGTATTCAAGCTGCACCGTTTGAAGCTTTGTATGGAAGAAAGTGCAGGACGCCAGTTTGCTGGGCAGAAGTTGGAGATGTCCAACTAACAGGACCTGATATAGTCCTGGAGACGACAGATAAGATTGTGCAGATACGTGATAGTCTCAAAGCTGCCATGGATAGACAGAAAAGCTATGCAGATAAAAGGCGTAAACCTCTGAAATTTGAGGTAGGTGACAAATTGTTGCTTAAGGTATCACCCTGGAAGGGGGTAATGCGTTTTGGCAAGAAAGGCAAGTTAAGCCCAAGATACATAGGACCATTTGAGATCATCGAATGTGTTGGAACAGTGGCTTACAAGTTAAACCTGCCTGAAGAGCTCAGCGAATTCATAATGTGTTCCACATCTGCAATCTGAAGAAGTGTCTAGCTGATGAATCACTAGCCATGTCACATAGGGATGTGCATATAGATGAGGGCTTAAAGTTTGTTGAAAAACCTCTGTTGATTGAGGATCGACAGGTTAAGAAACTTTGAAAGAAGCACGTACCGATTGTGAAGGTTAAATGGGATGCCCGTAGAGGTCCCGAGTACACGTGGGGAGTTGAGTCCACAATGAAACAGAAGTACCCTCATTTATTTCAGTAAATCTCGAGGTCGAGATTTCTTTAAAGGGAGTGAGGATGCAACACCTCGTAAAAATCACGACCAATACGATAAAGACACGTGTCATGGACTTTAAACATGTAAGGAATTATTTCCGAGGGACTAAAATTGTCAAACAATGTAAATATGTGAATAAAGGGATCCAAAGTGTCAACATGCCGTTCTTGTGCCTCTAATTGACCTCACACGACGTTCGTATTCTTTAACGAATAATTTATCGAACATTGGAAGTCGTTTGTGTTAAAAATAAGGATCTTGCGAAGCATAGGGGTTAAAAGTGTCAACATGTTGAAAGTAACCTCTGAGTGACCTTTTAACGAGCCCAAAAACATTGTAACAATTATATATTTTGATCTCAAGAATATTAGATATTAATTTTGTGGAGTTCTGAAGAAAACAAGACTTTTCGGGTGATCGTACAACTAACCGGGAGCTTAACGAAGTTAGTTTATGACCCAAGGTCCTTAAAAGTTAACTATGGGGTCCAAAATGTAATAAATGGAAGTTATATAAAGATTATATGGACCATGGACCGAAATTGCAAAGCCTACAAAGTTTTTACCGGATCAGAAGGTCTACGCGGCCCGCGTAGACTCCTCAAGGAGCTTACGCGGCCCGCGATGAATGCCCAGATGCAGAAAGATGTTGACAGCTGCGAGTTCAGCCAGTTCCACTGCCTTAGAAAGCTGGTTTTCGATTTCAGGGACTGAGCCAATGGTATTTCATGCATAGGGGACACCTGGGATGATTAGGAATCAATTGTAGACTGGTGTGGATTGATCTTGTGAGTTTTGAATTCCTATATAAGAGTTCTTGTTTGCTGGTTCACATGCTCATTCACAAAAATCATTCTCAACTCATCTCTGGAACTTCCTGGAGCTCAATCAAGTTTCCTCAAGTTCCTAATTCGTGCTAAGAGCCTTTGTAAGCATTCTTAGCTTCTCTAGTTCAAGTTTCATTAGCTTAATGACCAAAAGTCAAAGCCGTCGTAATTAAGCTTTGACTTAGTGATTAATCACTAATGGTCCAGCCATTATTCGAATTGAAAGTGGCTATGAGTTGGTAATTATGTGGGTAATAAGTCCTTAAAAGGGCACCCCCTGATTATCACTCTAACTTGGTCAATTGTCGGGTCAAACTTAATTTTAAAAAGTCATCAGAAAGCTATTTTTGAAAATAAACACATAACTAATAATGTAGAGGTTATGGAACATGTTTTAACACTAAAATAACTTGGTAAATAAAGTAGGAACATGTCTAAGCATGTTCAACCCGACAATTCCGAGTTTAGGCTCGGTTCGGAACCGAAAGTCGCAAAAGAAGACTTTTGCTTTGACTTTCAGTTCTGACCCGATTTATCTTGTTTTAGATATGCCTTAAGGTTCCTTTAGGACCATATTATAAGTTAGTAAAACCCTCTGAGGTTATACTACATGGTTCCTTATTTATCCGATTCATTTGCATGTTTCTGTTAAATGCTTAAATGTTGACCATTATGCCCTTTTTATATTAAAACGAGATTTTTGAAAATGTGAGAGGACAAAAACCTTTATTACTAATTTATAAACATGTCCTAAAAATTTGACATCAGTTTGAGGTCTAAATTAGGAGTTATGCTCAATATCGTAATTTGAAAGTTTTTTATTAATTAAACGGTATTTTTGGCATAAAGCCTATTTAAACCAAAATTTCGACACCAAACTTTTTACCCACTGATGTAATATAATATTTTGGGATTTTTGAAGATTTTTATTAATTTTTAAACTGATCATAACATGGGGTTCTTGCTTTGATTCGGTAATTGACAGTTATACCTTTTTTTGCTAATAAAATGAGTTTTACATAACATTTTGATACCAAACTTTTTGCTACTGATTTCATATGATAAATAAAATATTTTAAGCCTTCTGGATTGATAAAAATCTCAGCCTTCCTTATATAACCTGAAAATCGCCTAAAACCAACTTTTTACGCATTATAAACGCATAGTATGGGTTAAAACTATTTTTGACACATAAGACTTAATACCTACTGATGTTTTAAGTAAATTTTTATACTTTAACAGTAAGTAAAAGTTTTGAACTCAGATTTCCAAATTTGACCTTTAAAGCTTATGTGAAATGACCAAAATGCCCATACGGTGCATAATTTGGTTATAAATAATAAATTTCACATATATGCAATACCCTACTGATATGACTTGCAAAAATAAATATTTTTACTGATCATTTTAGACCAGAACCTCATATTAATACTTAATCTCTTTTATAATCTTTAAAATGACCAAAATACCCCTACCGGGCTTAAATTGATTTAAAATCCGTTTTAGGCATAATGGAAGGTATCCTACTGATATCACAACATATTTAAGGCATATTAACTTGTGAAACCTGTATATGACTCATTGGTTACCCGTTATGCCTTTTTCGCGTTCGGTACGGTTTATGTGACTAGTTTTCATAAATTGACCGAAACGGGTCAAACCTTATCATTTTCACTTCAAAATCCAGAATGTGTTTAGTTTACCCATAGTATACAAGTCTTCATACTTGTCGGGTCTAAATCACATTCTAATCCGGTCTTCGCTTAATCTTGCGTTTGAACCATATATCTTTCTTTAAAACTAACCGGTCTAAGTTTAAACTTAAGTAAAACCCGTTTGTAATCTAATAGGTTATTAAAACCGTCGTTCCAGAGTTAGGAGCCCAGTAAAAGATATTTGCACTTGCTGATTGTATACGGCTGGGATAAATTTGTATAATTTGCTCAGGTAAATACTTTTAACTTATTTTCCCTTATACGGGCTTGGGGTACGGTATATAAAATTCCGCTTGGTCGGATATTGAATTTTTAATCATATGAAGGTTAAATCATTGAGATAACCCGTTTAATCTGTTTTGTTTGTTTTAAGCCTATGGAGGGTTAATGACCATGTCCTGGATATCCTTGGCTCATTCATTGAAATGGCCACGACTTACGCACGGGGTGTAGGCATACACCTGCCGGTGCGTATGTAAAATAATATGCCCGCTTGTTCAAGAATAACTCGCTGTGGGTTTATTTATGTGGTGTGTCTATTAATCTTTAACCTGGTGTTCAACCCGGGCTACTGAACGTATAACAAACATATAATTCTTTTACAAGATTATTTTTAAATAATTATCCCAAGTTATAAAAGAATATTTGTGCCTTGTGCATTTAAATCAATTTTCATAAATGTTTTTCAAAAGAGTCGGTTAATGGTATTTACCAGCGTAAACTGACGTATTTTCCAAAAGGTTAAGTGCAGGTACTAGGCGGAATAGGCTGGCTACTCCTGAGTGAATTAAATAAAGAATTCTGCAAGCTTTATCACTTTAAAATTTTTTTGAACAATATTTCCTTTGTTTTGATCCGCCTGTGGATCCTTTTACATTCCGTTCGTAATACTCATGTTACTTTCGATTCGGTTTGTAATATTATTACTTTTAGACTTCCGTTGTGCTTTGAACTGTGATAAATTGACTATGATGATATCAACTACGTCACGATACTCCCCAACGGGCCCACCGGTAATATGTGGAAATATCGGGGTGTGACAATGTCTCTCGGTGATTGTGAGCTTGGGGTTTGAAAAGGTCTCGGTGATTGTGAGCTTGGGGTTTGAAAAGCAAACGGGTCAAAAACATTTTGGGCGTCTAAAGAGTAATCATAATAACTGGGTCGAACCATCGTCGGACCGTGTTGCATCCAATTTTGGATGGGTTGGGTATCATAACCGAAAGGTTGATGCATGGGTTGGTTAAAATAAAATGGAGGTTGGGTTTGATTCGTAAACCCAAGGTGGGGATGAAACGGCACACTAGAACCACCCGAACCACCACGTTTATCTTGAGCCCTCGCCTTCGAACCGGACCCTACCATTTTTTCTTGCCTTCACCTTTGTTTGAGCCTTCCATTTTTTTGAAAAGATTTGAAAGAATGAGAGTGAAATGTTGTGAAAATGGATGTTGAGTTTGTTTGGTGAAAATGGAAATGAATTTGTGTAATTTATAAAGGTAAAAAAGGAAATTTTTTTTTTATTAATCCCAACGGCATTATAGCCGTTTGACACAACTCCCCGCATCGGCATGGCTTCACCGCGTGATCAAAGAAACCGAATCGGCAAAGGGTCGACGGCGATGTTTGCCGCGTGGCAAAGTGCTTTGTCGAACCCTTTGTCGCACCCACACTGGACACCCTTATATCAGATCTTACTTAGGGGATGTTTGGCTAAGCTTATTTAACTCAAAAAATAGTTTTTGTTAAAAGGACTTATTGAATTATGACTTTTTGAAAATGAGTTTTTAAAAAAAATGTTTGAATTAGCTTATGTGGTGGGAAAAGCCAATAACTCAATAAGTTGTTTTTTAAAAAGTATTTCACTTAGCTTATTAATGTAAATTGACTAAAAAGGACAATGTTATAAGGAGATTGAAAAAGCCAAAATGTTCTAACTTAGGGCATTTTTGTAATTTTTTATAAAAAGCTATAAGAAGCTTCAAAAAGCCATAATTTTCTAGCTTTTCAAAATTGACTTTTCCTCTTTATACAAGAAGACATTTTAAAAAGTACATTTGAGTTTGCCAAACACTTTTTGTCCTTATGAACTTTTTTATAAAACTCAATAAGTTATAAGAAGGTGTGGAAAATCTTAGCCAAACACCCCCTTAATACAAGTTGATCATTCCCGGGACTTGCAGGTTCACCGAAGAAGTGGCGTTGCAGCTGGTGGGGTGGAGAAGAGGGTAGGTGGGTGGGGTTGGGGTGTTTTAATTTGGAATATGAAGTGTTTGTAGGTATGGGTTGGGTGGAGGATGAGGCTTAGTAGGTGGTCGTGGTGGTGTGGAGAAGGAGGATGATGGTTGGGTAGTGGTGGGGGCGAGCCTCACTTAAATCATTTAATACAATGTTTTAAATACCGGTATGAACCGGCCTTTTATACCGGTTAAACCAAATATCGGACACGAGTCCGGTATGATAAAGGTCGGTAAAACCCGAATACATTATGTCTTATGTACCTGCGGTAAATCCGGTTCTACCGGTTCAAACCATTGAACCGGTTTGCATTATCTTAAGATTTGATTTCTTAATTTTAATAAAATACAATATTAAGATAATATTGATCTTCCATATTTTCGGTAATTAACCTAGTGCCTTCTATTCCAATGTTTCGTCGTTGTTGAAATTGTTACTCGCCTCTTACAATGCAATATTGTTTATAACTAATAAAAATATTCTTAAAATGCTTAATAATTTACAATAAAAATAGTTGTTTTTAGATAAAACTATGATTAATTACATAAATCCTAGTTGAGATTGGATTGGTTTTTAGATGAATTTGTATTTTATGGAATTTATAGGGTTAACTAGTAACCCGGTTCAACCGCCCGATATAACCCGGTTCAACCGGTTGAACCATTTTAGAGCACAACCCGGTATGACTTAAAAACCGGTTTTTAAAACATTGATTTAATATATATATCTTTTAAATAATAAGTTGGATTTTTATGTTTAGTAAGGACAATTTAGTAAGCTCACACCAACTTAACTGACCAGACTAACTGACATTTACTCAGGGGACTATCCGAGTAACAAAATAACAAACCATAGTGAACATGTCTGCTATTTCCAAAAGATAGGGACTAAACGTGAAACTACAGGGAGTATCCGAGCAATTAACTCTATATTTTTTTAAATAAAATTCTCAGTAATACAAAGTATGCACAAATATATTTCTGGGTTTCGTTGAACGCACATATTACAATATATTTTTTTATTCAAATATAAAATCCATAATATTACAAAATAATAAAAAATAAATAAATATACTTTCACCAGAAAAAAATCATATAAGCTAATTATGATTAGGTAATAGGTAAATAATAAATAAAAGGCTTAAGATAATAAATATTTTGCAATCAATACTAGGGTAGGGTGTGTACTAGAGTAGATTGCAAACTGCAACACCCGGATTGTAAACTGCAACACCCGGGTTTGCTCTTGTAACTTTCACAATTTCAGCGTAATATCATGTTAGTTTTGAAAATTTTAAGGATAAAACTCAGCAATACATTTTTTTCTTAGAACATCTTTAGATCTTTTTAAGTGAGGTTCACTTTAGAAAAGCAAACGTGAACAAAATAGTCAGTTCGATAACCAATTTGGTTATGAAAACATTGGTGTAGTGCAAATTACATTGTTTTATATAGTTAGGCAACATATGTGAAAATATCCAAAGTGTTAGACCATGCGTAGTCGTCAAGTTTCGGGTGTTTTTTACAAATCCACGCCCAATCACGCCTGATCTTCCGCCCTCATGGACGTTGTTTTGGAGAAATTGGGTTGAAGCGTTCTTTATACAACGCCATAGAGGAGAAGGGTTTGGCCAATAGTAGGATTATTAGTTTAAAAAAAATAATAATAATTGTGTAATTATGGGAGTGTCACATGTCGAACAACGCCCAAGGGTGGAGGCATTATCCCACTACACCCATTTCTTCAAAACGCTCATTTGCTGACTAGGATGATACGTGGCGGGAAACGCCCATAGGTGGGCATTATTCACCCTTAGACCATGCGTAGTGGTTTGAGCAATAATGCCCCCACCCTTGGGCGTTTTTTGCCACGTGTCAGTCCAGTAAGCAAGGGGGCATTATTGGGCGATTTTACAAAACAGGCGTGAGATAATGCCCAATAATGCCCCAACCAATCATTACACAATTATTGATTTTTTTAAATTAAAAACTAATAATACTTAATTAAATAAAAAAATTACAATATTAAACATAAAAAAAGTAAAAAGGGGGTAAAGTTAAAAAATACTAAAAAAATAAAATACATTAATTTTCGTCTTCGCTTTCTTCATCCTCGCCAACTTCGTCTTCCTCGTCCTCCGTTTCTTCTTCACCCTCAAGTGGGATATACCGAGTCGTCCATGCATGTTGTACCAAATCAACCATTAACACGGAATGGTACGGTTCGTAACGCAATTCTCGTGCATTATTCACTCTTTCTTCCATTGACGCCTGCGGATGCTCCTCCTGAACGGCTTCCGGTACATAATTCTGGCATATCGCCTTTCCTTCGTCTTCCAAAATCATGTTGTGCATGATTATACAAGCGTACATAGCATCTCTCATTTTTTACTTGGTCCATGCACGACAAGGATTTCTCAAATAGTGTCATCGTTGTTTAAGAACCCCAAAGCATCTCTCAATGTCTTTTCGTGAAGACTCTTGAACCTTTTTAAAATGTGCTCTTTTTTCATCGATAGGATCACTAAACGTCTTCACGACAATCGAATACCTAGGATAAATTCCGCCGCACAAATAATATCCATGAGGGTAGTAGTTTCCGTTTGCGTAAAAAGACGCTTTTGGAGCTCTACCAGAAATCCAGTCCTCTAACAACGGAGATTGTTCAAAAACATTTATATCATTGCATGACCCGACCATGCCAAAGTAAGCCGGCCACCTGAAGAATAACAGTAGTGAGTTTTGAGCCTTTAATTGAGCATACAAATACACATCTTTAAACTAAATGCTCACCTTTCGTTTCTTGTGTGATTAGCCGCTTGGTTTCTTACGACTCTAGAACTTGACATGACAATACATTCCCGGTCCTTACCAACTTAAACCCAAGTAAGTAAATGATGGAGGCATTAGGACTAACCCTTTTTATTTCAACACTATTATTTTTCATTCTTTTACCACCTACCCAAAATGTAACACCTCGAAAATTCACGTCCTATAATGTGTTGACATGTGTCATGAAGTTTGAACGTGTGAAAGAATGTTATAAAAGGACTAAAGTTGACAAACATGGAAAGTATGTGATTATACGGGTTCTAAGTGTCAACAGTGAATAAATATACTTCATAATAACCATACATGATGTTTATAACCTCAAACGAATAAATCATGGATCATACGAAGCAAAAAGTGAGAGATTACAAACTACAGGGGTTAAATGTGTCAACATGTTTAAAGATATACATCTGAGGGACCTTTTGACAAACCTGAAGCTTTGTAAATGTTAATTATGCTCACTAGAATGCACGATATAAATTTCATAAAGTTTCGTTATCGTATGAGAAAGTTATGATCAAATTCGTGTGCGAGGGGTTAAAGTGCAAACATTGAAAGTTAAGACTTTTCGGGTTAACCGGAAGTGTTCAGGGACTTGGCAAAGTAGGTATAAGTCCTAAAGCCCTTGTGGGTAAATATAAGGGGGTCAAAATGCAAGAAATAACCTTAGTTGCCCCTTCGTGAAGCCAAAGGTCAAATTGCAAAACAATAAAAAATGAGAATTCTGATTTTTGAGGGCCAAGCAGCCCGCGTGGGCCTTAATGAATCTTGAGGCGGGCCGCGTAAGGCCGCCAGATGCAGAAAAACAGTGTAACACCCCGTGTTTTCACGAGTGAAAGTCAAAGTCAAGGTCAAAGTCAACGACCGATTTCGCGCGACTTGACTCTTAGAAATGTTTCTATTTTAATTATATTATGTGGAGTATATGTCGTACATTACAATAATCGAATCGTGTTTACCATATTTCAATCGACCTACGACTGTGAAGGATAGGAAGTAACAATGTGATAAAGTTAATCAAGCTATGCTAATCAAATCGACATCGAACCGTAACTCGAACTGTACATGTTACTTGTTAGTTATACGTGTGTGTGAGCCTTACGTCTTACCTGTGCATGCTTACTTTATGTTATGTGTGATAATCAAGCGAACTCAATCGAACTCAAAGTCTAACTCGAATGTAAACGAACCCAAACCCGAATTCCGAGTCGAACCCTATAAGAAGTAGTTGGGACTGAAAGTAATTTGACTAGGACACCCTATCGAATCGCTCGCAATCGAACCCGAAGCAACATCGCGCCAAACATACCCAAGCAGGCGGCATCCGCACGGATGGTCAATCCGCACGGATTGCCAATCCACACGGATTACCAATCCGCACGGATGACCAGTCCGCGCGGATAGCCTACCCGGGTACGTGCCATGCGCACGGCTCACCCTTTCCCTTTTTAGCATCCTATAAATACACGGGTCACTCTCCACTTTATCCACTTTTGGCAAGTGACGTCCGAACCGCACGCATTCTTCACTTTTTCTCAGATTTCTCCCAAACCAGGTAAGATCTTGCACTAATTCTTGTACATCTTTGATCACTACACAATTCTACACATTTCCATCTTTCAAATCTTCACTTTTAACCATGAAATCATCCGGATTTGAGGTATTCTCGGGTGACGTCATCGTGAAGTTCTTATGAACTTCAAGCTTGACCTCATTCCACCAAGAATAACTCAGATCTAAACGATTTCTACAAGATTTCACAATAACTTCACCTAGATCTAAACTTTTCTAAGGATAAAAGAGTTGAAAGAAATAAACCTAAGTTCTCTCCTTCTTTTTCCCTTAAGAATCGGTACGAATCTGATCGGTTCTAGTCTCTACTCGATAATAGTGATGCACTAGTTCCAGATCTGGAATCCTACCCACAGACAACTGATTTCGGGGTCAACCGGAATGACAGTTCTGAGTCGCCGACAGGCCGAGTTAGGGTGGTTCCTGACCGGTCTAGTCACGCGGGTGAGAATACAATTCCAAGTGGTTGCCACGTAACCAGAACGTCTCGATAAACAACAACAGAAACCAAGAGTAGACGAACGGGACAATCAGACCAGAGACTGTCCGCACGGACCAGTTGTCCGCACGGACAAACTGTCCGCACGGACAAGCTGTGCGCACGGATTACCATCCGCACGCACAGGTCCTCCGGACGGGTTGCCACCCGGACGAGCTACCCTTGGGACCCACTTTCCAAACAAGGTTTGAGTATCGACGAATGAACAATCCGGACAGACGACCTCTGAAAGGATTACTCTTCGGATCATGAGATACTAAGGCCTTCAACTAAAATTCAAACAATGGTCATCCGCACGGCCAAGTCATACGCACGGACAGACTATCCGGACGGATGGTCCCTGCCCGCGCGCACCGACTGTCCGCACGGATCATCACTGTCCGCACGGACTACCATACGCACGGATCGTCGACCGCGCGACTGGCTTGGAAGGTAGAAACACTTATGTGATTTCTAAATGCTACAACGAAAACTCCAAAGCACAAGCCATCATACACAAACACATCTCACACTTAGGAAGAAACAATCCACTTGAACGTTTATCCGCACGAACAACTTGCCCGTACGGATATGTCGTCCGCACGCACAACTAACCCGCACGGATTACCATCCGCACGGACAGTCGTACGCACGGATAACTTATCCGGATGGATCACCATCCGCACGCATCACCATCCGCACGGATAGGTAATGCGCACGGATGACTCCCTCTCACGGATTGCTGATCCGCACGATCAGCCATCCTAACCACTCTCACTTTGTACTGTTTTACCTGCCACTTATCGTTGCGTTATCGAATCTATTCAGGCTAACCGTACTCGCTGTAAAGCGCTCCCTTCAATCCACAATCGCTGTGAGTATACTCGAACCCTTTTTGCTTTAGCACTTTTGGGTGTTACATACGCTACAACTAATCAAACTACAACTATCACACTACTCAAGCTATTTTAACGCTTAACCATTAATGCATGTTATACGTGGCTTATGAATGCTTGTTTGTTATGTTTACACATGGAATGTTGTCTACCTGCCTTAGCAACGATAGTACTATAGTTTGGACTCAGCACCCGTTCACACGGGGGTTGTTAAGGATCTTTTACTTGCATGGATTACAGTGGTAATCATGTATTGCGAACTGCCTCGGGCAGTCAACCCGCAGTCATTGGTATCGATGGATCTATGTCGATAACTAACGTGCTTCATTTCACTATGTGTACGTGCTGGTTACGCGTAAACGAATTCAAACTCTATATACTATTATCAAACTTGTATGCTCACCTTTACATTTTATGTATTGACATTATTTTAACGTATGTGATAGGTGCCTAGGTTGTTTTTGTGCTTCTCGGGCTGTGATGAAATTGAAGCTAGGAACTGGAGTCCTAGAAACCAACGAATAAATTGTCATGTTTAAATCTGAGTTGTCGGAACAGAATGTTTGTTTAGATTTTGTCTGTAATAACTTGTTTGCTATTTGAGACATGGTATGGGACATGTTAACTTAAATTGAATGGTAATGATAGTTGTTATGGAAACTCCTGGACAATCTGTTTCGCTCAGTGCTGCGCCCCGATGATTCCGCCATCGGTTGGGGTGTGACAAATTGGTATCAGAGCCATAACTATAGGGAATTAGGCAAGACTCGACCTAGTCCGGGTCGAAGTCTTAGAGACATAGTCTATAGTTAAGAACCAACAGACCAACTCACGCGTATGTGCAAACTCGCCACTATCACTCACTCTTTTCTAGCACTACACTCGAATTTTCAGGTTGTGAACAGGTAATGAGGCCGAGAATAGGTGTGAAAACCGCAAACTCTCGACTAAAGTTGCCTAATCAACCTACGTTTTAGCTACAAACGAGGAGAATCATACCAAATCAGGAGTGAAATCCATATTTTGATGAATAATCTCCTCAATTTTTTATCAAAAACGAGGACGGAAGTTGCAAGATAGGGGTGAAACCCTAACCTTGACGACTCGTCCCGCTTTTATACAAAAACTCCCACCAAAGTTCGATGGACTCCAACGATCTAAAGACACAATATAACCAATGGGAATTGCGCCAACGCCCAAGAATCAAGACAAAGGCATAGTCCTGGAGGTAATTGTGCAGGATCCTTGCGAATAGTCGAGCCACTTTGGTTAGTCGAAGTCTATTAGCCACAGACAATCTACCTTCGATTTAATGATCTTTATGGAAATTTTATGCATTTTCTATTATTTGTTAACGTTTTGAGGTACTATTGGTTTCGACCCAACACTATTGCTTCTGCTAAAGCACAAAACCCACACAACTCATCGCTAACGAATCAACAATAGAATCAGTCAAGGTGCTTTGTATGCTCGTAGGTACTTCTAGTGATTAAGTTATGTGTATCTTGCTATTGTGCTTATCTGTTTAGAAATATTGTGATTATGTGCTCTATGTGTTTACGTGATTTTGTGCGATTTTGTGATTTTGTGGCTATATGCGTTTACATGGTGCGTGTTACTGAGCTTTAGTAGTAGTAGACGTGTGAGGTGAGATTCGAATACATGTGTTGAGTTCCATGGCGATGTCTATTACAGAAAATGTCGTCTGGATCCCGTCATCCACTCTCTCGCCATGAAAAGAAAGACAGACGTCTTGCTTCCATCGTCGCGAAAGCTGTAGCAAAGGCAGTGAGCGATGCCTATGAGAATGCCAGCAAATCATCCGAGGAATCGAGGACTGAGGGTCCTAGAGCTGTCGCAAGACCTTTCAGTTTCAAACAATTCAAGTCATGTGGGCCGAAAAAATTCACAGGCGAAGGAGGTCCTACTGCTCTATTCCACTGGTTTGACTCTATCGAGGTTACTCTACGACAAAGTGGTTGCCCTGATGACCTTCGAACTCTGAACGCTACCGGCGTCTTTCAGTCCCGTGCTTTGGACTGGTGGACGGCCGAGAGGAACAAGAGAGGGAATGATGCAGCTTACGGTTTGTCGTGGGACGAGCTCAAGGAAGTCATGCTAGAGGAATTATGCCCTCCTCACGAGCGTCAAAAGCTTGAAGATGAATTTTGGCACATACAACAGAAGGATGGAGACAATGCTGGTCTCACTGCTCGCTTCAAACAGCTCAGCATTATCTGTCCCGACCAGGTCAAGACTCCCGATATGACCATCAAGAAGTACATCCGAGCTTTGCCCGACTGCGTTGCTAATTTCGTGCAAGCGACTAAGACTACCACGATCGAAGAAACCTATCTGTTGGCCGCTGAGATCAATGACAAAAGGGTTAAGGCTGGGGTGTGGGATAAGACCTCCAAGCATCTGCATCAAGCTACCGCTACTGCACCAGCTACCGAAACCACCTCGTCAAGCAACAAGAGAAAGAACAAGAGAAAGAACAGCTCCACCAACAAGAACTGTGCGATTACTGCTGCACCGATTCAAGCTGTACCTGCCCAACAACGTCAAGTAGCGGCGCCTGTGGCCAATGCACCGCCTGCAAAGCATGCATATACTGGGCCACATCCACTTTGCCCTACTTGCACCTATCATCACCCGACTGCTATTCAATGCCGTTTCTGTGCTCATTGCAACGTCTACGGCCACTTTACTGCCAACTGCCGTATTCGTCAAACTCCTGCCAATCAAGCTCAACTCGCTGCCCCACAGGGTCAACAAGCTCCCCCGGCACCCGCAGTCAAAGCCAGAGCATGCTTCACGTGCGGCGACCCGAACCATTTCGCCAACATGTGCCCGAACAGGGTGGTGAAACAAGAACCACAACAGCAGCCGCCACAGCAGCAGCAACAGCAACAACAGGCAGCACGCGCCAGAACTTTCAATCTCAATGTGCGTCAAGCCCAGGCCGACAACAACGTGGTCAATGGTACGTTCCTTGTGAATGGTATTTATGCTTCATGTTTGTTTGATACTGGAGCCGATAATTGCTTTGTGTCACTCAAATTTGAGAAACTCCTTAGTCGTAAACGTTCCCGACTCTCCTCTGCGTTCGATGTTGAAGTCGCTACCGGAAGAACCGTCGCTGTAAACTCTGTTATTCGTGATTGCACTCTCGAGCTCAACAATCACATCTTCTCAATCGATCTCATTCCAATGCAACTAGGAAGCTTTGATGTCATAGTAGGCATGGACTTTCTTCGCGAAAACCATGCCGAAGTTGTGTGCTTCGATAAAATGATTCGTTTTTCGCTCGCAAACGGTGATTCGTTGTGTGTTTTTGGTGATACTGCTTCGAAGGGTCTCAAGCTTATGTCATGCCTACAAGCTAGCAAGTATCTCCGCAAGGAATACAGGGCTTTCTTGGCTCACGTTGTAGCAGCGGAGAAGGAAAAGAAAGAGAAGAAGGAAGTGAAAGACGTTCATGTGGTTCGAGAATTTCCTAATGTTTTTCCAGAGGATCTTCCCGGACTACCTCCTAAGCGTGATATTGACTTTCGCATTGATCTCATTCCTGGAGCTAATCCTATCGCTAGAGCTCCATATCGACTCGCGCCGTCCGAAATGCGCGAACTCTCAACCCAACTCCAGGAATTGCTTGAGAAAGGCTTTATTCGCCCAAGCACCTCTCCTTGGGGCGCACCGGTACTTTTCGTCAAAAAGAAGGACGGGTCGTTCCGGATGTGCATCGACTACCGGGAATTGAATAAGTTGACTATCAAGAACCGCTATCCTCTGCCCCGAATCGACGATTTGTTTGATCAGCTACAAGGCGCTACGTGTTTCTCGAAGATCGATTTACGTTCAGGATATCATCAGCTGCGTATACAAGAGGAAGATATACCCAAAACCGCGTTTCGCACTCGTTACGGCCATTACGAATTCGTTGTCATGCCTTTTGGCCTAACCAATGCACCAGCAGTTTTCATGGATCTGATGAATCGAGTGTGTAAACCATATCTCGACCGTTTCGTCATCGTGTTCATCGACGATGTCTTGATCTATTCCAAAACGAGAGCCAAACACGCGCAACATCTACGTTTAGTTCTCGAGTTGCTCCAGGGGAACCAACTCTACGCCAAATTCTCCAAGTGCGAGTTTTGGTTGGGGTAGGTTCAGTTTCTGGGTCACATCGTAAATAGTCAGGGTATTCACGTCGATCCTGCGAAGATTGAAGCTGTTAAGAGCTGGGTTACGCCTAAGAACCCGTCCGAAGTCCGCTCTTTCCTCGGGCTAGCGGGCTATTATCGACGATTTATCGAAGGATTCTCGAAGATTGTTGTACCACTTACCTCTCTCACTCATAAGGACCAGCCTTTTGTCTGGGGAACCAAACAAGAGTCTGCCTTTCGAACCCTCAAACACATGCTTTGCAATGCTCCTGTTCTCACACTACCCGACGGAAACGATAATTTCATTGTCTACTGTGATGCTTCCAACCTTGGTCTCGGTTGTGTCCTAATGCAACGAGACAAGGTCATAGCTTACGCATCTCGTCAGCTCAAAATCCACGAGAAGAACTATACAACCCACGATCTCGAGCTAGGCACAGTTGTTTTTGCATTAAAGATTTGGCGACACTACCTGTATGGTACAAGGTGTATGATCTTCACCGATCATAAGAGCTTACAACACATCTTTAATCAAAAGGAACTAAATATGCGTCAACGCCGGTGGGTAGAACTTCTCAACGATTACGACTGTGAGATTCGTTATCACCCAGGCAAAGCAAATGTTGTTGCCGACGCCCTTAGCAGACGGAGCTATCTGCTGAGCACTCGTAATGTTCAAGCCCAGCACAACCTCGAAGCTCTCATTCGCGACGCCCAACATGCATGTTTCAACGAACGCACCTTGAAGAAAGAAAGAATCTACCACGATGGAGCCCAGCTTGTGAGCAAATCAAATGGGATATTCCACTTCTTAGACCGAATTTGGATTCCCAAGCGAACCAACCTGTGACAGATTATCATGGACGAAGCCCACAAATCCCGATACTCTATCCATCCCGGTGCTGACAAAATGTATCATGACCTTCGATATAGGTACTGGTGGCCGAGTATGAAACGGGATATCGCACTCTACGTCGGAAAATGCCTAACCTGTGCTAGAATCAAGGCTGAACATCAAAGACCCTCTGGCTTGCTCGAACAACCACCAATCCCCATGTGGAAGTGGGAGAGCATAGCTATGGATTTCGTAACCAAGCTTCCAACCACGTCATCAGGTCACGACAGCATTTGGGTTGTTATTGACCGTTTGACTAAATCAGCTCACTTTCTGCCGATACGAGAAGACTACAAGGTAGAACGATTAGCCCGAATCTACACCGACGAGATCATTTGTCGACATGGGACGCCTCGTGACATCATCTCTGATCGTGATGCTCGGTTCACTTCATGATTGTGGGAAACGTTTCAAACGGCACTCGGTACAACGCTTAATCTAAGTACTGCGTTCCACCCACAAACCGACGGTCAGACTGAAAGAACGATTCGTACGCTTGAAGACATGCTCCGTTCGTGTGTTCTAGACTTCGGTGGTAATTGGGATAGACACCTTCCGTTAGTCGAATTCTCGTATAACAACAGCTACCAGGCTAGCATTCAGATGGCACCTTTCGGGGCCTTATACGGAAGAAGATGTCGATCGCCTATAGTGTGGCACGAGATCGGTCACTCGCAATTAACCGGTCCAGAGCTGCTACAAGAAACGACAGACAAAATTTTCCAAATTCGGGACAACCTAGCGAAAGCTCGGGATCGACAGAAAGTTTACGCCGATAAAAAGCGCAAGCCCAGTGAATATGGCGTTGGTGACTACGTACTCCTAAAGGTATCACCTTGGAAGGGTGTAGTCCGATTCGGCAAGAAAGGGAAACTCGCACCTCGATATGTGGGACCTTTTAAGATTCTGGAGAGGATCGGAAAAGTCGCCTACAGACTCGAATTACCGGAGGAACTTAGCAATGTCCATCCGACTTTCCACGTGTCAAACCTCCGGAAGTGCATCGCCGACCACGATCTACATGTTCCTCTAGATGATCTACAAGTGAACGAAACATTACACTTCGTGGAAAAGCCTGTCGAAATCATGGATCGCCAAACCAAAGAACTCAGACGCTCCCGCATTCCTATTGTGAAAGTCCGATGGGAAGGCAAACGAGGCGCGAAGTTCACTTGGGAACTCGAAAGCGACATGAAGGCAAAGTATCCACAGTTGTTTAACGAAGGAGTAATGTCTGCTTAAGAAAGGCAAGGTGGCAAAATGTAAATAAAGAAAGATTCCTTATACCCTTGGCCTATAAATAGAACCCTTAGGGTTAGTTTAAGGACTTTTGCTCATTTGGTGGTTTAGAGAGATAATCTTAGAAAGAGAGAAACTAGAGGGAGAAAGTTCTCAACGTGATTTTCGGAGTTTGTACACGTTATACGGATCAATAGAATCACGGTTATTGTATGCGTTTAATTTAGCAATTTTCAAAGAAAAACGTGACAGGTAAGAAAGATGAAGAAATTGCTCAAATCTGAGCAACCGAACTCCTGCTCAGATACCACTTGTAGAATCGGTTTTGACTCCGTTACGATTACGTTTAGTCACACACGTTCACAGATTCCGCACGTCGAACGTGTTGTTACGCAATCGAATCAGAGATAAATCCGGACCTACAATAATCTAAATTTCTCACAAATGGCTTTGAATTACGATCTGAAACTTTATAGGCTTTTAGATCAGGTATTTTCGCACATCATATCCTAAAATCAGCAATTTTAACCGTAAAATCACGATTAATTCAACGATTTTCAATAGTCCGAACAAAGGACTCTCACATGTGATCCACGGTCAGTTACGGCTTCCAGCTTAATTTTGGGACGAAATTCCCTAAACAAAGGGAGGCTGTAACACCCCGTGTTTTCACGAGTGAAAGTCAAAGTCAACGACCGATTTCGCGCGACTTGACTCGTAGAAATGTTTCTATTTTAATTATATTATGTGGAGTAAATGTCATACATTACAATAATCGAATCGTGTTTACCATATTTCAATCGACCTACGACTGTGAAGGATAGGAAGTAACAATGCGATAAAGTTAATCAAGCTATGCTAATCAAATCGACATCGAACCGTAACTCGAACTGTACATGTTACTTGTTAGTTATACGTGTGTGTGAGCCTTACGTGTTACCTGTGCATGCTTACTTTATGTTATGTGTGATAATCAAGCGAACTCAATCGAACTCGAAGTCTAACTCGAATGTAAACGAACCCGAACCCGAATTCCGAGTCGAACCCTATAAGAAGTAGTTGGGACTGAAAGTAATTTGACTAGGACAACCTATCGAATCGCTCGCAATCGAACCCGAAGCAACATCGCGCCAAACATACCCAAGCAGGCGGCATCCGCACGGATGGTCAATCCGCACGGATTGCCAATCCGCACGGATTGCCAATCCGCACGGATTGCCAATCCGCACGGATGACCAATCCATGCGGATAGCCTACCTGGGTACATGCCATGCGCACGGCTCACCCTTTCCCTTTTTGGCAACCTATAAATACACGGGTCACTCTCCACTTTTTCCACTTTTGGCAACTGACGTCCGAACCGCACGCATTCTTCACTTTTTCTCAGATTTCTCACAAACCAGGTAAGATCTTGCACTAATTCTTGTACATCTTTGATCACTACACAATTCTACACATTTCCATCTTTCAAATCTTCACTTTTAACCATGAAATCATCCGGATTTGAGGTATTCTCGGGTGACGTCATCGTGAAGTTCTTATGAACTTCAAGCTTGACCTCATTCCACCAAGAATAACTCAGATCTAAACGATTTCTACAAGATTTCACAATAACTTCACCTAGATCTAAACTTTTCTAAGGATAAAAGAGTTGAAAGAAATAAACCTAAGTTCTCTCCTTCTTTTTCCCTTAAGAATCGGTACGAATCTGATCGGTTCTAGTCTCTACTCGATAATAGTGATGCACTAGTTCCAGATCTGGAATCCTACCCACAGACAACTGATTTCGGGGTCAACCGGAATGACCGTTCTGAGTCGCCGACAGGCCGAGTTAGGGTGGTTCCTGACCGGTCTAGTCACGCGGGTGAGAATACAATTCCAAGTGGTTGCCACGTAACCAGAACGTCTCGATAAACAACAACAGAAACCAAGAGTAGACGAACGGGACCATCAGACCAGAGACTGTTCGCACGGACCAGTTGTCCGCACGGACAAACTGTCCGCACGGACAAGCTGTGCGCCCGGATTACCATCCGCACGCACAGGTCATCCGGACGGGTTGCCACCCGGACGAGCTACCCTTGGGACCCACTTTCCAAACAAGGTTTGAGTATCGACGAATGAACAATCTGGACAGACGACCTCTGAAAGGATTACTCTTCGGATCATGAGATACTAAGGCCTTCAACTAAATTTCAAACAATGGTCATCCGCACGGCCAAGTCATATGCACGGACAGACTATCCGGACGGATGGTCCCTGCCCGCGCGCACCGACTGTCCGCACGGACTACCATACGCACGGATCGTCGACCGCGCGACCGGCTTGGAAGGTAGAAACACTTATGTGATTTCTAAATGCTACAACGAAAACTCCAAAGCACAAGCCATCATACACAAACACATCTCACACTTAGGAAGAAACAATCCACTTGAACGTTTATCCGCACGAACAACTTGCCCGTACGGATAAGTCGTCCGCACGCACAACTAACCCGCACGGATTACCATCCGCACGGACAGTCGTACGCACGGATAGCTTATCCGGATGGATCACCATCCGCACGGATAGGTCATGCGCACGGATGACTCCCTCTCACGGATTGCTGATCCGCACGATCAGCCATCCTAACAACTCTCACTTTGTACTGTTTTACGCGCCACTTATCGTTGCGTTATCGAATCTATTCAGGCTAACCGTACTCGCTGTAAAGCGCTCCCTTCAATCCACAATCGCTGTGAGTATACTCGAACCCTTTTTGCTTTAGCACTTTTGGGTGTTACATACGCTACAACTAATCAAACTACAACTATCACACTACTCAAGCTATTTTAACGCTTAACCATTAATGCATGTTATACGTGGCTTATGAATGCTTGTTTGTTATGTTTACACATGGAATGCTGTCTACCTGCCTTAGCAACGATAGTACTATAGTTTGGACTCAGCACCCGTTCACACGGGGGTTGTTAAGGATATTTTACTTGCATGGATTACAGTGGTAATCATGTATTGCAAACTGCCTCGGGCAGTCAACCCGCAGTCATTGGTATCGATGGATCTATGTCGATAACTAACGTGCTTCATTTCACTATGTGTACGTGCTGGTTACGCGTAAACGAATTCGAACTCTATATGCTATTATCAAACTTGTATGCTCACATTTACATTTTATGTATTGACATTATTTTAACGTATGTGACAGGTGCCTAGGTTGTTTATGTGCTTCTCGGGCTGTGATGAAATTGAAGCTAGGAACTGGAGTCCTAGAAACCAACGAATAAATTATCATGTTTAAATATGAGTTGTCGGAACAGAATGTTTGTTTAGATTTTGTCTGTAATAACTTGTTTGCTATTTGAGACATGGTATGGGACATGTTAACTTAAATTGAATGGTAATGATAGTTGTTATGGAAACTCCTGGACAATATGTTTCGCTCAGTGCCGCGCCCCGATGATTCCGCCATCGGTTGGGGTGTGACAAACAGGCAGCAGCCTGTTATGCGCGATTTTAACCAATCTGGCCGGTATTTCTCACTTGTGGACGACCCCTAGGCACCCCCTAAGCTCTAGAAACAAGTGTTGATCAGTTGTGGTGGGTTGTAGATCCATGTGTCAATGATTCATGGTGGAATTTTCACTATAAAAGGGCCATGTAGTGCAACAATGTTCCACACACCATTTTCTTGCAAGCTGATCAATTCTGGAGCTCTCAAGCAGGTCCAACTGATCATAAGTCGTGCATAGGACTCTTGTAAGTCTACTAGTCCTTCTTTAATTGAGTTTAGCCTGTTTAATTAACTAAAAGTCAAACCGTCGTAATTACGGTTTGACTTCGAGATTAGTCAACAATGGCTCAGTCATATCTCGAATTAAAAGTAGTTATAAGTTGGTATTTATGTGGGTAATAAAACCCCAAAAGGGTTTCCCCTGATCACCACTCTAACTAGTTCAAATGTCGGGTCAAACGTGTAATTAAAAAGTCAACAGGAAGTCTAAAATGCCATTTATGCATAATTATCATTATAGATCATATACAACCTGTTGGATCATTGTTATAACTTAGTAATAAGTGTAAGAACATGTCTAAACATGTTCAACCCGACAATTTCCTGTTTAGACCCGGTTCGGAACCAAAAGTCACATAGTTTGACTTTCACTTTGACTTTCAGTTCTGACCCGTTTAGGCATGTTTTAGAAATGCCTCAGAGCTTTAATTGGACTAGGTTACATGTTAGTACAACCCTCTGTGATTATGCACCTCGGTTCACTAGTTATCCAATTAATATGCATGTTTCCGTTAATTGCTCATGTGTTCACCGTTATGCCCTTATTACCTTAAAACGTGATTTTTGAAAATGTAAAAGAGTAGAAACTTTAATTACTGATATATAAACTTGTATGCAACGTTTGACGTCAGTTTGAATTATAGATAGAGAGTTATGCTCATTATCGCAAAATTAAAGCTTTATGTTAATAAAACGGCGTCATTAGCGTATAGCCTAGTTAAGCTTACTTTTTGGTATCAAACTTAATACCCACTGATGTAATATATTATTTTGGGATTTTTAAAGATTTTTAATTAATTTTAGGCTGAGCATAACTAGAAGTCGTAGGCTTAATCCGGTAATTGTCGGTTTTGCCCTTACGGACCATAAAATGAGTTTTACATATCTAAACGACTCCAAACCTCTTGCTATTGATCACATATGATAAATAAATTATTTTAAGCCTTCTGGAAATATAAAAATATCAGATTTAAGTATCAAACCCGGAAATGGCCTTTAATCGCCTTATTTAGCGTTTTTAACGCATAGTATGTTTTAAAATCATATTGAACATACCCGGGTTGATACCTACTGATATTTTAGGCAAATTAGAATATTTTAACAGTAAGCAAAGGTTGATTAACTCAGACTCTGGTTTTGAGCTTTTCGGCTTATGTGAAATTACCAAAATGCCCCTACGGTGCATAGTTGGCTATAAATGATAAAATTTCACATAAATAATTTAACTTACTGATATAACTTAGCAAATTGAGTATATTTGCTGATTACATCAGACCTGTAACTCAGGTTAACACTCAAACTCTTTTACAACCCTTAAAATGACCAAACTACCCCTACGGGGCCTAGTTTGTGATTAAACACGTTTCGGGCATAATGAAAGACATCTTACTGATGTCACAACATATTTGAGACATAATTAACTTAGGAAACCTGTATATAGCTCTCATGAATACCCGTCACGCTTATTACGCGTACGGTTCGGTTTATGTAACAAGTTTACATAAATTAGCCGACACGGGTTAAACCTTAACGGTTTTATCTCAAAATCCAGAATGTGAATAATAAACCCATATTAAGCAAGTCTTCAAACTTGTCGGGTCTAAATCACATTCTATCCGGTCTTCGCTTAATCGTGCGTACGAACCGTATCTTGAAACTAGCCGGTCTAAGCTTAAGCTTAATTAAAGACCCGTTAGGATTCTAATAGATTATTATAAAACCTTCGTTCCAGATTAGGAGGACCAGTAAAAGCTACGTGCATTTTGCTAATCGTGAATTATACTTTGCTCATGTAAATACTTTTAACTTATTTTCCCTATACGGGCTTGGGTTACGGTATATAGCATACCGCTTGATCGGGCATCAAATCTCCACCGTTAAAGTGGGTAGTTGAATAATTTGATCGGCTCGTTTAAACAGTCTTGTTACTTAAAGCCTTTGGGGGGTTAATGACCATGTCCCAGATATCCTTGGCATCATCTTACGAGATGTCCACGACCTGAGCACGGGGTGTAGGCGTACACCTGTCAGTGTATAACTCAATAATGTGGTGTGTCTATTGATCTTTAACCCGGACAAGATCCGGGCTACTGAACGCACAAGTAATATGTAATTCGTTCACAAGATTATAATATTAAATAATTCTCCCAAGTTAAAAAGATTAATCTTGCCTCTGTGCATTTTAATCAAATTATAAAAGATATTTTGTGCCACGTGCATTCAAATCAATTTTCTTAAACCATTTTCAAAATGAGTCAGTTGATTGTATTTACCAGTGTAAACTGACGTATTTTCCCAAAAAGACTAAATGCAGGTACTAAGCGTAATTGGCTGGATTGTCTCCTTAGCATCAATAAAGAGTCTCGCAAGCTTAAGATGCCTGAAGTCTGTTGAACTATTGTTTCCATTTTATTTTCGATCCTTCTGTGGATAAACTTCCGAATATTGTGACAGTTGATATTAAAATAATAAATTCGGTTGTATTATATTTACAATTGCTTCCGTTGTGCTTAATAATATTGTGTGGGTTGACTATTACGTTACCAACCATGACGTCACGATACTCCCCACCGGGCCCACCGGTGACACGTGGAAATCGGGGTGTGACAGGTTGGTATCAGAGCCAACACTGAGTGAATTAAACACTAACCTTTCGTGTTTAATCTCAGTTACACAATTGCACATATCTGAACTTCTGGGTCTAGACTTAACTTAGGAATATTCTCAATCCTAATCTAGAAATTTTTACTTCCAAATTTTTATTGGATACGTCGCCAAGCGAAGAAGCCGTAATAGGAGTTCTCCACACCCGGAGCCCTGAGATGCTGAGCTTCGTACCGCGGCTAGAATGAAACGACCGGGCCAAGATGGTAGTTCCATAATTAGATTCAGATCCATATTAACACCTCAATTTAAAATTGTTCTGCGTTAATTAAATTAAGAATCTTAAGTGTGAAACCTAGCCTTCGTGTCAATTAAAAGACCGGGCCAAGATGGTAAGACCTGTTAAAAAGATTCAAAGCATTAAATTAAGAATCTTAAGTGTGAAACCTAGCCTTTGGGTCAATTATAAGACCGGGCCAAGATGGTAAGACCTGTTAAAAAAAAGGATTCAAACCATTAACTAAGAATCTTAAGAGTGAAACCTAGCCTTCGTGTCAATTATAAGACCGGGCCAAGATGGTAAGACCTGTTTAAAAGATTCAAATCCATGTTAACATCTTAAAACATGTTAACGCTCCCGACAGATGTGATTCGTTGGAAATCACACACGTTATTAAGGATTCTTCAAAAGATTCCTAACCCAGTTTAATGATCCCTGAATCCTGGGTTTACATCATCAATTAAGATGATCATATTTTAACCATATGTGGTAATATGGTGCCTACGGGCCTTGCTCATTTCTACATGAGCCAAAAGACAGTGGTAGCGATGACTCCCTGTCCGTTAATATAATGCCTACGGGCCTTGCTCATTTCTACATGAGCCAAAATACAGTGGTAGCTATGACTCCCTGTCAGAAAAAGGTAATGAACTAGGTTCAAATCTCAAATGCTTTGATTCTCTGAAATCCTAGCATATAAATTATAATTGTCCTTGTGACTAGGCCTATTGTGCCAATATACTTTCATGCTTTGATTCTCTGAAATCATAGCTTAAAATTTATAAATGTCCTTGTGACTAGGCCTATTGTGCCAGAATACCTTCATGCCTTGATTCTCTGAAATCATAGCTTATAATTTATATATGTCCTTGTGACTAAGCCTGTTGTGCTAATATACTTAAAGGCCTTGATTCTCTGAAATCATGGCTTATAATTAAAAAAAAATTGTCCTTGTGACTAGGCCTTTGGTGCTATTAAATAAAACTGTTATTGTTGCTTTGATTCTCTGAAATCATAAGCTTATAATTTATAAATGTCCATGTGACCAGGCCATTGGGTGCCACTAATAAAACTGTTAGTGTTTTATAATTAGGATAAATTATAATAGAAATCCTAAATATAAATGATTAATAAATTAACCGAATATGGTCTCTGTTTACCATGGTTAATGAATTTCCCTAAGGGGCAATTCCGTAATAAACATCCCTTAGAAGGGAAGTGCCTATGGGCTATAGTTAATGTCCTCTGAGACTAAAGACAGTGGTAGCCTACAACTCCCTGTCAAGAAAAGGTAATGAACTTTGATTCAAACCTTAATGCCTCGATTCTCTGAAATCATGGCTTATAAATTAAACTTGTCTACGCGACTAGGCCAATTATGCTATTATTAAAACCTTAATGCCTCGATTCTCCGAAATCATGGCTTATAAATTAAACTTGTCTACGCGACTAGGCCAATTGTGCTATTATTAACTTATAAATTAGGATTTATGATAAAAAAAAATCCTGAATAAAATAAATATCTTTCCTTCCCTGTCAGTATGCATTTTAAAAGGGAATCTTAAAGGTGAAACCTAGCCTACGCAGCCAAGATGGTGAAACCTACTCAAGAGATTCAGATCCTTGTTAACACCTAAGGACGTGTTAGCACCCTTGACAAATGTGATTCGAGAAAATCACAACAGTCATCCTTATATTGAAATCTTCCAATTCTCTTATCTAGCCTAGTGATTTAGGAATCATGGCTTATATCATCCTATAAGATGATCATATCATGAACATCCGTTAATGATGAAGTGCCTACGGGCTAAACTTGTTGTCCGATAAGACAACGACAGTGGTGGTCTTTGACCTCCTGTCTAAAATGTTGGACTATGTCCAAACATAATAGTCTATATGATCAATGTGATCATCACTAATATCATCTAATACGATGATCATATTATCCTTTAGTGATGTTTTGCCTACGGGCTATAATATATTGTCCATATGGGACATTGACATTGTTATCTTTATGATTCCTTGTCTGAGGTGGTGAGCTATGCTCAAGCCAAATAGTCAATATGACTAATGCAATCATGACTTATATCACCTAATAGAACGAACCTATTATAAACATCCGTTAATGATGTTTCGCCTATGGGCCATATTATATTGTCCATGTGTGACAAAGACATTGTGATATTTACGATTCCCTGTGCAAAGTAGTGAGCTCTGCTCAAGCCTAATAATCTATATGATCAATGCGATCATGACAAAAAAAAATCATCAATACGATGATTAAAAATTTTAACATCCTTAATGATGTTTTGCCTAAGAGCTATATTATATTGTCCAATTGAGACAAGGCAATTGTAATCTTTTGTGATTCTTTGCCCAAGGGGATGAGCTATACTCAAATCCCATAGTCTATACTATCATTACGATCCTGACTTGTATCATCAGTATGATGATCACCATATTAACATCCCTCGTGATGAAATGCCTACGGGCTATACTTTATTCTAGTGTCGGTAAGACAAAGATAGTAGTGATCTTTATGATCCCCTGTTCAAAATGGTGTGATTATACCCAAACCTAATAGTCAATATGATCAATGTGATCATGACTAATATCATTAAATACGATGGTTATATATAAACATCCATTAGTGATGTTAATTTGGCTTACCTTTCTGCCAAATGAATCGTCTCTCAAAGACGATGACAGTTGTAGTCTATGACTCCCTGTCCAAAGGTGAAGAACCACGTTCAAACCTTGAAGCCCTAATCTAATAAAATTGCGGCTAATAAATTAAGGTCCTTGATGATAGACCATCGAGTTATGTTTTAAAGTCATTCATGACAAGCCTATGCGCTATAATTTGTCATTCGTGACAAGCTAACATATTAAATGTTAACATTCCTGGTGACATGCCTTTGTGCCAGATTTGATAAATGTCCTTACGTCAAGGCCGTTTGTGTCACACCCCCAAAATCCACCATGCGGAGTATCACCGCTTGGAGGCGTGACATGACCAGGATCGAGCCACCAATCATATTGAACAATTCAATTAAGTAAATAAAACCAAACATAATACGATTGGTGACCAAAGCTAGTTAACCTTGTTTGGTTTAAACAGCGGAAGCATAAACGTGAGTTCAAAAGCATAAGTCCATAGTTCATAAGTTAAAGTTTCAAAACGCACGTTTAGTAAGTTCATAAGGATTTAAACATTAAGCACGGAACATAACAGTCCGTACACCACAACGACTCCTTCCCCGTGCAAGCTCCAAGCATTTAGCGACCTGTAAGGCATGTAACAACTAGTCAACAACAAAGTTGAGTGAGTTCACGTTTGGTTGTTTAGTTAATGAGTTCGTATCAGGAATCGGAAGTTCGTTTCATAACCAAGTATTACCCATTATCCTTGATTCCCAAACCTTTACGATATTTAGTGGGGGCTTCCCATTATGTATGTTACTAGACTAGGCGTATCCAGAAGTGTCCTTCCCAATCCGAGGACGGTGTTAAGTATGAGTGTACGTAGGTTTTACGTACGTGCCCTTCTCATCCGAGGACAGTAGTGAGTGTGAGTGTACGTAGGTTTTACGTACGTGCCCTTCTCATCCGAGGACAGTAGTAAGCGTGAGTGTACGTAGGTTTTACGTACGTGCCCTTCTCATCCGAGGACAGTTGTGAGTGTACGTAGGGTTTACGTACGTGCCCTTCTCAATCCGAGGACAGTAGTAGGTAGTCTAGTAGTGTTGGTAATATAAATAGAGTGATAGTGCGAGTAGTTATTCAATCCCATTCCCAACCACCGGGAATCCCATGCCTTAGTAAGGGTGTGAACTCACCTCGGTTTGCTCGGTTAGATTCTCAATATAGCTAACAGTCAAGGTCGGTCAATCACGTCCTAGTATGATTTACCAGTTAGTCATTTAGTGGTTTTCAAATAGAACACAAAGTTCCTACACGTATCTATCACACAACATGCATCACTGTAACAGTTTACGCCCATCTAAGTTTCCCGTCCATTCCCCACTCAAAATCAAACATACGATAATGCACATAACATATATAACATGTCAAATCATTCACAGATAGCATACTCGACATTTAGACACGCAAATCATTACTTATGTCGTTTCAGCATTAATACTCAAAACCGGCTGTTTTCGGACATTTAAATAAAATAGTTAGATTATTCCAAAAATTCCCAAATTTTTATAGAACATCATAAACATTCCATATTTTATTGTGTAAAAATATCGGGGTCCGGTTCATCACCAATATTTTATAAAAATTCATATTCGGGACTGAACTCAGATTTATGTATTTCTGACCACAGTCCACGAAACAATTTATTAAAAATTCTTCGTAAGTCCGATTTGCGAAGTTCCAGTGGGGTAATTACAAATACTTCAGTTATCATCTACAGTAAAATTTTCATGGTCCGATTCATCACAAAACTCAGGTTATGACTGAAAGTACGACACCCATTTATTGCTGTCAAAATTCAGCTTAAGTAGCTGTTACAAATTAACACTTTAAAAATAGTAAACGGAGTCCAAAAATTACGATTCCGGTGCCATTAGAACCGTATTTCATAATAACATATTTTAGATTCAAAATATCGATTTTTCGTTGAGGTTAAGACCTGTTTACAGCCAACAGAAGTGGGCTGTAAAAGTTGGACAGATTCTGATTTCAAGTGTTTAACCATCTAAATCATGTTCGATCGATTCCGTTAACGAGTTTAGTGACCACAACAACATCATATACTAATATCATTCAGTAAAACATCAGATAATCACCCAATCATCATAATCACACAAGATCTACATGATTTACACACATATTCATCCATTAACCACCATGTTCAAGACTTTAGTGCAAGTTCTTTAGTGTTTCATAACTTTAATCATCAAATCACTTATTAACCACTTAAATAACATTAAGAATGAATGGATCTAAGTTCTTACCACTAGCACAAGGCTAGGAGGGTTCGAGTGTAGAAAAGTGGTGGTTAAAAGCGAATAGAGAAGGTCCTTCCACTTCCGAACGCACCGAGCTTCGTTGTGCACCTTCTAACACCCTTGTATATGTGTGGAATGGAAGAGACTTGATTGAATGATGGTGGTGTATGGGTGGTTCATTTCAGCCGAACTCAAGGAAGGAGAAGGAGAAAGAGTTTTGGTGGATGGTGGTGAATGATAAGAATGAAGATCCAAGGGTTATATAAATAAGTCTTCCAACAATTCTTTAACTCTTGGTCCATGTGTTTCTTAGGTACACAACATATCAAATAATTTATTAAATAAAATCATGGGAGTGTCATTCTTGTCCCCTAACCGATTGGGGGGGGGGGGGGGGGTTGGTTTAGTTGAGTGGTGATGGGTGGTTAGGGGTTATGGTTAAGTTCTAAGTGTGTTGGTTAGTTATTTAGATGTTATGTAATAGTATAGTGTGTTAGGGTGTTCGGGGACCCTAAATAGCTTAGAAAAATAAGAATAATGTGTCTAGCAATATTTTCATGTTCCGGGTAAAATCCGGTTGTTCGGTTTGACACTGTTTCGTTAAACTGCTTAATTAATCCGTAAAGTGTCCTATTTATATATTTTGTAACGTTTTTACTTTCTAACACTTAGGAAAATATAACGGACTATTTAGTGACCTATCTGTACACTATTAGTATATTAACAAATACGTGTAATCATAACACAGATATCAGAAAGCAGTTAAGTAATTCCAGGCAGTCGTCAGACACTTTAATTATCATTAATAATTTGTACGGAATACATGGGATTTTGAGGGTTGTCACAGTTTGTACCATATCTAAATGACCTTTGCGACAAGGCCTTCGTGCCGTATAATTATTTATGTCCTTCATGACTGGGCTTTATGCCATATCTTTCTACGTCCATCGAGACAGGCTTTTATGCCATATATGTATATATATAATAGAAGTCTTGTAAGGCTAGCCCTTGAGCTATTTATAAGCGTCCTTGTGACAAAGACAGTTGTGACATTATGGTCCCCTGTCAAGCAGGTATTGGACTCGCTCCAAACCTTAAATGCCATTGATAGTCCTTTTGTGACCTAAGCTAAATGTAATAGATATACATTCAAAAAAAAAACATTCATTAAGAATGTTCAGAACGGAATAGCCCATACGGTTTATGAATGCCGTGGCTAATCTAAGTCAGGTCATCAGGATGATGACTAATAATTGTTAAATCTTGGTGATTAGTACCAAGTTTCGAGTATCGAAAACTCGGATGAGGTAGACGACAGTCACAATACTATTAATGCGACGGAAGTTAATAAAACTACAAACGTAAACCTCAATATTAATGGAGTTAATCTCCAGGCTGTGGTTGACGCAGCAGTTGGAAGAACCATAGAAAGATCATGGAACAATCCAAAGAGCCGAATGCTCCTCGCTCTGAATTTCATGCAAAACCATATTCAATTGCTCATGAGAAGAGTTTTGTTCACACTTCGTATATGAAGGATGAACCAAAGGAGGAAGATGACTCCCAGAAATCTAAGGAAGAGAGCAAGTACAGGCTTAATAAAAAGCAAAAAAAAATGGTGGAACCGGCCGTCCCCGGAATCGAACCTGGGTCTAGGCCACACCCTTTTGCGCGCCTAGCCAACCGAGCTAGGTGCCTAGTTTGTGAAATTTCCATTTTTGGTTAAATATAAGCACATGTACAATAACTTCCTTACTTCTTACTATAAGTCACCTACTTATCCTCCTTATGTTGACTAAGTATTAGAATCCAAGAATTTACCTCTATGTTTTGGTTACTCTTGGCTTGCTTATGATTGACTAAACACTGGAAGGGCTGAGGGAAGAAATGCCTGAACTCACCTGACGAACGCCAAGAGGCAGTTCACGATGTCATCAAGTACATCCCTTATCATTTACCAATGATAATTTCTGCTAAGCGTCCTGATTTAATACAGGCAATAATAAATCTTCATAAACCATAAGCTTAGCAAACTTTTATATTATCCACAAGGTATAAATTACCAAGGAAACCATAGTAACCGATTCTTCTCGTATCGGCAAGAAAAACCTTCCGAAAAATCCAAGAGTACTCTCTCTTCGCATAGAGTACGACAACATATGTTATTTTAATTATTTTTCCCATTGTTTTTCTATAGCCTACGAATGCCAAACTATGTTTGATAAAAGTGTCATATGAGGATTGGCGTGTCCTAGTGTGTCCCATAGATTGCTTCCATGCCTGATCAGTATGGAGGTTTAATGCATGGAACCCCTAAGATATCCCAATGATCATATTGTACTAAAGTCGACTAGTAGTGTTTAAGGAAGATATCCAGAATGGAATTGTCCAAGTAAATGTTCCCGATTAAGGAATTTATGGACTTATAACATAAATGTGTCACTTATTTGACACGAGCAATGATGGATGAACTGGAGCCTGAGATATGGAAAATCTCTGTAGCCTCCTTGCGTCTTGATTTTCTTCTCATAAGTTTTCCCTGCTTACCTCCTGGAAGGCATGGTAGAATTAAGATTTGTATCCCGCCGTGGGCTGGAGTATTGTGAAAACTCCATATTGATTATGGAATAATCGAAACCTTGAGTGTGTAAGTTTTAAGACATAGGCTCATATAGCCTGACTCAATATTCTGAGAGTTTTATGTTATTAAATAAGAAAGACGGTTCATATTGCTTATGCATACATACCGCAACCCTAATTAGGCAACGATTAAGAATTTGCCATCAGCTACCCAGGAACTAAGGGCAAACTATTGGTGGATAGGCTTGAAGAAGTCTGTAGCCACCCATGTAGCTAAATGCTTGACATGTGCGCAAGTCAAAGCCGAGCATCAAAAAACCGTCAGGTTTGCTACAACAGCCTGAACTTCCTACGTGGAAGTGGGAAATGGTAACTATGGATTTTATTACCAAGTTACCTAAGACAAGGAAAGGAAATTATACAATATGGGTTATAGTTGACAGACTGACTAAGTCAGCTCATTTCTTACCCATCAAGGAGACTTATAGCTCCGATATGTTAGCCCAACTATACGTTGATAAGATTGTAGCCTTACATGGCATACCTGTGGCTATTATCTCTGATAGAGATACTAGGTACACGTCGCATTTTTGGAAGAGTTTCCAACAATCTTTGGGCACACGTTTGAACTTTTGTACGGCTTACCATCCTCAGACTGACGGTCAGAGTGAGCGTACTATCCAAACATTGGAAGACATGCTATGTGCGTGTGCGATCGATTTGGGAGGTAGTTGGGATAAGAACCTACCATTAATCGAATTCTCCTACAACAATAGCTACCATACCAGCATTAAGGCTGCGCCTTTTGAGGCATTATACGGTAGAAAGTGTAGATCGCCTATTTGTTGGGCGGAAGTTGGAGATGTCCAGTTATCAGGACCAGAGATCGTGTTCGAAATGACGGACAAGATTGTCCAGATTCGAGACCGTCTCAAAGCTGCCCGAGATAGGCAGAAGAGTTACGCTGATCCAAAGCGTAAGGATTTTCACTTCGAAGTAGGTGATAAAGTATTGCTCAAAGTATCACCCTGGAAAGGAGTGATGCGATTTGGTAAGAAAGGCAAGCTAAGCCCGAGATACATAGGACCTTTCAAGGTTATCGAACATATCGGGTCAGTTTCCTATAAGTTAAACTTACCAGAAGAGCTCAGTGGAATTCACAATGTGTTCCACATCTGCAATCTGAAAAAGTGTTTCGCTGACGAATCACTGGTTATACCACACACAGATGTGCATATAGACGAGAGCTTGAAATTTGTTGAAAAACCTTTGTCGATTGAAGATCGACAGGTAAAGAAGCTTCGAAGGAAGCATGTACCTATTGTAAAGGTCAAATGGGATGCCCGAAGAGGTCCCGAATTCACGTGGGAGGTTGAATCCACGATGAAAGAAAAGTACCCTTACTTATTTCAGTAAATCTCGGGTCGAGATTTATTTTAAGGGGGTAAAGGATGTAACACCTCGAAAATTCACGTCCTATAATGTGTTGACACGTGTCATGAAGTTTGAACGTGTGAAAGAATGTTATAAAAGGACTAAAGTTGACAAACATGGAAAGTATGTGATTATACGGGTTCTAAGTGTCAACAGTGAATAAATATACTTCATAATAACCCTACATGATGTTTATAACCTCAAACGAATAAATCATGGATCATACGAAGCAAAAAGTGAGAGATTACAAACTACAGGGGTTAAATGTGTCAACATGTTTAAAGATATACCTCTGAGTGACCTTTTGACAAACCCGAAGCTTTGTAAATGTTAATTATGCTCACTAGAATGCACAATATAAATTTCATAAAGTTTCGTTATCGTATGAGAAAGTTATAATCAAATTCGTGTGCGAGGGGTTAAAGTGCAAACATTGAAAGTTAAGACTTTTCGGGTTAACCGGAAGTGTTCAGGGACTTGGCAAAGTAGGTATAAGTCCTAAAGCCTGTTATGCGCGATTTTAACCAATCTGGCCGGTATTTCTCACTTGTGGACGACCCCTAGGCACCCCCTAAGCTCTAGAAACAAGTGTTGATCAGTTGTGGTGGGTTGTAGATCCATGTGTCAATGATTCATGGTGGAATTTTCACTATAAAAGGGCCATGTAGTGCAACAATGTTCCACACACCATTTTCTTGCAAGCTGATCAATTCTGGAGCTCTCAAGCAGGTCCAACTGATCATAAGTCGTGCATAGGACTCTTGTAAGTCTACTAGTCCTTCTTTAATTGAGTTTAGCTTGTTTAATTAGCTAAAAGTCAAACCGTCGTAATTACGGTTTGACTTCGAGATTAGTCAACAATGGCTCAGTCATATCTTGAATTAAAAGTAGTTATAAGTTGGTATTTATGTGGGTAATAAAACCCCAAAAGGGTTTCCCCTGATCACCACTCTAACTAGTTCAAATGTCGGGTCAAACGTGTAATTAAAAAGTCAACAGGAAGTCTAAAATGCCATTTATGCATAATTATCATTATAGATCATATACAACCTGTTGGATCATTGTTATAACTTAGTAATAAGTGTAAGAACATGTCTAAACATGTTCAACCCGACAATTTCCTGTTTAGACCCAGTTCGGAACCGAAAGTCACATAATTTGACTTTCACTTTGACTTTCAGTTCTGACCCGTTTAGGCATGTTTTAGAAATTCCTCAGAGATTTAATTGGACTAGGTTACATGTTAGTACAACCCTCTGTGATTATGCACCTCGGTTCACTAGTTATCCAATTAATATGCATGTTTCCGTTAATTGCTCATATGTTGACCGTTATGCCCTTATTACCTTAAAACGTGATTTTTGAAAATGTAAAAGAGTAGAAACTTTAATTACTGATATATAAACTTGTATGCAAAGTTTGACATCAATTTGAATTATAGATAGAGAGTTATGCTCATTATCGCAAAATTAAAGCTTTATGTTAATAAAACGGCGTAATTAGCGTATAGCCTAGTTAAGCCTACTTTTTGGTATCAAACTTAATACCCACTGATGTAATATATTATTTTGGGATTTTTAAAGATTTTTAATTAATTTTAGGCTGAGCATAACTAGAAGTCGTAGGCTTAATCCGGTAATTGTCGGTTTTGCCCTTACGGACCATAAAATGAGTTTTACATATCTAAACGACTCCAAACCTCTTGCTACTGATCACATATGATAAATAAATTATTTTAAGCCTTCTGGAAATATAAAAATATCAGATTTAAGTATCGAACCCGGAAATGGCCTTTAATCGCCTTATTTAGCGTTTTTAACGCATAGTATGTTTTAAAATCATATTGAACATACCCGGGTTGATACCTACTGATATTTTAGGCAAATTAGAATATGTTAATAGTAAGCAAAGGTTGATTAACTCAGACTCCGGTTTTGAGCTTTTCGGCTTATGTGAAATTACCAAAATGCCCCTACGGTGCATAGTTGGCTATAAATGATAAAATTTCACATAAATAATTTAACTTACTGATATAACTTAGCAAATTGAGTATATTTGCTGATTACATCAGACCTGTAACTCAGGTTAACACTCAAACTCTTTTACAACCCTTAAAATGACCAAACTACCCCTACGGGGCCTAGTTTGTGATTAAACACGTTTCGGGCATAATGAAAGACATCTTACTGATGTCACAACATATTTGAGACATAATTAACTTAGGAAATCTGTATATAGCTCTCATGAATACCCGTCACGCTTATTACGCGTACGGTTCGGTTTATGTAACAAGTTTACATAAATTAGCCGAAACGGGTCAAACCTTAACGGTTTTATCTCAAAATCCAGAATGTGAATAATAAACCCATGTTAAGCAAGTCTTCAAACTTGTCGGGTCTAAATCACATTCTATCCGGTCTTCGCTTAATCGTGCGTACGAACCGTATCTTGAAACTAGCCGGTCTAAGCTTAAGCTTAATTAAAGACCCGTTAGGATTCTAATAGATTATTATAAAACCTTCGTTCCAGATTAGGAGGACCAGTAAAAGCTACGTGAATTTTGCTAATTGTGAATTATACTTTTCTCAGGTAAATACTTTTAACTTATTTTCCCTATACGGGCTTGGGTTACGGTATATAGCATACCGCTTGATCGGGCATCAAATCTCCACCGTTAAAGTGGGTAGTTGAATAATTTGATCGGCTCGTTTAAACAGTCTTGTTACTTAAAGCCTTTGGGGGGTTAATGACCATGTCCCGGATATCCTTGGCATCATCTTACGAGATGGCCACGACCTGAGCACGGGGTGTAGGCGTACACCTGTCAGTGTATAACTCAATAATGTGGTGTGTCTATTGATCTTTAACCCGGACAAGATCCGGGCTACTGAACGCACAAGTAATATGTAATTCGTTCACAAGATTATAATATTAAATAATTCTCCTAAGTTAAAAAGATTAATCCTGCCTCTGTGTATTTTAATCAAATTATAAAAGATATTTTGTGCCACGTGCATTCAAATCAATTTTCTTATACCATTTTCAAAATGAGTCAGTTGATTGTATTTACCAGTGTAAACTGACGTATTTTCCCAAAAAGACTAAATGCAGGTACTAAACGTAATTGGCTGGATTGTCTCCTTAGCATCAATAAAGAGTCTCGCAAGCTTAAGATGCCTGAAGTCTGTTGAACTATTGTTTCCATTTTATTTTCTATCCTTCTGTGGATAAACTTCCGAATATTGTGACAGTTGATATTACAATAATAAATTCGGTTGTATTATATTTACAATTGCTTCCGCTGTGCTTAATAATATTGTGTGGTTTAACTATTACGTTACCAACCATGACGTCACGATACTCCCCACCGGGCCCACCGGTGACACGTGGAAATCGGGGTGTGACACAAAATCCCCCTAGTTAACCCCTTTGAGCCTAAACCTTTTCATTTCTAAACCCAAAACAAACATCCTTTACCCACCAAAAACCCTTTTATTTTAAACCCTTTATTTTAGTAAAAAGCTCGGTTTTCTTGTGACTTCCTTATAAAAAAAATGATGATGAAGTTAGCAATAAACAAACAAGTTCATCAAAAGAAGCTTTGTTTGAAAAATGTTTCATTAGAATAAAAAGTCACAAAAACAAAATGTTTTATAAAAAACCGACGCTTTTTACGCCTTTCGCCTTTTCTACTAACCACTAACCCAAACCACCTACCTTTAACCCAAGCCTAACCCTTTCCCAAAGTCCTCTTGATATTTACAAATGTTTATAGTTAAAAAGGATGAGGATTGATTGCTTGGCAAACATATGGTAGAAGTAAGTTCCATGCCGGTCCCGAGTGTTTCACAAAAATACATCTTCGGCCGAGTGTTGAGTGATCTCCCGTGAGGTATGTGAACTTGTATATAAATAGAATTATGAATTGTAAGGATTGTCCTTTATCTTTATATCAATTTGCAGGCGCTGTCCTTTATGTTTAAAATTGACGAATTTTGTACTTTATGTTTTCAAATCATACACGTTTTGTCCTTTAGCCCTAACCCAGTTAGATTTTTCTGTCAAATCTGGTCATGTGCAATGCACATGAGGGTAAAATTGTCTTTTCACCCTATTCTTTTAAAATACATTTAAAATAAAAGATATTATATATCATATATCTCTCTCTTCCTTCACACAAACACCCAATCTTCTAATCATCTATCCTCTATCCTCTGTACAACTACCTCTTTCCACCATCAATTTCTTCAAATCGGTTTCTTATATCATTTTTTCTGTCAAATCGGTTTCTTCAAATCCATCGTCAAATCGATCCAAAACCTAATTTCTTCTCCACGTCATCAATTTCATTCGCAATCGCAATATTCTCCGGCGATGAATTTTTGAACATTCGAGAGGATTAAACAGCTGGAGATCGAGTTACCGAACGGAGGTCTGAGATTAGAGAAATGAGCGGCGATCAAGTAGAGAGCGGAGTACGGTAAGACGTTGAAGCGGTGTGTGATCCTAGGGTTCCGATGTGGCGGCATAGGAGAGGCGGATCTCGGCGGTGGTGGCGGTTTGAAGACGAGAGTTGTGTGGATGATTTCCGCGTTGATTGCAGCTTTCGCTAGATATTATATGGTGAAAGAGATTGTAACTGAACATGAAAGTTTGTTGAAATTGATTGTCAGAGATAGAGAAGATGAAGGAATTATGAATGAATTACGTATCAATGAGTTTAGAGAAGATGTTGGTGATAATGTTGGTAATTTAGGATCAAATTCGGGTGGCGTGTGGTGGCGGAGTAATCGGACTCGAGGTCCTGCGGTTTGGATGAGATGGAAGGCGCGACGCTTGTGGTGGTTAGACCGACTGCGAGTGCGGGTGGTATGGTGGAGGAAGCGGAAGACGAATGTAATTGGGATGGATTCGGATTTGACGGTGTTTATGGTGAGGCGGTTGAGAAACTGATTGACCGACATAGTTATTTTCTTGAGATGAATTCGTTTTGAATCTGGAGACTGGAATGGTTAGTTTTGTTGGTGATTTGTTGTTACTGGTTGTTGTATGATGCATATAATGTGAATCTGTTTTGGTTTTGTTATGTTGGTAATGGTAATGTAAATCACTACATCTATAGTCTCTGTGAGTATGTTACAGATTAGTTGTTATGATTTGGTACATGGATGATTAGAAGATTGGGTGTTTGTGTAAAGAAAGAGAGAGATAAATGATATGTAATATCTTTTTCTTTTATATCCTATTTTTAAAGAATAGGATGAAAAGAAAATTTTACCCTCATGTGTATTGCACATGATCAGATTTGACAGTAAAATCTAACTGGGTTGTGGCTAAAGGACAAAACGTGCATGATTTGAAAACATAAAGTACAAAACTCGTCAATTTCAAACATAAAGGACAGCACCTACAAATGAGTATAAAGATAAAGGACAATTCTTGCAATTCACTCTAAATAGAATTTTAAAGAGGCATGTTATGCCCAAATAAGTAATTTCTCTTATGAAACGTTCTAAATAAATCATAACGAATAGGATTGTAAATAACATAAAAATAAAACCTAATAAAGATCTTGGAATCCCGACACTCAAGACAAGCCCAAAACCTTCTCTTCTACCCATTCCATTTGGGTGTGTAAGCCACATAATAAAGAGTTTTCCTTGAGGACAAGCAAAGATTCAAGTGTGGGGGTATTTGATGTGTGTAAAATGCAACATATAAATTACATCAAAAGAGACATAAAACTAACCCTTTTTTTAGTACTAATGTTGGAAAAAGTGTGTTTTTGTCTTCCTTTTGTATTTTCAGGATTAAATGAGCTCAAATGAACAAAAGAAGCAAAAATACAGCTAAATCTAACACAAATACAAGAAAATAAATAAACGTGGCATGCCCGACCCCTCGACAGCATCTTCCCAAACAAAAACAAGATATTAGAAGGCTGAACACGCCTTGTGCCCAGCCTATGCGGGGGCGTGCCCAAGTGTCTGCAGAAAAGGCAAAGTTGTAGAAGCTTCTATTTCCCAACACGGGGGCGTGCCCAGCTCCACACGGCCGTGGTCAACGCTAAGATTTTGCAGAATCCAAGCAAATCTTGATAGTACAGATATGCTTCTGCACATGGGGTCGTGCCCAGCGGACACGGGGGCGTGGTTAACTAATACAGACAAACTGCATTAAATGAAGAAAGAGAAAGTGGATGGACACAGGGCCGTGCCCAATGGACACGGGGCCGTGTCCGGGCTTCTGTGCAGGCAATAAATAGGGGTGCTTGGTTCATTTCAAAGGCATCCCTTGGCAAACCACCTCTCTCTCACTTCACCCACACTCCACCACCATCACAACACCCACATCCACCACCATCATCCATCATAGAGTGTGTGTAGTCGTCTCGGGATCCAAGATTGATAGTAAGAGCTCTTGACAATCAAAGGCCATGTTTGCCTAAGTCTCTTACATCACTTGGTGAAGACAAGCATTTAGTGTAATACTTTTGTTTTTTAATCTTTTCGCCCTTTTTATTTGGTTTTGTATTAATGACTTTAATAACTAGTTTCATATGTTGAAGGTGAAACTTCCTTATCATTTGTCCGTGGTGTCTTGGGTTATTTTACTGTCTATATAAAATAAAAGATTTACACCATTTATATCTCCACAGTCTATATGGAGATATGTTGGCTACCTGGTCGGGGGTTAAGGGAATGGTTTGGTAAGGTTCTTGCCTTGTTCAGTGTATAGATCCTGCAAGGACCTGGGTCAAGCTTACTAGGACCTCCTTCAATACCCACTGGTATTGGATGGCGGGGGTGCAAATGGCTTGATCCCCTCATATGTAAACTACTATTAATACATTAACCCGGCTACTTGGGATTGTATCCCTACTGACTCAAACCACTTAGCCGAGGGTAACGTCACCTTCAAAAAAGGGGAATACCACATTACGCATTAATAACTTAATTAATTATCTACCAATAATCCAACCCTTTAGGATTGTATCCTTGCTGACTCAAACTACTGGGTTGAGGGTAACGTCACC
Organism: Helianthus tuberosus; assembly: GCA_030545235.1. Lineage (NCBI taxonomy): Eukaryota > Viridiplantae > Streptophyta > Magnoliopsida > Asterales > Asteraceae > Helianthus > Helianthus tuberosus. Next base: position 100,334,589 of record CM060371.1, on the reverse strand, counting down.
TTCAAAAGAGGGGCCTACTACTATAACTAAGATAATCTCTTAAAAAGTGCAAAAGTGCGGAAAACATCAAAGGTTACACTAAAGGCGAGTCGGATCCAAGTGATTTATCTTGTCTATCTGTTTTATTTTTATTTTTATTTTCAACATTTTTAGTTTTTATTTTTCTTGTTTAAACCTTTTTTCTAAACTTTTGATTTTATTAGACGTTGAGGATAAACCGGTACTAAAAGCTCTTGTGTCCTTGGACGACCTCGGTATCTTACCAACACTATACTACGCTCACGATGGGTGCAATTGCCCATATGTGTGTTTAGTGTTAGTAAAATATCGTGTTTTATAAATTTAAAACTCGACTAAAGTGTTAAAAAGGGCTTAAAATATACATAAATATATATAACGCTACACACGCATCATCGTCCCATGTGGGCGTTCTCAGATAACGCGCACCGTACAAATCTATAATACCTTTATAAAAACAAACTTATACAACCATAAGCTTAAAAAAATACTTGTAATTTTTATAGTAAAGTATAGGAATTTACCGCGACAAAAATGCTCCAAGGTGTCTCGCGTTGTTTTCTCGGCCAATTTTAAATACTCGTCGTTGATGTCGGTCGTGTTTCCGTAAGCAAGGACTCGTAGCGCCGACGTACACTTTTGAATACCGGTGAATCCAAGTGTCCCTTTCGCATCCGCTTTTTATTTAAAATAATCGAAGTTGCTTTCCAAGTCGTCGACGATGCGTAGAAACAAACGCTTACTCATTCGGAAACGACGCCTAAAAACTTATGGGTTCGGAAATGTTGGCGCCTCATCGAAATAATCTTTCATCAACCGATCGTTTGCCGCACATCGGTCTCGTTCAATATAATCTCTTGTTTTAATTTCACGTGCGGGCCGGCGACAATACTTCACATATCTCACCGCTAGTTGACAAGCACTTGTAACCACCTCTTGCTCGACCTCCTCATCGGCGGATTCACCATCATCCGCTAAAAACTCTCTATAGTAATAATTTGCGATGGACGAGGAACTAGAAGAACCCATTTTTTTATAAAAATTGTTTAATATTTGAGATTGTAGAGGTTTTTGTTTGTAAAATGGAAGTATTGTATGAGTTTTGGTTTGTGAAAATGTAGAGGTGTGTATATATATGTAGGTGAGAAGTTAAAATAGAAAAAAAAATCTAGCCGTTGTTATGACCGTTGCAACGGTCCTATTGGTCAAATTCTCGTCCCTCCAGCGTTTTTAAAACACGCCAAAACAAAAAAGTCGATCAAACACGCCTGAAAACGCCGAGAGGGGTGGGGATGGGGCGATATTGGGAGAAAATTTTGAAAAAACAACGCCCATTACGGGTGGTCTTATAACTACGCATAGTCTTAGCCTGGAGGTGTTTAATCTGTGTCTTCATTCCCTATATATGAACAAAAGTCGAGTTACTTGTGAATATTTTTGTTTTATAAACGTCTATGAATTAAGTTATTGTTACAAGGAAATATTTTGAAAGGATTATTGTATGTAACTTGTAAAATTAAAAAGGAATAATGATAACATCCGTTATTCAAAAAAAAAAGAAAAAAGAAAAAAAGGAATGATAAAATTAAATGCTTAGTTCAACTTTTTTAAACATTTTTTTTCACATCTAAATATCAATAAAACTTGCACTTGCAAGAATTCGAATCTCAATCCATACTAATTTTGTAAGGGACAAATATCATAACAAATGAGAAAAGACATAATTTTGATTACTTGGGTTCTGTTTGTTTTTTCTCCAGAAGCTCTTCTGAGCACTTATGTCTGCGTCGCGCAGAGGCGTGCAGACATAAGGTTCCTGCAGCTTGTTTGTTTTCTTGAAGATCTGCAGACCAAAAACGTCTGCAGAAGCTCTTCCCCAAGCAGACTTGTCCACAAGTCTTCTAACCTCTGCAGACCTCTTCTCCCTCTTCAAACCCACCTCTCAGCCACCACCTCCACCTCCACCTCCACCATCACATCTCAGCCACCACCTCCGACACCACCTCCACGGCTCCACCTCCGCCACCACCTCCACCACCACATCTCAGCCGCCACCTCCACCATCGACACCCATCACCTCCACCTTCAAACCCACCTCTCAGCCACCACCTGCTCCGCCGCCCACCCTTGCTCCGCCACCACCTCCAAATCGAAAACAAAACCCCCAAATTGAAAACCCTCATCATCATCAACATCGATCGCAAACAAAACAGACCTGCAACTTCGATCTGAACTTCGATTCACAGCCGTCAAGCATCACCACCGCCGTCGAACTCCTCTCTCTAGCTGTTGTTTCTCTCTCTCTCTCGCTGTTTCTCTCTCTAGCCGCCTTCGATTCACAGATCTGAAGGAGAAAGGGGTGGGGGTGGGTTTTGATGGCGGTGGTGATGGCCGACGTGGTGGTGGCGGATGGTTGGGGCGGCGGTGGTGGTGGTGGGTTTTGATGGCGGTGGTGGAACGAAGAGAGAGAGAGACCGTAGAGAGAGAGAGGGGGGGCGGCAGGAGAGAGAGAGGGAAAGAAGAGAGAGAGATCGGGGGTGGTGGTGGGTTTTGATGGCGGTGGTGGTGGCCGACGTGGTGGTGGCGGATGGTTGTGGTGGTGGTGGTAGATGGCAGAGAGAGAGAAGAGAGAGGAGACTGCAGACATTGTTGTGAAGAGGTTTTGGTTGTGAAGAGGTTTGGTTGTGAAGAGGTTTTATTTAAAAAAAACAAACCCTTTTTTCCTTGCAGACTGCAGACATTTGGTCCACCTCTTCTCTGCAGATGTGGTCCGCAGACTGCAGACCTTTTCCTGCAGAAAAAACAAACACCACCTTGGTGTAAAGTAGGGTAATATTAACATTTGCCGTTTGAAAAAAAAAAACTTTAAGCACTGGATCATGGGTAGGCATTAATTCAAATATAGAATAGATATAAGCATTGTTTGTATTACGAAATTCAAGATTTTCCAAATGCCTTATGCATTAGAAATTTAGAACCATTTATGTGTAAACAACCAATTTATTTTTGCAATCAGTAATGACAAATGTAACGTGTTATCATTTGTATGATTAGTTAAATCAATAATTGTATTTGTCTTTATATGGGGGACAAGTATAACGACACATGAAACGTAACGTGTTATAATTTGCCTATTCCAATGATGAGAATAATTCAATTATTTGCTTTGGTAGTTTTTGGAGTTGGCCCACGATAAGTCTTGTACCACCATCAAACCCTGAGTCTAGCATGTAATGAGTATTTTTATTATGATTGTCATATGACGTATAATAAAACTATATCTCCACCATGTAGTGGTTAAACAAAATAATGTCTCCACCATGGGACATTATTCGACATGTGGCAGTCCAGTCAGCACGGGGCATTATTGTAAAAGTGGCGTAGTGGGGCATTATTCCAATAACGCCAATGCAAATTTTAGAATTAAAAAAAAAACACACGAAATAGTTGCTGCTCCTCCAATATTATTTTTAATTTATTGCAAAAGTGGGGGTTAGCTCAAAAGTTGTCAGAGACCATGTGGGTAGCTCAAAAGTGATTGGTGGGTCAAACATGTACAAAGCGTTTTATTTAAAACGCCAAACCAATTTTTTTTTCAAAAAACACGCCAAATAACGCCCCATGTAATGGGGGTTCGGCGTTTTGCGGCGTTTTTTTTTTCATTTTTTTTTAAAATACCGCCCCACTACGGGTGGTCTAAGGGTTAAAACACCTATAAACGTATTCGGTGTTTACATCAGATTTTCACTAAATCCTTTAAAAGTAACTTATTTTTCTCTCTATTTCTACAAACTTTCTTACAAATAGTTAAACACTATACGAGAATGATTGTGATCCATGTCTCGTGTTCAACGGGATGTCTATTAATTTTGAGAGGTAGGGGCGCAAGAGACAAAACAAAAAGAAGATATATTATTGTTATTTTTTTAGAAACCTACAGCAATAATAAAAAAGGGCTGCTCCATAGTTTGTGCGGTTGGAGTTCAACGAGAAAAAGGAGTAGCAGCCATCTTTAATATTAACTAGAGTTAAGACCTGCCCGCGTTGCGGCGCGGATACATCGTAAATATTGAATGGATTAGTCCAAACGTTATATGATGCATTAACCATATGAAAACACATATTTCGACGTATCCAGTTGAACTCAGTGTAACCTGTATAAGCATTGTGATTGGATCAAACGTAAAGTAAATGGAATTCATATCGAACAATCATAACGTATTATATGTGACCCAACTCATAAACAGAAAACGTAACAGGTATGAAGGAAAATATGCACATGTAATCGAAAGGGATTAATTAGAGCTTTCGAAAAAAGGGAGAAAAAAAACCATAATTTGACTCCACTCGGTTCGAAACAAACTTTACGAAACATACATAAAATAAACACGAAAACATATTATATTTGACCTAAATCATTTCCCAAAAAAGTTTACCTCAAAACGTAGAACAACTTGAATTTATACCAAAACGTACGTAAAAATATGCATGTAAAAATGGTTTCTTTAAACGAAAACGTATTATATTTGACCTGACTCGTCTATAAAAAAGTTTACGTCGGAATATAGAACAAATCATATTTATACATACCGGTACATAAAATATGCACACAAAAATTAGTTTTTAAGTAAAGGAAGAACAGGGGTAAACCGAAAGAAAATATTAGTAAAAAATTTAATATGTTAAAAACGTTCGTAAAACCGTGCCAAGTAGTACCAATGCCACAACGACATCGACTCTCAACATCGTAAAAATAAAATAGATAAGATGGTAAAAATTACACAGAACGAAAAGTAGACTAAAATCGTTGAACCATGCACACCCGTTACAGTGTCTTAATGCGAAGAAATTAAGCAGAAACGTAAAATGTAGAAAATAATAACTTAGTTTATCTACGACCCTGTAACACCCTTGTTATTATTTTAAAGATTTTCGTATAAATAACGAAAATAAACATGTAATTACAATTAAGTATCCTTAGAAAATACGAGTAATCTAAAACTTTTACAACTTAAAAGTTTTCAACATAATATAAACAAGTTCGTCGTTTAAAAGTTATGACGTAACGCCGTGCGGAAGCTTTAATCTCGAGTGTTTAATTTTATCGTGTTCGGTTCCTCATCGAGCTTGATCTTCATCCGGGCACTCTTGGCGATCACCTATAATCAAAACCAACTTAAAAGTTAGTTTTGATAGTTAAATAAATAGTTTAAACAAGTTACATGGGTCAACAACAACAAAGTAAATTTTTTTTTCCGGAACAGGGGGGCGTCGATTGACGCCTAGGGCCGTCGTGTGACGCCTAGCCCCTGTTTTCACAGACTGTTGCTTAACAGTTGCTGTACATTCTCAGCACGACCTGATTTCACGGAAACGCTCATAACTTCTTCGTTATTGATCCGATTTACGCGATTCTTTTTCCTTCGCGTCCGTAATTTAATTCCCCATCTTGTGGAGTTAAAATCCCACACCTGGATTAACAAAAATTCCAGACTTTTAAGTCTTCGGCTTACTACCCTTTTTACCAAATATTGACCCATTCATAATTTTATCACACCAACAAGTTTATTTGACCGTTAAACTCATGAAATTCATTATTTCAATATCTCCTATTATATTAATCTCAAATCACGGGTTTCTTAAGTGATAAAATCCCGTTTACGCTTAAATGCATATTTTGACCCATTAAGGGTATTTATGCATTTTAGTCTAGAACTTGTGCCTTTCTTTTGTCGCTACAAAAGTTCCATATCTAATTAACTACAAATATTCCACCACAACTATTTTGTGGTGGATTTATCATAATGAACCCCTTTTTCCCAATTTTACCCATCGGTTGGTCACTTTACGCAAATGACCATTTTTGAGCATTTGACCCGTGAATGTGCATTCCTATGACCTTTATTCATGTCTAATGATTCCATAATCTTTATGTAAGTTCCTAAACGACCCCTATGAGTCGTTTGCCCAATATACCCTTCAAGGGTGTTTTGGTCAACTTTAGTCCCTCACTTCACGACGACAGACTTTCGCTAAATATTTGACCAAAATTGTATGTTTAACCAAAAAGCTTAGTTATACGTACCTGGCTCGGGTCAAAGTATTGACCTGTTTACTTAACTTTTGCTTTAAATCTTTATAGTTAAAGCAACACAAGCTTATGTTATTCCCTGTGATTTACAAAACTCAACAAGCGATTATCAAATGTTATTGTCAAATGGCGTTCCCCACACCAATTGACCTATTTAGTCTAATTGACCACTTGTCCGTATGAGATGGTATTTAAGTACCATTTCATCCCCTTTAAACCTATCCCGGATTTCCTTGAACTCGTTTTACTTAAAACCGTTTTTGTTTGTTCGTCATTACATGACTAATTTACCATTTTACCCCTTTGTCCATAACTTATGATTTCTTACCATTTTCCCCTCGTTCAGACTCTCATTGAATCGTGTCGGAACATCCTATGCCAACCACTTAGTAGCATTCATATACTATACTTGCAATTATGTAATTTGTAAATAATGAAAAGGGGCGTAAGCTTTACTTACCTCGCATCCAAATTACGCTTCCCTTCTTGTACTTGACTTATTTGACCGCTTCTTTCCCTTGCCTCCACCTAGCTCGTTTAAGCGTCAAACTATTGTCAATCATTTACAAGGCGGTTAAATTAGTCATAAAAATCACGACTATTCCACCTCACTTATTTCCTATGCCGAAGCTACTATTCGACTTCATGATTAGTTAACTTAACTTATCTAAAGTTAACTACTTTCAATCGCATGGTTTACGACATTAAATCTAAATCAACATAGTATTTAGAACTCTTATCACTTCATATCACGCGTAATTTCCATATCATTCGAATACACGTTTTCACTCTAAATTTCAATACTTTAGTTCTCATTTAGGCATTTTAACAAACACCTAATGTGCATAATTTCACATATTTACTAACTAGTTTATAATTAGTTATTTTCACCAAGATTTACATAACAATCAAACCTCTAAGTCTAGTGTTCATGAATTACATCAAGAACTTATATTATACCAATCAATTTTCATCAATTTAACACTCTAATCCGAGTGTTCATCATATTGTCAATAAACCCACTTAACTTATCAATGGATCATTATAAATTTCATAGATTATCCAATAATCCAACATGTTATTGACTAGGGTTTACTCCTAGACATCATATTACTTCAAGATTCATCCATGCATGACATAATCAAGCTCAATTTCAGTTTCTTACAAATAACCTAGAATTTAAGATGGATTAAAACATCACAATTTTACATACCTTGTGATTCTTTCAACTAGGTGTTCATGAATTTGTGCTTGAAATTCGATTTGGAGCTGATTTGAACCCTCAATTTGATCAAGTTTGACATGCACTAGGGTTTGGTGGGGAGCCTGTGTCGCCCCCTGTGTTCTTGTTCGACCAGACATCTCAATTGAGATGTTTGGTTTTGTTTTTTAAACAAAACTAATAATATAAGTTTCATTTTTAACAACATTGGCCCCTCTAATTTGGTTAGTTAATTAAGTAGGGCACAACCTACTTATTTCTAACAATATTCCCCTCTTATTAACTAGGTTAAACATTCCTAATTAAATTAGTGGGTTTTGGGAATCTAAGACTAAGTTTAGTTTAAGTCCTGTTAACTCGGGCCTTCTATAAACTTTATTTTCCAAACTCATTCTTTTTCTCTTTTTATTAAATATTAGATTTAGTTATATAAATCCTAATATTTTCTGGCTTAATTTTACCACTAACGGTTCTTTAGCCATCTTTTAGTATTAACGTGGTTTGATTACCAAACCCGTTTTTGGGGTGTTACAAGTCTACCCCCCTTAAAGAGGTTTCGTCCTCGAAACCTCTTCTTACATAATTCATTGAGTTTAACTCAATGTATTCGATCCTAGAAATCCTTTAAACATTAATTATACTTTTATCTAATAGTTAATATTACCAGAAAAGTAAGGTAACATCTTTTTGGTTACTAATTGTCTACATAACTCATACTACACAGTGCAACTTGAAATAACGTAATCTCGTTATTTCCACTAGTTTAGTTAACTTAGCGATATCCATCGCTTTCATATACTATCGAATTCTTTATGAATCCGTTACTTTGACCCGCTTAAAGGTCTTTAGTGAAATCTTTCACTTTTAGCAACAATTTCTTTTGTTTTCAAATTTATTTATTCGGTTCAGTTATACCGAATCCACCGCTTACAAGCAAACCAAATTTTCTTGATTTGAATTGCTGACCTTAACCGGTCTCACTAACTAGACTTATTAGCCCAGTTACTTCTTACCGCTCGCTTGGTTATAATGTGATTTTACTTCACATTACATTTCCTAACCGTGATCGTGTCACATCATGTTTAATTTATATCAACCTTTCATTTTCGAAAGCATCACATTTCGAATATATCGTCTTGCGTCTATTAGTGTCAAAACTTGAATCTTTCATGCTTACTATTCAAATTCCTATCAGAATTTATATTTGTAAAAATGTTATTTCTTACTAAAACTGAATTTTAGTCTAACGTTTTTCTCTTTAACTATGTCAATTACTCATATTAAGGAAATTGACAACTCCTAATTTATTGTTTCCCGTTCTCGTTTTACGCGGGGAATCGTAACAAGTTCCCTCACCTTACACTATTGACACGTAGGTTCCTTCACTTAACCTCGTAGACTATTTCCTTAAACTTTCACCTCTTTAAGGCGAGACCCTTATTATCAATTTGCTTCAATTTATGACCCGTGGGTCATTTTGGCCCCGTAGACCTTTACACTAATTAATATCCCGTAGGTTATGATGATCCCGTAGATCATCTTTTATTCTAGTCTTTATTCAATTGTCTAATTAATATCCCGTAAGCGTTATTCCTTGATTGACTCGTTTGACTCATTTTGGGTGAATTTTCATTACTTATGAATGTCAAACTTCATTCTTTATTTGACCCGTCCATCTTTGAAATGGTTGAACGTAATTACCAAAATTTATGTTTGCGAAAATTCTTGTCATCTTTTAGTCATGACTCAAAACCCGAGTCTTTTAACTTCCCATCCGAGTTCCCGTTTCTCAGTCCACGCATGCGTTTAAATCCTTACGCACCAACCGGGTGTTTTACCGAAGTCGTTATTATTGCAACCCTTATGGTATGCATTATGACTTCGTTTTGCTTTTATATTCCTACTTTGTTCTCGAATTTGGTGTTTTACAAAATCGGCCCGTTAAGAGTCATATTTGCATTCTCCGGGTTCGAGTGTAAGCACACCCCTCCCAATTGCATACCTTAATCGTTTTACATTAATCTTTGTCCCTTCACTCGGGCTCATCATCCCAATGTAATACGCTTCCGTCACCCGGCTGTGCGTTTACATTATTATCAAATATTTTGCTCATTTGATTCATTTAGGTACTTTTTAAGTTAGTCCCATTCACCCCGCCCTTACTACATCAGATGTAAATGTGTCCGCTATAAGAAGTTCATGGTATCATATGCCACTACTTACTTGGCCAGAGTAAGCGATTAACACATGACACACATGACCTTTTTATAGTTTTCACATCATGCCCTATGTAAGTAATGCCTTTATTTGTTTCTCTTGGAGACAATATCCCGAATACATTTTCTATTCGGGTTTTTCCAAGTTTTTAATCTACATATGCAACTTTCAATTTCTACTTATTTGTTGCATATTACTATTTATGCGATTATATTTAAAACGTGCACCTGGTAATGTTTTCCCCGACGGGCGTTCCTTGCCATTAACCTTGTTCACGGTCGTTACGCGATTTAGTCCTCGGTGAGCATGCTCCTCTTGTCATACTTCGGACCGTTCCTCTATCATATCCGTAATTTGTTCAACCCTCGTCATTTTCAAATGCGAGTTTCCTTCAATTAAAACATTCATAAAAGTTAGTAATGTCAACTTTACTAAATGCCCGTATCATTATACAAGGCTTTTCTACTATACGTGTTAACGCACGTAATTTTATTAACTATATCTATTATTTAATTGAGGTATCGTATATTACACGATAACCCTACGTGTTGTTTACAACACTTTAACATGCTAAACCATTAAAATACACGTACTTACCGGATTTGCGATCAAGCCTCGAACCTAACACATTTGTCAACAACATTGAGCTCTGATTACCAACTTGTAACACCCTTGTTATTATTTTAAAGATTTTCGTATAAATAACGAAAATAAACATGTAATTACAATTAAGTATCCTTAGAAAATACGAGTAATCTAAAACTTTTACAACTTAAAAGTTTTCAACATAATATAAACAAGTTCGTCGTTTAAAAGTTATGACGTAACGCCGTGCGGAAGCTTTAATCTCGAGTGTTTAATTTTATCATGTTCGGTTCCTCATCGAGCTGGATCTTCATCCGGGCACTCTTGGCGATCACCTATAATCAAAACCAACTTAAAAGTTAGTTTTGATAGTTAAATAAATAGTTTAAACAAGTTACATGGGTCAACAACAACAAAATAAATTTTTTTCCGGAACAGGGGGGCGTCGCGTGACGCCTAGCCCCTGTTTTCACAGACTGTTGCTTAACAGTTGCTGTACATTCTCAGCACGACCTGATTTCACGGAAACGGTCATAACTTCTTCGTAATTGATCCGATTTACGCGATTCTCTTTCCTACGCGTCCGTAATTTAATTCTCCATCTTGTGGAGTTAAAATCCCACATCCGGATTAACAAAAATTCCAGACTTTTAAGTCTTCGGCTTACTACCATTTTTACCAAATATTGACCCATTCATAATTTTATCACACCAACAAGTTTATTTGACCGTTAAACTCATGAAATTCATTATTTCAATATCTCCTATTATATTAATCTCAAATCACGGGTTTCTTAAGTGATAAAATCACGTTTACGCTTAAATGCATATTTTGACCCATTAAGGGTATTTATGCATTTTAGTCTAGAACTTGTGCCTTTCTTTTGTCGCTACAAAAGTTCCATATCTAATTAACTACAAATATTCCACCACAACTATTTTGTGGTGGATTTATCATAATGAACCTCTTTTTCCCAATTTTACCCATCGGTTGGTCATTTTACGCAAATGACCATTTTTGAGCATTTGACCCGTGAATGTGCATTCCTATGACCTTTATTCATGTCTAATGATTCCATAATCTTTATGCAAGTTCCTAAACGACCCCTATGAGTCATTTTCCCAATATACCCTTCAAGGGTGTTTTGGTCAACTTTAGTCCCTCACTTCACGACGACGGACTTTCGCTAAATATTTTGACCAAAATTGTATGTTTAACCAAAAAGCTTAGTTATACGTACCTGGCTCGGGTCAAAGTATTGACCTGTTTACTTAACTTTTGCTTTAAATCTTTATAGTTAAAGCAACGCAAGCTTATGTTATTCCCTGTGATTTACAAAACTCAACAAGCGATTATCAAATGTTATTCTCAAATGGCGTTCCCCACACCAATTGACCTATTTAGTCTAATTGACCACTTGTCCGTATGAGATGGTATTTAAGTACCATTTCATCCCCTTTAAACCTATCCCGATTTTCCTTGAACTCGTTTTACTTAAAACCGTTTTTGTTTGTTCGTCATTACATGACTAATTTACCATTTTACCCCTTTGTCCATAACTTATGATTTCTTACCATTTCCCCTCGTTCTGACTCTCATTGAATCGTGTCGGAACATCCTATGCCAACCACTAAGTAGCATTCATATACTATACTTGCAATTATGTAATTTGTAAATAATGAAAAGGGGCGTAAGCTTTACTTACCTCGCATCCAAATTACGCTTCCCTTCTTGTACTTGACTTATTTGACCGCTTCTTTCCCATGCCTCCACCTAGCTCGTTTAAGCGTCAAACTATTGTCAATCATTTACAAGGCGGTTAAATTAGTCATAAAAATCACGACCATTCCACCTCACTTATTTCCTATGCCGAAGCTACTATTCGACTTCATGATTAGTTAACTTAACTTATCTAAAGTTAACTACTTTCAATCGCATGGTTTACGACATTAAATCTAAATCAACATAGTATTTAGAACTCTTATCACTTCATATCACTCGTAATTGCCATATCATTCGAATACGCGTTTTCACTCTAAATTTCAATACTTTAGTTCTCATTTAGGAATTTTAACAAACACCTAATGTGCATAATTTCACATATTTACTAACTAGTTTATAATTAGTTATTTTCACCAAGATTTACATAACAATCAAACCTCTAAGTCTAGTGTTCATGAATTACATCAAGAACTTATATCATAACAATCAATTTTCATCAATTTAACACTCTAATCCGAGTGTTCATCATATTGTCAATAAACCCACTTAACTTATCAATGGATCATTATAAATTTCATAGATTATCCAATAATCCATCATGTTATTGACTAGGGTTTACTCATAGACATCATATTACTTCAAGATTCATCCATGCATGACATAATCAAGCTCAATTTCAGTTTCTTACAAATAACCTAGAATTTAAGATGGATCAAAACATCACAATTTTACATACCTTGTGATTCTTTCAACTAGGTGTTCATGAATTTGTGCTTGAAATTCGATTTGGAGCTGATTTGAACCCTCAATTTGATCAAGTTTGACATGCACTAGGGTTTGGTGGGGAGCCTGTGTCGCCCCCTGTGTTCTTGTTCGACCAGACATCTCAATTGAGATGTTTGGTTTTGTTTTTTTAAATAAAACTAATAATATAAGTTTCATTTTTAACAACATTGGCCCTTCTAATTTGGTTAGTTAATTAAGTAGGGCACAACCTACTTATTTCTAACAATATTCCCCACTTATTAACTAGGTTAAACATTCCTAATTAAATTAGTGGGTTTTGGGAATCTATGACTAAGTTTAGTTTAAGTTCTGTTAACTCGGGCCTTCTATAAACTTTATTTCCCAAACGCATTCTTTTTCTCTTTTTATTAAATATTAGATTTAGTTATATAAATCCTAATATTTTCTGGCTTAATTTTACCACTAACGGTTCTTTAGCCGTCTTTTAGTATTAACGTGGTTTGATTACCAAACCCGTTTTTGGGGTGTTACACACCCGCCCGTTGCGACGAACTTTACAAAAGGGGAAAAATGGACTTGTTGCGACGGGTCTGTCATATATGAAAAAATAGAGCAAAAACGTAGAACCTCACATGCACGCTACGACATGTTAACTCGCAAAATTTAGAACGAAACGTAAAACGAAAAACTTGCAAAAGATAAAAAGTATGGGGGACCATAGTTGTAAATAACAAAGTGTTGTGTTAAATTATAAAAGATGAAAAACTTAGAGTTAAAAGTAAAAAAAAGGGTTAAAATGTAAAAGATAAAACTTTTAGGTTGAAAATAGAAAATTAAGTTTTTTTTTTTGGAAAACTCCCCAAGCATAAGTTACAAGTGCTAATGCACAAATAAGTTGCAAAGTTATATAGGTTTTAATTTGTGTGGGGTTAGACGAACAAACAAAAGAAAGAATTATTATATACTATGGGCCGCCAGAACATGTTCAGCCCATTTGAATTACGTGAGATTATGATTGGGCTTTTATCAATGATCTAAAGTAATATGGTGGGAGGCGGCGAACATCAACATGAACAATATATAATATATATCTGTATCTATCTATATTATATTCTATCTATACTTTCTATAAAAGGAAAAATTCCAGTGACATAAGAAAAGTTGATGTGTCAGCTAGAGAGGTTGTGCAACAATACTTTTCTTATGTTATTACTGCATCATAAAGCCTAATATATAAAATCATCTAAAATTTTGTCTAAACCTCTGCCAGAGTAAACATCTGCTCATTTATATGTGACTTTACTTTAATATCTACCAGCAGTTGGTGTTATGCTCCGTAATGCTTTTAGATCAGCAGATGTTTAAGGCTAATTACCGGGAAATTCAAATTCAAAATGCATGGGGATAAGTAATTTGCAATTAATGCATGTCACTCAGAAACTCCTTGTCAATCATCCTTCTTATATAAGGTTTTTCTCCTCATTTCCCTCTTCATATTTCATCACGCTTTCATCTTCTTTGATTTTGAAATTTGAAATTTAATCACAATCCGAATTCCGAATTAGAAGCATGTCAATATCAGTTGACAGTAACAATCTTAGCTTTGTTAACGATTTGAATCCTAGGAAAGATATGTGGAACATGAAAGCGAGAATTATTCGAAAATGGAATCAGGGTTATAAGATGGATCTCATCTTCATTGATGAAAAGGTAATTTTTATCTCTGCTTTTCCATTTTATTAGAGAATGTAGTGGTGTATGCTAAGAATATACTTTCTTTAAATGTTCTTCAGGGTGCTAAGATTCAAGCAGGTATTAAGAGTCATCCGATACCTGTTTTTGATGGACAGCTTCAAGAAGATGCTGTTGTCATTCTGTCGAAATTTGGTGTTGGTGAGAATAAAGATTTATATAAAGTAGTAGTGCAGCCTTATAAAATCAACTTTTATAGATGCACAACTGTTACTCCTGTGAGAGATTGGCAAGGTGTTGAGTATGGTTTCAACTTCAGAGCTTATGAAGATATTCTTCAAGGAGAGGCGTTAAACGCTTTGAGTGTTGGTAGTGTATATTTTTGTAATCATGTCTTGCTTGTATAATATTAGAGAGTTTTATTTATATTCTTGTATAATGTGATCATATAGATGTTGTTGGATCTGTGGTTTGTTGTGGAGATCTTGAAATCTTTGATCGACCTCCAAAGGAGACTAAGAAGATCAATTTCGATATTGAAGACTTGGAGTAAGTTGTTGTTTACATGTGCAGTCATGTACATATCATTGTTTGTATTTAATGATGTTAATAAATAAGATGAAGAATGTTGGTATTTAATGTGGGATCATGGTAATGGTAATAAATGAGATCTATAGTGTTTGTATCTAATGCTGAATCATGGTAGTAAATGAGATCAACAGTTTATTCTTAGTGAATATGTTAGTTAATTTATGGCTCATTTGCTACTTTAATAAATGTCATAACTTTCCTTTGATTTTGTGTTTTTATTCATTCAATTTGGTTTTGATATTAGAGATTTGTAAAGAAATGGTCATAAATTAGTTTTTAGTATATCGTCATATGAATATTCTTTTCACGTAGGGGTAAGGTTTTGCGGTGTACTGTGTGGAATGATTATGCTCTGCAAATTAAGGACTTTATCTCTAAAATCCCACCTCATGAGCATGTGATGGCTGTTATACAGCATGTAAAGTGTAAGGAATGGAAATGTATTTTTGTTACTTTCTGCAAATCATAACTATACTGTTTATTTCTGGCAATATAAAGACAGGTATACATTAAATATCTATATACTTTTGCATGTAGGTGAATATACTGTTCAAAGTGATAAGTTTGCAACACGAATTTTTCTGAATGAAGAAATTGATGAAGTTAATGAGCTAAGGAGGAGGTAATTTGTCAATGTAATTTCTATTGTATATAGATGTTCAAGTCAAATACTTGGTTTCATGTTATTTGTATACTAATTCATAATCATTTGTGGTATTCAAAAGTCTTATACTGAAGTTTGGACAAGGGAGTGGTTCTACTTCTCAAACAATACTATGGTCTCAGAGTGTTTTTCCATTGCATAAAGAATTTGTAACTGATGGTGGGAAGAAACATGTTGATGAGTTTAGTGAGATAGAAAAGGTTTCACATCTTTTTATATAGTTTGGTTATTTGTTTGGTTTGTCACCTGCATGTTTGTCAAACTAGAGATTACAAGTTCATATATTGTTTTTACAGGAAATGTCTTGTGTTGTGGTTGCGATAATTCAGATTGTGCAAGAAGAGTATGGTTGGTTTTATGCTGCCTGTCGTAAGTGTTTCAAGAAGGTGATGGGTAAAAGTGAATACTTGCATAATGTTGAAAATGTTTCGGATGATATTGTTCGATTGCCTACGACTTCTTTGGTTTGTCCCAAATGTCGTAGTGAATGTACATCCATCACCACAAAGTAAGCAATGCTGATTATTTAACGTTATATTTATATAAGTAACATTTTAAGACTGATATTTGAATATAGTTTTGCAGTTTACTTAGTCATTTGTGTATATTTCAGCTTCAAGGTGCAAGTCCGGGTGCAGGATGAGAGTGGTAATGTTTCTTTTGTTATGTTTGATAGAGATGTTCAGAAGCTTCTTGGATTAGCGGCGAGTGACATAAGAGAGAGGCAGGTTAAGGCCAATGATACTGGATGTTTCCCTCATGAGATATTTCGATTGGTTGATAAGAAGGCTGCTTTTAAGATTGATGCTTCAGAGTTCAATCTTAAAAATGACTATCGTGTTTATACTGTGCAAAAAACATGTGATGATCCAGTAATAATTGCTGAGTTGGTTGGTGGAGATGGTAATGGTGATGAAAATACTGATGAGGTAGCATATAAAATTACTTTTTCAATCTATTTATTTTTCTTTTGAGTTTCAAAGACCGGATTCTGTACTTTTTTATATGATATCATATATTATGATCCTTTAGGTTACTCAAGAGGTACCTGACGTTAAAGATGTTAACCTTTCAGAATCTTCTCAGGTGTTTGCTGAACGAACTTCAAGGATGAGTATTTATTTTTAAAGTATGTTTAAAAAGAGTTCATTATTTTATTAAATGTGATCAATAGTTGTATTGGGATCTGTTGCAAGGATGTTGTCTCTGTTACGGCCGACTCTTCAGCCGTTGAAGTTGAAAAGGATTATGGGTCAAGTCCTAATGGAAAGCGGATGGCTCAAGATGCTGATGTTGTCAACGTTGGTGAGCTATCCACTAATGTGAGAAAAACCCGGAAGAAGCTGTCTAAGGTTAACAATTAGATGCTTATGAAAAAAAAATTCTTATGAGAGATAAGTAGAAACCACTTATTTTTGAGGACTCCTTGTGGTTTTTATTTATGTCTGTTAACTGTTGTTTTAACAAACTGTGGTTAAAAGTTTGGTGTGTAAGGGCTACAATGATGAATATGGTATGTAATATCTACGCTTTGAATATCAAGTAAATTTAACCTTTTGTTTGTTATATAATATTGTTATTATACATTATATACATTTTGGTTAACTTTATTCATGGAGTGGACAAGTATTAGGGTTGTATATTATTGTTAGTGAATGAATGAAAATTTAATCAATTGGTTAGTGGGAAAACTGTTAGGGTCTGAGATACATTAACATCTGTTAGAGGCTAAGCACTGTTATAGCGTGCTAACATCTGTTAACCCCTAAGAACTGTTAGGATCTGAGTTACATTAGCATTTGTTGATAGACTTTGCTTCAACAGACCTTATGAGTTGTTGATCATCATCTGTTAAAGATCTTATATTATAGATCTTCTGTTGAATTGTGCAATATCTGTTGGTCCACAGCAGAACTTAGGTTCATTATACATTTGGCTTCATCAGCAGAGGTTCTCTTTAGCAGACCTTTGCTTCAGCAGTCTTTGTCTTAACAGACCTTTTGGTTCATTAGCAGAGTTTGTTTGGTTCATGAGCTGAGGTTGTTTGGTTTAACAAACTTTCTTTCAACAGTGGCTTTCTTCAACAGACCTTTTGGTTTGCAAAGTTTAGCGAAACAAATGTTGAGTTTGTCCCTTTGGTAGGAGCAGATTTTTAAAACACTATTATTTGTAATTACAAGTTGTATACTATTTTATTAATTTTGAGTCTTATATTTCTTTTTGTTGAGCGACCGGGAAATGTAATGGAAAATAGTAATGTTTAGATGCAAAATATAGTAATGTTTAGATGAAAAATATAAAAAGGTAAAACCACAAAGTTTTGAAAGTATATAACTTTATATACTAACACTACATAACTTCATTCTTAAGTTAGCTTTCGAAGAAGAAATTTATCCTTCAAACATGTCAACTAAAACATAAATCATTAAATGTTGAAAAGATGTTCAAAGACTATGTCAACAAACTTCAAAGTGTATTTTATCTCCTGTTACACTTTTTTCTTCGACTATCTCAAACCTCAGCTTTTTCCCCGCAGATATTCCCGTTTCATCCATGATATGCTGCCAGTTTGTATACATCACTAGGTGGTTGTTGTCGTCAGGACTTCTAGGATCTCTCCTAACAACCAGATGTACCAAAAACTTCACATGACCAAATGACAACACAGCTCTACGGTAGTCATTTAGCTGGTGTTCTCGAACAAAGTTCCTCGGTATTGCCTGTAAAGGAAAATTCTTTCTTTAGTTATTCATTCAAAACAACATATACTTTAAGTAACAACAGATAGATCCAACATTATAAGTAAAATCAACCATATTAAAAGTAGATATGTAAATACCAAGCTGTGTGTCTCTATAACATGGTATTCAAACTGTTTTTTATAATGTGGACGCTTTTTGCGGTGTTGGTGATTGCTACGGCTACAGGGATGTTTAGTCTCCCCGTGAAGTCCAATCCCGTCTTTGTTAAAAACCTTCACAGTGAAATTAAAGTCGTCTTGGAGTACTTCCCATCCATTGAAAAAGCAGTTGGCAGCTTTCCTCAATGTCATTTTCAAAACAAAAAGTTGTCCATCTTGGTCCCATAAAACTAGCAGCCAATCCCTTTTTGTTTTCAGAAGAGAAAACATAATACACATCAACTTTACTACTCTGCTTTGGTCCATGTACTTTTGCAACCAAGTTATCAATTTTTAATCTCCTCTCCGACAACAACTTCAGCAAATCATGTGGTAAATGCTATAATTTTCATACATTTCAGAAATATCATATTAGATTTTATATAGGATACAAAATATAAATTAGAAGTTTTTCTAGCAGCCCAAAAGATACACTGGCAATATATAAAAATAGGATAGCAATTTTTAACCTGCTTGCAGTATGTTTCTTCTTCAGCCTGTATCAAGCAACCATGAACATAATCTCTATTCGAGCCATCGTTTCTAATCTCCAATCCCTCATTGTTCAAAACATTTATCTCAAATTTTACTTCCTTCAATTTTTTTAAACACAACTTGTCTATGTTCTTATTTCTATAAGTTCAACAAACCGAGTCCATTCTGGCCCGTTTATCCTCTTACTTTTATGACCGATGCTCTGTACTGCAATCTTATACTTAAATCCCGTATAATCAACCAACTTTATTACTTCACACTTTCTTGGAAATTGGTTACTCATTATCCTTGGAAGTACCTATGTATATAAAATACACAACATTTAGTATATCTTTAATTTTATAAATACAGTTTTTAGCATACAATTGTGATTTGAGCTAATTTGTTCTAAGAATATAGCTTACCAATCCATCATTTAGGTCTGTCAATTCAGAGACATTGATAATTATCATAAACTCCATGTGAAAGTAAAAAATACAATAACAATTAAATACTAAAACATAAAATCAATTGTATCTGAAAAACATTCTATTTAAGGTATAAAAAAAATATCCAACACTCTGTAGGACCAAACTTATATGTTGTGTACTTCAATATGGTCCCTACAACCAACAATATGAATATAACACCTTGTAAGATGAAATTTATATTCTTGTATAATAAAAAATTATATGACATTAAAGTTTTCAAATATCCATGTTTGTGTCAACTTCAAACTTTAGTTTTTTTTTCAGCAGCCAAGGCTATATTCACTTACAAATCAGACATATTAGTACTATAAACTGATTGCAGAATATTTTCTCAAAATTAATAATGATAGAACAAATTTATCAATACTACATGGCAGTTCATACAATAATTCTAAAACCATTCGTAAAATATACAACCAAATATTTATGAAACAACAATATTTCAGATTCTTATTTAGATGGAATGAATCAAAATGTAACTAAATAAATTGATATAAATCTTATTATAAAATAAAGAAAACAAGTTCATATAAGTTTATCTATTTTAACATCAGTAGATTATGATTTTGATGTTTATATAATTTGAAATGAGGAAACTGAAAGGAACATGTCAAAGCATACCTGTAAAATACACAAGAGAACAAAAAAAATACCTGATCTAAAACTTTAAACTTCTGATCGTCAAGTCTGAAGAAGAAGAAGAAACTGTAGAGTTTTTTCGCCGGAGAAGAAGAGGTAAGATTGTATTGGGATTGTTGAAAGTAAGATATTTATCTATTAACTTGTAATTGTTTATTTATTTAACTTATAATAATCTTTAATATCGGGATTTAAAAACTATTTTTAATTATATAAATATATGAATTAATAGATAAGTTTTTCTTATTTAACATTAAATTTATATTGAAGCAGTGGTTGCTGCCATGCAAAAATTGCATTATTTTAAAGAAAAAGGGGGTAAAGTATAAATTTTACAAAACTTAATTTCAACTAACCAGTGTAAATATAACATCTGTATTAACTCCATTTAATATACTTTTCATCTCCATTATTGAATATAAGCTCCAGAAAACATATTCGGAAGTTTTCTCAAATAACTTTCTTATCAAAATCGGAAAGGTTCTATTGCATAATATATATTACATGCTATAAAACCAAGTATTGTTTCTTTGAATTTATTGTTTGTATTATAAATGTTAGATTAATCATTATTTGATGTTATGAGTATATATTTGTCACTGACGGCGTTTCATATTCTTTGTTGAAGCAAATAATAGTCGTTGTAATCCGGTGTATTTTTATCTAAGTACTGCATTAACTTAAATGAAGTTACTGATAGCATTCTCTGTCACAATTTGTGCATGCATCTTCGTGATGTTGTCTTCTACATTACGATTGATAAATCAACCATATAATTTTTGGTTGATGCTCATTTGCTTAACTGTTGTGAGAGATGAAGATTTTCGTTTTGTGCTTTGTTTTTTTAATACCTAATGTGTGTGATTATACAAATAGTCCGGTTAATATTTTGTAACACCCCGAAATTTATAAAACTTTATATTAGGATTATAAAGTATAAATAAACGAGAATTTACTAACTAGGAATTTTTAACCTAGTTAGTTACAAGACTAGAAATAGCTCATGATAAGGTTAAAAGCTACTAAACAATATGTTGAACAAAATTGAGGGGCTTAAGTTGTAAGAATTGAAACTTGATTTTAATTAAACAAATAAAATAAACCAAACACCCCAAAAGGGGATGTCTGGTCGCACAAGCAGAACAAGGGGGCGATCCCCACTCTTCCAAAACCCTAAACTTCACTAAAGTTGCAAATTGAGGGCTTAATCCAAGTCGAAATCGAAATTAAAGCATAGATTACTGATCCTTATCACAAGAGGATTACAAGGTATGTAAAATTTCATGAAAACCCTCAACTTGAATTTCTCATGTAATTGGGAAAATCTGAATTGTTAGTTGCATGTGTGTCTTATGATGATCTAGGAACAACTATAGTGTCTAAGGACAAACCCTAGACAAATACAAGTTGAAATCATGTTAAATTTTAGTGAAGATTATGAACACCATTGTAGGTGATTAACGGGTTATGTGTAAATTGATGAACACTAGGATATTGGGTGTTGTTCTAGTGTAAATTGACAATTTTGAAGTGATTTCAGAAATTAGAAGCTAACAATCATGTAAAATGGTTGATTTATGTGAAATTAGGACTAAATGATAAACTGGAGATGTGATGTTTAATCATGTAAAAATCTGCTCATGAAGTGTTTGTTGAAATGCCTATATGAAGGCTTAAAACTGAAATTCCAAGTTTAAACGCATAATCATGATGTTTGGTGTATTATGCGAATTATGATTTGAAGAGAGTTCTAAACATATGATAAATGAACTATATAGGAACGGGCGCAAGAGCGTCAAGCGGACAAGCGGGTGGCGAACCACGTTTTAAAGGCCTACTTTGAAGGTACGTAACTTGTTTGGTTACATTAAGTGAGTTGTTGATAAGTTTTGTAAATCTTATTGTTGAATCTAAATCTGCGTTGAATTTATATTGATTTTGGTCGGATGTGAATTAATAGACTTAGTCTAGTAAACAAACCAATTGGTAGTCATCATAAGTGGATGGTTCCACAAGATGAGCCAACTGGTCTATTAGTTGTGAAAATGGTAGTTTTAAACGTTCTAGTAGTCGATAATGGCGATAATAATCACAAGGGCATTAAACCATGAAATCGGTAAGAAATGCGGGTGATAATAAGCCCCGGATGTTGGGCATAAGGCGCCATAGGTTTATTGGTTAAATGGTAGTAAAATGTGTAAGGTTAGAATGGGTCGAATAATTACATAGTGACATATGGTCTTTCGATCTGTAAATTAAATTTTGGGTATCAAATTTATAATAGTTATGTCGGTAATGAATTTACAGACATATAGGAAGAAAAATCACTTAAAACGGACTTACGAGTCAAAAGATATGGCCAAACGAAGTTAAAAACTGGAAATTCCGGAGCTGGCAGCAATTGCAGCTCACAAAACTGGAGCTGCTGGAAAACCCGATCCCCCACGCCACGCGGAGGATGACCTGAATCGTGCCGTGACATGCGGGAGGTTCTCGCGGCCCGCGTAACACTTATCGCGGGGCGCGAGCGACCTGGATCCGAAATTTTTATTTGTTTTCAATAGTTTTGATGCTAGATTTCAATTATAAGTGTTTTTATATTGTCAAAACTAACCATTGATGTGGTTTTGACATTAGGTAATGTTGATGAACTTACGGATGGCGATTAAGCAAATGAACAAGAACCGAACACTACATTTTGAAGCTTCCGCAATGTGTTTAATCTTTTGTAGACTTTGTGTATAGGTTGTGAAAAATTTCTAAACAACTTTTGAAACGTTTTGACTTAGTCGTTAGTTGACTAAGGATGATGCTACTTATGTACTTCTTTAATGAAATATAAGTTATGTTAACAAATATTTTATTTGAAATGGTATAATCTATTATTAAAATCAAGTAAAAATTTGACGGGTCTAACATATTTGGTACTTTTTTTAAGTGCTGATTTAGTTTAATGGATGTTAGTGATGTTTATTTTATAATGTTGTTTGTCTATGACTTTTGTTGGATGTTGTTTATCTTTAGTGATGTCTATGACTTGTAAGTTTAAATTGTTTATTGCAGATATGAATCCATCCAATCAAACACCATCCTTTTTAAAATTCCTTAATGAAGATGATTTTATAATTTTTGGTATGTTTTTTAACTTTCTTGCTACTATTAGGATTCTACATTAATTTTTGATGTAAGATGTTTGTTAGCTACTATCGCAGAATATACCACTTGATTTTGAGACTCTATTATGGGGCAAGGAGGTCTCGTACGGTCGAATTGTAGAGTTACTTGATGGTGAAAAATCATGGTTAGTACGAGTAAGGAAAAGAGATGATCATTGTATATTTACGGATGGATGGACAAAGTTTGTTAGAGATTGTTGTTTGAAAACCAAAGATGCTGTATTGGTAAAAGCTATTGGAAGTTTGTCATTCGTTGTCTCATGTTTTAAAGAAAATGTCTACGAGAACTCTTACATTTCAGCAAATATTAGACCTGAACTTGGCATGACTGTAAGTAACGATATATTATTTTGTTACTTACTGTAAACATTTTTTGCTAGCTCAACAACTTGCTAACATCTGTTTGCCCTTTTAACGTCTGTTTCCTTATAATCTTAACGTCTGTTGATTAACCTTTTTAACTTCTGTTGACTAAGTGTTTTAACCTCGGTTGACTAACATCCGATATTTAAGATCTGTCCACGTTGCAACCTCTGCTGGACATAATGGAGACAATTGTTACGAAACCTCTGTTGGATAGCAACAGAGGTATGTAATAGTTGATAGCCAAACAGTGGTTAGGTTGTGTGTAAATACTGTAACTACTGTTGACTAGCCCTGTTGAGTAATTCTCATTTTAACTTTTGTTGACTAACCCATTGTAACTTCTGTTGCTCATTAGTTCATATCAAATTTGTAAGTCTGCACTAATTATTCCTTTGCTTCTTCTATAGCTAATTGCTGACAAATTTTGTAAACAATTCTATGGTAAAAATTATGAGTATGGGATGGCAACTATCTATATTCGCGAAAGGTTTTGGAATGTGATGATGAAAGGATGGACTGATGGATGCGGATTTACTGATGGATGGTTAAAATTGATTGAAGAAGTTCCGATAGCAGTTGAATCTTGGTTGGTTTGCACCATGATTGCATCTAAAACGTTTGAGCTTTCCGTTTTCCATCCCGAGACTGGAACTGAGGTTTCCTTCAAGAAAGCTGATGTTGTTGTTTTGGATGATTCAGTTTATGGAGATGATGGGTTTGATTTATTGGCTGCGGTATAAAATTTTGATGATAAAATACATTGTTTGATAACATGATGGTGATAAGTAACTTTTATTATATTATGCTAATAACTTTTGAAATCCCATTTTGTAGGCTAAACACAAACAGGTTCTGGATTCCGGGGAAGTTGCTTTAGATGATGAGGATACTGGGGCTTCGGTTGGTAATTCTAAGCAGTTTACGAGTTTTGAGGATATTTTTAATGTATATATACACATATAATATGTATATATTATTATGATTTAAAATATGGTTTCTTATATATGATCATTCTTATAAATATTGTTTGCTGATGATGGGCTACTTGATTCAAAGATTGCGCGTCTGGTTGATGAGTCAGATGTTAAAAATGCTGTAAATTTATAATTTCCTACGCATATATTTTAGTGTTAATAAGTATAAGAAGTTTTTTTTTTAAATTTTGTTGTAGCCTGAAGATCATTCTGTAAAAATAGCTGATGATGTTAACGATCCTCAACTACAGTATAAAGATTTTCCTGTTCGTGACATTTCTGCCTCTTCAAGTGTTGTATCTAATGTAAGAGTTTATTAGTTTTATACTGTCTATTTTATTATTATCTCAATATATTGATATTCTTCTGTATGATTGAGTCTTAAACTTCAAAGCTGAGTTGAGAAGATAGTTTGTGTTGATAAAAAAAGTTACAAAATTTCAAGAATTTAGAGTTGTTATATTCTAAATTAATTTACTTAGGTTGAAAAGATGCACAATCTTCGTGGCAAGACAATTGTAGAGGATAACCAAGCTGTTAATAGACCGTGTAAAGTTCAAAAGGTTCGTCTAGTATCATTCACTTCAGAATCAGTCTTACACTTCACCACACATGCTGAAGACAGGCTTGTAAGCTTTTGCAGTCGTTACTTTGTTTCGTTATTTCAACAATTTCAGTTATATATCAATATTTTATAAAATTCACTATTCAATTTCTGTTTTTTAGCATCTGCCATCAGATGTATCTTCTGTGTTGGATCTGCATACAGATAATCCTAAGCCTATCAAGATCCAGAATCTCAAATGTGAAGTCCAGGAACTGTTTACAACATCTCAAAAAACCAATACTGGATTCAACTACGCTATTGTTGGATGGTCTTCTTATCTGAGATCTTGCAATATTGCTTTTGGTGATGAACTTTCGTTAGAGTTTCACAAGTCTACTTGTCACACCTCGATTTGCAGCGGAAGAAAAAACATGGGATGCAACAGACACCTCTGGTACAAGCATATTGTTTATAAAGACCCTACATTTTATTATTTACAAAATGTTGATTACATACTACATGTATGTTACAACTGCGTGTTCCCATGAACCACATAAGTCTTCTAAGTCGCATGCGTCTATCTCAATATTTGCCAATAAACACGTCTTGAACAACATACACGGATCACATCAGTCTCAAGTTACCTGAAATGCATGTTAGTTTTAAAAAGGGTCAGCTAGACGCTGTTGGTGAGTTCCACTGGTCTTGGTTGTTTCGTTTCAAAATGTATCAACATGTTTAATTGCACATATTACGGTTCATAGATGGAATTACACAAGTGTCACAAGTGAAACCTAGACTGTTTTAATCGTACCGTGTCACACAGACACATACTCGCACCACCTGCATCTCATGAAGTACAATGCCCTCGGGTAGTTATGTCTAACAACATAACCTTGTTAGGACTCGTGCAGTTGCCTGGCTGCCGGCCGCACCTGTCCGGTGACAACTGGGTTTGTCAGACCAATAGTACTATCCACTGCCCACGGCTTACGTTAATCACTTGTATCGGGGCTAATATCGTGTGTTAGATAATTCACATCATACAGTTTGAGCAATTAACACAGTTTGTAACATGCAATTCACCCTAGAAAACAGGAAAACAGTTTAAAAGTGGGGGAAGGGAACTCACAGTGCAAATAGTAGTCTCAGCTAAAGAGTGTTTAATCAACGAAATCAACTTTAATATCACATATGCAAGTAAGGACTCAAATCAGTATCTAAGTCGGTAATGGTTATAACTTGGATTTGGTCAGGAGTTTTCACCCCGGATTGAGTCTATAGGACACGGGTATGGTGATGGAGGTCAGGGTAGTATTAGTTTTCAGTTTGGCTTCCGGGCACCGGTTCGCGTGCCAGTCAATGTCAGTAGTTTAACGTGTTCGGGTAATGGTATGGGAATACCAATAGTGCCAACACATTATTATTTAAGAATGATTAATTTTTCATTAAGGGAGTTTGGGTGTTTGGGGAGTCCAGGTTGCCCAATTTTGAGTTTCCGTTTCCACCGTCGGGGATTTCCCGAACTGGTATTGGACACACCCCAAGTGTCCACTCTGACCTGGAATCTTCCAGAATATTCCCCGCGTTCCAATTATAGTATTTGTCGGGTTGGGTCAGTTCCCAGTTCCGGCAGGTTCGTTACACGGTAAGCTGCCGAAATTGATTTAAAATAACCCATTTTTAATCCCAAAAATTCTCATTTTATCTATAATTTGAATAAAATTCTAAAATTTTTTATATAACTCAGTAAAAATCTGTAGAAGATGGGAAAAATTTCTGGGAATTTTTAACCCTAAACATAATTAACATTAATTATTGTACAAAACAAAACAGAAAATACAAAATCAGTGATCCAATAACAACAAAAAGTAATGGTTCATTCCATTCTCACATGGTAACCAAACAAGACATGGAATGGTAATGAACATCTGACTTTATTCCTTCGTCTTTTCTCGCATACCAAACAACAAAAAGTAACGGTTCATTCCATTCTCACATGGTAACCAAACAAGACATGGAATGGTAATGATCAATTCCATTACTTCATCCATTCCAGTACCCTGTCCATTCCATTCCCCCATCCATTCCATTACCTCAAACCAAACAGACCCTTAGTACCTACACATCAAGTACAATCCAAATATGCTAGAACTTAGATCAATCAATCTTTATTTCATTGTTTTTCGGTTAATCGACTAGTTAAGCGATTTCTGTCGAATAGGTGTTGATTAGGGTATCAAAACCCAAATATTTATAACCATGGCTGCCATATAACACCAGGGTAATCATATGTTGTTCATATTCAGCCCCTAAACTTGTTTAAAACTCCAAAATTCATGGACTAAAATGGGTTTTTATGACCTAAATCATGTTTAATCAATAAACCATGCTTAAAACCTTATGGATTTGAGTTAATACCTTTGATTTGTTGAAGTTTCTTGTGAATTCAGCTGGTTGTTCTTGAGAGAAACCAGATTTTGGAAAGGATTTTGTGTGAAAATGAAATAAGAAAAAGAAAAAAAATGATTCTTTTTGATTAAATAATGGGGGTGGGGGCGGTTTGGGTGTGGGTCCCACAAGGGACACCTCGTGCTTCGTTTTGAGCGCTTAAAGATGATGTTTATCTTCCGTTGAGTGGTTAGGTTCGTTTACGGGTCCCGCGTGCGTTCTCGATTTGCGTGACGGACTCCGTTTCGCGCGTACTTAGTGTCAAAAGACTCAGTTTTAAAAATCATGCATAACCGTCTTGAAATCCGAACCCAGTTACGTTTTAATCATAGAAGACTCGTATTAGAGTGGTTTAAGTGTTTTTAAGCTTGATCGATCGTTCCTTGCACTTTTGATTGCCTTATGTTATTCCTGAAATGAAAGCGTTTCCCTAACCAGGGATCTGCTTCGTTTTGCGTGCCCGATCTCCGATTGGCTTCAAACCTTATGTCACAGTCTAAGGCACAAAACTAAGTTGTTCCTGGAACTCGAAATCTTAAATGATGCTACCGATAACCTAATAATCAATGTCAAAGGTTTAAAACGCTGTTAAACGGAACACTCCCGTTTAACACGTGTTTCAAGGCTAAGGACACCAACTTCACACTGTTGGCCCTTATTAGTGTCATGTTAGTCATAACGTGTTCTCGGATTCCTCCGAGACATAACAGATATCATTTAATCAAGCATATAAGTCACACATGTTTTTAGGGTTTTTGCGCAATTAAAGTGTTAAGTGTGCTTTACCGTTTTGGACCGTTTAGGGTGTACCTGGTTTCGTCATGGGTGTCACACTACTCAATTGCTGAAGTTAATAAAAGTTGTGCATTTCGTGACAAAGATAAAGTCCTCTTAGTTTGTCTTGCGTTGATTGAAGATTTATAGACAATGTTTCATGTCATGATTGTTTGTGGTTGTACATTTGGTTCATCGGTGGTACTAATTTTGCTTCTTAGACATGTTCTGTAGTTATGTCTATAAACAGGTTTCATTGTCAATGGGTGGGTGCTCCTTTTTGTGGATAGGACAATGGAAATACTCATATGTATCTTATATATTAACCGATGATACATGTTTATAGTTGTCTTTTAGCTATAATAGATAACACGTTTTGGTACAATATATATACATGTATCTATATGTTCTATCAATATGTGTTATGCATGGTTTTCTAAGAAACCACCCGTGTTTGCACACGGGTCTTACCGCTAGTATATATAATAAAAGAAACCATTGGGGGACACATGTCACCCCATGGTTAAGCTACATAAGCTATACACATGGCATAGCTCTAAGGCAAATAACTTCTCTTATACGCTTCATATAGGTGTTGTTTGTTTTTTCAGAGGTAAAACGTCTGCAGTCTGCGGACCACATCTGCAGACATCTGCAGTAGAAGAGCTGGACCAAACCTCTGTAGTCTGCAAGAAGAAGACTGTTTGTTTTTTTACAATTATAAACTAATCACACAATCTTTAATCAACCGATTCATCAAGTTGAACAACTAATCAAACAAACTAACAATTAGAAACAAAATTTAGAATTAAATTAACAAAATAATCAACCAATTCAGAATTAAATTAACAAAAATTCAGAATCAAATTAACAAAATAATCAACCAATTCATAATTAAAATAACAAAAATTCAGAATTAAATTAACAAAATAATCAACCAATTCAGAATTAAATTAACAAAAATTCAGAACTAAATTAACAAAGAGTTGAAAAAAAAAATAAAACTTAAAACATACCTGATGGAGGTGGGCGTCGGCTGCCGTGGTGGAGAAGACGGCGGAGGAGGTGGGTGTCGGCTGGAGTGGAGGGAGTCGGCTGGAGTGGAGGGAGTCGGCTGGAGTGGAGTCGCGCTGGAGGTGGGTGTCGGCTGGAGTGGAGGGGCGGCGGAGGTGGAGGGCTGACGTCGAGGGTGAACGTGGGGGGCGACGGAGGAGGCGGAGCAGGGTCGACTGAGAAGGTGGGGAGGGGGCGAAGGTGGAGGTGGAGGTCGTGGAGGAGGAGGTGGATGTACGGCTGGAGAGGTTGAAGTTTGGCTGGAGAAGGAACCTAGGGTTTGAAGATTTGTGTTTTGAAGAGTCTTGAAGATGCAAGGCCACATCTGTGCGAGGAAGACCTTTTTTAATGAAATGTCTTCCAAAAAACAAAAAACGCTGCAAATATAAACGTTTGCGCGTGGTTTGCGTGAGGCAGACATAAGAGGCTCTAAAGTACTCTCTCTCATTCTCTCACAAAAAACAAACACCACCATACTCTCTCTCATTCTCTCATTCATTCATCGTTCCTCCTCTAAACGAAAACCCTAATCGCCAGTTTCTTACACCAGACTCTTCATTCTAACACTTAACCCTAATTATCCTCATTTCTCTCTCTCTCTCTTTCTCTCCCTCTCTCTCTGAAGATCATCGGCGACCTCCATTCTGTCTTCAAGCACATCTTTGGTTTAAACCCTAAATCCATCAATCTCTCAAACTCTCTTCCCTTTCTTACAATCGATCTGTTATGCTCGAAGATGAAATCGTCCGTTAATGGCAGTCGCATCTTCTGCATGGGAAGAAGTAGTAACTATCGTCTGCCTCTTTATATCTCTCAATCGTCTGCGACAACGTTCAGTCGATCTTCAAATCGAAATCCTCTACCATTGACGGTAATGTTTGATTTCTTTGATCTTCTTATTGTTTGATTCTGTCTTAATCGTTTGCGTTATTTTGATTTCTTATGTATTGACTGTTATTTGATGATCTATCGAGTTATTTTACATAATTTGAAGATCGATTTTATGTTCTTTTTTTCTTAGGGTTTCAATAACATATTGTGTTGTTGGATTTGGGGTTTCTTGTTTTCTTTATTGATGTATGCTCAAAATATTGCCGCTGTGAATGAATCTCATGGGCGTTCTTGGAATAAAGTAATAAGTTATCTTCAAAATCTTATTTTGAATTGTGGAAATTTGTTGTTTGTTATATATATAGATTTATGAAACGGTAGACAAATTATCTTAAAAAATATGATAGTTAGGAGCTTTTGATGCTTCTGTAATATTAACTTGAGGATGAAAAGTCAAAACATTGTTCTTTGGACCAATTAAGGTCATTTTTTATACATCTCAATTTATCTTATACTTATATCACTAGCAATTATCTTCGTGAGTTTTTATTTTTCATCATTTAAAGACTAAGTTATGAACTTTTAGTGATTTCACATAATTTAAAATCTTCTAAGGTGGAGCTAGGACATAAAATCATCTTTGATGACTAGAAATAATTATAGTTCATTAGTTCCATTTACATGTTGAAGTCAAAAAATCAGTTTTGAGTCTTGACCTAAATTCCTAAATTCTTATGTGGTGCTTATTAGATAGAAAACATCACATGCTTAACATAAGAAACTATCAAAATTTATCAGTCATGAAGAGGATGTCTATATCAAGATTTGGGTGGATGAATTATTGAAGAGTTTAACCAAATTTGACCTAAAAGGGGATTTCTTACATTACAAGATGGTTATTTTGACATCACCGTTCATTAAAATGATCAAATGTTATCAAGATAAATGTGTTTATACTGCAAGAATGAATGAGTTTTAGAATGAAACCATGTACATCTTCCTAAGAATGATGTAATATACTATTTTGACCTCAAATGGTGAATTGGGATAATTATATGACCCAAAGTTAGGTTTAGAATATCACTTGCACCTATCCTAATGTGTCTGAAGAGTTAGATGTCTAAAAGGATGTGATCTAAGTGAATTATACAAATTTTTGTTTCAAACGGGTAAACTAAAGAACTGAGTAGTTCATATCATTTAATAAGGACTAAATTGTCAAAATCGTCCCTAAGGTTTAGGTAATTTTGCCTGTTACATCCAAAATGAGTTTTTTTTTTTTTTTTTTTGTAATTAGACTTCTGGCGTTTCAGTTTTTGTCATTTCCATCCAAATGACTAAATCAATTAAAAGACTTTGTTAACAAACAAATTTTTTTAACTGAGTTAGTCATTTGGATGGAAATGACAACGTCAGGGGTCCCGTTACGAAAACTTCTTATTTTGGATGTAATAAGCAAAAGTGCCCAAACTCCTAAATTTCAAACTCAAATTAAAAAACCTATATACTTAATTTAATATACCAATTATCTTCTTATTATGAGTTTTTACTTTTTTTATATTTGTGTCTGGTGAGTTTATATTATAGGACATGTAGGCTCCGGTTTTAATCTCCCAGAGGGCCCAAAACTTTTTAACATTTTCGGGGATAGGCTTGCTCCAATAGATGAAATTTATATTAAACCGCGATCCGACGGTGATGTTTAGCTACTAAACACTTTCTTAACAAATTCTATTTGTAGTTTGTTGAAATAAAATGGTTGTGAACATGAATGGGCTTATACCAACTATAATAAAGCATGGATTTATTCTCAGATGTGTGATACAGATGTGTGATACGAATGCATTTACGTTTTTTAGATTGTAGCGTTATTGGTCGTTTAAAACCGCATTAACCAATTTCACCATTGTTCTTAAACATACCACATATGACATTCTCCGGATATTATATACGACGATTAAGTATTACTATACAAGAAAAGGGAGCGTTTCTGTTGCAACTGCATGCATGTAGCTATAACACCATGGTCCCGAAACAGACCCGATTTTTAGGATCTAAATTACGGTATTGAACTTTGGACCTTGAGTCTTTTTGATAATATAATGTTTTCAGTCATATCAACTGTTTGTTACGTTATATTTTCTTTATTATCTTGAACACCCTTTTTTCCTCTTTTCAGTTGTGTTTCTCGAGCCTAAGGAAGAAACTAATTAGTGCTTTAAGTTCATCATATCATGGGTTTTGTTGGGGTATGCTGTTTGCCTAAAATACATTGAAGTAGAAAAGAGTTTCTTTGATGTTATATTTGTCTATTGTTGAAGAAAGTGATGTTGTTTGGATCCATTTCTGTCTAAAGAAAGGTCTACTTTGATGGTTTTTTAACACTTCTGTTATGTTTTAATATATGCGATTGAGGTCCCATGTACTTGATGCCAGCATAAAGTATTATACTTAATGAGATTTTAAAGAAATTATGATTGTTGCAGGTGTTGGCTACTACTTGAACATCTAGCGAAACTGGAATGAATTGGTTCCAAGGAACTACAGATGTCATGAGGCAATTAACATGGGGTTTCGAGATTCATTTGTGCGTTTATTTCATTTTATTGATTTTATATAGCCTCAAAAAATTCTTCAACGTTGTATATTTATGAAACTTCTAATTCGTTGTTTCTTGTGTTGACTTTTTTGGTCAATGTAGGATGCCAAGAACAAGGATAGTAATGTCGAATTGATTTTGTATGTTCTGTTTTGTT
The DNA here is from genome assembly GCA_030545235.1 of Helianthus tuberosus. NCBI lineage: Eukaryota > Viridiplantae > Streptophyta > Magnoliopsida > Asterales > Asteraceae > Helianthus > Helianthus tuberosus. The sequence continues at coordinate 100,301,609 of CM060371.1, read as the reverse complement.
TTGTTTTGTTTTGTTTTGTATTCATTATAATATGTATTTACTAATTTTATCTAATTTAATCATAATCTAGGATTTAAGACGCTTGAATCGTTTCCAGCTAAGGCATAACCGAACACTCGAACAACCTGTTGAGGGCAAGGTATACAGATTGTTGTGCATACTTTTCTTTCATTGTAGTTTGTTTTGTTTGTGGTAGTAAAAGTTATAATTAGGAAGAACTCTTCAGTGAGAATTTAGTGTAGTGCAACTGGCTTGAGTGTATATATGTCGAATGAATCGTTCATATATGAGGGTGGTATATATAGATTGAAACATGTTAAATAATAATTACTGGTTATTCAGCAAATTGTCCTTGGAATCTGCTGGCATATACATACAGTCATAGACAAGGAGTTGTTGATTAATGAAACTTAGAGTCGTAAACGGTAGCCTTACGTATTGCAGGTCAAATATGATATTTAAATCTTGACATCAAAGGCTCATCTCCTTGTCAATAAATTATTTGTTTTACTGCAAAAAAAAACCCTCATCTTTTGAGGAGAGCTATGCGATAACCGATAACCGATAGTCAATCTCGGCGACTATCGATTATCGGACCTTGACTAACATATCAGTTTGAAATATCGGTGGCGATAATATTGTCGATATATTGCCGATATTTTTTTAAATCTAATATCGGTCATCTCATCGAGAATATTGGTAGGCCTCATTGAGAAGTGAAAATTGGACAAATAAGTTGAAAAAAGAAGAAGAAACATAACTGTTGCGATTTATATTCATTTGTACTTGTCATAGGATCCAATTGTTGTTGGCATAGAAGATAAAATTACAAATTGGACCTTCCTACCAAAAGGTATGTTTCATTAGTCATGATCGTTGCCACATTTTTTTTCTAAAGTTAGTAATGGTTTAGTTTTTGTTCATTTATTTAAAGAATGTTATAAGGAAATTAATATATTTATAAACTGATTTGTTCGTTTTTTAAATTCAGAAAATGGAGAGGACATGCAAGTACTGAGATATGAGCATGGCCAATAATATGACCCACACTTTGATCTCTTCAGCAACCCCCCTATTGATAACTTTAGGTGACAAATAAGTTATTTAATCTAACAACACTGCTTATTACCTACTATATTGATAAGTTTAGGTGACAAATAAGTTATTTAAGTTGATCATGGTATTTTTTTTTCTGCTAAAAGTATGTCTTCTAAATAAGAATTTTTAAAAGTTGGTGACAAAAAATCTTAAACCAAAACTAAGCATTTTCTGTTTTTAATTTACATAGTGTAATATATTTCTTTAAAGTAAATTGATTGTTTCTGTGATATGTAGGTATGACCATTAAATCTTCGGCACATCTAGCTATGAGTGATATGGAAGATTCAACTCAAAGAGCGAAAAGAGTTCATACAAGCGATGTTTTTTTTTTATTTTTGTTGAAAGATTTATTTTCGAGTTATCAAAGATCATATAGTAAAAAGATTAATGAGGCAAGTTGTATGACTTTTTAGTTGAGCAGGTGCTATATAAGTTTCTTTTCAGTAGTAATAATTGAAAGTCCAGAAAAAAGGCCGCAAATTTTTACATGGCTTTGGCCCCTAAAATGGTTGAGTCAGCCTTGGTAGTGGGTAAGGGACTCTTTTGCTCTTTCGTGTCAGTTTACCCAGTTTTTAAGATAGTGTGTCTAGCAGATAACATGACTATGATAAGACCTGTTGTAGGACCGGTTTTCAACTCCGTAATGATTGCGTACGACACGTGTGACGTGCGGAATCTGTACACGAGCGTGGACTGAACACAAGAACCGTACTCAATCTGTGATTCTATAGAAATATATAAAATCTTACAAAACACCACGAATCACCTTTTGCCTTTCTCTCTCTAGCCTCTAAGCTCTTCAATTTCCCAAATGGCAAAAGTTCTAAAACTAAGCCCTAGTAGTTCTATTTATAGGCAAAGGAGATAAGGAAGGTTTCCTTATTTACAATAATGCCACCTTGCCTTTTCTTCCTAAATATAACAATAAAAGGCTTATTTTCTTCAGTTTCTTGCTACGAGCTGGATTGACGGAGGCGATAGACATTACTGCACTAATACCTGTTTAATTTCGTGTCGTGTTCGTGTTTACCTATTTCGTGTCCGTGTCTTAACAGGTCATGTTCGTGTCTTAACAGGTCGTGTCAGACACGATACGACCTGTTAAGACTTAAGACCATTATACAATACATGTTAAGACCTGTTAATGGCTAAATATTAGATATGTAGTAACAGGTCGTGTTTGTGTCTTAATAGGTTGTATGATACATTGGTAATTTTTTCATGTCTTAACAAGTGGCTTCGTGTAACCTGCTAATTATCAGGTTTGTGTTTGAAAAATAATATGTTTTTAGGTGAAGCCGCGTTTAACGCGTGCATTAACCTAGTATTCATATATACGGATATAATAACCACATACGGCAAAAGATATACGCATAAGGAACATCAGACGCACGATAGCATAAGGGACGAATAATAGAGAGGAAAAAGAATTTGTTCGAGGGTTCAAGCCGCGGTCAAGATTCAAGATTCGGGTTTGGTTTGCAATTTTTTTTGGTTTTGTTAGACTTTGTGTTTTACAACCTATTAAACATGATTTGCTTATCATTTGAGACTTGTTTCTCTTTCCTGACCATGTTTCTTGGCTAAATTTCTAGACTATCTAGGTTGCGATGAACTTTTATCAGAGAACTCAATAATAATGAAGAATACGAACTTTATTAATCAAAACTCTTTATGGTTACAAGAGATTCAGTCATCAATGGATTGAATGACTGAATGTATAATAGAAAAAAGGCTAAAGAACAAGAACAGATCAGCCGCTTATTATCTCGCGCAGAACTTGCGAGCAGATGATGATGAATTGATATTTTGATAAAGGGAACAATGTGTTGTCTGATGATGAAATCACACGCACCAACAGCAGGATATAAAGCACCAGAAACCCTATTGGGCCTTCACCGACACAACCCACAACAGCTCAGCATAGCCCAAGGGAAAGATAAAAGTTGGCCCAACCTTGTAACAAAAAGGGATCCAGTTAAAGTAAAAAATAATAAAAAAGAAAAAGTATTAAAACTGAAACGTTAATATCTTTAACACCCCCCCCCCTCAGTTTTAATACTAAATAGATTAGAGAGCGCCAAACACTTACACATTTTGAGATGATCAGCTGGTTGTAAACCTTTGGTAAAAAGATCCGCACATTGATTTAAAGAGGAGACGCCAACCATTTTAACCATTCCAGAGGCAATTTTCACGAAGGAAGAATAAATCAATTTCAAAGTGTTTGGTTCTATCATAAAAGACAGGGTTTGCCGCTATGGACAACGCAACAGTGTTATCACATCTTAACTCAATCGGCAAAGTAACTTTAACCTGTAACTCTTGTAAGATGTTAACCAGCCACATTATCTCACATAAGGCAGCACATATAGATCTGTATTCTGCTTCAGCAGAAGATCTAGAAACAACGCTTTGTTTTTTACTTTTCCAGGAAATCAAAGACTTTCCCATAAATATGCAAAATCCTGTAACTGACCTTCTGCTATCAATGCACTTAGCCCAATTAGAATCGGCATAAGCAGATAACTCAAATTTATCACCCTTTTTAAACATTAAACCAGTGCCAGGAGCACCTTTCAAATACCTCAACAACTTGAACACAATTTGAGAATGGGCCATAATTGGCTTGTGCATATATTGAGACAAAAAATGAACAACATAAGCTATGTTGGGTTTGGTATGAGATAAGTAAATCAGTTTCCCAACCAGCCTTTGATAATTATTAACATTAACAAAATTATTTTCTTCCTTTTTACACAGATTTGTAATAACATAGTTTGCTTCAAATGGACATGAAACAGGTTTACATCCACTCATACCAAACTCATTCAATAAATCCATACAATACTTTCTTTGAGTTAAACATGTTCCTTCTTGAGTTTTAATGACTTCAATTCCTAGAAAGAACTTCAAAAAACCTTAATCTTTGATTTTAAACTCAGACTGTAATAAATTTTTCACATTGTCAATTTTTTGTTTGCTATTGCCAGTTAGAATGACATCATCTATGTAAATTAGCATAACAATAAACACATTTTCATCAGATTTTATGAACATAGAATAATTACATTTTGATTGATAAAAACCCATTTTCAAGAGAACGTTTACAAGCTTTTCATTCCACATTCACGGAGCTTGCTTTAGACCATACAAGGATCTATTTAGTTTGCACACTTTATTAAGATGACTGTCATTCAGACCTTCAGGCATAGACATGTAAACTTCCTCTTTTAAATTTCCATCGAGAAACGCATTATTAACGTCTAGTTGATAAAGGGGCCAATCATTTTGAACAGATAAACTAACAATACATCTAATGGTTACCATTTTTACGACAGGAGATAAAGTTTCATCAAAGTCTATTCCTTCCCTTTGGTTGAACCCTTTAGCTACTAACCTAGCTTTGTACCTCTCAACTTCTCCATTTGACTTATATTTAACCCTAAAGATCCATTTGCAACCTATAGGTTTTCTCCCCTTAGGAAGATCAACAATAGACCAAGTATTATTCTTATGAAGAGCACCGAGCTCTTCATTCATGGCATTCACCCAATTACTATCCTTGATTGCTTCTTGATATGAGCTAGGTTCAAGAGTTTTATTGACATTTGAAGCAAAAAAAAAATATTATCAGGAGGTAAGTTAGCATAATTAACAACTCTCTTGTAACCGAATTTAACCTTGCCTTCAACTACATAATCACCAAATTTCTTAGGAATAGACACAGACCTAGTGGATTTTCTAGTAGTGGTATGAGTACCCTCAGGAAGGTTTGATTCTTCATTGCTACTAGTAGACTCAACCCTCACAGAATTAGATCCAGGTTCATACACTTGTTGATTACCAGCCATGCCATCACCAGAGGATGGTTGCTGAGTGTCAACAGGAGGTGTTGACTCACTTGAACTACTGTGTTGCTGAGTCACAGTAGCTGAATCAGTTTCCACCTTCTCATCATCAGCGGGATTTATGTCACTTGAAGAATCATAAAGATAAAAAAAATTGAATTATTTAAAAATTCAGTTTTATCTAGATCAGATTTTGAAAACATCTTTTTTTGTAGGGAAAAACATTTTCATGAAAGCTGACATCCATAGAGAAGGTAAATTTATTTTGATCTAGGCTCCAAACTTTGTAACCCTTTTTTAAATTTGAATACCCCATAAAAATACATTTTTCATCTCTTTCATCAAGTTTATCAGGATTGTTCAAAACAATAAAGAAGCATAAGCAACCAAAAATCTTCAAGTGACTGAGAGAAGGTTCAAATCCAAAAAGTAATTCATAAGGCGATTTACCATTTAACACAGAAGAGGGTGTCCTGTTAATTAAGTATGAAGCAGTGAGAACACATTCAGACCAGAACTTTAAAGGAACACCTGACTGAAACAATAGAGCTCTAGCAACATTGAGTAAGTGTCTGTGCTTCCTCTCAACAACACCATTTTGTTGAGGAGTTTAAGCACAAGATGTTTGGTGAATGATCCCATGTGACTTAACAAAGTTGGACATTTGAGAATTAACAAATTCAGTTCCGTTGTCACTCCTAAAAACCTTAATATTTACTTCAAATTGAGTTTTCACAAGATTATAAAAACTTTGAATATTTTCAAAAACTTCAACTTTAGATTTCATCATATACACCCAAACGGACCTAGAATAATCATCCACAACAGTGAGAAAGTCTTTGAATCCTTCTATGCTTGAGACCTTATAGGGACCCCAAACATCTAAGTGAATTAAGTAACCTACTTTAGAAGTTTTGTATTCACTTAAAGGAAAAGGGACTCTGTGTTGTTTTGCTTTATGACAAACTTCACAAGGTTCAATATTAGCTTTATCAGATTTAAGGTTTAAAACATTTAAGACTTGATCAGCAGGATGACCAAGTCTTGAGTGCCAGAGCTTTATAGTTTCAGCTTTATTCAAACAGGCAATCACAGAATTGAAAGAATTACCACAGAAATAAAGACCATCAGTTTGTCTACCAGTCACCAGGGTTTTCTTTAAGTATAAATCCTGAATATAACAAGTATCTTCATCAAACAAAACACTAAGTTGATTATCCTTGGCTAATTTATGCACAGAGATTAAGTTGACACAATATTCAGGGACCACAAAGACATCTCTTAAGATAACAGAGTTGGATAATTTGTAGCACCCTATTGTAGTGACTTTGGCATCAGTACCATTAGGGTGTTTGACCATTATGTTATTTCATTTACTCAACTCTTCCTCTTTCAATCCGAAACGAAAAAGAAGTAAGGAAGGAATCAGAAACATCAACTTTATTAAACATATTTTCACTCGACATAATCATGTGCTGATTAGCACCAGAATCAATAATCCAACTAATATTATTTTGTGACCAAGTTTTACTGTTAAAACAATAAGACCTCTTGTAAAAATCTAAAGATGAGATCACATTATGACATTTACCTCAAACATTTGTCTTAGGCCCATCATCAGTCTTTTTCTCATTAAGCAGGCCTAGAAGTTTAGTGAACTGATCTGAAGTAAGAGAATTCAAAGAATTGCTAACAGATTTGTCACTTACAGAGTGATTAACAGTACTGTTTATAGAAGAATTAGTAGAATTATTAGGCTTAGACCACTGATTGTTATTCTGATTAGGCCGTGGTCTAAAATTAGATGGGTAACCATGAAGCTCAAAGCATTTATCTACCACATGACCTATTTTATTACAGTGAGTGCACTTCAAGTTGGGATTAGAACCTTTGATAAAACGTTTTTTATTTTCATTGAATTGATTAGTTTTAGCAGCAAACCCAACATTAGGAACCTTAGAGGAACTATTTGAATCCCTATGTGATTCCTCTCTAGTTATTATAGAGAAAGCAGTTTTGACAGTTGGAAGAGGATCTCTTGTTAAAAGATTTGTTCTAACCGGTTGATAAACGTCATCTAATCCCATCAAGAACTGCATGAGTTTAATTAAATGATTAAATTCATTGAACTTAGTAGAAGCGTGGCAAGTACAAGAAGGCAGTTGGACCATAGCGTCAAATTGTTTCCATATAGTATTAATTTTGTGACAGTATTCAGACACACTAGTACCATTTTGACTGACATAGTTAATTTTTTGAAATAAGCTAAAAAATTGAGCCATCTATTTTATTATAAGTTTCCTTAAGATCATCCCACACCTCAGATGCAAGTTTAGAATAAACTTGACCAGCATACAGTTCATCAGAGACAGAGTTTAAAATCTAGGTTAAAACAATTGAATTGCACCTATCCGACTGACTAGCTAAGACATCATCTGTAGTTGACCTTTTACAAGATCCGTCAATAAACCCTAATTTATTCTTAGCCATTAAAGCAAGTTGCATATCATTTGACCAAAACACATAATTTTCTGTTCCTTTCAACTTGATATTAACAATAGTAAGACCACTAGAATCATTGGCATGCAAATAAAGCGGATCACTAGCATCAAGTTTACTAACTAGAGTGACAGATGACTCGGACTTTTCTGTATTATCCCCCATAGAAAATCAACACAATAAACAAATACGATAGAAAGAAACACAAGTCCAGCAAGATAGAAAACAAGTCACAGACAGACAATCACCAAGACCAGCAAGAGATAATCAATAAGACACCAAAAAACAAAAAACAGAGAGAAACATAAATTAAGGGTCGGCGAAACTGCACCAGTGTTCCCGATTGTTGGTTCGTTACTCAATAGGTGCCAGCGCAGGTCTTAGTGCAGGAGCCTCTTACCTACAACTTAACACTTACGAGGAGAGAAAAAAGGAAAGGGGGTTTTCCCAAGTTAGGGTTCGCCAAAAAGAACTCACAGTTGTAACCTTCACTTAGGGTTACAGACTGTGAGGCAAAGAGGACAAGATCAGCACCACGAACAGCCGAACAATCCAGATCCAACGGACAGCCGATCAGCCGAACAACCCAGATCTGACGAAGATCAGAAACCCTAATTTCAGAGCTCAGGATAGACGACAACAATCATCAGCAGTGGAAAAACACCAAGAAATTGTGAATCACCCTTTGAGCTCTGATACCATATCAGAGAACTCAATAATAATGAAGAATACGAACTTTATTAATCAAAACTCTTTAAGGTTACAAGAGATTCAGTCGTCAATGGATTGAATGACTGAATGCATAATAGAAAACAAGGCTAAAGAACAAGAACATATCAGCCGCTTATTATCTCGCGCAGAACTTGCGAGCAGATGATGATGAATTGATATTTTGATAAAGGGAACAATGTGTTGTCTGATGATGAAATCACATGCACCGACAGCAAGATATAAAGCACCAGAAACCCTATTGGGCCTTCACCGACACAGCCCACAACAGCTCAGCATAACCCAAGGGAAAGATAAAAGCTGGCCCAACCTTGTAACAAAAAAGGGAACCAGTTAAAGTAAAAAATAAAAAAAAGAAAGAGTATTAAAACTAAAACGTTAATATCTTTAACTACTTTTGATAAAGTATATTTTTTTGTTAAGATGTTAATGTGTTTTATAGGTTTATCTTAAAAAGTAAATATTGGATTCTTGATTTAATGTTTATGTGTATTATATCTTGTTTTAAATCTGATCACGTGTTTCACTTGCGTTTTTGTGGATGTCTTCCATGTATGAATGCTAGTTAGGTCGTGGACTGTGTGTTAGCGATTAGTTTACGGTTAATTCTGCAGGTTTTTCGTAGAAACTGTGATTAAGGTTTTTAATAGGATTTAATATTCTACCTATCTTAATATCTGAGAGGTGATAGATTGTTGGTTTGTCTTTTATGTTAGATTGCTAGGGTTAGCTAATTCGAGAGAATATCTCCTTAGTTTACCTTTCATTATTTTCTTACCGAGTTAAATCAGTTTCCTTTTGCCTTAGATTTCCAACCGAGAGGAAGTTAATCATATTAGGATACTTTTTCAAGATAATCTAGATAACTGAGAGGGAGTCTAGTTAACCGGTAGTCGTAACTGCCCTTTAGAGTGCGATGGGTGTCTTCCTGAGTAGGGTCGGGGGTCTTGTTCGGATTCTCCTAGGGTTAAGAATCCAAAGATCCCGGTTCCATAGCACATTAGCATCCGATAGAAACCATACGATTTCAATTAGGATTCCAACCTAGGTAGTTGCTTCGTCACCTCTGATCTAAATCTCGTCTAAGTCGCGTCTTAGTTGTTTAATTTAATCAGTTTATCTTAATTGTAACTTAGTATATTTAGTAAACCCCCCTCAAATATAAAAATAGTTAGAGTCCGTATCAGTCTAAGTCTAGATAGAAGTTAGTTAACGTAATTAGAGAGTCTCGTGGGTTCGATACCCGGACTTATGTTGGCTATACTACATTGACCGGTACACTTGCCGGTTGTGTGGTCTAGGTTTAAAGTGTAACAACTTGCGTTTTTGAAGTCAAAGTACAAGTCAAAGTCAAAGGAAGAAAAGATTGCTAAATGTGATCTGTCACTCCTTGCTTAATTATTGATTGTACTCTTAGACTTGCACTACTAGAAAATATGGTATTTACTACCGCATTTTCGGTCGCAAAATGGTAGCAATTGCTCGGTGGCAAAAGCACACGTAGCAAATGCCCTATTGCCACCTATTTGCTACCGTTTTATTTTTTGCTACCGATTTTGCTACCGCTATTTTGCCACCGTTTTGCTACCGTTTTATTTTTTGCTACCTATTTTGCCACTGTTTTGCTACCGCATTTTATCATCGTTTTGCCACCATATTTTGTTTTGTCACCGTTTTGCTACCGCTATTTTGCCACCTTTTTGCTACCGCTTTGTCACCATTTATGGTATTTCATTTCCATTCCATAAATTGGCTATTCCATTTCCATTTCATTAAAAAACAATATATAACCTCTTGTCATTCCATTAAAAAGGTAACAATTTATACATCCAGTGTTCCTCATAATAAACATCCAAATTAAAATATCAAATAACTCAAATTAAACCCTCCAAATCCGAACATCCAAACTACTTGGAAAATCTCACCATCATCAAATTCAAGGGTCAAACCTCCCTCCAAATGGGTCAAAGTGGCAAGCTATCAGGGTGGTATGGTGACTGACCTATCAAGCTCATGAAAAAAAATCTTATAATTTAACAAATTACAAACTACACTTGTAACTACTCCACAAATTGTAACAATATGGTAACGGAGTAGCTATATTACAACTCCTATTTACAGCTATATAACAAAAGATAATATTATTATTATCTTACCTTTTCAGTAGTTGTGAGTGCTGAGCAACAAAGAATCATTTCCGTGAACAGTCCAGATGACTCCCAACGAGAAGCTGTGCTGACTGTATCATCAAAGTTAACTTGAGATTGTTTAAGATAGTCTGTCTTTTTGGAATATATTTCTTTTTATCTTTTTGTTGAGAACCACATGCTTCATTTGGCAGCTTTTGAGATGCGTGAAGTGGGTATAACATGACAAAATTGTCATGTGACAAGAAAACAGAACTTGACCAGTTGACCAATTGACAATGTTTGATGTAATGCGACATAATATAATGATACATTGATACTTACATCATCCCATCGGCATTGTGGCGTTAACTTTGCACAGGTGAAATGAAAGCTTTACGACAACTTTTTTCATAACAACCGAGAGCAGCACCTTTTAATCCACAGCAAGAGGATTTAATTCTTTTGCTTCTTGCCAGCTCAGCTTCCAGATTAACAGCAATATCGTCTTCAAAGTATACATTAGGAGCCCTACATATACTTTCAATGTCAGTCTACCAACAAATAGGAAAAAAAAAACAATATTTCCATGTCATTACCACTCTGTGCAGTTCCTATGCGCATGAATTGCATGTGGTTCAACTTCATGATCCAAAGTTATAGGCTTTCCTTTAAGGTAGTGTGTCATACATCCAGTAAACTACAGTAAATATACTGATAAGAAAATCAACAAATAATTGGGTCTAGAAGGATGTGGATTTTGGAACGTACGTTTAATTTTTTAGTGGACTGGCAGAAAGCACATCGCATATAAGACAGTGTAACATTTATGTAAGAATGTGCCATTGGATTTTGTCGGAGAATCACAGTTAGCTTCTTCCATCGGTTTGCTGGCCTTTGTATCAACATTTTTAAAAGGTTCTGTCTCATTTGTAGAAAATGTCACCTTTTAGAAGTTTTTACGCCTTTAGAAACTTTACTTGAAGCACAAATGTCTGTCTCGGTATTAACAAGAGCAGGTTCACTAGGGAACTGATGGATGAATTCCTTGTTAAGTTTGGCTACGCTAATATTACTAATTCTTGAATCTTGGTTCTTCAACTTTTTAGTCCTTTTTGTATGTTGCTGATTCGTGATCACTTTTTTCTTCTTGCCTGTGCTACTGGCGTCTTGAATGTTGTCATTGCATTTTTCAAGATTCGAAGAATTTGACAGACCAACTGCACTTGCATCTCAATGACTAGAAGCTTCTTCAACAGCTTTTGTTGCAACTTTCTTACCACTTCAATTCTGTTTCTTACATTTCACAGGCTCACTAGTGTTTCCGTCATTATCTTGATCAGCCTTTGGTGGCACAGTACAAATTTCAACAACTTTATTTGCGTCTCTCTTAACTTTCTTTTTTTGAACACTTTCTCAGGTCTTCTTAGCTCTCTTCTTAACCCCTTTGACTTTAGCAACATGGTCAACCTTTTCTTTTGGAAGTGGAGATAATGTGGGTAAAACCACTTCTATGGTATTGTCGTATTGATTTTCTTCTTTTCTTCCGTGTTATTGTGTCCATTCTCTTGAATTATGTCGCATTCATCAGATTCTTTATCCTGTGTCCCAATTCATTCCAAATTCAGTAGCATGATATCAAAAAATAAGGTAAGTAACCTTATATGAGGCATACGTTTTTTGCCGTGTTATAACAATATACAATATATAGTACCTGCATCTTCAATGGACTTGCACAAAGCTCAGGAGAACAAGGTCTTTGTGTCCATTCAAACATTTCACTGTCAAACATGTGACCATCTGTAACAAGTCTCACCAAAATTATTATTTCTTATTTTATTATGTCCAATAGGAAACCCTAATTGAGACCCCCAAGTAATATTGCATGACCCCTAAAATTTTCAGAACAATTGAAACTAGGATCAGGGCCCCTAAAACTCGGGGGGGGGGGGGGGGTATTCCCTAATTGATATTATCTACACAGTTTGTTGTAGATCGCGAATTTAGTCGAAATTTTGACTCACCCAGGCTAGGTGGACACGAGGCTACCCTACCCTAAAAAGGGACCCCTCGTGCCACGCGCCAGGACCAGGTGGGTCTGGCGTGCCACGCGGGGGAAACCCTTTTTCAGTATATATAGCAGGGGTTTGGCACTTGCATGTTGGTGTTATTACGACGAAAAATTTCAATACGTACGTTTAGTTATACCCGTTTCTTTAAAAAACAATCAAAATCCCGACACTCTGCCGCGAAAACAGGGTAATAACTCGATCACTGCTACGATACAATGTCCGATCGATTGAAACCGATCCGATGGATGTTTAAGTGCTGCCCGAATCCGGGCTATACTTTGTCATTCGTCGTGAGGGTTTTGATTTCGTGAGCTTATCATAAATGTTGTATTAAGTTATTAACCTAGTTTCGTGTGCATTGTTATTTACCTAGGTTACAAGAATAAATCAGTAGGCAAGGTTCTGTCCATTTAAATTTGCAATGTGAGTCATTCTCTTTTTATCAAATTGCTTTATAAAACCCTAAATGTTTTCCAGTTATACTTTGCAGTGATTAAGTCTTTGCTAATCTTTAATTACTGGCAGTATGTGGGAGTTTTGTGCACATTACTACTAACGATTTATCACTTTAGGTGGGCGAGCCTAATTAGTGATATGTCCACAGTCATAGATTTGGTCGAGCGACAGCTGAACCAGATAATTATATGATAAGGGAAAATATGAAAACCCTTAATGCTGTAAAATTATAACAATGGGTCTTTTGTGCAACTTGAATGACTCGCCAGTATTTCCCCGCTGATAAAAATCTTTTTAAACATGTTTTAGGTGATCTGCTGTGATCCAGGAAAAAGTGCCGTGTAGCACTACCAGCTTGAAGAAGTGGCTTAATATAATAAATAAACATGTTTTGTAAACCAGGGAATTTTCTTGTGTAATTCCTTTAGTGTAAATTATGGGGTTTGTCCCAAATGTGTGAAATAAAATAAATTGGGCATTTTCAAGTTTAAACGATCCTGTAAACATTTCCGCAGCCAAATTAATTAAAATACCACGGGGTTTCTGTCCCGCGGCTTCTGGAACGGGTAACACCGGGCCGGGGGCCGTGACAGAAAAAGGTGGTATCAGAGCCACTGATTTAAGCCTATTAAGTATTCAGAAATACTTAATTTTCCTGGTTTCCATTCTGTGATTCTGTGAAAATTTGATTTGCAATAAATAAAATTTTAACTTAAGTTTGTGTATGTTTTTTTGCATATATGCTAACAGCATGAATGAGTTGTTTGAAGCTCTTCAGAATCTCAATATCCATTCTGCTGGTATGGAAGTTTCCAGAGGCTTTCCCAATTATCTGGCCGACACTGAAGAACCTATGGAATTCCAGGCTCAAGCCCAGGAGAAACCCAAGACGAAGAAAAGAAGGAGAATCATAGGCTGGATACGCGCACGAAGGAAGAAGCCAGCTGCCCAAAGTATTAAAAAGACTGAGGATCCCAAGGATAAAGGCAAAGGAAAGGAGATCGGGGAAAGTTCAGGGCAAGCCCAGGAAATGCCACCGTGGGAAGAGCTAGATCACAAACTGGCAAATTGTGACCTCATTGGACCTGCCAATGAAGACCTCTTCAATTACCCAATTGAATCACAACTTCCAGTTAATTTGGAACCTGCTATCCCAGATCCCATTGTCAACCACCAACTTCTACCCGGAGAACTGGAGGAATGGTGGACAAGTGATTGGCAATTTCAGAATCTCTTGAATAACCCTAACACCTTTTTCCCCCAGTTTGACCCTGAGCCTGCACCAAACCCACCAATGAGCACCAAGAACTTGGCTGAACTCCGCCACTATGGCGAAGAGATGGTGGACGCAGGAAATAGAATCCGGGAAGTGGGGGTGAGGATATCATGGAAATACGACGAGAGGGAACGTCGTTTCTGAAATACCAGCTGACAGGGATCATATGTGGTTGTGTGGTTACGCGTTTATTAATAATAAATATTAATAAAAATATAATCATGTAAAATAACTTAAAATAAAACTTTTGTAACATAACTGGTGTGTATGGATGCATACTAAAAATATATAAAATATGGAAGTCGCAAAGTCGACAATTTTGGCTATACATATTGACGTGATTATGTGCGATTGCTTTATTGTGTTTGATTGATATTTATTTATGCCAATAACTTATATATATTGTTAATTATCAGATGGAACCTGCTGTTAATGAACCAGTTAATGAAGTTAACCAATCTGAGCAAAACAATGAGGATCACTTTCTTAATAGGCAAGATATAGAAAACATCGTTGCTCAAGGAACAGCAAATGCTATCCCAGCGATCGTCGCTGTGTTCAAAAGTCCTGTTGAGCCTTTGCAAGCTAATCCCAGTAAATGCACGCAAGACGATAATTTTAGTAATAGTGTTAATGGAGGCGGCAATAATGACAACGTGATTCAAGCCCCGATACTTAAAAAATGAAAGTTGTAACACCTGGTTGCACTTATAAAGAAAGTCTTGCCTGTAAACCTGTCAAATTTGCAGGCAATGAAGGGGCAACTGCCGCGCTACGTTGGTTCGAAAAAACCGAGGCAGTCATCAAAATAAGTAAATGTGCCGAGGAGGATAAGGTTATGTATGCTTCTCACCTTTTCAAGGAACAAGCATTAGAATGGTGGAATACGGTGTTACAAGCCAAGGGTAGTGACATGGCCTATGCGATGAATTGGGAAGAGTTTAAGCATTTGGTGGAAAGGAAATTCTGCCCTGAATATGAAAAAGAGCAAATGGCGAATAAATTCCTGAGCCATCGAATGGTGGATGTTGATTGTCGAGGGTATACTTCGAAATTCTTCAAATATGCTAGAATTGTGCCCACTCTGGCCTCGCCAGAACCGGTACTTATCTCTCGTTATATTTGGGGTTTGATTAGCGAGATCCGTGATATTGTCAAAGCTGCGAGACCCCGCATCATTGATGATGCGGTGGAACTAGCCAATACTTTGACCGACAGGCTGGTATGTACACGGGAAGAAAATAGGAAAAAGGAGTTAGCCCAAAAGATTACCCAAGGATTTCGTGTGGGTAATAATATTAACTTCAAGAGGAAGGGAACTGGGTCCTCTTCCACCCTGCCATTTTGCGGGAATTGCAAAAAGAAACATTTTGGAAAATGTAGAGAAAATTGCAATTTCTGCAAAATTCCGGGCCATCGGGAGGAGGAATGCAAGAAGAAATTAAAGGTCTGCTACAACTGTGGGGAAGCTGGGCATTTCAGACCAGAATGCCCTAAATTGGTCAAACCAGTGGATAATAAGGCCAAACCTGCTGAAGGAACTAATAAGAAGAATGCAAGAGCCTTCCAATTGACCACACAGGAAGCCGAACTGATTCCCGACGTAATAGCTGGTACGTTTCTGGTACACAACGTTTATGCAAAGGTATTATTCAACTCTTGTGCAAACCAAAGTTTTATAAATACTTCTTTCTGCCAAGCTCTTAAGCTACCCTTAACCAAACTTAGGCAGATTTATACAGTAGAAACAGCAGACGGGAACTCTGTTAACATAAATACGGTTTTGAAAAAAGAAAATATAGAACTTTCAGGTCATAAATTTTCTGCAAACCTATTACCCATGAATTTAACTGGATTCGATGTTGTATTAGGAATGGACTGGTTAGTAGCCAACCATGCTCGAATCTTCTGTGATAAGAATTCCATAGAAATCCGTGCACCCACAGGAGAAGTAATTATGATTACAGGGGATAAGCCGCATAAACCAATGAAGTTCATTTCGGTAATGAAAATTGCTAGTTATGAACGAAAGCAAGGAAAAGTGTATAAGATTTCGGTAATCATGAGCACTAAGGGTAAGGAACTTAGGGAAATTCCTGTAGTATCAAAATACTCGGATGTATTTCCAGAAGAACTACCAGGATTACCACCAGATAGGGAGGTAGAATTTAGAATTCATCTAATTCCTGGAACTACACCGATAGCTAAGGCACCTTATCGGTTAGCACCCAATAAAATGTTAGAACTGAAAAAGCAGTTAGATGAATTGCTTAGTAAAGGATTCACACAACCTAGTTCATCCCCTTGGGGAGCGCCAGTGTTATTTGTGAAAAAGAAAGATGGTTCGATGCGAATGTGTATCGATTACAGGGAATTGAATAAGGTTACAATTAAGAATCGATACCCATTACCTAGGTTTGATGACCTTTTTTTATCAATTTCAAGGAGCTAGATACTTTTCTAAGATAGATTTACGCTCCGGATATCATCAGTTGAAGGTACAAGAAGAAGACATACCTAAAACCGCTTTCAGAACTAGGTATGGTCACTACGAGTTTACGGTTATGCCTTTTGGATTAACAAAAGCCCCTGCAGAATTTATGGATATGATGAATAGGATCTGTAAACCGTATTTGGATAAATTTGTAATTGTCTTCATCGACGATATACTTATTTATTCCAAAAGTCAGGACGAGCATTGTAAGCATTTACATGCACTTTTAGCTCTGTTAAGAAAAGAAAAGCTTTACGCCAAATTCTCAAAGTGTGAATTTTGGCTACAGGAGGTGCAATTCTTAGGGCACATGGTGAATCACGAAGGTATTCACGTAGATCCCTCCAAGATAGAAGCAATCACCCAATGGAAGGTCCCGCAATCAGCTATGGAAGTTAGAAGTTTTCTATGGTTAGCTGGGTACTATAGGCGCTTCATTAAAGATTTCTCTAAGATAGCGGTACCATTAACTAAGCTAACTTGTAAAGCAGTTAAGTTTGAATAGGGACCTAGGCAAGAAGAGGCTTTCAAGATTTTAAAGCAAAGGTTAAGAAACACCCCAATCCTTGCCTTACCCGAAGGGAGAGAAGATTTTGAAGTTTATTGTGACGCTTCTAAGCTAGGATTAGGATGTGTGCTAATGCAACGCAAAAAGGTAATTGCGTATGCCTCAAGGCAATTGAAAAAGCACGAGGAAAACTATACGACACATGACTTAGAATTAGGATCAATAATTTTTGCCCTTAAGATTTGGAGACACTATCAGTATGGAAGTAAGTTTACCGTTTATACAGATCATAAAAGTTTAAGATACATATTTGGACAAAAAGAATTAAACATGAGGCAAAGAAGATGGATGGAAATTCTAAGCGACTACGACTGTGATGTTCAATATCACGAAGGAAAGGCAAATGTAGTTGCAGATGCTCTAAGTCGTAAGTATCATGAAAAGCAAAAACGAGTTCGTGCTCTTACATTAAATCTACAGTTAGATTTAATGGAACAACTGAAGAAGATTCAAATAACAGCAATTGAGGATGATGTTGAAGGAATGAAAGGAAGAATAAAGGAATCAGAGCAAGGAGTTGATGGAATTTGGAGATTCCACAAGAAAATGATTTGGGTACCTAAGCAAGGAGAGTTAAGAAATAAGATTTTAGACGAGGCCCATAAATCTAGGTATACCATGCATCCTGGTAATAATAAGATGTACCAAGATTTAAGAAATAACTTCTGGTGGATAGGTATGAAAAAGGACATAGCTAGGTACGTTTCCAAGTGTCTAACTTGTTCACAAGTTAAGGCAGAACACCAGAAACCCTCAGGTCTACTACAACAATTAGAAATGCCTGTATGGAAATGAGAACTAATAACCATGGGCTTTGTAACTAAGTTGCCCAAAACCAGAAAAGGTAACGACGCAATTTGGGTAATTGTGGATCGATTAACCAAATCAGCTCATTTCCTACCCATGAAAGAAACTTTTAGTATGGAAAAATTAGCCAAGTTATACGTAGATGAAGTAGTATCCTTACATGGAGTCCCACTCTATATTGTATCGGATAGAGATAGTCGTTTCACTTCACATTTCTGGACAAGTTTCCAAGAAGCAATGGGGACACGATTGAATTTAAGTACTGCATACCATCCCCAAACAGACGGACAAAGTGAGGACGATTCAAACCCTGAAAGACATGCTCAGGGCATGTGTAATAGATTTTGGTATAAATTGGGACGACCATTTACCTTTAATTGAATTCTCCTATAACAATAGTTATCATTCAAGCATCGAAGCTGCATCGTTCGAAGCACTCTACGGACGTAAGTGTAGAACTCCAGTTTGTTGGGCAGAAATAGGAGAAAGTCAATTATCAGGTCCCGAAATCATGCAAGAAACCACCGACAAGATCACTCAAATCAAGGAAAGACTAAAGACGGCTCGAGATCGCCAGAAAAGTTATGCAGATAATCGACGCAAGCCATTATAATTCCAGGTTGGAGACAGGGTATTGTTGAAAGTTTCTCCTTGGAAAGTAGTAGTTCGATTCGAGAAGAAGGGAAAATTGAGTCCAAGGTATATAGGACCGTTTATGGTTACCCAACGCATAGGACCAGTTGCTTATCACTTACAACTCCCAGAAGAGTTAGCCGGGGTACATGACGTATTTCATGTATCTAACCTCACGAAATGTTTATCTGACGAATCCCTGTTAGTACCTCTTCAAGACACAGAGGTAAATGAAAAATTTGTCACACCCCTTTCTTAGGCGGAAGCACGAGGTGTGATCATGAAAGGTTTTCATTGCATACGATTGGTAAACATACTACATGCTCGTAAAAATAACTCCAAATTCAAAACATTACATAACTGAAAATCATAGTTTAAGTGTTTACATCATGAGACAACAAATTGTCTGAATAGTTTACAACTTTATTCAAAAGCAAATATAAACCACATCCATGAGCAAGAGTAAGACCGCGCGCACATCCGCTTTAGTTACCTGAAATACATGTGAGTTTTTGGAAAAACATCAACATAATGTTGGTGTGAATTCATGCAGTTCTCGTATTGAACGTTTGTATACTTTGTATGAAAAACATGGTATGTATCTTGTATAAATCACGTATTACTGTATGTATCAAGGTTGTTAATGGGTTTCAAGGCCATTAACATGTGACACGACATAGGAATCATGCAAACCATAGGCATTTTTCTAGTTGTCGATTCACGACTGAGACACAAAAGCACTACTCGGTACTAGTTTTCACCAAGAGTGTGGCTGCCCGAAAACCCATTAGATCTAACCTTTTGTTCTGCGGTCTTAGTATGTACACGATTAATGGTGCTTATGGTACCCTATTCGTGACACAATTTCTCGTATCATTTTTCAATTCTTGTATCCATCATACCATAACTCATGTATTTTCCCCAAGTTTAAAAGTATGTAAAAGTTTAAAAGTATGTAAAAGTTTAAAAGTGGGGATATGTACTCATTTTCTGCAAACATTTAGTAACATGTATTTCACCCCCGAAGTTATAAAACTGAAAACAGTTAAAAGAAAAGGGGGAGCATGAACTCATAACTTTGCATTCCTTGCGCCGTAAACTTCACCGGTTTTTGCTTATCTAGCGTCGTGACCTAAACGTGTTTTATTAACGTTTGTTACTAGACTTGTATCGCACAAGTACAAGTCACTATCTTTTATGTATTTGTTCTTGTGTAAAAAATAATTTATATTTTTAACTATGTGTCTTACTTATATTATTTTCTCAACTATAAATATAAGTATCTTGTATTTTTCACCCGAATTATGTATTTTGTCCAAAACTTCATTTCATGTTCATAACTTGTCCAAGTTATTTATTCTATCAAGTAATATATTTTCATAAATATATTTTCTTGTATTTTTCTAAGCATGTTGTATGTGTATTTTTGTATTTTTTATTTCTTATGAGTATTTAGTGTATTTTCAAGTCCTAATACACCATTACATGTAATACATACTACATACACTTAGCACAAAATTCGGTGATCAATAAATATATATATTTTTCTCAAAAATATACATACTTAATATCAATTTTAATCTTGAAGAAATCATCATTTCTTAACACAAAAGTTAGGGAAACCTTGGTAAAAATTTTGAGATACATTTTTAGGGAATAAGTTTCTCAAAAACTTATATTTTTCTAAGTGTCAAAATTTATAAAAATTTTGACATGGTTTCCCCTAAAAATGGAGGTTTCCCATGTTTTCAAAACATGTGTTTATTTTCTTTTAAAATCATCACAATCAATAATCAACTCATTCAACACCTACCGAGTGTAAAAATCAAGTAACTTATACTACATCATGAACTTGAAGTTTTGTAAAAACTTGTAGTAACTTACCATGTTATTTAGTAGGTTTAGTTACCCTTAAAAACATGGTTGTTTGTTTGTAAATCTCATTCTTGAAGGATTTAGTCATTTACAACTTGTAAGATGATTCTTCTAAAAATACTTCTTTTGTATTTTTCTTGTTTCATAAGTGTTTATACACTTGTTTTTCTAATAAAAATAGTGTAAGTTTATGTAAAAACCAAGATCTTCTAAAAATCATATTTTAAACTTGGTTTTCTTGGAAAATCATTCATAAATCTTGGATCTACAAGTTCATTAGTTTACTTTGATTATCATCTTACAAGAAATCATTTTTTTTCATCAAGTTCATGTCTTTGTATGAGGATGATCTTCTTGTGTTAACACATATTAATCCTCTAACTTGCTAGGTCATGTGTTTAATCACAATCTAGTAAGCTCCATGTAGTGATCAACATCAATATCTCTAGTAATCAACAAACAAACATCATTCATACATTAAACAACACTATTTCATCAAGTTTTCATCATATGTAAGCTTTATGTTTAAGATTCAAGTTCAAGTCTTTTAGTGTTCTTATGATTTCAACATAATACATCTTTTAACCGCTAAAAATGTGAAGTAAACAAGGGTGTTCAAGAATCTTACAACTAGCTTAAAGCTAGGGAAGAACAATGATGAAGATTGAGTGGATAAAAGCACACGGAAGAGGTCCTTCAAGATCTGAGTGTTCCAAGCTTCGTTAACCACCTTCTAACACCTCTAAATGAACTTGGAATTGTTGGATTATGAATGAAAGGTGATGGTGGTGATGGCACTAAACTCGGCCGAGAATGGGGGCCAAGGGAGGAGTGAGGTGGTGTTGTGATGAAGATGGAGGGTCATCAGTCATGTTCCTTATAATCTCCAATTTGAGTATTAACCAATGGATTAAGTGTTCCTCAAAGTACTAGCATGATCTTACTAAATCCAAGGAAAGATCAAGTGTAGATTTAGAGAAGATTGAAGAAATCTTGTGGTGGGGCCACTCTTGGGCCGTCCACATGCAATGGGGGGGGGGGGGGTGGGTAAATGTAATTTATTGCTAAGTGTAGGGAACTAATTGAAGGTAAGTGTTAAGTCTTGTGTTTAATGTATTTCTTGCATTTTGTAGTATGTTTAAGTGTTCGGGAACCATAACTGGCTCAGAAAAATAAAAACAATGCTTCTAGCAATATTTTAGTGTTCCGGGTAACGTCCGGTTGTTCGGTTAAATATCGGTTCGTTAAAGTGCTAAATTGCACCGTTTAGTGTCCTTTATGTCCCCTTTTGTGATACTTTCAATTCCCGACACTTAGGAAAGTATTCTGGATCAATTTGTCATATTTTTACATGTTATAAACTTGTCACAAGGCTGAATTTTGCTGAATTATATAAAATTCAGCATTTAAAGTGTATTTCGGGTGCTATTTAGTGCGTATTTTAGCTTCCGGAAAGTCTATATGTTAACCCTTGTATGTACTCTTGGGTTTTAATGTATTCTTGTCATTGGACCTACACCTAGGCTCCAATTCTATTATCTAACTGATTTCTGCAGAATTGTTGACACAATGTGTCTTACCGGTGAGTTTACAAGTATTTCTGACGCAACGCTGTTCATTAATGCATAAAGTAATTCTTGTAGTATAAAACGTGAATGAATTCATTTGTATAGTATGTAATCAGACATTGTTGACATTTAAGCACATAATTGCAGTCATTAAATAATAATTAAACTGTACGAAAATTACCGGTTTGGTGCCAGTTGTCACAGTCTCCCCCCGTTAAAAGAATTTCGTCCCGAAATTCAGGCTGAGCTGATTCTTGCAGGAGTCTTCTTGAACAGGCAGGGGTACTTTTCTTTAAACTGGTCTTCACGTTCCCACGTGTACTCGGGTTCGTGCTTAGAGTTCCAACGTACTTTGACAAGTTTCACACTGCTCCTCCTGGTCTTGTTGACTTTCTAGTCGGTAACCTCAACGGGTCGTTCTGTAAATCGGAGGGTGTCATCAATATGCACTTCATCCGCAGGGATGATCACGTTTTCTTGTGTTGGACTCTTCTTGAGGTTGGATACATGGAACGTATCATGTACTCCATTAAGTTCTTCCGGTAATTCCAATTTGTATGCCACGGTACCAATTCTTTCCAAAATCTTGAATGGTCCGATGTATCGTGGGTCCAGCTTCCCACGTTTTCCGAATCTTACTATGCCCTTCCAAGACGATACCTTCAACAAAACTTTGTCTCCCACCTCGAATTCTAATGGTTTTCGTCTTCGATCAGCGTAGCTCTTTTGTTGATCTCGAGCCGCCTTATTGCTCTCTCGGATCTGCATAATCTTGTCGGTTGTCTCTTGTACAAGTTCAGGACTAACCATTCGTTTGTCTCCAGCGTCTGCCCAACTTAAAGGCGAGCGGCCATACAGAGCTTCGAACGGTGCGACTTTTATGCTTGTATGGTAACTGTTGTTGTAGGAAAACTCAACCAAAGGTAGATGAGTATCCCAGCTGCCGCCTAAGTCCATAACACATGCGCGAAGCATATCTTCTAGCGTTTGTATGGTCCGTTCACTCTGACCGTCTGTTTGTGGATGGAAGGCTGTGCTTAGATCTAGCTGAGATCCAAAGGCTTCCTGAAAGGATTGCCAGATTCTTGAGACAAAGCGTCCATCTATGTCTGAAATAATCGAGATAGGCACTCCATGACGTGCCACGATCTCCCTTAAGTATATCTCTGCAAGCTTTCCAGTGCTATCCTTTTCTCGGATTGGTAGGAGATGCGCAGATTTCATCAATCGATCAACTATCGCCCATATCATATCGTGCCCTCTAGGGGTCCTGGGTAATTTCATTATGAAATCCATCGAGATTTGCTCCCACTTCCATATGGGAATCTCTGGTTGTTGCAGTAGACCGGACGGTTTCTAATATTCAGCCTTAACCTTAGCACAGGTTAGGCACTTTCCAACATAAACAACAACGTCGCTCTTGAGTCTCGGCCACCAATAATATTCCTTTAAGTCTTGATACATTTTTGCCGATCCTGGATGGATCGAGTATCTCGACTTGTGTGCTTCATCAAGGATGACTTCTCGAATACCGCCATAGAGCGGAACCCAAATACGCTTCTTAAAGTATAAGGTTCCCTCTTCATTTGGCACCATATATTTCAACATACCCCGGAGGTATTCAGCTTTACGGTTTTCTCCCTTAAGAGCTTCTTGTTGTACGTCACGAATGCGTGCAGTGAGGTTCGTTCGAATAGTCAATTCCAATGCTCGAACCCTTAGAGTTTTAACCCTTTCTTTTCGACTTAGCGCGTCTGCTACAACATTTGCCTTTCCAGGATGGTACTTAATCTCACGGTCATAGTCGTTCGGCAGCTCGACCCATCTTCGCTGGCGCATGTTTAATTCCTTCTGATCAAATATGTGTTGTAGACTTTTGTGATTTGTGAAGATTGTACATCTAGTACCATA
The DNA here is from genome assembly GCA_030545235.1 of Helianthus tuberosus. Classification (NCBI taxonomy): domain Eukaryota; kingdom Viridiplantae; phylum Streptophyta; class Magnoliopsida; order Asterales; family Asteraceae; genus Helianthus; species Helianthus tuberosus. The sequence goes on along the minus strand of CM060371.1, from coordinate 100,277,643 downwards.
TAAATAGTGTCGCCAGATCTTCAAGGCGAATACCACTGCGCCTAGCTATAGGTCGTGAGTAGTATAATTCCTTTCATGTACCTTCAATTGTCTTGAAGCATAAGCAATGACTTTCTGGCGTTGCATAAGCACGCAACCCAAACCTTGACGTGAAGCGTCGCAGTATACCACGAAGTCTTCAGTGCCTTCGGGTAAGGATAGTATCGATGCATCGCATAGCTTATTTTTGAGTAGTTGGAAGGCTTCTTCCTGCTTATCACCCCAGTCGTACTTCTTATCCTTCTGTGTAAGGGTGGTCAATAGTTGAGTTATCTTTGAGAAATTCTCAATAAACCGTCGGTAATAGCCTGCTAAGCCCAAAAATTGTTGAACTTCAGTTGGGGTTTTGGGGGCTTCCCAATTCTTTATTGCTTCAATCTTGGATGGGTCTACATGAATGCCCTTTTTGTTCATAACGTGGCCAAGAAACCGTACTTCACGAATCCAGAATTCGCACTTTGAAAACTTCGCATAAAGTTTCTCTTTCTTCAGTAGTTCCAAAATGGTTCTGAGGTGTTGCTCGTGCTCTTCTTTCCTTCGCGAGTAAATCAAGATATCATCGATAAATACAATCACGAATTTATCGAGATATGGTTTGGATACGCGGTTCATCAGATCCATAAATACCGCTGGCGCGTTCGTCAGTCCGAATGGCATCACAAGAAACTCGTAATGTCCATAGCGTGTTCTGAATCCAGTTTTTGGTACGCTTTCCTCTTGGATCCTTAATTGGTGGTATCCAGATCGAAGTTCGATCTTGGAATAGTAGCTTGATCCTTGCAACTGATCGAATAAGTCATCAATCCTCGGTAGTGGATAACGATTCTTGATTGTGAGCTTGTTCAGTTCTTTGTAGTCGATACACATCTGCAGTGTGCCATCCTTCTTCTTCACGAACAATACTGGAGCTCCCCAAGGTGAGAAGCTTGGCCTTATGAATCCTTTATCCAACAACTCCTGGAGTTGTGTAGATAATTCTTGCATTTCGGATGGTGCAAGCCGATAGGGTGCCTTGGCTACAGGAGCGGCTCCTGGAACCAAGTTTATACGGAATTCGACTTGTCGTTGCGGAGGTAATCCTGGCAGATCTTTGGGAAAAACATCAGGGAATTCCTTTACCACAGGAATGTCTTCGAGTTTTGGCTCCTCAGCCTTCTTATTTACCACGTGCGCTAGGAAAGCAACGCATCCTTTCCTTAAGCACTTCTGTGCCTTCATACAACTAAGGATATGCAGAGGCGTGTCTCGCTTTTCTCCATGTACGATGAGAGTTTCATCATTCGCTAGAGGGATGTGATGCGTGTGAAGTGTTATATATATTAGGTGTATATTTTAAGCCCCTTTAACACTTATTTTTAGCCAAGTTTTAAATTTATAAAACACGATATTTTACTAACACTAAACACACATATGGGCAAGTGCACCCATCGTGAGCGTAGTATAGTGTTGGCAAGATACCGAGGTCGTCCAATGACACAAGAGCTTTTAGTACCGGTTTATCCTCAACGTCTAATCAAAATAAAAAGTTTAGAAAAATGTTTTTAACTAAGAAAAATAAAAACTAACTAAAATGCTGAAAATAAAATTAAAAGAAAAACAGATAGACAAGATGAATCACTTGGTTCTGACTCGTATTTAGTGTAACCTTTGATTATTTCCGCACTTTTGCGCATATTTAAGAGATTATCTTAGTTATTGTAGTAGGCCCCTCTTTTGAAGGTAACGTTACCCTCACCCCAGTAGTTTGAGTCAGCAAGGATACAATCCTAAAAGGGTGGATTATTGGAAGATAATTAATTAAGTTATTAATACAAATTATGGTAGGCCCCTCTTTTGGAGGTGACGTTACCCTCGACTAAGTAGTCTGATTCAGCAGGGATACAGTCCTAAATAGCCGGGTTATAGTATTAATAGTAGTTAACTTATGAGGGGATCAAAGAGTTTGGACCCCCGCCATCCAATACCGTTAAGTATTGAAGGAGGTCCTACTAAATTTGACCCAGGTCCATTGCAGGACCTCTAAACGCTGAACAATGGCAAGACCTTTACCAAACCGTTCCCTTAACCCCCGACCAGGTAGCCAACATACCTCCATATAGACCGCGGAGATATGAATGGTGAAAATCTTTTATTTTATATAGACAGTAAAATAATGCCAAGACACCACGGACAAACGATAAGGAAAGATCACCTTCAACATAAGCAACTAGTTATTAAAGTCATTAATACAAAACCAAATAAAAAGTGCAAAAGATTAGAAATAAAAAGTATTACACTAGACACTTTGTCTTCGCCAAGTGATGTAAGAGACTTAGGCAAACATGGCCTTGATTGTCAAGAACTCTTACGATCAATCTTGGATCCCGAGATGACTCACACACTCTACGATGGACAATGGATGATGATGGGGGTGGATGATGGTGTTATGGTGGTGGTGGGTGGTGGGTGAAGTGTGAGAGAGGTGGTGTGCCAAGGGATGGTTTGAGCTTGAGCCAAGCACTTCTATTTATAGGCTGAACAGAAGCTCGGGCACGGCCTCGTGTCCACATCCTCTCTTGCTTCATTAAATTCAGCTTTGTCTTATTAGTTGACCACGCCCCCGTGTCCGCTGAGCACGACCCCGTGTGCAGAAGAATCTTTGTACTATGAAGATTTGCCTAGATTGTGCGAATCTTATAGTTGACCACGGCCCCGTGTCCGCTGAGCACGGCCCCGTGGTGGGCAATAGAAGCTTCTACCACTTTGTCTTTTCTGCTAACACTTAGGCACGCCCCCGTGCTGGCTGAGCACGGGGCGTGTTCAGGCTTCTGATCTCTTGTTTTGCTTGGGAGGATGCTGTTGTGGGGTCGGGCATGCCACGTCTTGTTCCTTTTCTTGTATTTATGTTAGATTTTGATGTCTTTTTGCTTCTTTTGTTAATTTGAGCTCATTTAATCCTGAAAATACAAAAGGAAGACAAAAGCACACTTTTTCCAACATTAGTACTAAAAAAGGGTTAGTTTTATGCTTCATTTGATGAAATTTATATGTTACATTTTGAACACATCAAATACCCCCACACTTGAATCTTTGCTTGTCCTCAAGCAAAACTCTTTAATATGTGGCTATTTACACTCCCAAATGGAATGGGTAGAAAAGAAGGTTTTGGGCTTATCATAGAGTGTCGGGATTTCCAAGATTCTTTATTTAGTTTTATTTTTATTTTTATTTATTTACAATCCTATTCGTCATGATTTATTTAAAACTTTTCATAAGATAAATTACTTATTAGGGCATAACATGCCTTTGTAAAATTCTATTTATATACAAGTTCACATACCTCACGGGGATCACTCAACACTCGGCCGAAAATGTATTTTTGTGGATCACTCGAGAGCGGCATGGAACTTACTCCTACCATAGGCTTGCCAAGCCATCAATCCTCCTCCTTTTTAACTTATATACATTTGTAAATATCAAGAGGACTTTGTGGGTTAAGGGTTAGGCTTGGGTTAAAGGTAGGTGGTTGGGTTGGTGGTTAGTGGTTAGTAGAAAAAGGGCGAAAACCGTAACAAGTGTCGGTTTTCGTAAGACTTTCTATTTTTGTAACTTTTCTTTTGATGAAGCTATTTATTCAAACAAAGTTATTTTTGATGAACTTGTTTGTTTATTTTCTTTTGCTTCATCATCAACACAATTTTTTTTTTTTTTGAAAAGTCATATGAAGAACCGAACTTGTTACTAAAACAAAGGGTTAAAAATGAAAAAGGTTTTGGTGGGTAAAAAGGGTGTTTGGTTTGGGTTATGAAATGAAAATGTTTAGGCTCAAAGGGGCTAACTAGGGGGATTTTGGGTAAGTGGTAAAAAAAAAGAAAAATAATGGTGTAGAAATAAAAAGGGTTAGTCCTAATGCCTCCATCCTTTACTTACTCGGGTTTAAGTTGGTAAGGACCGGGAATGTATCGTCATGGCAAGTTCTAGAGTCGTAAGAACCAAGCGGCTATTCACACAAGAAACGAAAATGAGCATTTAGTAAAATGATATGTAAGTGTTTGCTCAATAAAGGCTCAAAACTCACTTTTGTGGGAATGGGTTTTTATGTGATCAAGTATATATAATCAAATTTTAACTAAGCTTGTCATGCCTTTTCATAATTTTCTTATGTTGGTTCTTTTTATCACGACGCTATTGGTTGTAAATTTGTAAAAATATAACCTTTTTAGAACTTGAATTTCCCGAGTTAAACCTAGACAAGTAAAAAAAAATTGAAAATTTTTTGAAAAAAATTTGGGGTGATTAGCAATTCCAATAGAGTTTTGTGTCAGGCTTGTATTTAGGACTTGCGAGATTCAAGGTTTTAGCATCCCCCCCACACTTAAATTACACATTGTCCTCAATGTGTCCCAAAAATAAGTTTTTAGGTTGATTGAATGTGTAAAAAGGTGTAAAAAGCAAAAATTTTGTGTTACAGGGCGCTGAACACGGCCCCGTGTAGTCCGGGCACGGCCCCGTGTTCAAGTGACAGTAACAAAATTAAAACAAGAGAAACAGAAGCCTGGACACGGGGGCGTGTTGGGTGAACACGGCCCGTGTCCAGTTACCTGAACTGGGTCTTTTTCTGCAGACTGTGCAGCACAGGGCCGTGTTGGGTGGACACGGCCCGTGCCGAGCTTACTATAAACGAAGAAAATTGTCGGACGGTTCTGTTTTCCTGCATAGAGTACTGGTTCAAGTTTCCCTTGTATCCTTTGCCATCTCAAGTGTGTTTTATTCATTTCAACACCATCCAAAACACCAATTTAACTAAAACCATCATTCATTAATCATAGAGAGAATTACATAACGATCAACAATCTAGATTTTATTCATACTTGTCAAGTTACATCAAAACAGAAGGTAGACGGGCAACAAGCTGCGCCGCCACCCCTTTCTGAAAATTAAAATATTAGCTAGTTAGGTCAAAGAAGCACAAGAAATCCAAGAAGTTTCTAGCCTACTATTTATTCTACTAGCAAAATTTCTGAAAAGATAGATCTCTCGGTTAAAAGTGGCTTGATAACTTCTTCCTACGGGTATGGGCTCCTCATACATCGGCGAGCCACTCTTCGATCTCCCTAGGGAGAAGAAAAGCGGGCTCATGAGCATCGGGTTGAGGAGGTGTAACTTCCACCGGAATTTCTTGGAGTTCTTCAAGAGGAGGTTCTGCCGGAATGTCGTCCCAACCGGTAGGATTTTGAATTCCAAGTGCAAGGTTCCAATCCTCTTGAGGGAGGATTGGTTCCATAGGAGGTGTTACCAGAATGTTTAACCTCTGGTGCAAGAGGTTTATTTCCCGGAAACTGTTTTCCAACCCCACCGAGAGATAGTTTATATGGTCAATGAGGACCTCCTCCACTGAAGTCATCTCGTCAAGTGCTTCACGTAATGCCATTACGTATCTTACGAGAGTTGCTTCAATCGATGGCCTCCTTTCCCGTCGGCTGTTCCTTGAGTGCGCAGAAGAGGTTCCATTGTTTTGGCTAGACATTCTACAAAAACAAACCAAAAACAGTTCGTTTTAAGGAAACAGTACTGCGGGCACGGCCCCGTGCTCAATGAGCACGGCCCCGTGTTCAACTTTCTGCAGATTTTTAGAACAAGGAATCTTGGGGTTTCAAATTATTTTTCTTAACTTATGAAGCTTTTTTAGCAGAAATAACTTAAAACAATGTTATGTAACTTATTTTTAACAAGATTCCTTGAACAAAAATTCAATAAACATCATAACAAAGCTTGAAATCAAGCTTTAATGGAGTTCTTGGTGCAAGAAAGATGAAGAAGAAGGCAATGGATAAAAGAGGAAAGGACAAGATACTTGTAGGAACCTTCTTTTAGAACATACCTAGGAAGGTATGTCAGAAAATCCCTCCAAATCTCTGTCCCTGGATAGTCTAAATGTGCAGGGTTCTTAGCTGCATATATAGAAAACGGCAGCGTGCTGGACACGGCCCCGTGTCGGCTGGACACGGCCCGGTGTCGGCTGGACACGGCCCCGTGTGCAGACAAGATCCTGACACGTTTTGTCCGTATTCTGACAAAAATCAGAAGGGAATCTTTTGGTGGACACGGGGGCGTGTTGACCTGGGCACGGCCCCGTGTCGGAAGGCTGTTTTATGAAGTGCGTCTATTTTTAAGGAACTTTTCCAGATCGGTAGGTTCCTTACTGGATGGAACAACCCCAAAGTGCCTAAGATACCTTAATTGATCTAGATTAAGACGAGAACGCAAGAGGTTATCGGTGAGGGTGATTCCTATGCTATATATAGGTGGACAAGTCCAACCCTTTTCCGGGCTCTCGTTAAAGAAGGTGTATGTCGAATCGCTCAGGTCTATGTATGCATCGAACAAAGTCGATGGGGAGTCCTTCACGGCACAATCGACACAGGGACGACTATCGCTTAAGTCCTCACTAGAGTTAGAAGTATCATTGGAAACAATGAAGTTGTTTGAATGCGTTTCCAACCTTTCTTCTTGGTTATCGTCTTGAAGAAGATTTTTGAGGTCTCCCCTAAGTTCTTCTAACCAATTAAAAATTAGATCTTCTAGTTGAAATAATTCATCGAGAAGCATTTCTCCTAGAATATCCAGTTGGGCGCATTCGAGGGAGCGATAGGGATTATTTTTACATTCGCCCCTCTTAAGGATACTGGGAAATGATGGGTCTATATAGTGGGGTTTATAATTTAGGAAAAAGCATTCTAATTCTTTATGGTTACCACCACATAATTGACACCACATAGTACCATAAGAGTGCCGAAAGTAAAAAGTATCAGTATCACTCATGTTTGTGTCAGAATTTACCAACTGTCGGGATCTTACGGTTCTGTTTTCAGTAACTGAAACTTGGGCACGGGGGCGTGTGTAGTGGGCACGACCCCGTGTTCAGCTTACTGTCTGACTTAAAACAGGATTGCCAGTTCCAATGATTGGGCACGGGGCGTGTTCAGCGGGCACGGCCCGTGCTGGGTTCTGCAGAAGCTAAAAAACTAAAAATAAATCCTAAAATTAATGAAAAATAAGAAAAACGATTAGGCCGTTGATTTCTAACTTTCTTAAAATCCTTGTGTCCCCGGCAACGGAGCCAAAAACTTGATGCGTGTGAAGTGTTATATATATTAGGTGTATATTTTAAGCCCCTTTAACACTTATTTTTAGCCAAGTTTTAAATTTATAAAACACGATATTTTACTAACACTAAACACACATATGGGCAAGTGCACCCATCGTGAGCGTAGTATAGTGTTGGCAAGATACCGAGGTCGTCCAAGGACACAAGAGCTTTTAGTACCGGTTTATCCTCAACGTCTAATCAAAATAAAAAGTTTAGAAAAATGTTTTTAACTAAGAAAAATAAAAACTAACTAAAATTCTGAAAATAAAAATAAAATAAAAACAGATAGACAAGATGAATCACTTGGTTCCGACTCGTATTTAGTGTAACCTTTGATTATTTCCGTACTTTTGCACATATTTAAAAGATTATCTTAGTTATTGTAGTAGACCCCTCTTTTGAAGGTAACGTTACCCTCACCCCAGTAGTTTGAGTCAGCAAGGATACAATCCTAAAAGGGTGGATTATTGGAAGATAATTAATTAAGTTATTAATGCAAATTATGGTAGGCCCCTCTTTTGGAGGTGACGTTACCCTCGACTAAGTAGTCTGAGTCAGCAGGGATACAGTCCTAAATAGCCGGGTTATAGTATTAATAGTAGTTAACTTATGAGGGGATCAAAGAGTTTGGACCCCCGCCATCCAATACCGTTAAGTATTGAAGGAGGTCCTACTAAATTTGACTCAGGTACATTGCAGGACCTCTAAACGCTGAACAATGGCAAGACCTTTACCAAACCGTTCCCTTAACCCCCGACCAGGTAGCCAACATACCTCCATATAGACCGTGGAGATATGAATGGTGAAAATCTTTTATTTTATATAGACAGTAAAATAATGCCAAGACACCACGGACAAACGATAAGGAAAGATCACCTTCAACATAAGCAACTAGTTATTAAAGTCATTAATACAAAACCAAATAAAAAGTGCAAAAGATTAGAAATAAAAAGTATTACACTAGACACTTTGTCTTCACCAAGTGATGTAAGAGACTTAAGAAAACATGGCCTTGATTGTCAAGAACTCTTACGATCAATCTTGGATCCCGAGACGACTCACACACTCTACGATGGACAATGGATGATGGTGGTGGATGATGGTGTTATGGTGGTGGTGGGTGGTGGGTGAAGTGTGAGAGAGGTGGTGTGCCAAGGGATGGTTTGAGCTTGAGCCAAGCACTTCTATTTATAGGCTGAACAGAAGCTCGGGCACGGCCCCGTGTCCAGTGGGCACGGCCCCGTGTCCACATCCTCTCTTTCTTCATTAAATGCAGCTTTGTCTTATTAGTTGACCATGCCCCCGTGTCCGCTGAGCACGACCCCGTGTGCAGAAGAATCTTTGTACTATGAAGATTTGCCTGGATTGTGCGAATCTTATAGTTGACCACGGCCCCGTGTCCGCTGAGCACGGCCCCGTGGTGGGCAATAGAAGCTTCTACCACTTTGTCTTTTCTGCTAACACTTGTGCACGCCCCCGTGCTGGCTGAGCACGGGGAGTGTTCAGGCTTCTGATCTCTTGTTTTGCTTGGGAAGATGCTGTTGTGGGGTCGGGCATGCCACGTCTTGTTCCTTTTCTTGTATTTATGTTAGATTTTGATGTCTTTTTGCTTCTTTTGTTAATTTGAGCTCATTTAATCCTGAAAATACAAAAGGAAGACAAAAGCACACTTTTTCCAACATTAGTACTAAAAAAGGGTTAGTTTTATGCCTCATTTGATGAAATTTATATGTTACATTTTGAACACATCAGATGCGAATGATTTTCTCGTGACAAACAACTTCAGCCTTGTTCTTGAACAACCAGTCCATTCCGACCACTACATCAAAGCTACCCAATTGAATAGGTAAGAGATCGATGCTAAATCTTTGCTCACCAAGTTCTAATGTGCAGCCTCTAACAACTTCGCCCGATTCAACAAGTTTACCATTGGCTAGTTCTATGGAATAAGGATTTTCTAATCTACTAGATTCTATTCCAAGCATACGTTTAAATTCCAAAGACATGAAGCTATAATCGGCACCAGTGTCAAATAATATGGATGCAAAGTGATTGTTAACGAGAAACGTACCGGTGACCACATTAGGGTCTTCGCGTGCGTTCCTTGCTCCAATCATGAATGCTCGAGCCTGAGCATTGTTTCCCTTTGGGCAGTCTTTTATGAAATGATCTTTGCTTCCACAACCGAAGCATCCTTGGTTCTGCCCATTTCCGTTACCATTCCTGTTACCAGCACCATTTCCATTCCCACCGTTTCTATTATCGGCACCGTTGCGGTTTCCATTCCCGTTCTTTCCTTTTCCCCAACAATCCTCAGTGTGGTGACCCAGCTTTCCACACTTGTCGCATTTTGGAATGCGACAAACCCCTTCGTGATGACGTTTGCAATTGTTGCAAATGGGCAGAGTGCCCAGGTATCTTTTGGCATGAGCGTCATTCATGGTTGCGAGAGTTCTCGCCTCCTGAGGCGGGTTAGTGTCACGCTTCTTGTTGTTTGAACCTTTGTTGTTGCTGCGGGTTGCTTGATTCAGGTTTGCATGTTTCCTTTTCTTGTCACCGGACGACTCAGCATGCGTCTCGGTCTTTTCTGTTGGTTTCAACGATAACTTCTTCATTCGAACAACATCTTCAGTAAGGCTGACAGCCAGAGTTACAGCCTCAGTGATTGTTGCGGGTTTGGCCGAGGTTACCATGCTGCGAAATTCTGAGGCCAATCCCCAAATGTAGCGTTCAACGCGCTTAAACTCGGGAGTCACTGTGTAAGGGATCACCCTTGACAGATCGTGGAACCTTCGAGTATACCCAGTAATGTCAGCACCTTCCATGGTCAAGTGCCAGAACTCAGTCTCCAACCTTTGGAGTTTAGCACGAGAGTAATACTTCTCTCTCATTCGTTCCTTTAGCTCATCCCACGTCATGTCGTACGCATCATTATCACCCAGAGTCTGGACTTGCAAATTCCACCAAGTCAATGCTTCATCAACAAGCAACCCTGTAGCAAAAGTGACTTGCTGATCCTCGGTACACTTACTCATACGGATAGTAGCCTCAGTCTTCTCCGTCCAGCGTACAAATGCCACTGCACCTCCAGTGTCGTCGTAGTTCAGCGGTTTGCAGTCGAGGAACTGCTTGAAAGTGCAGCCCTGAGCTGTGTTTCCTCCAGATGAATCTCCATTCCCATTACGTCTAGCATTGCTTGGTCCTCCACTTTGTTCAGTACGGTTCGCCTCGTACTGGGCGATAGCTGCGGAGATCCTTTCTTCCAGTAGGGCGTTTAGCTCTTCAGCAGTCCTTGGCAGTGGGAGAGGAGGAGGTTGATCGTGAGCATTCACAGCTCTTCTGGGTGCCATGTTCTGAAAGAACACAACACAATAGGGTTAGACATTTGTTTGATATCGTCATGCGTGACAGTAGTAGTATATATATATACAGGCATATACCACATTAGTGACATCAAACAATCCGCCGAACGTATCAATTCATACAGCAACAAGCATGCATAAATAGATAAATACTGTTGTGTCATAAGATATTCATCGAGTCTTTACACATATTAGGGCAACTTGTTACGTTATTGTTTGCAAGATTCACAAAGTGCATAAGGGTTACATCTCCCCAAAGTACAAGTTTAATATATGTAAAAGACAAAAATCTTATTTCACATTGGTGGTTCATGTCTTTATACCCTAAATCATTACTCAAGCAGAGTATTTAAGCGGCTGGGGGAAGGGTGTTCACGTTTGACCTTTTCTTGCACTGAGGGAATCTATACGTGATAAGACTTGTTGTGGTTTCTGTGCACTGAATTCCATAATTATGTATGGATCCATAATTACACAACTCCTTGCACAGTCCGCACAGTTCGTTTCATCCTCGTATCTCTTCCTTCAGATGGGCCATTGTTCTCAGACGAAGTCACGTATACCTGTGACATTCTACTTCTAGTATATGCATATATCAATTATCACACATAATTGTAAGTAATTCTTAATCACAGACAAGTGCTACTCCAGTGTACCCTAGGTCTCGTAGTGTCTTTTCTTGACTCTTGTAAACAGTTTCAGGTAGTGGATGTCGCGAAAGTTTTATGCAATGAAAACTTTTTTTGAAAAATTGTTTTCATGAAAGGATCCTAAAGATTGTAGTCTAGACTCGAGAATGAATCCTGGTTCACTACAATCGCAGCTCTGATACCAATCTGTCACACCCCTTTCTTAGGCGGAAGCACGAGGTGTGATCATGAAGGGTTTCATTGCATACGATTGGTAAACATACTACACGCTGCGGAAGCACGAGGTGTGATCAGGAAAGGTTTTCATTGCATACGATTGGTAAACATACTACATGCTCGTAAAAATAACTCCAAATGCAAAACATTACATAACTGAAAATCATAGTTTAAGTGTTTACATCATGAGACAGCAAATTGTCTGAATAGTTTACAACTTTATTCAAAATAAAATATAAACCACATCCACGAGCAAGAGTAAGACCGTGCGCACATCCACTTTAGTTGCCTGAAATACATGTGAGTTTTTGGAAAAACATCAACATAATGTTGGTGTGAATTCATGCAGTTCTCGTATTGAACGTTTGTATACTTTGTATGAAAAACATGGTATGTATCTTGTATAAATCACGTATTACTGTATGTATCAAGGTTGTTAATGGGTTGCAAGGCCATTAACATGTGACACGACATAGGAAGCATCCAAACCATAGGCATTTTTCTAGTTGTCGATTCACGACTGAGACACAAAAGCACTACTCGGTACTAGTTTTCACCAAGAGTGTGGCTGCCCGAAAACCCATTAGATCTAACCTTTTGTTCTGCGGTCTTAGTATGTACACGATTAATGGTGCTTATGGTACCCTATTCGTGACACAATTTCTTGTATCATTTTTCAATTCTTGTATCCATCATACCATAACTCATGTATTTTCCCCAAGTTTAAAAGTATGTAAAAGTTTAAAAGTGGGGATATGTACTCATTTTCTGTAAACATTTAGTAACATGTATTTCATCCCCGAAGTTATAAAACTGAAAACAGTTAAAAGAAAAGGGGGAGCATGAACTCACAACTTTGCGTTTCTTGCGCCGTAAACTTCACCGGTTTTTGCTTATCTAGCGTCGTGACCTAAACGTGTTTTATTAACGTTAGTCACTAGACTTGTATCACACAAGTACAAGTCACTATCTTTTATGTATTTGTTCTTGTGTTAAAAATAATTTTTATTTTTAACTATGTGTCTTACTTATATTATTTTCTCAACTATAAATATAAGTATCTTGTATTTTCCACCCGAATTATGTATTTTGTCCCGAACTTCATTTCATGTTCATAATTTGTCCAAGTTATTTATTCTGTCAAGTAATATATTTTCATAAATATATTTTCTTGTATTTGTCTAAGCATGTTGTATGTGTATTTTTGTATTTTTTACTTCTTATGAGTATTTAGTGTATTTTCAAGTCCTAATACACTATTACATGTAATACATACTACATACACTTAGCACAAAATTCGGTGATCAATAAATATATATATTTTTCTAAAAAATATACATACTTAATATCAATTTTAATCTTGAAGAAATAATCATTTCTTAACACAAAAGTTAGGGAAACCTTGGTAAAAATTTTGAGATACATTTTTAGGGAATAAGTTTCTCAAAAACTTATATTTTTCTAAGTGTCAAAATTTATAAAAACTTTGACATGGTTTCCCCTAAAAATGGAGGTTTCCCATGTTTTCAAAACATGTGTTTATTTTCTTTTAAAATCATCACAATCAATAATAAACTCATTCAACACCTACCGAGTGTCAAAATCAAGTAACTTATACTACATCTTGAACTTGAAGTTTTGTAAAAACTTGTAGTAACTTACCATGTTATTTAGTAGGTTTAGTTACCCTTAAAAACATGGTTGTTTGTTTGTAAATCTCATTCTTGAAGGATTTAGTCATTTACAACTTGTAAGATGATTCTTCTAAAAATACTTCTTTTGTATTTTTCTTGTTTCATAAGTGTTTATACACGTGTTTTTCTAATAAAAATAGTGTAAGTTTATGTAAAAACCAAGATCTTCTAAAAATCATATTTTAAACTTGGATTTCTTGGAAAATCATTCATAAATCTTGGATCTACAAGTTCACTAGTTTACTTTGTTTATCATCTTACAAAAAATCATTTTTATTCATCAAGTTCATGTCTTTGTATGAGGATGATCTTCTTGTGTTAACACATATTCATCCTCTAACTTGCTAGATCATGTGTTTAATCACAATCTAGCAAGCTCCATGTAGTAATCAACATCAATATCTCTAGTAATCAACAAACAAACATCATTCATACATTAAACAACACTATTTCATCAAGTTTTCATCATATGTAAGCTTTATGTTTAAGATTCAAGTTCAAGTCTTTTAGTGTTCTTATGATTTCAACATAATACATCTTTTAACCACAAAAAATGTGAAGTAAACAAGGGTGTTAAAGAATCTTACGACTAGCTTAAAGCTAGGGAAGAACAATGATGAAGATTGAGTGGATAAAAGCACACGGAAGAGGTCCTTCAAGATCCGAGTGTTCCAAGCTTCGTTAACCACCTTCTAACACCTCTAAATGAATTTGGAATTGTTGGATTATGAATGAAAGGTGATGGTGGTGATGGCACTAAACTCGGCCGAGAATGGGGGCCAAGGGAGGAGTGAGGTGGTGTTGTGATGAAGATGGAGGGTCATGTTCCTTATAATCTCCAATTTGAGTATTAACCAATGGATTAAGTGTTCCTCAAAGTACTAGCATGATCTTACTAAATCCAAGGAAATATCAAGTGTAGATTTAGAGAAGATTGAAGAAATCTTGTGGTGGGGCCACTCTTGGGCCGTCCACATGCAATGGGGGGGGGGGGGGGTTAAATGTAATTTATTGGTAAGTGTAGGGAACTAATTGAAGGTTAAGTGTCAAGTCTTGTGTTTAATGTATTTCTTGCATTTTGTAGTATGTTGAAGTGTTCGGGAACCATAACTAGCTCAGAAAAATAAAAACAATGCTTCTAGCAATATTTTAGTGTTCCGGGTAACGTTCGGTTGTTCGGTTAAATACCGGTTCGTTAAAGTGCTAAATTGCACTGTTTAGTGTCCTTTATGTCCCCTTTTGTGATACTTTCAATTCCCGACACTTAGGAAAGTATTCTGGATCAATTTGTCATATTTTTACATGTTATAAACTTGTCACAATGCTGAATTTTGCTGAATTATATAAAATTCAGCATTTAAAGTGTATTTCGGGTGCTATTTAGTGCGTATTTTAGCTTCCGGAAAGTCTATATGTTAACCCTTGTATGTACTCTTGGGTTTTAATGTATTCTTGTCGTTGGACCTACACCTAGGCTCCAATTCTATTGTCTAACTGCTTTCTACAGAATTGTTGACACAATGTGTCTTACCGGTGAGTTTACTAGTATTTCTGACGCAACGTTGTTCATTAATGCATAAAGTAATTATTGTAGTATAAAACGTGCATGAATTCACTTGTATAGTATGTAATCAGACATAAAATAATAATTAAAGTGTACGGAAATTACCGGTCATTAATTCACCAAGATTAAGTACATAATTCACTTGTATTGTTGACATTTAAGCACATAATTCCAGTCATTAAATAATAATTAAAGTGTACGGAAATTACCGGTTTGGTGCCAGTTGTCACAAAATTGAAGTTCGTAGAGAAACCGCTCCAGATAGAAGACATAAAAGTCAAGTTTCTCAAACACAAAAGACTATTACTGGTCAAAGTCAAGTGGGATTCAAAGAGAGGACCTGAGTACACTTGGGAACTGGAATCAGAGATGAAGCGAAAGTATCCCTACTTGTTCCTGTAAATCTCGAGGATGAGATTTCAATAAGGTGGGGGGGATGTAACAACTCTCCCCAAAATTATTATTTCTTAATTCTGTCCAATATGAAACCCTAATTGAGACCCCCAAGTAATATTGCATTACCCCTAAAATTTTCAGAACAATTGAAACTAGGATTAGGGCCCCTAAAACTCAGGGGGGGGGGGTATTCCCCAATTGATATTATATACACAGTTTGTTGTAGATCGCAAATTTCGTCGAAATTTTGACTCACCCAGGCTAGGTGGACACGAGGCTACCTGATATTCACCAATTTACACATATTTTAGTCCCCCATTTTATTCCTATTTTATGCGTTTTCGGCCGTAAAACCGTTATTCGGATACTTAATCAGGTATACTTTTGTTTACAGGCCTAAAACAGCATGCCAGACAAGATGATAGTGAAAACAAGGACTTCCCGGACGAAACGACAAAGCTGCGCACATTCTGTGAAGATTCTGACCTGGGCGTTTGGCACGGTTGTGCAATGAGTGGCACGACCATGCGGATCCGACAATATTGCCCAGCCTGGCTGTGAACGACAGTGCAATCCGGAGTGCAACAAGATCTCAAAGATGCACGATCGTGCGAACGGTTGCACCCCGCGCGGATCCGATCTCCAGCCCAACCCCGGCTATGCACTGCCCGTTCAAGAGTCCGTGCAACCCTTAACCGGAGACGCACGATCGTGCCACCAACGGAACGGTCGTGCGAGATCGAAGACTGGTCAAGATCTGATGATGTCATGCAGTATGGTGAACAGTTACTCCAATAATTCAAAAAGTGAACGGTCGTGCACTTTATTGGCACGACCGTGCGATTGCAAAATGTTATAAAAAACATGCAGAAACATTCTGGTCGTAACGCTGGAATTTTGGGAGCTTCACAGGCGATTTTACAGGCTCCGGAGGCTTTGCCTTTGACCCGGATTCAAGCCACATTGTGCCGTTTAGCTCCATTACTATCCGGATTCTTAATCTAGTGCTTGTTTATGGTTTGATCCTCTAATCTTTCCATAATTTTGTTAATGTTTCAAGCATTTAGATTAATGTTTTATGTATTATTGTAATCCTTTGGGCAAATACACAATCCCTTGCTTAATTATAACCATTAGTATGTTAATTTTGTTTGTAATGACACTTGGAAGTATTTTCTATGTTAATCTTTGATGATTAGTTTGCAACCTTGTTATTGTTGTTGATTTCTTGATTATAAGTAATTGTGTTGGATGATTAGTATATGGTTAGTTGAGATAGTTGAAAGATGAAACTTAATTAATCATGTATTAGTAGACTTTGAACATGCTTAACTTGTTTAACTTGTTTAAAATGTGTGCACCATGATACTAGAAATGGTTAGTGGTTTAATAAAATGTAATTATTGTTAATCAAGAAAGCTTTCCGTCACGTAAGGACCTTAACGGGTTAAATGGTGTTGTTATGAATTCTCGCCATGAATTGTTAACTTAGTTAGTAGTTTAGGCCAAAATTCCTATCTTGGTGAATTTATATGCAAGATTTGTAAAATGAACTCGGTTGTGATTTAATCTAGTTTATGCTTGCCTCGGTGGTTGCATTGTGTTTATCGGTGTCACTTTCCTTGATTAAGTGAGGTTAGAAAACTCCTAACGGATGACTAACTTATTTTTAAGAGATTTTCATAGACATTTATCAATTGCACATTAAAGATCAATTTTAGGTGGTTAAAGTGTGTTAATCGTTTTTGCTTTCCGAATGATTGTCATGTTAGGATTCCCGAAAGGGATACTAATTGTCTTGAAAATGAAGAATTGACCAAATGTTTCTAGTTACAAAATCGACTTAATTCACATGCTTTGGTTGTGTATAAAGTAAGGCTATTTATCTATTTTCATATTTGAAATCTATTATGTTTTTTAAATATTTGTTTATGCTTATTTTAATTTTTAGAAAATCAAACAACTTATCCTTCTTCTGTTAATTTAATGACAAAGGTCTAGTATTATTCCTCCGCCCATTTCCTTGGATCGATACTTGGTTCTTACCGATGCGTTACTACATATATGATGGGGTACACTTGCTCCTTTCGTGTGTGTTTTGATGTTGAAGTATAAATCACTTTTATAAATTTAAAACCGAATCGTGTGTAATTTCATTATAAAAATATGTATATACACACACACGTCAATTTTTTGGCGTCGTTGCCGGGGAAATGGCGAGCTTTAGGAACGACCCGAGTCAATATCTTATCGGTGTATATACTTGTTAATATTTGTGAATATTTTTGTGATTATTTATTCGTTTATTTATTTGTTAATATTTCTTGTTTTTAATTCAATTTATTCATTTTCTAAATTATTTTGTACACTTGTAAATTTTTTTATTCCATTTATTTGTTCGTATTCGAATTTATTTATTTATTTATTCTTTGAGTTTTCGGCTTCGGAAAATCATTTTTACTTTAGCCGATTCGATTATTTTTATTGCTTTAATTTTTATAAAAATTCGGGCCCATTTTCGGATTTTTATAAATTTTTCAGCCCATTTAAAATAATATTCTGTTTCATTTCAGCCAAAAAAACAACATTATTATATTAATAAAATATTCATTGTGTCATTTTTCGTTTGGAGGTTGATGTCCTCAACCCCCGCTACCGATCCTGTTGAGCCGTCAGACGAACCCGAGAGCGATCTGAGGAGATGTATTCGTGATAGATCCCGCGCGGTAGCGCTGCTACTCGCAGCTGGTGAGCAGGAGCAAGTGGTACCCGCTGAAGCCGAGGGCTCAGGGGCAGCAGGGAACGCAATCATGGCGGACGATGAGTGACCTTTGAATGACTCGAATCAGCCCAGAGGGGCAGGCCTGGAGCCGAGTATCCTACAGCCTACTATAGATGCACCTACATTTGAAATTAAATCTAGTATTATTAATATGGTGCAGAATTCGGTGAAGTTTGACGGGCGTGAGCATGAGGATCCCGGGAGATATATCGCTGCTTTTCTCGCTGTTTGTTCGACGTTTAGGATTAGAGGTGTTTCGGAGGATGCAGTTCGGTTGAGGTTGTTTCCTTTGTCGGTGCGTGACAAAGCTAGAGCTTGGCTTATGTCACTTCCAGCTAGGTCCATCAGGACCTGGAATGAGCTGGCGGAGCTGTTTATGCAAAAATATTTTCCACCTGAGAAAACAACCAAGCTACAGAACCGGGTTGTGACCTTTCGCCAGGATGAGGGAGAGTCGTTGCACGCGGCCTGGGAGAGATTTAAAGATTTGTTGATTGATGTTCCACATCATGGCTTCTCCAAGAGACAGCTGGTCTTGACGTTCTATCAAGGTCTCGGTTACAACACGCAGGAGCGATTAGACGTGAATGCAGGAGGCGATCTAGGAACGAAGACGCCGAATGAAGCGTATGATATCATTGAAAAAGCTACGTTGAAATCCAGCTCGCGTCGCGAAGGAGATAGAAGCCGGGAAACATCATCATCTTCAGCACCTCGCGCAGGAGTTCACGCTGTGGATGACTACACGGCCATTACTGCACAAATCTCGGCTCTTGCAGCGAAATTCGATAAGTCCCAGATAGCCGTGCAAGTTGGTTTGGGGTGTGACCAGTATGGAGTGTCACACGAGCCTGGTGCGTGTTTTCAGGGAGTCGTGTATGAGGGCCATGAAGAAGTGGATTTTGTGAGTAATCAGACGAGGCCACAGAACAACCCGTACAGCAATACCTATAATCCCGGATGGAGGAATCACCCAAATTTTGGGTGGCGAGCGAATGTGGGCAATCAAAACCCATTGGGTTTTACTTAGCGCGCTCCAGTGCCACCGCAGGCTCAGGGTCAGCAATTTCAGCCATACAACCAACCTTACCAGCAGCGCCCATATTCGTATCAGAATCAGGGCACTGGGAGTAGTTCCCAGCAGCAGGCCCCTCAATCTAGTTCCAAGCTGGAGGATATGATGGCTCAGCTTCTTACTAGTTCCTCGAGTGCGAATCAGTTGGCAAAAAAACGATACCAACAGAGCGAGGATCATTTTCTATCCCATGAGGGAGAAATGAGGAGTCACAAAGCCTCGATTCAGAATATCGAAAACCAGGTTGGTCAGCTGGCACAGATGATGTCTACAAGACCCCCAGGTGGTCTTCCGGGCAATACAGAGCCAAACCCGGGCGGGCATGTGAATGCGATCATGACCAGGAGTGGTAAGACTACTGGACCCGACATATCGGACTCATCACCGATCCCTGGAGCGGTCCTGACTGACACACCGGACGAGGTGCAAGCCAGGCTCGCCCAGCAAGTATAGCACAAGTCTAGGATCCAGTCAAAGATTACACTCCACCAGTACCTTATCCGGGCAGGCTGAAGAAACAGAAGAACGAAGAACAATACGGTAAGTTCCTTGAGTTGTTCAAGCAACTACACATTAACATACCGTTTGTTGAAGCCTTGGCCCAGATGCCAAAGTATGCCAAATTCTTAAAGGACATCCTCTCGAATAAACAGAAGCTCGAGGATATATCATGTGTGGTGATGAATGAAACTTGTTTTGCCGTTCTGTAAAACCGTCTGCCCACGAAAATGGGAGATCCGGGTAGTTTTACGGTTCCTTGTTTGATTGGAAACATGTCTGTCAGCAATGCATTGGCTGATTTGGGAGCGAGTATCAACCTTATGCCCTATAAGGTTTTTACTAAACTGGATCTGGGTGAGCCGTCACCCACGAGAATGAGCATTCGGTTGGCCGACTGTTCAATCAAGTATCCGCGTGGATTTGTTGAAAACATGCTTGTTAAAATTGATAAATTTGTTTTCCCCGTGGATTTTGTTATTCTTGACATGGACGAAGATTCAAGAGTGCCTTTGATAATTGGGCGCCCGTTCCTCAATACTGCGAGGACGATTGTTGAAGTGGTAGCTGGCCAAATCACGCTCCGAGTAAATGACGGACACGTGACATTTGATATAAATAGATCAATGCAACACCAACAAAGTCACGATGACATGCTTTATTATGTTGACAGCGTCGACGCATGTGTGTGCTCTCATTTCCAAGGCACGATTGAAGAGATTGATTCGGACACACGCCTGTCGTGTGGGGACCTGATTGGCATTACGCAGGAGGGCCACGATTTCGAGCAGCCAGTCTATCAGATTGGTAACGATGGTTCCCAGAGTCCGGAGCGGTTTTTAGAAATTGGACATGTAGAAGAAGAGAAAGCAAAACCCTCGATTGAAGATCCGCCGTCTATGGAGTTGAAAGAACTCCCGCCACATCTCGAGTATGCATTTCTGGACGAGGAGTGTCACTTACCGGTCATCATTTCGGCATTATTGGAAAAGGATGAGAAGAATCAGCTTCTCGAGGTTCTGAGACTTCATAAAAGAGCCATTACGTGGAAAATCATGGATATCAAGGGCATCAATCCTTCTTTTTGTACTTACAAGATTCTGATTGAAGACGAGTACAAACCGTGTGCACAGCATCAGAGGCGTTTAAATCCAAATATGCAAGACGTGGTGAAGAAAGAAGTGATTAAGTTGTTGGATGTCGGGATGATATATCCTATATCTGACTCTGTGTGGGTGAGTCCAGTGCAGGTAGTACCCAAGAAAGGTGGTTTTACTGTAGTCGCAAATGATAGGAATGAGCTAATTCCTACCCGTACCGTCACTAGGTGGCGAGTTTGCATTGATTATCACAAACTCAATGATGCTACTCGAAAGGATCACTTCCCGCTTCCATTCATCGACCAGATGTTGGAGCGTCTGTCAGGGAAGTTGTATTACTGTTTCTTGGACGGGTTCTCAGGGTACTTCCAAATTCCTATTGCTCTTGAGGATCAGGAGAAGACTACCTTTACCTGCCCCTTCGGCACATTCGCTTACCGGCGTATGCCTTTTGGGTTGTGTAATGCACCAGCGACCTTCCAGAGATGCATGGTTGCAATTTTTCATGATATGATCGAGGATTCTATGGAGGTTTTCATGGATAACTTTTTGGTATTTGGGGATTCCTTCGATCATTGTTTGGAAAATTTGAAAAAGATGTTGAAGTGGTGCGAAGAGACGAATCTGGTCCTCAACTGGGAAAAATGCCACTTCATGGTGAAAGAGGGCATAGTTATGGGACATAAGATTTCTCGTGTTGGTATGGAGGTCGATCCAGCTAAAGTTGACGTTATTTCACGACTTCCGCCTCCCACCTCTGTGAGAGCGATACGGAGCTTTCTTGGTCATGCGGGGTTCTATAGGCGATTCATTAAGGATTTCTCAAAAATCCCTAGGCCCATAACCCGCCTGTTGAAGGAAGACGCTCCGTTTACCTTTGGAGATGATTGCTTGAGGGTTTTTGACCTTCTCAAGCAAAAGTTGATTGAGGCCCCTATTTTGGTTGCACCTGACTGGAGTCTGCCAATTGAAATTATGTGCGATGCAAGCGATTACGCTACAGAAGAAAGAAAAGCACTTTCACCCGATCTATTATGCGAGCAAGACTCTTCACGACGCTCAGGAGAACTACACCACGACTGAAAAAGAGCTCTTGGCGGTTCTTTTCGCATTTGACAAATTTAGATCGTATTTGGTGCTTTCAAAAACAATAGTGTATACTGATCACGTAGCCATCGGATATCTCTTCAGCAAACAGGACGCTAAACCGCGTCTCATCAGATGGATCTTGTTGCTGCAGGAGTTTGATATCGAAATTCAAGATAAAAAGGGTGCGTTGAATGTAGCGGCTAGCCATCTATCTCGGTTGGAGCATGGAGACATCAAGGACACGCGTTGGGATTCAATCAATGACAACTTCCCACACGAGTCGTTGATGGGTGTTGAGATATGCGATGAGTCACCTTGGTTCGCTGATTTCGCAAACTATCTTGCTTGCGGGATTCTGATTAAAGGGTTGACTCACCAACAAAAGAGGAAATTCTTTTCGGATGTCAAGCACTACATTTGGGACGACCCTTTCTTATTCAGGGTTGGTGCTGATCAGGTGATCAGAAGATGTGTTTCAGGGAAGGAGGCGACCGATATTCTGCGCCATTGTCACGAGGGACCTACTGGAGGCCACCATGGAGCCAATTTCACCGCCAAGAAGGTGTTGGATTCCGGGTTTTATTGGCCGACTATTTTTCGTGATGCGCAGAGTTGGGTTAGAGCGTGCGATGCCTGCCAGAGGGTGGCAAATATATCGGCACGTGATGAAATGCCTCAGAACTGGATTCAAGTTTGTGAAGTCTTCGACATTTGGGGGATAGACTTCATGGGACCATTTCCCCCCTCACGAGGAAATAAGTACATCCTGGTCGCAGTTAACTATGTATCAAAATGGGCAAAGTCACAGGCCTTACCCACCAATGATGCCAGGGTGGTCGTGAGATTTTTGAAAAGTTTGTTCGCCCGGTTTGGCGCACCGAAGGCGCTTATCAGTGACAGAGGGACTCACTTCTGCAATACCCAGCTTGAAAAAGCTTTGTCCCGCTACGGTGTGCATCACCGTTTATCCACGCCCTATCATCCACAGACGAGTGGTCAGGTGGAAGTCACAAACCGGGGGCTAAAACGAATCCTTGAGTGGTCTGTAGGTGCAAACCGCAAGGATTGGTCGGACAAACTAGAGGAGGCGTTGTGGGCTTTCCGTACGGCTTACAAGACCCCTATTGGGACTACTCCCTTTAGGCTTGTATACGGAAAAGCGTGTCATTTACCGGTGGAGTTGGAGCATAAAGCGATGTGGGCTCTAAAAACCGTAAATCTGGACTTAAAAACCGGAGGTGAAGCCCGGTTTCTTCAGATTCATGAATTGGAGGAGCTACGACAACATGCTTATGAAAGCTCCGTGTTGTATAAAGAGCGCACAAAGAGATTGCATGATAAACGCTTGAAAGACCACAAACAATTCCAAGCGGGCGATCTTGTTCTTCTTTACAACTCGCGGTTGCGCTTATTTCCAGGAAAATTACATTCACGTTGGACAGGACCATACATGGTAAAAGAGGTATTTCCTTATGGGACCGTTGCAATAGAGAACGCCGACGACGTTATTTTCAAGGTAAACAGGCACCTCTTGAAGCTTTACGTTGCCGGGCCGATCGAGTCAGCGGTGGAGGTTATCAAGCTCCACGCCCCGCACACATCATAAGTGTGGGGAGGAGAGTCTACGCTACTGACTTGTGGATTAAAAATGTAGCAAGAGCGTCTTTGGCGTTATAGGGGTAAAATCGTCCAATTTTATGTTTTTGTAGTTTTAGCGTAATTTAGGTGTGTTTTGTAGTTTTCGTTAGTTTGTACTGTTTTTAGCGTGCCGAGCGAAGGTTCTATGTGGGAAAAATGTTAGAACAGTTTGCGGATGGTAAAAATGGCGAAAAACGACCGAAAAGGGTGCTGAGACTGTTTTCTGCAGAAAAATCTGATCTGCAGATATGGCACGGCCGTGCCACAAACCGCACGACTGTGGGAATGCGGGTATTGGGCGGCACCTCGACTTGCACACCAGTGCATTGCCGAGATCAGTGTGCAGGGCTTAAACGATTTCGGATACGCACGACAGTGCGAGCTGTCGCACGCCCATGCGAGATGCAGGGGCAGTTTGGTCATTTGGCAGTATAAATACCCCCATCTGCTGCCATTTCTCACAAGTCGCAAAAACCCTATCTGCCCCAGCCGTTCCAGACCGATTTTTCCTCAAATCGCATGATTTTTCCGCACGGTTTCACAAATCCTTCTGCACGGTATGTTCTTTCTTGTTGATTTTCTGTTTCATCCACTTTCTAGGTTAGATTCGTTCAATTTCTTGAAGGCTTTTTAGGGTTCCCTTCATAAACACAAGCGAAACTCTAGCCCTTGCAAGAATCATATGTCTCATGAACAACCGGTTGATTTTCAGACCCCTGTTTGCCCAAAAATTTGTTGATTTTTGGAAAAATCTGGCTGTTTTAAATCAGGGGTTGAAAAAACTGCAGAAAACGGGTCGCACGGACGTTCCTCAAGAGGAACAGTCGTGCAGTATCGGGTTGTTCATGATTTCTGTTGTGGTCTCGGTGATGCATGGTGGTGTCGTTGGTCGCACGCCGTGCAGTCACGACATAAGCCGACCACCATTGTTGTATCTCAGGCACGCACGACCGTGCGGTTGGAGGCACGCCCGTGCCAAATGCCCAGATCAGTGGGACAGTAGCTTTATAACTGTGTGTTCGGCTGTTCCGAATGAAATTTTTTCTGTTTCTCCTGTTTTAACTGTCTTCCCTCTTGCAGATGAATCATCCCTTCTTACAATTCAATGAAAACAACGAGCAGGAAAGTCTTTGCATCCCAAAACTTCACTCATTGTGGAATAGGCGGGGCCAGTTTGGCATCCCAAGAAGACTAGACTGGGATGTTATGGCTGATTTAAATCAGCGCGATCGACTCGAGAACATGCTAACTATTCCGCTTTCACGTTTGATAGCTATCGACTGCCCGATCTATCATGAACTTACGATAGAATTCTTCGCCACCTATTCCTACGACAAGCCTAAAGCGCATAAAATTCCCAACTTCAGCTACAAAAATAGAATAAATTTCAGATTGGGTGGAAGGTGGCATAATTGGACAGTGGGGAGATTAGGTCGAAGACTAGGAATCTACGCCAATGAAGATATGGATTCAGAGTTCTTTACAGATCTGTTCAACTTCCCAAGTGAAGAAGCGCGGGCCGAGTTTTGGGCAGAATTGCAGTGGGAGACTCATATGATCCTAGGATGTCTAAGGCTTCAAGGCTACGAGACCCTCTGCATCGAGTCATGCAACATATATTCAGCCATACCATATGCGGGCGCATGGACAGTTTAGGCAACTGTCCAACGCCGGATCTTATCTTTCTATATGCGCTAGCGGAGGGGGTACACATCAACCTCGCCGCGAGGATAGCAGAGTATTTTGTGAATAGTTCTCGAAGGACCAACAGCAGTCAGATTCACGGCGATCAGTATGTGACCGAAATTGCTTACAACTTGGGGTTAATGACTGATGAGGTACTTCAGGGACTTACTCTGGTGACCGAGGGTTTATATGTTGACATCCACTCCTTGAAGGTGATGGGTCTTATTGTAGAGACGGATCATGGGGATCGAATGAAGGGTTTGAACAACGAGGTCTGGGACCCATTGCCTCCAGCAGAGGCGGAGGATGAGGATGAGGAGATGGGAGAGCAGCATGAGCCACAGACACCACCACATTCACCACAGCATCACGGTTACCACCAGCACCAGGATTGGCCAGAGGGCATTCCGTCTTATCCTGATCTCTACCAGCAGTTTCAACAGATGCAGGTGAGTCAAGAGCATCAGCGCACCAGTTTATAGCAGCTGTATGCTAGTCAAGAGCAGCAGCGGATTAGTATTGAGCAACTACGAGTTGGTCAGGACCAGCTGTGGGCGAACCAGGACTTTATGCGCCAGGAGGTGCAAGCTGGGTTCTCATATCTTTTTGGGGGTCTTCAAAATGCATTCCCGAACTACTTTGGGGAGCCCCCACAGTTCCCATACGGGAACCCACCTAGTTATGGAGGTGCAGGCCCATCCAACACGAGAGATGATGCGGGTGACGATAACTAGGAGTCGGTGGAGTTGATTGTTGGTGGTTTTGTTATTTTAGTACTTTATTTATCGGGTGTTCATTTTGCCTTTATTTAAAACACCCCCGGATATGTACTTTATTTTCAGACACTTTAGTTTATTTGTCTTGTCTTTGTTTGGATTTTAGTACTTTTATTTATGTAAATTATGGTTTATTTGCGTTTAGAATGTTTCTGTTTTGTTTTGCTGTGCCTTGTGACATACTTGCAGATTTTGGCTAGCACATCTTGGACCGGAGCACATCACAGGACCAGCTTTGAAGTCTCGTTTCATCAAAATCATCATCATGGGAGTATTATTCTCCTTTATCTCTATATTTCGGGTTTCGCATTGGGGACAATGCGAAGTTTAAGTGTGGGGAGGGGTTTAACTTGTTAACTTTTTTTGTCCTAAAAAAAAATTCAGAAAAATCATTCAAAAATATCAGTAAATTATATATATTATTTTTAGCAAATAAACCGGTTGGTTGGGTTTTAGAAATCTTCGGATATGATAAAAACCCGGCAAGCCAAATAAATTTTGAAAAAGAAAACTAGAAAGCGTGACAAACAAAGAAAGACTTGCATGTTAATTTTCACACTGTTACCCATTCCTTTCGTTATGTGAGCATATTTGAGCCTTGAAATTGTTATATATTTGTTCATTTCGGATGTAGGAGTGAGCCAGATGTCATGTGTAATTTAGAACTTATCATTAGCATGCTTGTTAAGACCATGAACTTGCGAAATTGTGTAGAAGTGATAGAGGCACCTAGAAAACCACTTTGTATTAGCCTTGTTCTTTGTGTTGTGTTTCCCGTATACCTTACATTACCCTTAGGATTAACCATGTCGAGCCTTCCCCGTGTTTCCCTTTGTTTACCCAACATAATCACCCACTTAGCCAAATTTAGCCTTTTTATTTAAAAAAAAACCTTTTAGTGTTAAAACTCGACCAAAAGCTTTGTTTAACTAGCGCTTGTTATAGTTTATTGTCCTTGTGTCCCTGGCAACGGCGCCAAATTTAGCCGTTGATTCCTAACTTTCTTAAAATCCTTGTGTCCCCGGCAACGTCGCCAAAAACTTGATGCGTGTGAAGTGTCGTTAGTTTTTAATGTATATGTTAAGCCCTTTTTAACACATTTTAGCCAAGTTTTAAATTTATAAAACACGATATTTACTAACACAAAACACACATATGGGCAAGTGCACCCATCGTGAGCGTAGTATAGTGTTGGTAAGATACCGAGGTCGTCCAAGGACACAAGAGCTTTTAGTACAGGTTTATCCTCAACGTCTAATCAAATCAAAAGTTTAGAAAAATGTTTTAAACTAAGAAAATAAAAACTATAAAATGCTGAAAATAAAAATAAAAGAAAAACAGATAGACAAGATGAATCACTTGGTTCCGACTCGTGTTTAGTGTAACCTTTGATTATTTCCACACTTTTGCACTATTTAAGAGATTATGTTAGTTATTGTAGTAGGCCCCTCTTTTGGAGGTGACGTTACCCTCAACCCAATAGTTTGAGTCAGCAAGGATACAATCCTAAAGGGTCGGATTATTGAAAGATAATTAATTAAGTTATTAATGTGGTAGGCCCCTCTTTTGAAGGTGACATTACCCTCGGCTAAGTAGTCTGAGTCAGCAGGGATACAGTCCTAAGTAGCCGGGTTAAAGTTTTAATAGTAGTTTAACTTATGAGGGGATCAAAGAGTTTGGACCCCTGCCATCCAATACCGTTAAGTATTGAAGGAGGTCCTACTAAATTTGACCCAGGTCCTTTGCAGGATCTATACACTGAACAATGGCAAGACTCTTACCAAACCGTTCCCTTAACCCCCGACCAGGTAGCCAACATACCTCCATATAGACCGTGTAGATACGAATGGTGAAAATCATTTATTTTATATAGACAGTAAAATAATGCCAAGACACCACGGACAAACGATAAGAAAGAATCACCTTCAACATAAGAAACTAGTTATTAAAGTTATTAATACATAACCAATTAAAAAGTGCGAAAAGATTAAAAATAAAAAGTATTACACTAGACACTTTGTCTTCACCAAGTGATGTAAGAGACTTAGGCAAACATGGCCTTTATTGTCAAGAACTCTTACGATCAATCTTGGATCCCGAGACGACTCACACACTCTATGATGGACAATGGATGATGGTGGTGGATGACGGTGTTATGGTGGTGGTGGGTGGTGGGTGAAGTATGAGAGAGGTGGTGTGCCAGGGGATGGTTTAAGCTTGAGCCAAGCACTCCTATTTATAGGCTGAACAGAAGCTCGGGCACGGCCCTGTGTCCACATCCTTATCTTTCTTCATTAATTGCTCTTGTCTTTATTAGTTGACCACGGCCCTGTGTCCGCTGGGCACGACCCCGTGTGCAGAAGCATATCTGTACTATCAAGATTTTCCTGGATTCTGCGAATCTTATAGTTGACCACGACCCCGTGTCCACTGAGCACGGCCCCGTGGTGGGCGATGGAAGCTTCTACAACTTTGTCTTTTATGCTGACACTTGGGCACGCCCCCGTGCTCACTGAGCACGGGGCGTGCTCAGCCTTCTGTCTTCTTGTTTTGCTTGGGAAGATGCTGTCGTGGGGTCGGGCATGTCACGTTTGTTCCCTTTCTTGTATTTATGTTAGATTTTGATGTCTTTTTGCTTCTTTTGTTAATTTGAGCTCATTTAATCCTGAAAATACAAAAGGAAGACAAAAGCACACTTTTTCCAACATTAGTACTAAAAAGGGTTAGTTTTATGCCACAATTGATGTAATTTATATGTTGCATTTTTCACACATCAAATACCCCCACACTTGAATCTTTGCTTGTCCTCAAGCAAAACTCTTTATAATGTGGCTTTACACTCCCAAATGGAATTGGTAGAAAAGAAGGTTTTCGGGCTTGTCATAGAGTGTCGGGATTTCCAAGATTCTTTATTTAGTTTTATTTTTATTTATTTACAATCCTATTCGTCATGATTTATTTAAAACTTTTCATAAGATAAATTACTTATTAGGGCATAACATGCCTCTTTAAAATTCTATTTATATACAAGTTCACATACCTCACGGGGGATCACTCAACACTCGGCCGAAGAGGTATTTTAGTGAATCACTTGAGAGCGGCATGGAACTTACTCCTACCATATGCTTGCCAAGCAATCAATCTTCCTCCTTTTTAACTATAAACCTTTGTAAATATCAAGAGGACTTTTGGGTGAAGGGTTAGGCTTGGGTTTAAGGTAGGTGGTTGGGTTAGTGGTTTGTAGAAAAGGGCGAAAAAGCGTACCAAGCGTCGGTTTTTGAAAGACTTTTTTATTTTTTGCAATTTTTATTTTGATGAAGCTATTATTCAAACAAAGTTATTTTTGATGAACTTGTTTGTTTATTTCTTTTGCTTCATCATCAACACATTTTTTTTTCAACGTCAAACGAAAAACCGAACTTGTTACTAAAACAAAGGGTTAAAAAAATAAAAAAAGGTTTTGGTGGGTGAAAGGGTGTTTGGTTTAGGTTGAGAAATGAAAAGGTTTGGGCTCAAAGGGGTTAACTAGGGGGATTTTGGGTAGGTGGTAAAAAAAAGAAAAATAATGGTGTAGAAATAAAAAGGGTTAGTCCTAATGCCTCCATCATTTACTTACTCGGGTTTAAGTTGGTAAGGACCGGGAATGTATCGTCGTGGCAAGTTCTAGAGTTGTAAGAACCATGCGGCTATTCACACAAGAAACGAAAAATGAGCATTTAGTTTAAAGATATGTTTTTGTATGCTCAATAAAGGCTCAAAACTCACTTTTGTGGGAATGGGTTTTTATGTGATCAAGTATATATAATTAAATTTTAACTAAGCTTGTCATGCCTTTTCATAATTCTCTTATGTTGGTTCTTTTTATCACGACGCTATCGGTTGTAAATTTGTAAAAAAATAACTTTTTTAGAATTTTGAAATTCCCAAATTAAACCAAGACAAGGAAAAAAATGAAAATTTTTGAAAAAAAAATTGGGGTGATTAGCGGTTCCAATAGAGTTTTGTGTAAGGCTTGTTATTAGGACTTGCAAGATTCAAGGTTTTAGCATCCCCCCATACTTAAATTACACATTGTCCTCAATGTGTCCCAAAAATAAATTTTTAGGTTGATTGAATGTGTAAAAATGTGTGAAAAAGCAAAAATTAGTGTTACTGGGCGCTGGACACGACCCCGTGTTGTCCGGGCACGGCCCCGTGTTCAAGTGTCAGTAACAGAAATTAAACGAAAGAAACAGAGGCCTGGACAGGGGGCGTGTCGGGTGAACACGGCCCGTGTCCAGTTTACCTGAACTGGGTCATTTCTGCAGACTGTGCAGCACGGGGCTGTGTTGGGCGGACACAGCCTGTGCTGAGCTTACTGTTAATGAAGAAAATCGTCGGATGGTCCTGTTTTCCTGCATGGGGTGCTGGTTCAAGTTTCCCTTGTATCCTTTGTCAACTCTAGTGTGTTTTATTCATTTCAACGCCATCCAGACACCAAATTAACTAAAACCATCATTCATTAGGTAATAGAGAGAATTACATAATAGTCCTAAAAATTAAAATACTAGATAGTTAGGTCAAAGAAGCACAAGAAATCTAAACCAAGAAGTTTCTAGCCTACTACTTATTCTATTAGCAAAATTTCCGAAAAGGTAAATCACTCGGTTAAATGTGGCTTGAAGAACTTCTTTTTCCGAGCATGGGTTCCTCACACGTCGGCGAGCCATTCTTCTATCTCCCTAGGGAGAAGAAAAGCAGGCTCATTGGCATCGGTATAAGGAGGTGCAACCTCCACTGGGACTTCTTGTAGATCTTCAAGAGGCGGTTCCGCTGGAATGTCGTCCCAACCGGTAGGATTGTGGATTCCAAGTGCTAGGTTCCAATCTTCTTGAGGGAGGATCGGTTCCATGGGAGGTGTTACAAGAATGTTTAACCTCTGGTGCAAGAGGTTAATTTCTTGAAAACTGTTTTCCAGCCCTACCGTAAGATAATTTATACGGTCTATTAGGACCTCCTCTACCGAAGTCATCTCGTCAAGAGCTTCACGTAACGCCATTACGTAACGTACGAGAGTTGCTTCAATTGATGGCCTTCTTTCCCTTCGACTGTTTCTGGAGTGCGCAGAAGAGGTTCCATTGTTTTGGCTAGACATTCTACGAAAACAAACCAGAAATAGTTCATTTTAATGAAACAGTACCACGGACACGGACACGGCCCCGTGCTCAATGAGCACAGCCCCGTGTTCACCTTTCTGCAGTTTTTTAGAACAAGGAATCTTGAAGTCTCAAATTATTTTCCCAACTTATGAAGCATTTTTGAACAGAAATAACTTAAAACAATGTTGTGTAACTTATTTTTAACAAGATTCCTTGAACAAAGAGTTAACAAACATCACAATAAAGCTTGGAATCAAGCTTTAATGGAGGTGTTGTTGCAAGAAAGGTGAAGAAGAAGGTAATGGATAAAAGAGGAAGGGACAAGATGTTTGTTAGAAACTTCATTTAGAACATACCTAGGATGGTAAGTTAGAAAATCCTTTCAAATCTCTGTCCCTGGATGGTCTAAATGTGCAGGATTCTTGGCTGCATTTATAGAAAACGACAGCATACTGGACACGGCCCCGTGTCGGCTGGACACAGCCCCGTGTGCAGGCAAGATCCTGACACGTTTTGTCCGTATTCTGACAAAAAGTCAGAAGGGAATCTTTTGGTGGACACGGGGGCGTGTTGACCTGGGCACGGCCCCGTGTCGAAGGGCTGATTTATGAAGTTTGTCTATTTTTAAGGAACTTTTTCGGATCGGGTGGTTCCTTACTGGATGGAACAACCCCAAAGTGCCAAAGATACCTTAATTGTTCTAGATTAAAACGAGAACGCAAGAGGTTGTCGGTGAGGGTGATTCCTAAGCTATATGTAGGTGGACAAGTCCAACCCTTTCCCGGGCTCTCGTTAAAGAAGGTGTATGCCAAATCGCTCAGGTCTATGTATTCATCGAACGAAGTCGATGGGGAGTCCTTCACGGCACAATCGGCACAGGGACGACTATCGCTCAAGTCCTTACTAGAGTTAAAAGTATCGCCGGGGACAACGAAGTTGTTTGAATGCGATTCCAACACTTCTTCTTGGTTATCATCTTGAGATAAATTATTGAAATCTATCCTAAGTTCTTTTAACCAATTAAGAATTAGATCTTCTAATTGAAATAGTTCGTCAAGAAGCATTTCTCCTAGAAAATCTGGTTGGGAGCATTCGAGGGAGAGATAGGGATTATTTTTACTTTCGCCCCTCTTAAGGATACAAGGAAACGATGGGTCTATATAGTGGGGCTTATAATTTAGAAAATAACATTCTAATTCCTCATGGGTACCACCACATAATTGACACCACGTACCATAAGAGTGCCGAAAGTAAAAAGTATCAGTATCACTCATGTTTGTGTCAGAAATTACCAACCGTCGGGATCTTACGGTTTTGTTTTCAGTAACTGAATCTTGGGCACGGGGCGTGTTGAGTGGGCACGGCCCCGTGTTCAGCTTACTGTCTAACTTAAAACAGGATTGCCAGTTCCAATGATTGGGCACGGGTAGTGTTCAGCGGGCACGACCCGTGCTGAGTTCTGCAGAAGCTGAAAAACTAAGAAAAATCCTAAAAAAATAGAAAAATAAGAAAAACGATTAGGCCGTTGATTCCTAACTTTCTTAAAATACTTGTGTCCCCGGCAACGGCGCCAAAAACTTGATGCGTGTGAAGTGTCGTTAGTTTTTAATGTATATGTTAAGCCCTTTTAACACTTTTTAGCCAAGTTTTAAATTTATAAAGCACGATATTTACTAACACTAAACACACATATGGGCAAGTGCACCCATTGTGAGCGTAGTATAGTGTTGGTAAGATACCGAGGTCGTCCAAGGACACAAGAGCTTTTAGTACCGGTTTATCCTCAACGTCTAATCAAATCAAAAGTTTAGAAAAATGATTTAAACTAAGAAAATAAAAACTATAAAATGCTGAAAATAAAAATAAAAGAAAAACAGATAGACAAGATGAATCACTTGGTTCCGACTCGTGTTTAGTGTAACCTTTGATTATTTCCGCACTTTTGCACTATTTAAGAGATTATCTTAGTTATTGTAGTAGGCCCCTCTTTTGGAGGTGACGTTACCCTCAACCCAGTAGTTTGAGTCAGCAAGGATACAATCCTAAAGGGTCGGATTATTGAAAGATAATTAATTAAGTTATTAATGTGGTAGGCCCCTCTTTTGAAGGTGACATTACCCTCGGCTAAGTAGTCTAAGTCAGCAGGGATACAGTCCTAAGTAGCCGGGTTAAAGTTTTAATAGTAGTTTAACTTATGAGGGGATCAAAGAGTTTGGACCCCCGCCATCCAATACTGTTAAGTATTGAAGTAGGTCCTACTAAATTTGACCCAGGTCCTTTGTAGTATCTATACACTGAACAATGGCAAGACTCTTACCAAACCGTTCCCTTAACCCCCGACCAGGTAGCCAACATACCTCCATATAGACCGTGGAGATATGAATGGTGAAAATCTTTTATTTTATATAGACAGAAAAAAAATAATGCCAAGACACCACGGACAAACGATAAGGAAGAATCACCTTCAACATAAGAAACTAGTTATTAAAGTCATTAATACATAACCAATTAAAAAGTACGAAAAGATTAAAAATAAAATGTATTACACTAGACACTTTGTCTTCACCAAGTGATGTAAGAGACTTAGGCAAACATGGCCTTGATTGTCAAGAACTCTTACGATCAATCTTGGATCCCGAGACGACTCACACACTCTATGATGGACAATGGATGATGGTGGTGGATGATGGTGTTATGGTGGTGGTGGGTGGTGCGTGAATTGTGAGAGAGGTGGTGTGCCAAGGGATGGTTTGAGCTTGAGCCAAGCACTCCTATTTATAGGCTGAACAGAAGCTCAGGCACGGCCCCGTGTCCAGTGGTCACGGCCCCGTGTCCACATCCTTCTCTTTCTTCATTAATTGCTCTTGTCTTTATTAGTTGACCACGGCCCCGTGTCCGTTGGGCACGACCTCGTGTGCAGAAGCATATCTGTACTATCAAGATTTGCCTGGATTCTGCGAATCTTATAGTTGACCACGACCCCGTGTCCGCTGAGCACGGCCCCGTGGTGGGCGATGGAAGCTTCTACAACTTTGTATTTTATGCTGACACTTGGGCACGCCCCCGTGCTCACTGAGCACGGGGCGTGCTCAGCCTTCTGTCTTCTTGTTTTGCTTGGGAAGATGCTGTCGTGGGGCCGGGCATGTCACGTTTGTTCCCTTTCTTGTATTTATGTTAGATTTTGCTGTCTTTTTGCTACTTTTGTTAATTTGAGCTCATTTAATCCTGAAAATACAAAAGGAAGACAAAAGCACACTTTTTCCAACATTAGTACTAAAAATGGGTTAGTTTTATGCCACAATTGATGTAATTTATATGTTGCATTTTGCATACATAAACAAGCAAGGTTCAAGTGTGGGGAGATTTGATATTCACCAATTTACACATATTTTAGTCCCCCATTTTATCCCCATTTTATGCATTTTCGGCCGTAAAACCGTTATTCCGATACTTAATAAGGTATACTTTTTTTACAGGCCTAAAACATCGTGCCAGACAAGATGATAGTGAAAACGAGGACTTTCTGGACGAAACGACAAAGCTGCGAACATTCTGTGAAGATTCTGACCTGGGCGTTTGGCACGGTCGTGCAATGAGTGGCACGACCGTGCGGATTCGACAATATAGCCCAGCCCGGCAGTGAACGACAGTGCAATCCGGAGTGCAACAAGATCTCGAAGATGCACGATCGTGCGGATGGTTGCACCCCGTGCGGATCCGATGTCCAGCCCAACCCCGGCTATGCACTGCCCGTTCAAGAGTCCGTGCAACCCTTAACCGGAGACGCACGATCGTGCCACCAACGGAACGGTCGTGCGAGATCGAAGACTGGTCAAGATCTGATGATGTCATGCAGTATGGTGAACAGTTACTCCAATAATTCAAAAAGTGAACGGTCGTGCACTTTATTGGCACGACCGTGCGATTGCAAAATGTTATAAAAAACATGCAGAAACATTATGCTCGTAACTCTGGAATTTTGGGAGCTTCACAGGCGATTTTACAGGCTCCGGAGGCTTTGCTTTTGACCTGGATTCAAGCCACATTGTGCTGTTTAGCTCCATTACTATCCGGATTCTTAATCTAGTGCTTGTTTATGGTTTGATCCTCTAATCTTTCCAAAATTTTGTTAATGTTTCAAGCATTTAGATTAATGTTTTATGTATTATTGTAAGCCTTTGGGCAAAAACACAATCCTTTGCTTAATTATAACCATTAGTATGTTAATTTTGTTTGTAATGACACTTGGAAGTATTTTCTATGTTAATCTTTGATGATTAGTTTGCAACCTTGTTATTGTTGTTGATTTCTTGATTATAAGTAATTGTGTTGGATGATTAGTATATGGTTAGTTGAGATAGTTGAAAGATGAAGCTTAATTAATCATGTATTAGTAGACTTTGAACATGCTTAACTTGTTTAACTTGTTTAAAATGTGTGCACCATGATACTAGAAATGGTTAGTGGTTTAATAAAATGTAATTATTGTTAATCAAAAAAGATTTCCGTCACGTAAGGACCTTAACGGGTTAAATGGTGTTGTTATGAATTCTTGCCATGAATTGTTAACTTAGTTAGTAGTTTAGGCCAAAATTGCTATCTTGGTGAATTTATATGCAAGATTTGTAAAATGAACTCGGTTGTGATTTAATCTAGTTTACACTTGTCTCGGTGGTTGCATTGTGTTTATCGGTGTCACTTTCCTTGATTAAGCGAGGTTAGAAAACTCCTAACGGATGACTAACTTCTTTTTAAGAGATTTTCATAGGCATTTATCAATTGCACGTTAAAGAACAATTTTAGGTGGTTAAAGTGTGTTTATCGTTTTAGCTCTCCGAATGATTGTCATGTTAGGATTCCCGAAAGGGATACTAATTGTCTTGAAAATGAAGAATTGACCAAATGTTTCTAGTGACAAAATCGACTTAATTCACATGCTTTGGTTGTATATAAAGCAAGGCTATTTATCTATTTTCATATTTGAAATCTATTATGTTTTTTTAAATATTTGTTTATGCTTATTTTAATTTTTAGAAAATCAAACAACTTATCCTTCTTCTGTTAATTTAATGACAAAGGTCTAGTATTATTCCTCCGCCCATTTCCTTGAATCGATACTTGGTTCTTACCGATGCTTTACTACATATATGATGGGGTACACTTGCTCCTTCCGTGTGTGTTTTGATGATGAAGTATAAATCACTTTTATAATTTTAAAACCGAATCGTGTGTAATTTCATTATAAAAATATGTATATACGCGCACACGTCACTACCCTACCCTAAAAAGGGACCCGCCGCGCCACGCGCCAGGACCAGGTGGGTCTGGCGTGCCACGCGGGGGAAACCCTTTTTCAGTATATATAGCAGGGGTTTGGCACTTGCATGTTGGTGTTATTACGACGAAAAATTTCAATACGTACGTTTAGTTATACCCGTTTCTTTAAAAAACAATCAAAATCCCGACACTCTGCCGCAACAACAGGGTAATAACTCGATCACTGCTATGATACAATGTCCGATCGATTGAAACCGATCCGATGGATGTTTAAGTGTTGCCCGAATCCGGGCTATACTTTGTCATTCGTCGTGAGGGTTTTGATTTCGTGAGCTTATCGTAAATGTTGTATTAAGTTACTAACCTAGTTTCGTGTGCATTGTTATTTACCTAGGTTACAAGAATAAATCAGTAGGCAAGGTTCTGTCCAGTTAAATTTTCAATGTGAGTCATTCTCTTTTTATTAAATTGCTTTACAAAACCCGAAATTTTTTCCAGTTATACTTTGCAGTGATTAAGTCTTTGCTAATCTTTAATTACTGGCAGTATGTGGGGGTTTTGTGCACATTACTACTAACGATTTATCACTTTAGGTGGGCGAGCCTAATTAGTGATATGTCCACAGTCATAGATTCAATCGAGTGACAGCGGAACCAGATAATTATATGATAAGGGCAAATATAAAAACCCTTAATGTTGTAAAATTATAACAATGTGTCTTTTGTGCAACTTGAATGACTCGCCAGTATTTCTCCGCTGATAAAAATCTTTTTAAACATGTTTTAGGTGATCTGCTGTTATCCAGGAAAAAGTGTCGTGTAGCACTACCAGCTTGAAGAAGTGGCTTAATAAAATAAATAAACATGTTTTGTAAACCAGGGAATTTTCTTGTGTAATTCCTTTAGTGTAAATTATGGGGTTTGTCCCAAATGTGTGAAATAAAATAAATTGGGCATTTTCAAGTTTAAACGACCCTGTAAACATTTCCGCTGCCAAATTAATTAAAATACCACGGGTTTTAGGTCCCGCGGCTTCTGGAACGGGTAACACCGAGCCGGGGGCCGTGACACCATCCGGCAACGATGCGCACTGTCAAAACACCATCCTGAACTATAAATATATAGTTATGTATGCTAATAAATTATGTCATTCGAACTAATTACAAAACTACCTTTGAGGCAGTGTGAGAAGGATGGTCCTCGTAAGAATCTTTGATACAACTCAGTGACACTTTTGAGATCTGATAGATTCTGAGGCACTGTCCCACTCAAGAAATTCGAGTCCAGTCATCTATGACATAAAATATGCGAATATAGACATAGAGGTAAATAAATTGAATATATTTAATTCATATGGCATTTTCATAATGTTTAGTGATTATTAATCACTGATACTTATACCACCTCAAGAGTCTTTACGGTTCCTATAGTAGAAGGGATCGTTCAAGATAACTGGTTGTTGTTAACTATACTGTTAAAAGATAAGTATTTCCATGTCAGCAAAGTAAAGTCTCAGATATCTTCTTCAGCAAATGCAATACTTACACATGTATCAGGCTCATGTTTGAGTTGAAAAGTTTAGGTGGAATGGGACCTGATAGCCGATTATTTGCCAAATGGCTGCATAATGACCAAAATGTAGCATCCATAAGGACAATTAATCAATTCAAAAGTTGGAAAAGTCAAAATGTGGAATATTAGAGATAGAATGTACAAGTGTTTTGCTTTCAGTAGGTTGTCAAGACCAGGAGATATTGCATTTGAGACGGGAATGGATCTTGTAAGCTGATTCTGACTTAGATCCAACCATGATAAATTACTTAGATTACCAATAAATGTTGGGATGGATCCAATAAAGCTGTTATTATTGAGTCCTCTGCAACAAAAAGGGTTAAATAGGAAGTGTGTTAGAGACATACAGATAAAACTAGAGGGTTAACAGGTTTGTAAAGGATCAAAGTTGGTTCAGGTTGAAACAGGTTTGTTAACTCCTAAAGAACTAGCATTGACGCTGCAGCGTGCTTCTATCTTTGTACGCAAATGCATTATCTGAGTTCTTTACATCATCATAATCCACTTTGTTAAGCCGTTTAACTGCATGCCGGTAGGTTGAAGAGATGGCTAGCTTTGCATACTACCCGTTGACTGGTCAATGCTCTCTTACTGATGATATTGGTGTCAATTTCATTGCATTCGGCGTAAAAAAACAGCCAAATTTAAAAGTTAACCTATGTTCCTATTTCCCTATGGCAAAGTGGAATATATTGCAATATGATTTAACTGTTATCTCTAAGGAATTAACTCAAACAACAAGTAAATCAACTTAAATCTAAGTTCTATGAGCAGCTAGGGCACCAAACTATCATATCTTATGAACAAAAAATTCATCATTAACATTACACTCGAGTATAACCTAATTCAACCTAACATTCACCAGATCCATAAAACAAACATAAAATCAAACTACAACTAAATTAAAGCATAACATTATCATCAAAAGCTCGTAGAACATAAAAATCAACAAAATCTGAACCTGAATCTGAACAAAAACAGCGAACGGACTACATAAAGCTTTGTTGTTTACAAACTGATCCATTTAAACAGTGAGATACGTACGGTATTGAGTTTAATTGATGTACGGCAAAAATAATGAAAGACGAATCGTACTGTACGAGCGATTGGTCTTCGATAGATATGTAGCGGATCGATTGATACCGTACGAGCGATTGATCTATAGCGGAGCAACTGTTCTTCGATTGATCTGTAGATTCACATTCACATAAAGTAGATGTCTAGATCTGTAGCGGAACAATTGATCTTTGATTGAGTTCTTCGAATGAAGTAGAGAGGGATTGAGTTCGTCAATCAACGACAGATGTGACACCCTAATAGTAATGAAGGCGGTCTAAATAAAATAAATGTGCTGCTCAAAAAGAAAAATTAAATTGATGTTGCTACCGATTTTGCCACTAATTTGTTACCAAATCATAGAAAAGTATGGTTATTGTGTTTTGGTTAGAAATCAGTAGTAAAATTTGCTACCATCTTTTTTGGTAGCTAATTTTGGTGGCTATTACCTATTTTTCTAGTAGTGTTGTCAACGACTACTTTAATTTATGTACTTAGTTGTATTATGTGGAGTAAATGCTAATAATCGCAGTTTAATCGCTATTAATCGCTAAACTTATCGCAATCGCGTCGCAACTTGAATCGCAGGTTCTGAATATTGTTTTACGTGTGTGTGTTATTTATGTGTTACTTGTGCATGTTTGTTATATGTTTGTGGTGATTAATCAAAAACACAATCGCAACTCTATCGCAACGCAATCTCATCGCTAACTGGAAACATAAGTTTAATTATGTTGTTGTTTGTTAGTGATGTTATTTGCGTAACTATTATTTAATACTATTGCATCGTTAATCGACACTCGCTTAAACGCATCGCAACGCTCAACGCACGAAACGAAACATCGAAATCCAACTCACCCGAACCATCCGATTGAAGGACCATTCGATCGAATGGGGACGGATGACCATCCGATCGAATGGCCATCCGATCAGATTGTGTCACACCCCGACCGTGTAAAACAACAAACCGCGACGGAAACGTCGGGGAGTCGAGCAACATAATTTATTGTTTCACAACCATGGTATTTAAAGTTTTATTTTATTTATAAACAAAGGGGTTACATTGTCTTAAAACAGCAGAAACAAAGAGTACATAACATAATTTAAACTAGTCTAGCTTCATTTTATGTCACTAAGGAAAAGGTCCGCCTAAGTGTATCTTGATCATCCAATGCATCAGCTCCTGAAAACACATGTGAAAATTGGTACGTCAACATAAAAATGCCTGTGAGATACATAGGTTTATTTATTTAGGATTCATGACTTGTAAGTTTAAAGAAGTGTTTACAAAAGTTGGTCATGAACCTTGTAAAATGTTTTCTTTTATAAATTATACAAAAAGTGATAAGAAATCAGTTGATAGAAAATAAAGATGCATAGATAAATAAATAACCAAGTAAAAAGGGTTTATATAAAATGTGTTGTTTGTAAAACAATGTTTTTTTTATTTGTGTAAAATGAAATATGTCTAAAATGAAATGGTTTAAATGACGCTACGATATGTAATATCATAAAATCACTTATATATAGGAAGTATCAGCGGCGTATCCACCATACTTTTATCATATTACACACGCCTCGTTATTTAAATCACTTAAACAAACAAACCACCAACATGTCTTGTTTAAACTAAATGTTAAAATGTTTATGTGTAAACAATGTCAAATGTCAAATGTAATTCTTGTTCATGTATAGTCAAATGTTATGCATGGCAAATAAAAAAGTCTATTTAAACCATATGTATAATGTACAAAACAATATATTTGAATAAATCAAAGTTTAAATCAAAAGTTATGTTTTGTAAAAATCAATGCATGCTTTACTGATACAAACATCTATGTGGTTTTGTTAAAACGCATACATTCAAGCCTTACGACTGTAGCGACAAACCCTTAAACAAATTAAAGGTTTATCTAAATTATGTGTATCGGATTCAGTCATTCCATCCACCCAAAAAACCTAGTATTTCAAGAATGGGAATTGTCAATTCCTATGGTACCACTACTTACTACCGAGCGGCGTAACTAATGTTAATGAACGTATATTTGTCCCGTTAAACAAACCAAATGTCATACCAAATGTGAGCATGTTATGTGAAAACAATGTACTAAGTATGCAAAAATGAGCATACATAGCATGAATATGATGTAAATCAATGTGTACATATGCTGAAATGAACATATGAAACAAAATGTGATATATAAATCAATGTGCTAGCATGTTAATAAAACATAGATAGCAACAACATGGAAGAAATCATGTAATATATGTGTACTAATGAACATAGCAAGTATATGTTATAAAAGCATGAAAACGCGAAAGTAACAAGTAGGCACAGGTGTTCCACCCCCAAACAGTTTGAAAACAGTAAAAGAGGGGTCTATGTACTCACTTAAGATTGCTCAATAGTCTTTGAATAACAACCAAGCAATGCTAGAGAGATCACGGAATCAAACGGCACCTAATATAGGTAACTATGTTAATAAACCGGTCCTAAATCGAAAGATCGGATAGAATGAGGTTTCGTAAACCAAATGAGTATAGGTACTCATGTAATATGGTTTAACAAAGCCTATATTCTAAAACGGAACCTATCCTAAGTGCTTACGACCCATTACACCCGTTTAGGTAACTTACGCTACTTTAACGTGTCGTTCGCGTAAAACGCATTCGGACCGCCTAACTAGTCCTATGACAAGTATTATATGCCTTAACATGTCTAATAATGTTGCCTAATCAGTTTAGATGTCAAAATTTAGGTTACATATGCTTAAAATGAATTTATGCGTAAAAGGGCATTTTGGTCATTTTCCTAAGGCATATAAACTACCTATCACACAACTAACTAAACGTAGTGACCATAAGGTATAACCTCGGAAGGTTATTCCCTATACAACTATGGTCACAAAATATGTTTGGTCAGATCCTAATGATCGACCAAACGGTCCGGGTTCGAAAGTCTAAGCGGTTGTTTAGACCGCTTATCTTACGACCCTATATAAGCACTAAACTAAAAGTGACGAGTTAAACATGTTAAAACATGTTTAACGAAGTTTGAAAACAAGTTTGATATCAAAACAAAGGGTTTTGATACCCAAGAATAGTTTGGTTTCAAAATACGCATAAACGCGTATTTTGACCGAAACTATGACTCGTCACTATGCCTAAATAACGTGGTAATCAGTAGGTATAGTCACAAAGGACTATAACCATCGTGATTACGCTCACGTTGCGAAGTTCAAACGAACTTCGTGTTAACCATTGACTGGTCAAAGAAGAAAGTCAAACACTATTTGACTTTCATGCTTAAAAACGCATAAAAGCATGAAAGAAACTTACAAGAGGTCCAAGAAATGGAGGTTTGATTCAAGTTGCTCAGGTATGAAGTGTGGAAACTCCAACTTAGAGCCGAAATGAATCAAGTGTGAGGATGCAAGTGAATTCAAGGTGGGTATTTATAGGATTTCCACAACCTTTAGGATCGTTCCTCGATTTACGAGCTTCAATCTCAACCATCCAAGTGTTACCCACTGAAATACAATACTATGGGTGCCCAAAGCAAGCTCATAGAGTTGAAAACCCATGAACCAAAGCCAGAAACCAGCTGCTGATTGCAAAAAATTGGTTTTTGCAGATCTGAGGGTCTCTCGCGGGCCGCGTAGACTTTCACTAAGTCTTACGCGCCCCTCCTAAGCCTAACTTTGACAGAATGTCAAGTTTAGTACCTGCAGGCCTGAAACTTGGTTTTCGATGCATTTTTGACATGTTTAAGCCCCGTTAACCCCATTTCAAGGCTCTATAATGATGTTAAAGTATAGGGAACTTAAAATATGCTCAAAAATATCTCGGATGTGGGTTCGTTTGGTCGTACGGTTGCGTTGTTCGGTTAATTACGACGAAACACGAACGGACGCGAAAGACGATCCAAATTACGCAACGAATGGAATTTTATCATACCAATCACTAAAATAAAATATATTAATGATTATAAAAAATTTTGGATGTCCGAATATATTCAGAACATAAGATATGCGCGAAAATGCAAACTTATGCACTTTTTGACGCTTTTAGTCCCTGATTGACCAAAAAGTTTGTTTTAGCACACCGAACCCCTCAAAGCCTATTTCAAAGCTATGTAAATGATATTTATGGTATGTTTAACTTATGATCAAGTTCTGGAATATTCGTTATCACACGAATCGGTATACTTTCACAGTTTGACGTAAATAGTCCCTACGATTGAATAAACTTGATTTTTTCATACCAAAGCCTTCAAAACTTATTTCTAAGTTATGCAAAGGTTATTTAAGGTATTATAAGCATATGTTGATGTTCCAGAGTGTTTGTCACGTTAAACTGATTAGGTTTATGTAACACTCATCTTATAATACTATTGTTTAATCATAAAATAACGGGCTTTTTAAAACGAAATACATAGTTAACAAAAACTTAGTTAATAAACTAAGATGTACTTCATTATAGCATTTGAACATAGTCAACTAACTAGATTAAAATATTCAATGTTTAGAAGTGTTTACAAAACAACATGGTTTGAACTAGATTAGATTATCGCGGAAGCATTCAAAACTTGTGTTCGGTTGTTGATTTCCTTGCTTGATCGACATCCACAATGAAACGAGCATTACCTAGGGTCAAAACCACATCAATTATTAGTTTTGACATCATAATATCAAATAAATTCAAGTTCTATTGCTAAACAACGAAAAACAAACAAAATCAAAATTTTATTTCAAACCGACCGTAGGTTACGGTTTGCCAAGCTCAAAACAGAACTGCCAGACTGTGAACCACGGTTCAGAACTGTGGCCTACGGTTCACCCAGCTCAAAGCAGAACTGCCAAACTGTGAGCCACGGTTTAGAACTGTGGCCTACGGTTCGCCCAACTCAAAGCAGAACTGCCAGACTGTGAGCCACGGTTCAGAACCATGGCCTACGGTTCACCCAGCTCAGCC
The DNA here is from genome assembly GCA_030545235.1 of Helianthus tuberosus. NCBI lineage: Eukaryota > Viridiplantae > Streptophyta > Magnoliopsida > Asterales > Asteraceae > Helianthus > Helianthus tuberosus. The sequence continues at coordinate 100,233,933 of CM060371.1, read as the reverse complement.
TTCTTTATTTTTTTCCGCTTAATTCCTCATAACTTTTTATTTACATATCCATTTTAGCCGTTTCTTTTTCCTATGTGTCTGTATAAAGATTACGGATCTAACCATATAAATTTCACTTAACGGAACCCGAATTGTGAACGAATGGCCCACAAAATCCTTGTTTAGATTATTTGACCCGTTAACTTTGTGTGCAAATTGTTTGCCAATTTATTCTTTGGCATTCTAATCTTATTTACCCATTCCCTGGGCTTGAAATTCTTATCGTATCCGTACCATTACATGGCTTAACGCTCGTATTCGAATTTCATGCTTGTTTTTTTTTTTTAATTCAAGCATTGCCACTTATTGCAATTCTTGCAACTAGTTTCTACCATTCGACCCGATAACATGGATTCATAACCTTAACTTAGTATAACCATTCATTACTAAAATTTCTATCTAGCACCAACGCAATATGAGGCTTTCTAATCTTTACGCGTAAGAATCGATATAAGGACATAGTTTTGACCCGTTTGGTTGACGAGTGAAAATCCTCACTTTAATGTCAAGCCAACTATTTCTAACCAATATTTTGACCCGTTTGAATGTCGAGTGGGCTTCGCCACTTAAATGACACGTCAAACGTATATACTACATTATGACACCATTAACAAGCTAAAACCATATGTTTATACGTAATGTAACGGGACCAAAGTCACGTACCTTTCAAAGCACCCCTTTCAGTCGCGCATCACCACCGGCTTGTCCACTTGACGCTCCGGTTTCCTTTCCTATAGAGTTCAATCACAACCCTTTTAGAACTCTTTTGTTTACATGTAACGCATAATTTGCCATAACTCTACAAACAGCCGTTTTAGCTCAAATTTCCAATTTTTAATCTTCTTTTAGGCATTTTCACAAACACCTTAAAGGCACAATTTCTCACAACTTATAATTAAGTTCAATATTTGTCCTTTAGCCAAGATAAACATCAATTTAGGCAAGTTCACATCAGTTTTCACATTAATCGAATCTGAACTTGTTTCATAGAACTCAAATTACACTAAGATAACATTATAATCCTAGTGTTCAACATGTTTCTACAAAACCCACTTATCACCTTCAATGGTGATTATGAATTTCACAAGAGTTAGGCAAAATTCCAACAAGTAATTGACTAGGGTTTATCCCTAGACACTATTTCATTCAAAACAACTATCATGCAACATCAAATTCGAATTCCAATGTTCATTCAGAAATTTTAGATGAGAATTTTCTACAAAATTTACATACCTTATGATCCCTTTCACCGAGGTGATCACTAATCTATGTTCGGATTTTGATTTAGGACTGAAATTGGTCTTCAATTTTGATCAAAAGCATGAACTAGGGTTTTGGAGAGTTCTGGTCGCCCCCCTGCGTTTGGTCGATCTTCAACACACTCAAATGTGTGGTTTTGTGTTAATTAAAATTGTTTTTATTAAATCAAGTTTCAAGTTTAACACTTTAGCCCCTCAATTTCTCCTTAGTTTATATTTTGAGTGTTTCAATCCCACTTATGAGTTACTACAAGAATTGTAACTAACTGGGTTATTTAGTCCTGGTTAGTTTGTTCTTGTTTATTTTGTGCTTTATAATTTTAATATATAGTTTTATATTTTCGGGGTGTTACAAGTCCACCCCCCTTAAAAAGGGTTTCGTCCCGAAACCATAGTACGTACCAAATAATTTAGGGTAGAGCCGTTGCATCTCCTCTTCAGATTCCCATGTGGTATCCGAACCCTTTCTATGTTCCCATTTAACCTTTACTTGATTAATCACTTTGTTCCTTAAGATTTTCACTTTACGATCCTGGATCGCGATCGGATTCACCGCATAGTTAAGACTGTTATCCACTTCAATGTCATCGTAGTGAATGTAAGCTGTTTCGTCGGCTAGACATTTCTGGAGATGTGATACATGGAACGTGCTATGTATCCCACTCAATTCCTCAGGCAGTTCGAGACGGTACACTACCTTACCAACCCGTTCGATAATCCTAAATGGCCCAATAAATCTCGGGCTTAATTTTCCCCTTTTTCTGAACCGAATAATTCCCTTCCACGGGGATACCTTTAACATAACTTTTTCACCGGCTTGAAATTCAATTGGTCTCCTTCTTTTGTCTGCATATGATTTTTGTCGATCCTGAGCCGCTTTCAAATGGGCTCGGACCAAGTTAATCTTCTCATTCATGATCTGGACTATATCCTTATGTGCAAGCTCGCGTGGACCAACCTCGCCCCAACACACCGGGGTTCGGCATTTTCTACCGTAAAGCATCTCGTACAGAGCCATGTCGATGCTTGCGTGGTAACTGTTATTATATGAAAATTCGACCAATAGTAGATATACATCCCAACTACCCCCGAAGTCGATAATGCATGCCCGTAACATATCCTCCAACGTCTTTATTGTTCTTTCACTTTGTCCATCTGTTTGTGGATGGTACGTGGTGCTAATGAACAATTTAGTTCCCATTTGTTCTTGGAATTCGCGCCAAAAGTTTGAAGTAAACCAGGTATCTCTGTCGGACACAATAGATATCGGTACCCGTGGCGTGCCACTATTTCATTGGTATATACCCCTGACATCTTTTCGGATGTATAAGTCTCACGAATCGGAATGAAGTGAGCACTTTTCGTCAGTCTATCCACAACTACCCATATAACATCAAAACCGCGGTTGGTTTTGGGCAGTTTGGTCAACAAGTCCATTGTGATTTGCTCCTATTTCCAGACTGGGATATCCAACGGTTGCAGTTTACCATACGGCTTTTGGTGTTCCGCTTTGACTTGCAAACATGTCATGCATTTCTCCACATATTTTACAACGTCTCTTTTCATCCCGGGCCACCAATAGTTTTGCTTTAAATCGTTATACATCTTGGTTGCCCCCGGATGAATTGAATAACGGGATTTATGGGCTTCGTCAAGTAGGAGCGCCTTGACTCCACAAGAATTTGGAACCCATATCCTCCCAAAACGCGTCTTTAACCCTTGGTTACCATCCTCCAGTTCTTTCAATTGGCCAATTATTATTTCCTTCTTCACATTTTCCTCCTTCAATGCTTCGATTTGAGATCGCCGGATTTTTTCAAGTAAACCCGATGTTACAATTAATTGCATTGATCGCACTCGAATGGGCGTACAATCTACCTTTCGGTTCAACGCATCCACCACCACATTAGCTTTCCCCGGGTGGTAATGTATATCACAATCGAAATATTTGACAGTTTCTAACCACCGCCTCTGCCTCATGTTTAATTTCTTCTGATCAAATAAATATTTCAAACTTCTATGGTCGGTTAAGATCGTGCATTTTACCCCATACAAATAATGCCTCCATATCTTTAAAGCAAATACCACCGCCGCCAATTCAAGATCGTGCGTAGGATAGTTCTTTTCATGCATCTTTAGTTCTCTCGAGGCATAGGCTATAACCTTGCCCCGTTGCATCAAAACGAACCCCAAGACCCGAATGTGACGCTTCCGAGTAAACTACCATGTCGTCAACCCCATCCGGCAATTTCAATACCGGAGCGTGGGTCAACCTTTCTTTAAGCGTTTGGAACGCTTTTTCTTGATATTCACCCCAAATAAACTTTTCGTCTTTACGGGTGAGCTTGGTCAATGGCGTGGCAATCTTGGAGAAATCCTGTATGAATCTCCTATAATATCCCGTAAGCCCCAAAAAGCTTTGGATTTCCGAAGGATTCTTCGGAGGGTTCCATCTTGCCACTGCTTCTATTTTTGACTTGTCTACTAACACCCCGTTTGCACTAATGATGTGCCCGAGAAACTGCACCTCTCGTAACCAGAAGGTATATTTTAAGAACTTTCCATACAATTTCTCTCTTTTGAGCGTCTCCAACACTTCACGTAAATAACTTGCGTGTTCTGCTTCATTCTTCGAATACACTAAGATGTCGTCGATGAACACTATCACCGACTTATCCAACATTTGTTTGCAAACCCGGTTCATGAGATCCATGAAAGCCGCGGGTGCATTGGTTAACCCGAAGGACATCACGAGGAACTCGTAATGTCCGTACCGTGTACGGAAGGCCGTCTTCGGTACATCCTCTTCCTTGACTTTCAACTGATGACACCCCGATCTAAGGTCGATCTTGGAGAACCAACTTGCACCTTGCAATTGGTCAAATAGGTCGTCAATTCTTGGGAGCGGATATCGATTTTTCACTGTGAGTTTGTTTAACTCCCGATAATCGATACACATGCGCATGCTCCCATCCTTCTTCTTCACAAATAGCATCGGTGCGCCCCACAGAGACACACTTGGCCGAATAAACCCCTTGTCGAGCAGGTCTTGGATTTGAGACATTAACTCTTGTAGCTCTGATGGCGCGAGCTGATACGGCGCCTTGGCCACATATTTTGAACCCGGAATCAATTCGATTCCGAACTCTACCTCCCGTTCTGGCGGTATTCCCAGTAAATCTTCTGGAAATACATCGCCATATTCACGTACCACCAGTACGTCTTCAATATTTGGCGATTCTTTATCTGGTTCGTTTGCGTATATCATGAACGCTCTTGTTGGACCGTGTTGTGACCCTAAACGATCAGTTGAGCAAGTTCATCATCACGTATAAAGGCGGAATCAGTATATGCAACGTTACAGCAGCTTTCCTATTCAATTCCTTCACTTTATTAGCTTTCTGAAACAATTTTGACAGAGTTTGGTTACAATGCTAATGATCAGGTCTCGCTCAAATGAACATACACATGAGGTATATATAGGTAGGCTGATTTCGCTTATGTGTCCCTGACACTGAAGCGGAATCACCTCATGACACTGAAGCGGAATCACCTCATGACACTGAAGTGGAATCACCTCATGACCCTTGAAGCGAAATCAACAAATAACAATGTACATTGAAGCGAAATTAACTCTAAAAACCCTACTTTGACTTTTAAGATCCAATCTTGACTTCTTGATATAAGACTTGATTGAAGATGCAGTCAACAGACATTCTTGTGCATCAACAGACTCCCCCTTGGATGTTGACGTAGTCTTCAGCTCCTGAGTCTTCAGTCTTAGTCTATTCTCTAACTCTCTGTCGTCTCATTATAATCACTCTATCTTCACACTCCCATAGATTGTTGATCCAGACTCCCCCTTTCACAGACTCCCCCTCTCAATATGCTAGAATCTGAGATATCTGGTTCAATCTTTGACATTTAGCTTCCATTGGGAATAATGAAGTCCAAACCTGTTACTCAAACATCATTCATTACAAACTTATCTTTTCACATAACTCATAAACTTAATCAGTTTTAGAAATCCACTCAAGTATTCAGGTTCAAGTTAATGACCCTAATTACTTGATTAATCTACCAAGTCCAATTTAATGACCTTGGTTGATCATTTGACGAATCAAACTGATTTTGAAAACAATTTTTCAAATAATTTTCTGAAAATAACAAGTATCAAATTAATGAACTTGTGTTTGACTTTTCAAACAATTCAAACTTCATCAAATATAAGCTCTCCTCATTCTTCAGTTCAGAATCTCCTGCATCTGCTTTAAACATTTGAGAATCCAACAATCAACTTTCCACTTTGGTTTGTCGGAAAATAAAGCAGAAATAAAATCTTTTTGGATTTTATCAAAGTGTTCTAAACTAAGAAATGAAATACAGAAAACTTAAATTTCAGAAAGTAAACAAAGTAAACTATTTACAAACATATTTTTGTGAGCATGTCAGGGAATCATATCAGCTTTTCAGACAAATCACAAGTACCATTAAGCTACATTTCATACTCAGACTTAAACAATTCACCTCGATTGTCGATATACTGATCCATCTTAAATTCTCATACAAATTTCAATTTACTCAGGATACGATTTAGATGAATTATGAACTTAGATCATTCATGTGTCCCACCTCTTGAATATACTCCCGTATCCAGAATCTCAATAATCAGTCTTACAGGTAAGAATACTACAATGATATCTGTATATAATTTAGGTATGCGAGGGTCGAGAGATCTCAGATCGATACTTCCGTATACGCAGAGAGATATCAGCTTCGACTTTTCGGTGTGTCCCCTTTAGAGGATCTTTTTGCTTACAACAGCAGCATTTATCAATTTTATTGTTTCAGCATGCTGAGGGTTTAATGCTGTGTTTCAAGCATTTCAGCAAGTATTAGCCAAGGACTAGGTCAGAACTACCGTTCAGCAGAAGTCCCGGAATAATACCCCAGATATCATAGAGTATAAAGACCTAGTATATCAGATTAAGAGACCTTTCAAACAAGATTTCAGGGGTTACCTATATATCCAAGTAGTGTTCCCCACGAATTCACAAGTTTGAATTTTAGGTTTATATCCCGAATAAATCTACTAAATGTACGAAAACCTATCGACACATCATCAGTAAGATTGTTTAACTCTTTTAAACTATTCAAATCTTTAGCATACTGTGATCGTCTAGCTGATGTACTATCATTTTCCCTATATACACAAGCTCTTTTTCATTTTATCATGTTTTTGTATTTTTGCATTTTTTACTGTTTTTGTATTTTCTGAAAATAAACTATGTACAAACATCTACTCCCCCTAAATACCAAAACAAGTAAAAATTCGACAAACCATTGCAGATTGTTTCTCGTCTTCATCCGCAACAGTACTCTCATCAACGCCAATTATGCCATCCGACACCGACAGAAGCTTCATACCATTCAGTTTTAACAAATATTTAAACCAAGTTTTATCAAAAGCTTTGGTATGTAAATCAGCTTTCTGTTCGTCAGTGTGGATTTTCTCAATTCGTATCAACTTTTTCTCAAAGCAATCACGAATAAAGTGATGACGAATTTCTATGTGTTTAGTTTTAGCGTGATGTACTGGATTTTTTGTTATATTTATAGCGGCCTCATTATCAACAAAAAGAGGTGTGTTAAGAAACTGCAAACCGTAGTCGCGCATCTGTTGCTGTATCCACAAGATCTGAGAGCAGCAACTGCTAGCAGAAACATACTCTGCTTCACAAGTAGATAACGCCACAGACGTTTGTTTCTTACACAGCCAGGTAACCAATCTAGAACCAAAGAACTGGCATCCTGCAGTTGTTGATTTTGAATTGACTTTGCAGCATCCGAAATCCGAATCGGAATACCCTTCGAGCATAAAATCGCCTTTTCTAGGATACCACAACCCCAATGAAGGAGTTCCTTTCAGGTAGCGCAATATCCTCTTCACAATGATCATATGCGATGCTCTTGGGTTAGACTGAAATCTTGCTGTGAGGCACGTTAGGTACATGATATCAGGACGTGAAGCAGTTAGGTACATTAAAGAACCTATCATGGATCGGTAAAACGTTTCATCAGCCCTGTCTCCGGTGAGATCTGGGTGAATCCCATGATTTGTTGCAAGTGGGGTAGCAGCTGGAGTAGAACTTGACATCCCAAATTTTTCTAGAATATCATGAACGTACTTTGACTGATGAATGAAAATTCCCTCAGGAAGTTGTTCAACTTGTAATCCCAGAAAGAATTTCATCTCCCCCATTGATGACATTTCAAACTTCTGCTTCATCACTGATTCAAAATCTTTGCATAGATTTTCATTTGTCGACCCAAAGATTATATCGTCCACATAAATCTGAACTATCAGAAGATGACCATCGACCTCCTTAGTGAAGAGAGTGGCATCCACTTTTCCACGAATGAACTTGTTGGCTAGTAGGTGTTGAGACAAAGTCTCGTACCAGGCTCTCGGGGCCTGATGTAAACCATACAGCGCTTTGTCTAATAAGTAGACCTTGTTTTTGTGGATTGGATCGGTGAAGCCCGGTGGCTGACCGACATAAACCTCCTCTTTAACCTTCCCATAAAGAAACGCCGATTTAACATCCAACTGATAAACTTTGAAATTCTTCCAAGAAGCAAATGCTAGGAAAATTCTAATTGCCTCTAGTCGTGCTACAGGAGCATAGACTTCGGTAAAATCAATTCCCTCCTGTTGACTAAATCCCTGAACAACGAGTCGAGCTTTGTTCCTTACAACAACTCCTCTATCGTCCCTCTTGCACTTAAACACCCACTTGGTGTTAATCTTTCTCTGACCATCCGGCAAATCAACTAACTTCCACACTCCCAATTTCTCAAATTGACTAAGTTCCTCCTGCATAGCATTGACCCAAGAGTCTTCGGTAAGTGCCTCTTTGTAAGTTCTTGGTTCAATCTGCGAGATAAAACAACTTAATGAGAATTCAGTTTGCAAAGGAGCAACTTTTGTATAAAAACATGTAAGCCCTTTATCAATCTGATTTCGAGTGCGAACTCCAGCTTGCAATTCTCCTATGATCAACTCCTCTGGATGATATGAAAAAGTTCGCGTCATCACTTCACTTTGAACATCTACATTTCCCTCCAGATTAGTAACATTCTGCTCTGCATCTTGTTCATCAACTTGGTTTGTTTGACCTGAAATCTGAATTTGCTCCCCCTCAGAATCTGAATTTGAATCACCATGATCAAAAATTGGCATATTTTCAACTTCTAGATTATCATTCTGAGCCGACTGATTATCCTGAGCAACTTCATTCTGTTGGACATCATCATGTTCACCAGCATTACTTGGACCTGCTTCATCGTCATTTGAAGTTTCTCGTGGTCTCCTCGAATACTCAGCTGGGAACCTTAACTGCGACTCATATTCACGCAAAATATCCAACTCATCAAAGAAATCTTCATCTTCCTCTGATTCTTCTCTCATGTCAAACGAATCCCAAAGTTTGTCGTAATGATAACGCCATGAATCACCAGGATTCTGAGGCGGCATAGTATAACCTTGACATTCAACATTTTCAGCTTCAATAATCCGCTTCTCACTTGGAACGAAGACACGTCGCAACGGATTTGAATAACCAACAAATATACCCTCAATGCTCTTCGGACCAAACTTTCCATGAGGCTCTATAACCGTACAAGGTGACCCGAACGGTTCTAGATACTTCAAATTCGGTTTGCGGTTATTGATTAGCTCAAAGCATATTTTGTTGAACTTCTTGACAGTGAGAACCCTGTTGAGCGTATAGCATGCGGCGGAAACAGCTTCAGCCCAAAAATTAATTGGTAACTTTGAATCTGCGAGCATAGTTCTAGCCGTCTCGATTAGCGTCCGGTTTTTGCGTTCTGCGACTCCATTCTGCTGTGGAGTGTACGGAGCACTAAACTCATGCAATATACCTCTTTCATCACAAAATTCTTCCATCCTGCTGTTCTTGAATTCAGTACCATTATCACTTCGAATTCTCTTAATACGCCTTTGGTACAAATTCTCAATCTTCCTGAACATCCCCATCAAACTGTCAAATGTTTCATCTTTCATCTTCAAGAAAGATACCCACGAAAATCTGGAATAATCATCAGTAACGACCAAACAATAGTAATCTCCTGTAATACTTTTGACATTCACAGGACCAAACAAATCCATGTGAAGTCTTTCTAACGGTCTCGAAACTGAATTGACTTGCTTTGTAGGGTGTGACTTTTTCTTCTGCTTGCCTTTGACACAGCTAATGCACTCCCCTTCCAGATGAAAACCTTTGATATTAACTCCCAATACCAAATCATTGTGCACCAAGTGATTCATCTTCCTTAGGTGAATATGCCCCATCTTTCGGTGCCACAATCTTGACTCTTTCTCAGTTGCTCTAGACAAGAAACAATGTGCTTGACCAGTAGTTGTAGTTGCTACAGACATATCTAACACATATAAATCATTTACTCTAGGTGCCCTCATAATAATCCATTCTTCAGGGATAACAAAACCAGGTTTCAAAATCAAACATTCCTTATCAGTGAAGTGAGTAGTATACTGATTGTCACAAATCTGCGAGATACTAAGCAGATTGTTCTCCAGCTCAGTGATGTAGTTAACTCTCTCAAACGTCACAATCCCATTGGATAACGTTCCTTCACCAACAATTCTACCACCTTCATGACCAGCAAATCCCACATAACCACCATTGATATTCTTCACATCATACAGCAATGCAGTTTTTCCTGTCATATGTCGAGATGCCCCACTATCCATGATCCATCTTGAAATGGCTCTTGGAAGATCCTGCATATACCACAAGTTGATTTTAAAACACTTCAATAAAGATGCCGATTCATGCTTCGCGTACCAGGAAGCTCCGGCAATTCAAACTGCTTATTCGAACATGGTGTCCACCCAGGCCTCATCAGCCTTAGGTGTAACCTTGACTCTAGCAATTTGAACTTTGAAATTTTCAGCCTTCAAAGGTGGAAAATTTGCATCATAATCAACCGAAATTGATTCTTCAACCTTTTTCACTTCAAAAGTTGAAATTTTCATTTCAGTTTTTGGTTTCCAAACTTGTTGAGATAAAGCAACCCGCTTGTAAAATTTGTCATTTTTAGTTACCACATTCGTTACGGGTTCATTTTTCACTTTGATGTTGTCATTTTTCACATTCTTTTTCTCAACAACGATTGGTGCTTTACCCTTCACATCAACTTTCTTCTGTTGAATCTTCACATTTTCAATCTTAGGCTTGGAGTTGGTGCAATTTCTTGCAATGTGACCAACTTTGTTACATCTAAAACATGTTCTAGTATCCACAACTAGACTTATGCCTTCAGACCGATAATGTGAAGCTCTTTTCTCAAAAAACTCTTTGTTTGATTTTGAAAAAAATTCGTTTTCCTCATCAGAAAGTGAACTTGAACTGTTCACAAACACCTTCTTTTCAGCAAACCTTTTGTTTTGAAACCTTCTTTGCTGATAACTCTTACCATCCCTATAACCACCCGACCAATTGTTTCGATTGTTATTATAAAACCTTGGTGGAACAACAGGCTTTTTGTAGTAAGCTTTATCTTTCTCAAAATTCATTTGCCTTTTTGTTTGTTTCAAACTGTTCACTTCCGACAACTCAACTTCAACCAATTTGAAAACATTTGTCAATTTTTTCACATTAACATTCTCAATTGGAAACTCAGAATCTGAATACAACTTATCAGATCCAGCCATCTTGTACATCACAAGACCCGGTTCATCACTTAAGTTGTTTTTGGACTTTGATTTCTGAATGTATTTGTCTAAGAAACACCCATCATCTTCAGTTGAATCAGACATTAAAACACTTTCAGCTGTGCTCTTCACAATCTCTGTCTGAACACTATCATCAGATGATGTAAAAGTGACATCAATGTTCTCCGGAAGTTTAACTTCTTTTTCTTCCTCAATTTCAACCAACCCAGATTGCTTTTTCGTGTAGTTATCAAAAACAGGTGGTGGAAGTTGATGAAACCCCACCCCAGTTCCATCACAATACACATCTTCGCCCGCTTTGTCTTTCCCAATGGGTTTGGGAATGATATGTTGCAAAACAAAGCTTGCGGAGCTGTAACTGTTAAGCTTCAACTGGATTCGCTCGTTTTCAATTACTGCCTCTTGAACTTTATGTTTCAATTTAGCGATTTCATCCAGTTGTTGGTTGATTGATTCTTCTTTGACTCTAAGCACTACTCTTAGATGTTCATTTTCTTTAAAAGTTTTACCATTTCGATCATCACAATCTTTCAATGTGCCTTTGAGTTTTTCAAATTTTTCAGAAATCTGACGGTTTTCAAGAATCAACTTTTCATTTTCACTTTTAACTTTGTCATGATCAATTTTATCATTTTCCAATTGTTTAGTTAATTCTTTTATCCGTTCAGTTGAAGCTTTAACCATTTTGTCACGATCAAGAATTTGATTCTCAACGCTTCTGACCTTAGCTGTCAGATCATCAACTTTCTTTCCGTTGAGATACGTGACTGTGCTACAAAATTTGCACTCTTTGTTGCAATTTTTGCAATCAGCATTTCCATCGATTTTCTTACCTGACACATCTGTTGACACATCTGAACTGACCTGGCTTTTTGACTCAGACACGGAGTTAGAGTCTACCTCAAGTGCCTTGGCAGCTAGCACTTTGTCAGCCATTCTTCCAAGATTTTCAGCAGTCAACTCCTGCGTTGTGTCAATAATACCAGCATCAATCTTCTTTGATTCTTTTCCTTCTTTCTCCTTTCTCTCTTTCTCTTTCTCTTCTTCAATCATTTTCGAAGTTGGAGTTCCCCACCATTTGTGTTGCCAGTACTCATCATCTTCTTTGTATTGCTGAATTATGGCTTCGATGTCAAGTGTACTATCATCAATTGCAATATTTCCATACTCATCAAGATAGCACTCTCTATCTGGATCCCATCTATTTGCTCTCCTTGCGTTCAGAAAGATACGAGATATTCTAATGATTTTGTTTTCAGCAATCATCTTTCTGTATTGATATTTTTGCTCTTCAGTTCGATCGTCTTTCCATGGAATAGGATCGTCAGTTTTCGCCATGAATGCGTAACCAACCGCATCTTCTTCTGGTAGAACCTCTTGACTCCAATCATAACCCTCATCATCGTAAATCACCGCAAGAGCTCTAGATTTATCTTTGTTGTCTTCAACCGGCTTCAATCTAGGCGGCTCGTATTTATTCTGGTGATAAATTGCCTTCTTGTAATAATCATCTCTGAAAGGGTTCTCTGACTCATCAGCATAAGCGTTTCGGCATTCTCGTTTGAAATGACCCTTCTGCTTACACTTAAAGAAAGTCACCTTCGATTTATCGAATCCCAGCTTGGTAGAAGCTCCTCCAATTTTTTTCCTTCCGGTAATTTCCATGAAACGTTGTGCTCGACGAACAGCACTTGCCATACCCCAACGAATATCAATCAGTTCCATTTCCTCCGGATCAATCTGATCGTAATCTTCTTTCGTCAGATTTGTGTTGCCTATCTTTCCAGCTACCAACCCTTCATACGATTCCAACACCGATGCTAGAAAGATCATCTGTTGCTTGGCCGACTCTTCATCAAAATTTTGAGCATTCTTCAAATCTATCGCGATGTTGCATTGAAAACGATTCTTTGCATCAGAATGACCTCCAGAAGATGAAGATCCACTGTGATAACCACTGTGACTTCCACTGCTTTGACCACTTTGACTTTCTTTGCCAGCTGTCGAAACATTTTCAGCAGAAAACGCTGTTTTAGGAGAAGTTGCTTTTGGCATCATGCTCTTTGGATAATACAAATCCAAATTCTGCTGGTAGGATGAATGATTGACTTTGTACGTCTTCTTCAACTCCAACTCATGACTTTCAAGTTTCTCAATCAGCAAATCTAATGTCAACTTTTCTGGTTCTTTGCTGGTATTCTTCAGCATGAGTGCATAATATCTCCAATCCATCTCGTCAGGCAACGAATCGAACAATTTGTCGATAAGATCTTCTTCAGGAATGTCAATATCATGTCTTACTAACTCCAGCTTCAGATGACCGAACCTTTCTATCATTTTACACACAGACTCGTTCTTTAAACATCCAAAAAGATCAAACTCTTTTCTAAGAAGTTTCTTTTTGTTTTTCTTAATTTCTTGACTGCCTATACATTTCTTTTCTAACTTTGCCCAAAGATCTTTTGCATTTGAATAGTCAATCAATGCAATAATGTCTTCCCGGACTGACTGGAATAACAATGCCACACACTTTTGTTCAGCTACAAACGAATCAATCTCCTCAGCTGTTCTTAATGCCTCACCATTTTTGTTTCCATTTGCATAACCATTTTTCATACTTTTCCAGCTAGTAAATGCGAATGCCATCAACCAGTCTTCAAATTTTCTGGACCAACGACTGTACTCCTCAATAGCCGTAAGCTTTGGGGGTTTATTGAACGTTCCAAATGCGCTTTCAGATTCCCAAGCTTCCTTCTTCTTTTCTTTCGGAGTATTCTCGTTCTCGTTCGTATTGTTGTTGTTTATAGGAATATCATCTCCCGAGTTTCCAGCGAATGCGTACATATCGCTAAACGGGTTCAAGAAAATATCATCCATCATGAATGTACCTGCAAGATTATCAAACACTTAGAAAAATTTTTCCGAAGTTTTGTCAAATACTGACACTGAAGCGAAATCAGTCTCAATGACTGATAAGCGAAATCACAATTGTTCACTTAAGAGAAATCAGAATGTTCACTTGAGCGAAATCAGACTTTGTCCCTTGGAGCGAAATCACTTATGACACATAAGCGAAATTAGACAATGTCCTTTTGAGCGAAATTAACAAGTTCGTATAAGCGAAATCAGAAAGTCCCTTGGAGCGAAATTAACATGATCATATGAGCGAAATAACAAATTGTCCTTATAAGCGAAATTAAGATGTCCACTAAAGCGAAATAAGACTTTGTTCTTTTGAGCGAAATCAACAACTGTTGTACATAAAAGCGAAATCAATCTGATGTTTGTAAAAGCGAAATCAGTCTGATCGTATGAGCGAAATTAACTGAGTCCGAATGTACACAGAAGCGAAATCACAAATTTACTCATTTTTAAGCTGAATTTCAATCCAAAACTTTCAAGGGTTGTAATACTCTTAAAACCGATCACAATGATATGAAATATGTTCACTTTTGACCGCTGATTCTTTCCAGATCTAAAGATGAAGTTCCGGTTCGAAAACAAATCGAGATTTTGTTAAAATTTATTGAGTTTTAGTATGTTTTAAGATCTGATATTGTTAAGGATTGATTAACAACTAATTTCGCTCAATATACTTGACTTTCAAGTCATTTTGTCCGTAGGAACTTGATTAATCCGAAAAATAAAAGAGAAATATGAGTAGAAATGAGATAAAAGTGTCGAATCGGCTGTTGTAGTATGAACTTCCTCGTCCTGAAGCTCTGATACCACTTGTTGGACCGTGTTGTGACCCTAAACGATCAGTTGAGCAAGTTCATCATCACGTATAAAGGCGGAATCAGTATACGCAACGTTACAACAGCTTTCCTATTCAATTCCTTCACTTTATTAGCTTTCTGAAACAATTTTGACAGAGTTTGGTTACAATGCTAATGATCAGGTCTCGCTCAAATGAACATACACATGAGGTATATATAGGTAGGCTGATTTCGCTTATGTGTCCCTGACACTGAAGCGGAATCACCTCATGACACTGAAGAGGAATCACCTCATGACACTGAAGTGGAATCACCTCATGACCCTTGAAGCGAAATCAACAAATAACAATGTACATTGAAGCGAAATTAACTCTAAAAACCCTAATTTGACTTTTAAGATCCAATCTTGACTTCTTGATATAAGACTTGATTGAAGATGCAGTCAACAGACATTCTTGTGCATCAACAGCTCTACATCCACGCCTCATGAGTTTGTAAGCTTTTAGCATCGAGCACATAAAGAGATTACCCCCTTTTTCACCATAGATGGTAACATGTTTTCCACTTGGAGATGTTAACTTAATCTCCTTGCGGAAACACGCGACCTTCGCGTGATGTAGGGATAGCCAATCCATCCCGACCACTACTTCGAATTCTTCCATCGACATTGGAATAAAATCTATTGAATATTCTTCACCGTCGATACTCATTTTACAGTTTTGACACACGTTACACACGATAAAACTTTTGTTGTCACCTATTTCTACTTCTAAAGGCATAGGTAATTTCGTCAGTTCGAATGAAGGATGTCGAATAAATCCATGTGAAATAAAGGATTTATTCACACCCGTGTCAAATAACACATGTGCAGGAATTGAATTTATGGCAAATATACCTGAGACCACATCGGGTTCCACCTTCGCCTCGGCTATAGTTAACTGGAAGGATCTGGCTTTTGCTTTTGGAGTCTCCGTATGTGAATCCTTGCCATCCTTTTTCCCGACTAGCTCCGGGCATTCCGATTTCTTGTGACCCGGTTGGTAGCATTTATAACACACACATACCTTCTCGGGGCATAATGCAGCCGTGTGCCCTGTCTTCCCACATACGGGACATGGCTTATCTTTAAACCGACACTCACCCTTGTGCCCTTTCCTGCATACCTTGCAGCTTGGCGACCCATTTTTTCCCTCCTGTCTCTTTGACGACTCAGTCGTACGCGCCTTTCTCGTAGGGCTTGGATTTACAACTCGTGCCCTTCTTTCCCCTCTCTCTATCTACTTCTTCAGTTCTATCCCCCTTTCACGAGCAGTATTAATGATTTTGGTGAGAGTCTCGTACTTCGAGGGAGTCATAAACTCCCGATATTCCGCACTTAGCATATTATAGTAATAATACACTTTCTGTTCTTCAGATGTCACCAACTCATCGCAAAACCTCAGTTTATCGAGAAAGATCCCCGTGATCTTATCGATGGATTCGCCTTTCTGCCTAAGCTGAATGAATTCTTCCTTGATTCGGTTAATAACTGCTTTGGGGCTGTGGTGTTTAAGGAATGGCACCTTAAACTCATCCCATGTCATCGCTCTTGCCGCTTCGCTTCCAATTTCCTTTTTCTTATTATCCCACCAGTCTTTTGCTTGACCCCTCAGCTGACCCGTGCCATAAGCTACGAAGTCATTTGTGTCGCAGTGGGTTCTCTCAAATACCCCCTCAATATCACTTAACCAACGTTGACATATTATCGGATCCACCTCTCCATTATAAAGTGGTGGTTTACATGCCATGAATTCCTAGTACAAGCAGCCCTTGCGTTCTCCCGACTTTTCTTTGGCTGTGTTGGTATTATCCTCCAACTTATTGATTCTCTCATCAACTACCGATAGTACCATGTTCTGGATTTTATCAATAAAGCCGGATAAGCTGTTTTCAATTGCCTTTCCTACTTCCTCGGCAATCACTTCCTTCATTTGCTCGGTGACTATCGGCACCGCACTAACATTACCTTCGTCCGTCATCTTTAAAAACTGAAATGTTTATACCAACCGTTAAACATTTCCTCTATAATAAATGTTTTATTTTCTTCGGTTTAGCCAAGTTCATAACTTGCTTTAACCGTTCTAATTTAATGCACTTTCCGGGTTTGAGTGTGTTAACAGACCCTTCCCGCGCACGTCAATACATACTTCTCTTCTATATTTTATAAATCTACTAAAACAATTAACTCTTACCGGATGTTTGATCAAGCTACAACTGAACACACCTTGTTAATAACCTTGAGCTCTGATTACCAACTTGTAACACTCATCTTATAATACTATTGTTTAATTATAAAATAACGGGCTTTTTAAAATGAAATACATAGTTAACAAAAACTTAGTTAATAAACTAAGATGTACTTCATTATAGCATTTGAACATAGTCAACTAACTAGATTAAAATATTCAATGTTTAGAAGTGTTTACAAAACAACGTGGTTTGAACTAGATTAGATTATCACGGAAGCATTCAAAACTTGTGTTCGGTTCTTGATTTCCTTGCTTGATCGACATCCACAACGAAACGAGCATTACCTAGGGTCAAAACCACATCAATTATTAGTTTTGACATCATAATATCAACTAAATTCAAGTTCTATTGCTAAACAACGAAAAACAAACAAAATCAAAATTTTATTTCAAACCGACCGTAGGTTACGGTTTGCCAAGCTTAAAACAGAACTGTCAGACTGTGAGCCACGGTTCAGAACCGTGGCATACGATTCACCCAGCTCAAAGCAGAACTGCCAGACTGTGAACCACGGTTCAGAACCGTGGCCTATGGTTTGCCCAGCTCAGCCTTCTTTATTTTTTTTCGCTTAATTCCTCATAACTTTTTATTTACATATCCGTTTTAGCCGATTCTTTTTTCCTATGTGTCTGTATTAAGATTACGGATCTAACCATATAAATTTCACTTAACGAAACCCGAATTGTGAACGAATGGCCCACAAAATCCTTGTTTCGATTATTCTACCCGTTAACTATGTGTGCAAATTGTTCGCCAATTTATTCTTTGGCATTCTAATCTTATTTACCCATTCCCTGGGCTTGAAATTCTTATCGTATCCGTACCATTACATGGCTTAACGCTCGTATTCGAATTTCATGCTTGTTTTTTTTTATTCAAGCATTGCCACTTATTGCAATTCTTGCAACTAGTTTCTACCATTCGACCCGATAACACGGATTCATAACCTTAACTTAGTATAACCATTCATTACTAAAATTGCTATCTAGCACCAACGCAATATGAGGCTTTCTAATCTTTACGCGCAAGAATCGATATAAGGACATAGTTTTGACCCGTTTGGTTGACGAGTGAAAATCCTCACTTTAATGTCAAGCCAACTATTTCTAACCAATATTTTGACTCGTTTGAATGTCGAGTGGGCTTCGCCACTTAAATGACACGTCAAACGTATATACTACATTATGACACCATTAACAAGCTAAAACCATATGTTTATACGTAATGTAACGGGACCAAAGTCACGTACCTTTCAAAGCACCCCTTTCAGTCGCGCATCACCACCGGCTTGTCCACTTGACGCTCCGGTTTCATTTCCTATAGAGTTCAATCACAACCCATTTAGAACTCTTTTGTTTACATGTAACGCATAATTTGCCATAACTCTACAAACAACCGTTTTAGCTCAAATTTCTGATTTTTAATCTTATTTTAGGCATTTTCACAAACACCTTAAAGGCACAATTTCTCACAACTTAAAATTAAGTTCAATATTTGTCCTTTAGCCAAGATAAACATCAATTTAGGCAAGTTCACATCAGTTTTCACATTAATCGAATTTGAACTTGTTTCATATAACTCAAATTACACTAAGATAACATTATAATCCTAGTGTTCAACATGTTTCTACAAAACCCACTTATCACCTTCAATGGTGATTATGAATTTCACAAGAGTTAGGCAAAATTCCAACAAGTAATTGACTAGGGTTTATCCCTAGACACTATTTCATTCAAAACAACTATCATGCAACATCAAATTCGAATTCCTATGTTCATTCAGAAATTTTAGATGAGAATTTTCTACAAAATTTAGATACCTTATGCTTTATAATTTTAATATATAGTTTTATATTTTCGGGGTGTTACAGTTTACGCATCAGTTTGCGTATAACTTTCCAGAAAGCGATATAGAGTTTGAAAGCGAACAAAAATCAAAACAAGCAAAATGTCAAACATAAATAAACAAACATTGGGATCAAATAACATTGTTTTATTGATAATTGAACTGTGTAAGGTTTATACAATGATTACAAGCACAGATGTCACAGTCTCCCCTACTTGTGGAAATTTCGTCCCAAAATTTATTTAGAGGAAACTTGTGAGAATAGATGTGGATATTTCTCCTTCATTTAATCTTCACGTTCCCAAGTAAATTTTGGTCCACGTTTAGATTCCCAGTGAACTTTGACAAGTGGAATGTGCTTGCGTTTGAGCCATTTGACTTCACGGTCCATGATTTCCAAGGCTTCTCAACGAAATGCATTGTGTCATCAACACGAATCTCATCAAGTGGTATGTGGAGGTTCTCATCAGCTAAACACTTCTTGAGATTTGACACGTGAAAGGTTGGATGAACATTTCCAAGTTCAGGAGGTAACTGAAGTCTGTAGGCTACCTTACCGATTCTTTCGACGATCTTGAATAGTCCAACATATCTAGGTGCAAGTTTTCCTGTCTTTCGAAATCTGATCACACATTTCCAAGGTGAAACCTTGAGTAGAAGTGATCACCGACTTGAAATTCCAAGGGCTTGCGTCGTCAATCCGCGTAACTCTTTTGACGGCTTCTAGCTGCCTGAAGGTTATCGGGAACTTTCTTAATCTTATCTGATGTCTCTAGAATGAGGTCAGGGCCAGTAAGCTGAGCCTCACCGATCTCATTCCAGTAGACTGGTGAACGGCATTTTCGACCATAGAGAGCTTCGAAAGGAGCCATGTTGATGCTGGAGTGATAACTATTGTTGTAGGAGAATTCAATCAACGCAAGATACGAATCCCAACTACCACCAAAATCGATCACACATGCTCTAAGCATATCCTCCAAAGTCTGGATTATTCTTTTAGATTGACCATCCGTTTGCGGATGATAAGTTGTGCTCAAATTAAGTTGGGTTCCCATAGCAGATTGCATGGTTCTCCAAAAGCGAGATGAGAATCAAGCATCTCTGTCAGATATGATGTTCAAAGGAATGCCATGATGGGATACAATCTCATCCACATAGATTTTAGCCGGCTTGTCGGCAGATAGATCCTCACGGATTGGCAAGAAATGCGCAGACTTTGTAGGACGATCAACAACTACCCAAATAACAACATGACCTCTCTTAGTGCGCGGAAGTTTGGTAATAAGATCCACAGCAATGTTTTCCCATTTCCAAACTGGAATCTCTGGTTGCTCCAATAATCTAGAGGGATGTTGATGTTTAGCCTTAACCTTAAGACAAGTAAGGCATTTGGATACGTACAAGGAAATATCTTTCTTCATACCAGGCCACCAATCTTGAGTACGAAGATCCTTATACATTTTATCTGCACTAGGATGAATTAAGTAACGAGACTTATGAGCTTCACCCATAAGCAAGGTGCGGAGATTGTCTAGACTTGGGACCCACAAACGGTCCATGAAATAATACTATCCATCGTCTTTCAATTCAAGATCAGGCTTGATATGATATGGTAATTCCTTACCCATCAAATCTTGTGAAACACAAGTATGTTGAGCCTGAGAAATGCGAGTTTAAATATCAGATCGAACTCAAACACAATGAAGCTTGACATGCTCTTTACGACTCAATGCGTCAGCTACGACATTCGCCTTACCAGGATGGTAGCGAATTTCGCAGTCATAGTCGTTTAGAAGTTCCACCCAACGTCGTTGCCTCATGTTAAGTTCTTTCTGGTTGAAAATATGCTGAAGACTTTTGTGGTCAGTGAAAACCACACATTTAGTACCATAGAAGTAGTGTCTCCAGATTTTGAGAGCGAAAACAACTGCACCTAACTCAAGATCATGAGTCATGTAGTTCTTCTCGTGAACCTTCAACTGTCTTTATGCGTAAGCTAAGACTTTGTTCCTTTGCATGAGAACATAGCCAAGACCTAATTTGGATGCATCATAGTATACGACAAAATCATCATTGCCCTCAGGTAAAGATAGAATAGGTGCATCGCAGAGTTTCTGTTTCAAGGTCTGGAAAGCTTCTTCATGTTTAGATCCCCATTCAAAGGGTTTATTCTTCTTCTGAGTTAGAGCAGTTAGAGGAACTCCAATCTTGGAGAAGTTTTCGATGAAGCGGCGGTAATAACCCGCAAGACCAAGAAATGAACGAACCTCGGTTGGAGTAGTAGGTGTATCCCAATCCTTAATCGCACTGATCTTGGAGGGATCTACATGAATACCTTGTCCGTTGACGATATGTCCCAAAAATTGAACTTCCTTAAGCCAAAATTCACACTCGGAGAATTTGGCAAAAAGTTGCTCTTTCTTCAGGAGTTCTAGAGTAAGACGAAGATGTTGCTCATGATCAGCTCGGGTCTTAGAATAAATCAAGATGTCATCAATGAAAATGATGATGAACTTATCCACATAAGGCTTACAAACCCTATTCATCAAGTCCATGAAAATAGCAGGAGGTTTAGTCAAACCGAATGGCATAACAGTGAACTCATAATGCCCATATCTTGTGCGGAATGCAGTCTTAGGAATATCTTCTTCAAGTACTCGAAGCTGATAATACCCAGAACGCAGATCAGTCTTTGAAAAACAAGTAGCACCCTGTAACTGATCAAAGAGATCATCAATGCGAGGTAGGGGATATCGATTCTTGATGGTAAGCTTGTTAAGCTCATGAAAATCGATGCACATCCTGAATGAGCCATCTTTCTTCTTAACAAAAAGAACGGGAGCACCCCAAGGTGAAAAACTAGGACGAATAAAACCTTTTTCAGAAAGCTCTTGAAGCTGCTTAGATAACTCTTGCATCTCAGAAGGTGCAAGATGATACGGAGACCTAGCGATAGGATTAGCACCAGGTACAAGATCAATACGAAACTCGACTTGGCGTGCTGGGGGTAAACAAGGTAATTCTTCAGGAAACACTTCAGGGTAATCCCGAACAACAGGGATATCTTGAATAGACTTACCTTTGCCTTTCTCCTCTACGACATGTGCCAAGAAAGCTACATAGTTCTTGTGCAAGTACTTTCGAGCTTGAGTACAAGACATGAGTTTGAGGCTACTAGCAGGTTTCTCACCACGAACCTCTAAGACCTTACCTGACGAAAGAGGTACACGAACAATCATCTCAAAACAAACTACCTCTGCGTGATACTTGGCTAACCAATCCATTCCCACTATAATGTCGAAACTTCCAAGTTGCATCGGTGTGAGGTCGATAGGAAAAAGATGGTTATTAAGGTTCAACTGGCAATTTCGAAGAACGGAATCAAGAACAATGGGTTCACCACTAGCTACCTCTACTGTCAAGGGCTTTCCTAGTTTCGTTCTAGACATGCGAAACAAGGGTTCAAAAGATAATGACACAAAACTCTTATCGGCACCTGAATCAAAAAGAACAGATGCAGGCTTATTGCTAACAAAGAACTTACCATTGACCACCTCGTTGTCTGCTCGCGCCTCGTTAGCATTCATATTAAAGACTCATCCACGAGCCTGGGCCTGGTTCGCATTGGCTAACCTCGGACACTTATTTATGTAGTGGGTCAGATCCCCACAATTGTAGCAAGAACAAGGAGGATAATGAGGTCGTGCAGCTTGAGCTTGTTGTTGAGCAGGTGGTTGAGCAGCTTGCTGAGCTGGGTTTCGTGCGGCTTGATTAGGAGCAAAACGACAAACATCAGCAAGATGACCCGATTTTCCACAATTAGCACAAAAACGACACTGAACTTGCGGTTGATGGTGACTATTGCATCTGTTGCATAATGGAGCCTTACCAGCATATTGTCTCTTTGCGGGTGGTTATGCAGGCTGGTTGGGAGCTGTCTGATTGTCCTGTGTGGTAATAGCGAAGTTCTGAGAAGCCTTGCGCTTCTTAGACCTCCTTGCAGACCCAACTTTCTTACCCTTCTTGTTCTCACCCTTCTCAGACGATTATTTCTTATCCTTGTCACCTTTCCTGTGTAGCTTACCCTTCCTGATTTGCAACTCAGTCAAAGTCACAGCTAACTCGATTGCCTGACGAACTGTGGTAGGGTTGCTACCAATGACGATATCTTGCACGGGATCAGGTAAACCATCGACATATCTTTCGATAGCTTTCTCGAGTGGGGTAACCATTGTGGGGAAAAGCAAAATCAATTCCTCATACTTGTCGGTGTAAGCCCGATGTTCACCACTATCCTGATTCAAATCATCAAACTCCCTTTCTAACGCCCTCTGCTCGTGACGGGGACAAAATTCCCTCATCATAAGAGCCCTAAGCCCTTCCCATGTTTGACCTAAAGCGACATTAGCACCACGATCCCTCATGACTCCATTCCACCAAGTGAGAGCTCTCTTTTGGAACACACTAGAAGCAAACTCGACCTTGCGATTATCAGGACACTGAACATGAAGAAAGGTACTCTCAATGCTCTCAAACCACTGTAGGAGCCCAGTTGCTCCCTCGGAACCACTAAACTTGAGCGGTTTAGCATAATTGAAACTTTTAAAGTTGCATGGAGCATTATGGTTATTGTTGGCTTGGTTAACTTGAGCAACGATGTTTGGGAGTACAACAACCATTTGCTGCGAAATGATTACTGCCAGTTCGGCATTAGGTATCTGATTGTCGCGTCGAGGAGGCATTCTAAAAGAGGAAACATGAGAGAAAACGAGTGAGATGATTAGATGAAAAAAATGAGATGATACAAATATCGACAAAAAGCATGGATGGTGGTCATTCGTTCGTTCCACGAAGCAAACAAACGACACACTATGACTAATCAAAGTAAATGGGTCAAAGTAATGTATCGCGAAGACATGCTTTAGCCTATAAGTGGACACTTACCCCAAGAGTTCCCAGGTAATAGTGACTGGTCCGATTATGTGGATTTGTACGAACACTCTAGCCTAGATAGAAAACCTGACATACAAGCATCCACCCTTCCAGATTGCACGTGTTCACATTATTTAGACCCAAAACTTTGACGAGATTTTGAAAGCTTAGAAGTCATTAAGCCAAAAGAATCATTCAAAAACGGATGATTGAATTTTCAAAATCACTTTGAAATTTTGGAGGGTTCAAAACCTTATAACAAATCGTCTAAGAATAGATGATTTCACTTTCAAAAATCATTTTGGAAAATTGTGTTCTTGTTTTGGTAATCACCTAAGGATAGGTGAAGTGCATGTTTTAAGATCTAAACACAAGACAACTTGTGTTAGGGTCCTAGAAAAGTTATAGTCTAGGTCAAAGCATTACTAATAACCTAATTCCCTATAACCATTGGCTCTGATACCAACTCTTCTATCACACCCCGACCGCGTAAAACAACAAATCACGACGGAAACATCGGGGAGTCGAGCAACAGAATTTATTGTTTCACAACCATGGTATTTAAAGTTTTATTTTATTTATAAAAAAAGGGGTTACATTGTCTTAAAACAGCAGAAACAAATAGTACATAACATAATTTAAACTAGTCTAGCTTCATTTTATGTCACTAAGGCACAGGTCCGCCTAAGTGTATCTTGATCATCCTATGCATCTGCTCCTAAAAATACATGTGAAAATAGGTACGTCAGCATAAAAATGCCTGTGAGATACATAGGTTTATTTATTTAGGATTCATGACTTGTAAGTTTAAAGAAGTGTTTACAAAAGTTGGTCATGAACCTTGTAAAATGTTTTCTTTTATAAATTATACAAAAAGTGATAAGAAATCAGTTGATATAAAAGAAGGATGCATAGATAAATAAATAAATAACCAAGTAAAAGGTGTTTGTATAAAATGTGTTGTTTGTAAAACAATGTTTTTGTAAAGATATGTTATTTGTGTAAAATGAAATATGTCTAAACTGAAATGGTTTAAATGACGCTACGATATGCAATATCATAAAAGCACTTATATATAGGAAGTACCAACGGCGTATCCACCATGCTTTTATCATATTACACACGCCTCGTTATTTAAATCACTTAAACAAACAAACCACCAACATGTCTTGTTTAAACTAAATGTTAAAATGTTTATGTGTAAACAATGTCAAATGTAATTCTTGTTCATGTATAGTCAAATGTTATGTATGGCAAATAAAAATGTCTATTTAAACCATATGTATAATGAACAAAACAATATATTTGAATAAATCAAAGTTTAAATCAAAAGTTATGTTTTGTAAAAATCAATGCATGCTTTACTGATACAAACATCTATGTGGTATTGTTAAAACACATACATTCAAGCCTTGCAACTGTGGCGACAAACCCTTAAACAAATTAAAGGTTTATCTAAATTATGTGTATCGGATTCAGTCATTCCATCCACCCAAACAAACCTAGGATTTCAGGAATGTGAGTTGTCAATTCCTATGGTACCACTAC
This sequence comes from Helianthus tuberosus, assembly GCA_030545235.1. Lineage (NCBI taxonomy): Eukaryota > Viridiplantae > Streptophyta > Magnoliopsida > Asterales > Asteraceae > Helianthus > Helianthus tuberosus. The sequence goes on along the minus strand of CM060371.1, from coordinate 100,208,524 downwards.
TTACTACCGAGCGGCATAGCTAATTTTAATGAACGTATATTTGTCCCGTTAAACAAACCAAATGTCATACCAAATGTGAGCATGTTATGTGAAAACAATGTACTAAGTATGCAAAAATGAGCATACATAGCATGAATATGATGTAAATCAATGTGTACATATGCTGAAATGAACATATGATACAAAATGTGATATATAAATCAATGTGCTAACATGTTAATAAAACATACATAGCAACAACATGGAAGAAATCATGTAATATATGTGTACTAATGAACATAGCAAGTATATGTTATAAAAGCATGAAAAACACGAAAGTAACAAGTAGGCATATGTGTTCCACCCCCAAACAGTTTGAAAATAGTAAAAGAGGGGTCTATGTACTCACTTGATATTGCTCAATAGTCTTTGAATAACAACCAAGCAATGCTAGAGAGATCACGGATTCAAACGGCACCTAATATAGGTAACTATGTTAATAAACCGGTCCTAAATCAGAAGATCGGATAGAATGAGGTTTCGTAAACCAAATGAGTATAGGTACTCATGTAATATGGTTTAACAAAGCCTATATTCTGAAATGGAACCTATCCTATGTGCTTACGACCCATTACGACCCATTTAGGTAACTTACGCTACTTTAACGCGTCGTTCGCGTAAAACACATTCGGACTGTCTAACTAGTCCTATGACAAGTATTATATGACTTAACATGTCTAATAATGTTGCCTAATCAGTTTAGATGTCAAAATTTAGGTTACATATGCTTAAAATGAATTTATGCGTAAAAATGGCATTTTGGTCATTTTCCTAAGGCATATAAACTACCTATCACACAATTAACTAAACATAGTGATTGTTGGTGCATGCGTCTGTCGACTTCGTCTTGTATCGAGTCTTGTACTTAGATTTGTTAGATCAGGGTACGTTGTACGAGAAAATAGGAGGTTTAGGGCTTGAATAGGCTAATTCTGCTTGAATGGACTAATTCCACTTGAAAGTGACATTGCCACTTTCAAACGAAATTAACTTTGTTAATTCCATTTGAAATGGCACATGACACATTCAAACGGAATCACATTGCCTTTAAATAGCTCCCAAATGAAATCAGTTGTAACTATTCCGGTCTGAGCCACGAAGTGCTGCCGAAGTGTCGTCTCGTTGTAATTTGTCATCAAATCAATAATATCGACAGTTAAAGTGTATATCTTGCTGAATAGACCTCAGTACGTCTGTTTCCGCCTTTCGTACTGAGCATAAACTCTTCTGAACGACTCGTTCGGGTCCGAAAACGATCCTACAAGTGGTATCATAGCTCGGGAAGAAGAGTTCTTACCAATTCAGCTGAAATTTCTGATTTCTACACCTTCTTTTTTCAAATTTAACAACTTTTCACGGTTAAAATTGGCTAAATTTCACACATTATGTGCGCATCAGTGTTTTAACAAAGCCTTGAGAATTTCAGACTTAAAATCGATAAAAAAAAATGGTAAAATAGGTAATTCCGTTTCAAAAACAGTTCGAGAATGATGACATCAACAGCATTTCAAACGGAATTAGCTCTTAATTCCGCTTGAAACTTGCTATTCCGCATCAAAGGTGTAATTCTACTTGAGTGATTCCGTTTGAAATCATTTATTTCACTTCAACTTGTAATTCCGTTTGAAAGGAGTGTTAATTCAAACGAAATTAGTGATTCTGTTTGAAAGGGGCGTTAGTTCAAACGAAATTAGGTATTCCATTTGAAAGGTGATCTCGTTTGAAAGTGTTTGATTCTGTTTGAACAGGGTGATCTCGTTTGAAGTGGGATTTCGTTTGAGAGTGTAATCTCGTTTGAAAACTGTATTTGAACATTTCTTGAAAACCGAATCATGGAAGAGGAATTTTACAACGTATTCGCTACACCGGTTACCCCGATTACTCTTGCACAGAACACAATGCTAGAAAATGAAACGGGTATGATGCAAAAACCGCCTAAACTCATGAACATTGAGGAGTATAAAGGTTGGGAAGGACATTTTGAAAACTGGGTACAAGCAAATTACTTGGATGCTTGGGAATGTGTTGAGACGAAATATGTTAGACCGATGACTGATGATGAGGAGATTATTGCTATTAAAGATCTGAGTGCTGAAGATAGAAAGAAATACAAAGATGAGAAAATGATGCTAAGTCTACTACAACAAGCTGTGAAAGAAGATATCTTGGTTTTATTGCAACACAATGGAACTTCTTATTCAATATGGAAAGCATTAAGATCGAAGTTTGTTGGAAGCCAAGAGATGGTCACAAACAAAAAGTCACTTTTGAAGAAAGAATTTGATCTATTTCGTGGTTTGAGAACTGAAAGCACCAAGCAGATTATTGAAAGATACTGCAATTTGTTAGCCAACATGAAGAGATTGAGCATCAACAAAGAGAATGAAGAGTTGATCGAAAAACTGGCTGATGCATTGCCATATGAGACTTGGGGCACATATCTCATGATGTTGAGAAACAAGAAAGGTTTTAGCAGTCTGACATTGAGCAAGTTCATTGAAAAAATTGAAGCTCAGGAGATGGAACAGAGAAAGATCTCAAGAATGAAAGATTTTGATGGTGAACAAGACATTGGACTTTATTACAAAGCAGGGTTGAATGACAAAACTACCAACATGTCACCAAAGGTTGAGACTGCATTCAATGCAAAGAGTTCATCAGGAAGTTCATCCAAAGGATCAAACAACAACACAAGTTTTTCATCATATCCATCTTTTAATCCGAACATTTCAGCAACCAAGAATGGCAGAAAGCTACAATGCAACATTGTATTGAATCTTGAGAATGATCAGGATTATTCAGAAGAAGTTGCGAAAAGTCACATGTCTTTGTTGGGAACCGTGTTGGAGTCGTATGGAAGTTTTGTGGCAGGTCGGATCGGGAATCCAATGCTTACAAAAGAGGATTATGATCAGATCGATGCTGAGGAAATGGAGTTAATGGATATAAAATGGTGTTTTGCTAGTGTGTTGAGACGAGCTGAGAAATTCAAACAGATCACATGAAGAGATGACTTCCGTGATGCATGTGTTTCTAATTTAGGTTTTGATAAATCTAAAGTCACTTGTTTTCGTTGCAGGGAAAAAGGACACTTCAAGAGGGAGTGCACAAATCGCAAAGCAAGTGGAGCTCAAAATCCGTTCAACAACAATGATTACTACCGGAAGGCCATTTATCATCAAGTTACTCAACAACAACAACAACAAGAACCACAAGTGGCACATGGTAGAAAAGTAATAGAGGAGTCTTCAAAGAGAGCATGTTTGGTGAATCAAGAAGATTTCAGTTGGGACAAATATATTTCAGCCGACAACAAAGCATGTCTGATAAACCAAGATGATGAAAAGTTACCAGAAGGCTTTAGCTGGGCAAATTTCAATTTGGATGATTATGAACCAAACAAAACTTCAAATCACAAATCTTATGTTGCTCGAATTGATGAAGATAGTGATGATGATAGTGAGTATTATGCAAAACGAATGGCAGCTCATTTGAAAATGATGGCAGAAAGTGATAGTGAAGATGAAAAAGCTAAAAAGAAAAAGAAAAAGGTCAAAACACCAGTCAGCAGTGATAATGAGGAAGTTCCCGTGATAAGGAAAAAGATGAAGAACATTCCAGAGTTCAAAGTCGAAGCAGAAGCTAATGCACAAAAGATTCCTTTGACATGTGAAAACTATGAAGTAGTAAAGAAGCAGAATAGTACTTTGATTCACAACATGAACCGATTGAAAGAGTCTTATGATGTTCTGAACAAAGCCATGAATCAATACAATCTAACAAACAGTGAACAAGCAACAGCCATGAAAACACTTCAAGGAGCTCTTATGATAAAGCAGAAAAGTGTTAACAGTTACATTGAAAAATGTGTTGTGCTTAAGCAGAAATTGGAAACACAAAGGATTGAAACAGAAAGAGTTAATCGTTTGTTAAAAAGTTAGTCATGTACTTCTTATGTCATTGACAGGATTTATCCTACTGTGGAAGGCATGAAAGCTTTTGAAGATGATGAAGTAACTGAAGAACAAAAGGTATCTGAAGAAAAGACTTCTAAGAAGAAGAAAGAAAAGAAGAAGGATACTGAAGTAAAAACATATGGTAAGAAACAGAGTGTCAGTTACAACAAGTGTCCACCCCCGCTTGAAAATGGATATTCTCCGAGAAATCCAAATTCAGAAAGAGTCGAAAAGGAAACAAATTTACAGTGGGAGTCGGAGTCTTCAGTTAACTTGCCAGAAAATATTGATATTACATTTACATCGTCTGACACTGATCAACAATCTCAATTGATGAAGAAAGTAGTGGATCATGTGTTAGATAACGATGAAACAGAGGAGTCAAAGTCGGAGTCTATGTCAGAGTCAAAGTCTGAGTCCAGCACTCCGAGTCAAACCGTCAAACAGGGCGAAAGAGTTTACAATAAAGAATTCTTGTTATCAAAATCTAATTTGAATGATGAAACATTTAAAGTGGCTTATACTTTGAATGATTCTGACAAATTATATTCTGATGAGGAATTTCCAGTAATAGGTGTCAAACCTGACATGATCAAAAAGGTTTTCAAACTAACAGAAATTAATATTTCTGAAATAAAAGATGTAAATCTTTCTGAAAAACCTAAAAAATACATCTCAAGAGTTCAACAAATAGAAAACAAGAAAAAGGGTTACAGTTCTGGTTCTGGTTATCGAAAGAAACCAAACCATAATGGTAATTTCAAAAAGAAAGGATTGGGTTTTATTCCACCAGAAAATTATAAAAATGAAAAATATGTTCGAGATTTTAAATCAAAAATGATATTTGTTTCAGGTACATCTTCTGAAGAAGAGAAAGAAAATCTATTCAGAAATCAGTCAAACAAAGAATTCCTTGCGAAGAAGCAAGAAGAAATAGAGAAGATGGTTGATCAAAAGAAGAAGGAAACTCGAACCTGTTTTAAATGTGGAAAAAGTGGTCATATTGCTATGAACTGAAAGATAAAGAGGTTGAGTTTGAACTACCAATTGAGAGAACTAAACTTTTCAAAAATTCAAAATTTGAAATTGGTGAATGTTCGACCAGGTTTTACAAGAGAAGGGCTAATCTTGACAACCAAAAATGGGTTGTTAAGAAATCTGACGTTAGTTCTAGCAATGATTCTGATTCGTCAAAATCAGAGGAGCTATCTTCTGGCGATGAATCTGATTCCATAAAGTCAGAAGAGCCACAAATTGGGGTTAAAGGTGAAAATTCAGTTCCTCCAATGGATGATGTCAATTTTCCACCATTGAAGGCTGAAAATTTTAAACAAAAAGTTGGTAAAATTGAGATTTCAAATCAATTTTTCTCTGAAAAGAAGGAATTTGATGTTGAAAAGGATTTTAATTCCAAAGTGAAACATATTTTTGGAAAAATGGTTAATAGAAAGGTAAAGGGAGTAAAAGAATTTTATGAGAAAAAATTGAAGAAACCAGGTAAGTGTGTTTCGTCCCAAGTTTGTGACTGGGATGGAACCTATTATGAACAGTAAAAATCTGGACTTGTCGGAGCTCCCAGGTTGGTAAGAGTGGAGCAGGAATCGGCATCTTTCGGCTTACAAATGGTTAATCAAGGTCATTAGGTTGAACTTGATTGGACTATTCTTACAAGTGGTTAAAAAATATATGGGGTTCATTTCATTGAGAAGAGGAATGAAACAAAGTGATGATCTTACCCCTAACCTACAAGTGGTAAAATCAATCAACAAAACTTATTTTCCGGAAAACCATTTGATTAAAACAAACTTAAGTGTTTTGAAATCACAATGGGAAAATAGTTTGTTGTAAGGGGGAGTTCTGATTGTTTATGCCAAGTGGATGGCGAATTGAAGCAATTCGATATCAGTTGTCATTTTATTTGTATAGTTTGTTTTCAAACTTTCTTAAAATATGTTTGAATTTTAGGGGGGGTAATATTTTCAGAAAAACCAAAAACATTTAAAAACGACAAAAATATGATAAAATACAAAATGAGTTTTGGTGTCAAAAAGAGGAAATGATAGTAAATCAGTGGACAGTTACAGTATGCTAAAGAAATGTAATATTTAAATAGAGTTAAACGGTCTCACTGATGATATACAGATAGGTTTTTACACATTTAGTAAGCTTTTTCGGGATATAAACTTAAATTCAAACTTGCTTATTTCGTGGGGAACACTACTTGGATATATAGGTAACCCCTGAAATTTTGTTTGACGGATCCCTCTTTCTGAGATACTAGGTCTTTATGCTCAGTGATATCTGGGGTATTATCCCAGGACATCTGATTTTGCGGAAGCAATGGCCTAGTCCTCGGAGAATACTTTACGCTTGCTTGAAATAAAAGCCTGCCCTCAGCATAAAAAATGATGAAACATTGAAAAAAATGCTAATCATGTGCTGTTGTAAAAAAGATCCTCTAAAGGGGACCCACCAAAAGTCGAAGCCGTCATCTCTCTGCTGAACGGAAGTTCTAACCTGAGCTCTCACGGTCTTCGCATTTAAACCCTTACAGATATCATCTGTGGTATACTCACCTGTAAGACTGAATATTGGGATCTGGATACGGGAGTATATTCAAGAGGTGGGACACATGAATGAGTTTAAGTCCTTAATACACCTAATTCATATCCTGAATCAGTTGAAATTTGTGTGAAAATTTAAGTGGATCAGTATATCGGCAATCTAAGTGAATTGTTTAATTCTTAATGTGTAACTAAGCTCAACGGTACTTGTGACTTGTCAAAAACTGATATGATCCTCTTACACAAACTCACAAAAATATTGTCTGTAAATATTTTTTTTATTGCATTTCGTTTCATTCAAAAATCCAAAAAGATTTTAGTGTGTTTTAGCATAAATTTTGAAAAATACAAAAAGATTTTCGACAACTGATGTTGGAGAGCTGATTTTCAAAATTCCAAGTGCTAAACATGATGAACAAAAGGTTTGGGAAAATGTGTTTGAAATGAAAAATTGTTTGAAAAGAAAATTGATATTCCTGCGAGTGGTTCATCAGAAATTATAAATGATAAATCATTTTGAGAATTGATTTTGCAAGTGATAAGTAGAGTATAAATTTGTAAAATTTTAAATTTGTGAAATTTATTTTTGGGTAGAGTTTTGTGTAGGAAAAGTAGAGCCAGCTACAGATCTTGGGATAATCAGATAAAAGCCAGGTTTCGATTCAGAGCAGGATGTGAGCCAGGTTGTGATTCTTGAACCTGTGAAAGCCAGACTACGATCCCAGCTTACTGAGAGGGGGAGTCTGAATGACAAAGAGCCAGGTTCTGATCCTGAGAGTCTGTTGGTGCTGATAAAGAGTAGAGAGAAGATTTGAGGATGCTTTACAGTGTCAGATACTTCAAAAGAGAAGCCCGAAGACTGATAAAGACTGAAGATGTTGAAGACTCGACACTTAAGACTCGTCAACATTCGAGGGGGAGTCTGTTGGTGCATGCGTCTGTCGACTTCGTCTTGTATCGAGTCTTGTACTTAGAGTTGTTATATCAGGGTACGTTGTACGAGAAAATAGGAGGTTTAGGGCTTGAATGGGCTAATTCCGCTTGAATGGACTAATTCCACTTGAAAGTGACATTGCCACTTTCAAACGAAATTAACTTTGTTAATTCCGTTTGAAATGGCACATGACACATTCAAACGGAATCACATAGCCTTTAAATAGCTCCCAAACGAAATCAGTTGTAACTATTCCGGTCTGAGCCACGAAGTGCTGCCGAAGTGTCGTCTCGTTGTAATTTTTCATCAAATCAATAATATCGACAGTTAAAGTGTATATCTTGCTTAATTGACCTCAGTACGTCTGTTTCCGCCTTTCGTACTAAGCATAAACTCTTCTGAACAACTCGTTCAGGTCCGAAAACGATCCTACAGTGACCACAAGGTATAACCTCGGAAGGTTATTCCCTATACAACTATGGTCACAAAATATGTTTGGTCGGATCCTAATGATCGACCAAACGGGTCGGGTTTGAAAGTCTAAGCGGTTGTTTAGACCGCTTATCTTACGACCCTATATAAGCACTAAACTAAAAGTGACGAGTTAAACATGTTAAAACATGTTTAACGAAGTTTGAAAACAAGTTTGATATCAAAACAAAGAGTTTTGATACCCAAGAATAGTTTGGTTGCGAAATACGCATAAACGCGTATTTTGACCGAAACTATGACTCGTCACTATGCCTAAATAACGTGGTAATCAGTAGGTATAGTCACAAAGGACTATAACCATCGTGATTACACTCACGTTGCGAAGTTCAAACGAACTTCGTGTTGACCATTGACTGGTCAAAGCAGAAAGTCAAACACTGTTTGACTTTCGTGCTTAAAAACGCATAAAAGCATGAAAGAAACTTACAAGAGGTCCAAGAAATGGAGATTTGATTCAAGTTGCTCAGGTATGAAGTGTGGAAACTCCAACTTAGAGCCGAAATGAATCAAGTGTGAGGATGCAAGTGAATTCAAGGTGGGTATTTATAGGATTTCCACAACCGTTAGGATCGTTCCTCGATTTACGAGCTTCAATCTTAACCATCCAAGTGTTACCCACTGAAATACAATACTATGGGTGCCCAAAACAAGCTCATGGAGTTGAAAAACCATGAACCAAAGCCAGAAACCAGCTGCTGATTGTAGAAAACTGGTTTTTGCAGGTCTGCGGGTCTCTCGCGGGCTGCGTAGACTTTCACTAAGTCTTACGCGCCCCTCCTAAGCCTAACTTTGACAGAATGTCAAGTTTAGTCCCTGCAGGCCTGAAACTTGGTTTTCGATGCATTTTTTACACGTTTAAGCCCTGTTAGCCCCATTTCAAGGCTCTATAATGAAGTTAAAGTATAGTGAACTTAAAATATGCTCAAAAATATCTTGGATGTCGGTTTGTTTGGTCGTACGGTTGCGTTGTTCGGTTAATAACGACGAAACACGAACGGACGCGAAAGACGATCCAAATTACGCAACGAATGGAATTTTATCATGCTAATTGTGACAACTGTGTTCTGTAAGCATCGTATAATGTAAAACAATGTTGGTTATCAATAAAACAATATGCTTTGGTGTTATTATATGTGTTATTGTGTTTAATGATTTTACAATTTGATTCGATTCCGATTACAAGCTTTAAATCACTTTCTGGAAAGTTATACGCAAACTGGTGCATAAACGCAGTCAGTTTAACGCGATGTACACTCCGGAATTGTGACGTAAGCTAAACATACCCCAAATATCCTTTACATAACTTAAAAATAAGTTTCGAATGATTCGGTATGGCGAAAACATGTTTATTTGAACTAAAGAACTAATTACGACAAAACTGTGAAACGAACATTGGTGACCATCCGGATAATATTTAAATCCCACAAATATTCTGTTATGATTAAAATCTTATTTTAATCAGGTTCGTGTTGAAAAATAAATTAAACGCTTAAAACATTAATTTTCAAGTTTAAGCGCGTACCGCGTGTTTCTGCTTAATACAGCGCTTCTACGGCAAAGCACAGCCAACGTAGCCAAATCTCGACAACTAAAATTTATTTCAGTAATATTTTGGCGAGTTTATTTTTATAGAATAATAAAAATAATTTAGAACGCCATAAATCGGGATTTGAACGCTAGATAAAATACCCGGTACATAATTAAACACTTTAACGGAATGGTGTTTAACCGAACAACCGGACTTTACCCAGAACACAAAAATATTGTCAAACACATTGTTTTTATTTTTCTAAGCTAGTTAGGGTCCCCGAACACCCTAACACACTGCATATTATATAACACACCATAAACCACTAATTATTCTAACTATTCTCTAACTAGAACTTGTAACTAGACAATTGAAACTCAACCAAGCATACCCCCCCCCCCCCAACCGGTTATGGATCTAGTAGGACACTCTTGATTTTCCTTGAATTAAAAATGAGATTGTGTTTAGTATCTTGAAGACACATGGACTAATGGTTAAAGCAATGTTGGGAAATTGTTTATAAAATCCACTAGACACAACTTCATTCCATCATCTTCATCCTCATCAAACAACACCCAACTTCTCTCCTCCTTCTTCCCTTGCATTCGGCAGCCACCCCACACCACCATACACCCACCATCAAGTCGCTTTCTAGCCATTTTCCATCCATACAAAGGTGCAAGAGGTTCAACAACTAAGCTTGGTGTGTTCGGAAGCTCAAGGACCTCTCTAGTTTTCTTTTATCCACCACTTTTCTACACTCGGACTCCCCTAGCCTTGTGCTAGTGGTAAGCACTTAGATCCTTGCATTTTACATGATTGTTGAGTGGTTAATGATGTTTAAAGATCAAAAAGTTAGAAAGTCTAAAGAACTTAAACAAGTCTTGAACATTAACTAACACATGATAAAGTAGTGTTAAAATGATGATGGAATATGTTAATGCATGATAAATCTGAAATATATAGGTGATAATCTGCTGTAAGTATTGTTGTGATCGCTAAACATGTTAACGGAATCAATCGAACACACTTTATAATGTTAAAAGACTGAAAACAGCTTGCTGATCTCCATTTCCAGCCGCCTTTAACTGGCTGTAACCAGACCGTAACTTAATGAAAAATGTATTTTATTAAGTCTATAATGTGTTATTATAAAATACGGTTCTAATGACACCGGAATCATAATTTTTGGACTCCGTTTACTATTTTTAAAGTGTCTTTTCGTAACAGCAGCTAGAGCTGAATTTTTGCTGCTGAAAATATGCGCCCTGTTTTCAGTCATAACTCGAATTCTGTATAGGGTTAGATTTTGAGATTTATACTGTAGATGGTCACTGTTGTCTCCGTGACCCTCCAACTAGACTTACATCAAACGGACTTACGATTAATTTTTAGTGAATTATTCCGTAGACTGCGATCAGAAAGTAACAAATCTGATTGCAGTCCGGAAAATGAATTTTTATAAAATATTGGTAATGAACTAGACCCCGATATTTTTACACAATGATATTTGGAACATTTAAGACGTTTTGTAAAAATTTGGGAATTTTTGGAATAAGTTAACTATTTTATTTAAATATCCAAAAACAGTCCAGTTTCATATATTAAAACAGAAATGACATAAGTAGTAATTGCATGCCAAAGTGTGGGTTTTTTATTATTAAAATCATTCTTATTTAATTTAGGGCAGATAAACAATTTGAGGGATTGTGTTAACAATTAAAAACGCACCCGAAGGTGAGTACATAGATCCCCTCTTTTACTGTTTTCGATTGTTTTGGGGTGATTCATATGTATCAAAATGATTTCGATGTTTTAACGATGGTTTCAAAACGAGTAAGATGGTTTATACCAAACTAATAACGATTTCGATAATGCGAACAAGCTTGTTAGTTGTAATTACATAACGAATGACATTCATTAATTTCGTCCAAACTGACCAGTATTAGGTTATGGTACCATAGGATCCGACAAATCCCGTTATCAGACCGGACCCATGGTTATGTGTGGGTTAGGTGGGTAACGACCGAATCTGATGATTGTTAACTTACCCTTTGGAGGTTTGTTAATGCGAAAACGAGTTGAACAATAGACGAGTCACACAGGTTTGAATGTTATTAGCGAGACGACCAAAAGTAGTTCACGATCTGAAACGAGAATGATTTAAACGACTAAAGCGATGTTTAACGAATTAAACGACTTGGGTAAACAATTGGAAGCGATGTCACACAAACGAGGTTTTCGAAACGATATAAACTATACGATTTTTATTACGATAATGATTTACGATTTGGTTTACGAAAACAAATGTTTTGGGTTAAGATTCATGGCTTCGAGGTTTAAAAATTATAACCAAACCATTTTGATTTGGTTATTCTTTTTACGATACAAACATTTTATAAAACAAGGTTTTCTAATGACAATTAACGAAGTTGCACAATTTATACCAACGTATAAACGAGCCATGAATCTGACACTCTCACAAAACCTATGTACTCGGCAGCATTTCTTTGCTGACTTTGTTTTCACATATGTTTCAGGTGTTGTTGAATGATGTTGATTGCTAGGATGCATACTCACATAGGACTGGACGAGGCCTTAGTAACTTAATAAACTTGTTTATTTAGATTTCCAGACGATGTAAATATTTAATGTTTAATAAAACGAAACTTCAAATTTCCGTGTGTTTTGAAACAATGATTCTGTTACAACACTCCCCGACAATTCCGCCGCGATTTGTTGTTTTACGCAGTCGGGGTGTGACACTAATCACTAAAATAAAATATTTTAATGATTAAAAAAAATTTTGGATGTCCGGATATATTCAAAACGTAAGATATGCGCGAAAATGCAAACTTATGCACTTTTTGACGCTTTTAGTCCCTGATTGACCAAAAAGTTTGTTTTAGCACACCGAACCTCTCAAAGCCTATTTCTAAGCTATATAAAGGATATGTATGGTATGTTTAACTTATGATCAAGTTCCGGAATGTTCGTTATCACACGAATCGGTATACTTTCGCAGTTTGACGTAAATAGTCCCTACGATCGAATAAACTTGATTTTGCCATACCAAAGCCTTCAAAACTTATTTCTAAGTTATGTAAAGGTTATTTAAGGTATTATAAGCATATGTTGATATTCCAGAGTGTTTGTCATGTTAAACTGATTACGTTTACGCATCAGTTTGCGTATAACTTTCCAGAAAGCGATATAGAGTTTGAAAGCGAACAAAAATCAAAACATGCAAAATGTCAAACATAAATAAACAAACAATGGGATCAAATAACATCGTTTTATTGATAATTGAACTGTGTAAGGTTTATACAATGATTACAAGCACATATGTCATAGATTGCCCTCCGATCGCACATCTACACCGCCTTTCTCACCCTCTCACCTATAAATAGCACCTGTCACATCACTGTTCATGTGATGTGACAGCTCTCGTTCGACCAGCAAGCTTTTGGCCCTATTTCTCTTGATTCCTCGCGATTCTTGTAAGTTCTCGACTCAAATCTTGTACATTCTTGATCTACACACACTTCTTCATCATTTTCACCATCAAATCTGAACTTTTCACCATGAAATCGGCTGATTTGGGATGTTCTAGGGTGATTTCATCATGGGTTCTCATGAACTTCAAAGTGTGGCCTCATTCCACCAAGGACAACTCAGATCTTAGAGATTTCAACATGTTTAAACACTGATTTCACCTAAATCTAAACATTTTCTAACCGATTTAAGCTTCTTTCAACCCTTTTACACTCTTGCACTCAAAAACAATAGAATCGGAGCTCATTCAGGCCTTCCACTCATTCTCTAGTGAAGTTTCGGTCTAAGAACTGATTCCTATCGACGAGATAACCGACTTAGAGGCTTGAACATGAACAACCATCAAGAAAAGTTAACTGATCGAACCGGGTGATTCCCATCTGATCGGATGACTTGGACTTGGTGGGGTTTCCATTGCTTAACACGTTGTCATACCGTCTCGGTTAAACCGCAAACTTTTCATACTTAATAGAATTATGAAAGTTTCAAACGATCAGGTCGCTGAACGGACTACCGTCCGATCCGATTGCCATCCGATCGAACGACAATCCGATCGAATGACTTGTGGACTTTCAACACTTAAACAAAATTTCAAAACATAACAGTTTCCAACGAATAGTCATCCGATCGGATGACCATCCGATCGAATGACTGTTCTATCAGGAGACTTGAAACTTGAGAAATATTTCACCTGGAATGGATTGCCATCCGGTCGAACGACCATCAGACCGGATGACCGTTCGATCGAACGACCTTGAAAGGTAGAGATGTTTCTCCGTTTTTAAAATGCTACAACAAAAACTTCAAAGTCACATCATACACAAACACATCCATCCCAAACGAATGACAATCCGACCGAATGGCCATCCGATCGGTAGACCCTTCGTCACTCACTTCCCACTCCACACCGTTTAACGCACTGTTCATCGCTTATGCTATCGTTCTGTATTCAGGCTAACTTTCCAGCGCTCCCTTCAATCCAATCCAAGGCTGTGTTATTCATTTAACACAATCTGTGAGTATACTCGAACCCTTTTTGCTTTACGCACTTTTGGGTGTTACATACGTTACTTATTCAAATCACAATCAACACACAACGCAAACACTTTTATGCGCTGACCGTTATTGCATGTTATACGTGTTACTCGATGAATGCTTGTATGTTATGTTTACACAGTGATTGTTGTCTGACACCTTAGCAACGATAGTACTATAGTTTGGACTCAGCACCTGTCGTGGACAGTGGTTGTTAAGGGCTTTACTTCACGTGTCATAGTGGTGATATGTGTTGCGCATTCTACAACTCGCAGTCACGTCTGTGCATATTTCATTGTCGATAACCTACTAGCTTCATTTTGCTACATGTTACATGTTGGTTATGCGTAAACCGATTTCGCTATCTATTATACTATTAAACTTGTGTGCTCACATTTACACTATGTGTATTGACCTCTATTTTAACGTATGTGACAGGTGTTTAGGATGTTGTGCTTGCTAGCTTTTGTGGAATCAAGTTAGGAAGAGTCTAGAAACAAAACATTTAATATTTGAGTTGTCGAAACTATGATTTGCCTTGAGATATCTATGTCTGTAATAACTGCTTTATTTGATAAGTTATGGTATAGGACATAATGTTAATTATCCGGTAATTTAGTTGTTATGGATTTCTCCTGGACAATCTGTTTCGCTCAGTGCCTCACCCGATGTTTCCGTCATCGGTTGGGGTGTGACATAGAGAGTCTTAGTTATAAATTCAAAACTTAGAGAGTCTAGTTTAGGGTTTGATTTTAGTTAATTTAATTAGACCACTTTTAGCACATCAGTGGTCAGCAAAGCTCCCACACTCTAGTGACAGGAAAGCCTAGAACTAATGATCTTCAGTTTCAAGCACTCCATATAAGTCTAGTGCTCCACCCAGCGCTTGCACGCGGAAGCAACACTAGACATGGGGACTTGTAGAGGTATGGTATTGGATCCGACTCAAACGACTGATCATTTTGTTTATCACATTTTATTATGTTATTTATTATTGTGTACTAACCCGTAAAGCCTGGCGCGATGTAGTTTACACTACACTAGGTTATGGGCTTGTAGAGAGAACACCTAACTTTAGCCCATTGAGATCGGGTTGCACATGCCTCGTATATAAGAATAAAAACGGAGGTCTTCACCTCATTATTAAAAAAAACATAGGACAAACACACTTTTTTGTAGCTAGAAACATGGTTTCTTCCTCTACAGCCATTTATACATCTCCATTTTTCTCCTTTCTCAATGTGTGGTTTTCAATCTTTTAGAGAGAGGTTCAAATCACCCAGATAGTGATTCCGTGTTCGTTCAATATTTCAATAGTTTGCGTATGTGTACAAATTGCCCAGAAATTAGGTACATTACCAAAATATTGCGTCACATAAAAATGTGTTCTCTCCACGTGTTAAAGTGTAAATCAATAAATTGACATTAAAACAAACGTATATCCTACTTCCATAGAAAAGAGAATAATATCCTTGAATTATGATAGAGAAATATTTTTGCAATATAAATATCAACATATGTATCAGATTTTCCACTTGCATTTGAAGAATTATCTTTAAACAAAATGGTGGAAACAAATGTATTCCCGTTCATTCTCTTGTTAATATTCACTCTTGTTGTATTTATCTTCAAAAAAAGAAGCAAATCAAACCTACCCCCAAGCCCTCCATCACTTCCTATTCTCGGCCATCTCCACCTGCTTAACAAACCCCTCCATGAAACCCTACTTAACCTCTCTCACAAGTATGGTCCAGTGATGTTCCTCCGGTTCGGTGTCCGCCCAGCAGTCGTTATCACCTCTCCGTCCGCGGTTGAAGAATGCTTTACCAAAACAAACGACATCGTGTTAGCCAATCGACCACTAACCCCATCCTTTAAACACTTCAACTATAACTACACGGCCATGGGTGCCGCCCCGTATGGTGACCTTTGGCGTGCTCTACGTCGAGTGTCTGTTTCCGAGCTCTTATCCACCTCCCGTCTCGATGCCACCGCGCATTTGCGTGAACATGAGGTCAAACTTATGTGTAGACATATTATCAAACAATCTTCACATGAAGTAGATCTCAAGTCTTGGTTTAGAGACCTTTTGAATAACATAACAACAATGGCCATTATAGGGAAGAGGTATTATGGAGATGATGTTAATGTTGGCGATTTAAAAGAAGCGTTGGCGTATCGCGACATGGTAGAAGGGATGTTCAAGCTGATACGTACGCCGAATGTTGGAGATTTTCTGCCGGTTTTAGGGTGGTTTGGTGTTGGGGGTGTTGAGAAGAAGTTGATTAGTTTTATGAAGATAATAGATAAGTTTCTTGAAGAGGTTATAGAAGAACGTCGTCGTATAGGGAGTGGTGAGTCGGGGATCATGGTGGATAAATTGCTCGCTTTACAGCAAGAAGAACCTGAGCTTTATACCGATGAAATCATTAAAGGCCTTATACTGGTAAAACTATATTTCTTACCTGTTTTATATAATTAATAGTTAATAGTTAACGGGTTTGGTTTGGTTTAGTTTAAAAATTTTAACCAAATGGCATCATAGTAGTAAACATTGGTGGACCTACACTCAAGTGTGTGGGGGCGACCCCACCCCCAGTAAAAAACTATTAGTGTGTTTTTAGGTAAAAATCTCGATCGCCTCCCTTAAAAGTTTGGTTAAGTTTTCCGATCACCCCAATCCCTCTTGTTGGGTCCGCCACTCCTCGTAAACTATATCCATTTGCAGTTTTGTAATTATTCTTAATCCAAAGAAAACTAACGCTCTAATACCAACAAAATTATCTTTTTTTTGAAAAGTGAACTTCATTAAAACCAACCAAAACCGACAACTATCACCAAGGCGGAGATAGAAGCCGAAAACCAAAACAATAGTTCAAATTACGTTACATTATTAAGACAAATCAATTCTTCTAAAACTATTCCAAGTGTAAGTTAAATTATCAAGGAATGAAACAGTCGAATAATAATACCTTCATGTAACTTAAACTTAAATCCGAAAGTGACTTCAAAAAGGATTTTACATAATTTAAAGAACAAAAACATTACATAACTAAAAAAAACGAAACTAAAAAAACAAACGAAATAAACAAAAAAAGGATTTCATAATTAAAATAAAACGTTAAACCTAATCATAATTAAACAAAAAATCTAATTGTCTGTCATGCCGAAACGTGTTTGAAGTCACGGTTGTAGGCGTGCCTGTAGTTGATGAGGGTGACTTGTATGATGTCGTCTTCCAGAAGGTCACCACCCTCATTTCCACCACGTTGTGCAATGAAATTGTTGGAATCGTTGCCATTTTCTTGGAAATTTTTCATGTGAAACTGTAAAAGTTGAGAGGAATTTTGATGAAGTGAGAGAGTTTGTAAAAAAATGGTAGAAGAGGTTGTTTATATAAGGGAAGTTATTTAATTTTAAAAAGTAAAAAAAAAAATTAGACTTACTGTTGACACACAACAACTACCGCCCATGTCCGCTAAGAACGTACCACATCGCCCCACATATGTTTTCCACACCAGTGGAAATCCAACCACCTCAACCTAGGGGTGTTCAGAATTCGAATTCGAAAAATTCGAAATTCGACTCAATTCGAATTCGATTAAAAATGTTCGAATTCGAGTTGATTCGTATTCGAGTCAAGTAATCGAATTAGAATCGAATACGAATTTATGATTTTGAATTCGATTCGATTCGAAATTCGAATTCAACTTATATATAATTTTTTGATATATGTGTATACACACACAAACATATATGCACACATATAACTTCTAAACTTTGCCAAAATATGAACTACCTCCATAAGTGATAAATTTATTATTCATAACATTACCAAACCTACTCACAAATAGTCCATGCTACTTAAAATTCTTACCTAACTTAAATCGCTACTAGTAACCAACCCATCTTCTAATTTTTGTTGTTTTGACTTATTGATAGTTAATTAATTTTGCAGATTATTATATTTTATGTTGAATATAATTAGTTTGTAGTATTTTAAAAAATAAAAGTAAAATAATTTATTGTTTAGGGTGAATTTGAATTAAATCGAATTTATTCGAATTCGGTTCGATTCGATTCGAATTCGAGTTTCAAATATTAATCGAATCGAATACGAATTCAGGTAAAAATAATAAAAATTCGAAAAATTCGATTCGAATAATTCGAAAATTCGTTATTCGATTCGATGAACACCCCTACCTCAACCCCATGCCGCCCTCTACGCCGATGACGGACCGATGTACACGGTGTGAAGAGGCCTCAACGTCATGTTCTCACCCCTACTGCCCTACACCATATGGTGTAATCAAACCTACTTTCATACGTGTCAGATGATGACTGTGTCGTAACAGGTCAACTCAAGCTAGTCTAGCTTGCTTGTATGAATGTGAACACTGATTGTTAAATAAATTAGTAATTTATATTTTTGTAAAAATTAATATGTTTAAGATGACCAGGTGACGCATTTAATTTTACTATTTTCATTGATTTTTCATATTATAACTAGGGGTTTTCCTCGCGCGCGTTGCGCCGCGCTTCATGTTTTTTGTCAATGATTTAACAATAAAACTACATAATTTCGTAAAGACTACCTTTCTCTCCTCTTTTGCGAACTCTTTATTTGCTCCTTGTAATGGTTCTCAATATGCTTCCTAGCAACACTAACCTTTCGCTTTGTCATATTTGACACTTCTTCCGAAATTGAGTCATTTTCAGTGCCATTCATTGAGTCCTTCTTTACAACCAATCGATTAATCTTCTGCCTGCGTGTTGCGGTGGGATACTGCCTGGTCTTAACCAAAATCTATACCCTGAGTTGTATCAAAGTCGTTAACTAAATATATACCCTGAGGTTAAAAACTTTGTTTTGAAACTGCTAGCTTTTCAGGGGATTGTGGGTAAATTTAACTTGGTGAAAATCTCTTATTTAATCTAGACCAACTTTTGGTGACAGAAGTCAAATACAAATACATACTAAACTTTTTCTTATAGGAAATAGCAATCATAATATTTGAACTTTTCAACAATACAAACAAAGACCATGTTGGTATGTGCTCGTTTAAAAAACTTTACTCGTTTAATTGCTATGCCATCAAGGACATCAGAAAATCAATTTTAAAAGGAGCAAACGTACCTGGTTCTAGTTAAGATAAAAACATTTGGCCCCATTGATATTAATAATAGGGAAGTCCCTAAAGTACATTTGACTCATATCTATAGTAGAGATTGCAAAACCATTCATCGCTTCATCGAAAAGAACAACGTTGACATCTGAGGTGCCTTCAGTGATGGCTGCATTAATGCAATACCTGTTGCAGATTTGAAATTTATTACAAGCGAGTATCAGGCTAAGATAAAATCATTGTGTATGGGCATTGCGTTTCAATTTGAGCGTATGTTATAATAGTATGAATTCTGATCAGGACTTGTGTTTGTTTGGTGGTATACAAAAATTTCCAAATATTTGGTTTTCAATTTTATACAATATACTTGCTGCACAATTCTAGACAAAAAGGTCCATGATCAGCGAATTTTGCTAACAAAAGAACCAAAGTTAGATTGTGAAACGATCTTTTTTTTAATCTTCTTTACATCAGTAAACAAAAGTCATCGGCCACGTAAACCAAACTACAAGTATGGCGTATCACATAATCAAGTGATGAGAGACGTTATAAGCAAAACTAAATTAACCTGACGTGCTTTAAATTAACTCGCTAATACATTCAAACTCATATAATTTCAGACCACATGCTAGTTGTTTAGTTTATTGTAGTAGTAAATAACAAAATTAGCATGTTAAATTAGGCTAACATATTTCAAGTTAATTTGGTAATACCTTCAACTTAAATGATTCCAGGTCACGTACAAGTTGCTCAGTTCGTGTCCCCTCACATGCAATAAGCCTGCAAGTAGTCTTCTCAAAGGTTTATTATAAATTGGCACTACTTGTGTAGACATGTATTCTTAGTTATCAAGAGCAAACAGTTGAAGTTTCGTGCACCAAGAAACAAAAACACATACACAAAAACAATAGGGCATAGTAAGACACGCTTATGATAAAATTTGGTAAGAGACATTAGCAAAAAATACTATGGCTAATAACTCTGGTTCAAGTGCACTACAGAAACTTGCGAACACAGTGGCATATGCCCAATTCAAGTCAAACTGAAGGACCTTTTTAAGCAAACTATAGCAATGTAGGATCATCTATATTCATTTTTTTTAAAGAAAAGCACACACAGACAACATTTCAAGTCATTAGTAACTCTGTTGACAGATCAGAAATATTTTATTACCCATCACATGATGTAGTGTAGTAGAGACCAAAACGTTATGATCTAAGTTAATTCTCGTTTTACTCAGGTTTCGGGTGGGTTAGGGCCGAGTTCGGTAATCGAATTTGGATAAGTCAAGGTGTTGATTACCCAGTCTTCGAGCTGGCGCCAACAAAAGTACAAATGAAGGTGTAGAGAACCTGTTGCGCTTGTTCTGTTTATCATCCGCACACCAAGCAACGAAAATCTCAGATGAGACTATTCTCATCTTCACCGATTTAAAATTCCCAAAAAACATAAAGTCTCAAACGGCCAGAAATTTGAAAATCGTAAAGTGAGTTAAGAAACTGTCATCCTCAAAGTTGTGAACAAATCGACAACTAAACTAAGTCGTCTACAATAGCCAATATGATCGGCTACCAGAAACAAAGAGGATGCCATAAAACCCAACAACAAACCTGAACTTTGGCCGCCATATTTGACACGATAACTACTTTAAAAATTGAACAAAAGTGTTTTGGTCTTACGGGGGCAAACCAATCCATACAAAAATTACCCTTTTTGACCCAGGAAACCACCCATATTTCTGGCTCTAGTTGACATATAGACAATGTAATATCCATAGTATTCCATACCTTTCCCTTCCTGTAGTCCAGCTAATACGTAGAGGTGAAAACCACCAGAAAATTTGCCTTTTGCACATGCTCCACTCATGTTTAGTATGAACTTTACATGAGTTACAACGATTAATGATTATACAATAATAAAGTAATTTAAGCATTTAAATTACCTATAACAACTATTGCCTTCACATCATCCCTTTGTAAGGCTTGATCAAAACTTTCTTTTAAGCTATTTAGTACTGGGGATAAAAGGGCTAGATAGTTTAAATATAATCAGAAAATACAATTGCCTAGTGCTTCAAATTTAAAATCTATAGACCTAATTGGATGATCCATGAGTTTCGTAGTAAAGATATGATGAAAAGAAAAACACAAAAAGAGAAAAACAACCATGATTCAAGTAAACAAATCATTACGGCCTAAAACAGTTGAGTTCCCCAATCACCATTCGTGTCATAATCGATAAGAAAAAACCTAAATGATAGACATAGAAAAAATTAAAAGCCAAAAAAATACACCCATCTTAAATTCCGAATCAAGTAATCAAAACTACATTACCTGATCACTATCATGTTGAAGGCAAAGAAGAATCACACCGAAGTCCGGCGTAAAAACCCCACAACAATCGACTGATAATTACCGGAGAAGAAGCATAGCCGGTGGAACTCTAGGTTAAACCTCGGGGCATATAACCGGGGATAGGCGACGGAGAGACACCCACATCGCCGCCAGTGAGGCCACCGACCTAGCTTTCTCAGTCTCTTGTGTTGGAACTTTCCCACCCGATAGCGATTCTGATAAAGGAAACACCGCGATACCATGTTTCATGGCGGAACCCTAACCGCCGCCGCCGCTAACCACTGAGCCTTATTGCAGCCATCTCCGTCATCCTCATCGCTTTGTAACCAAAATCGCTACCATCGCCGTCTCCCTCATCCCACATCTTTCCCCTTCTGTGTCAGTGAGAAACTGATGGTGACTGAGGAGTGAGGATGAAATGCGTGTATGAAGATGCGATGTGTAAATACCAAAATAACCCTTTCTACTGTTCATAAGGTTCGTTTATTAATATATAGGATAATAATATTCTAATTTTAATTTAATAATAAACTAATGAACCTACTGTTCATTCAGTTTAAAATTTATCATATATAAGGTTCGTTTATTAATATATAGGATAATAATATGCTAATTTTAATTTAATAATAAACTAATGAACCTACTGTTCATTCAGTTTAAAATTTATCATATATAAATTTTTGAATAATTTGCATACTAATAATTACAAAGTAGCTCAATTTTAACCTGCCACATTATTGCAAACCACAACCAGTCCGAACCCCATTTTCTCCTCCAACACTAAACCACTACAAACCTTTATCTCATAACCTACTTTTCCTTTTATTTAAACTATTTATAATGTATCTAATTTATTTACTTAATTACTTAATGATATTTTTATTAAATTATATAAAATATCTGGAAAAACAAAATTAAAAATTAGATGATTAATTAAATAAAAAAACACACTTACAACAATTTAAATTAAAAAACACACTTCAAATCTAAAGATAAAAACATACAAATAATAAAAAAAGACAAACTTAAACCTAAAGACTAAAAACATACAAATAATAAAAATAACACAAAGTTAAGCGCATCCATGTTTTTTCTTATTTCCCTCACAAACTTGTTCGTGAATTTGACGTTGAAACGTAGCCTAACATTTCTTGAAAACTTCTTTGTTCATTCATGGAAGAATTTGTGATGAGAGTAAAAGGTTGAGTGTTAAAGGTTTGTGTAAAATGAATAATTGGTTGAGAGTGAAAGTTTGAATGTATGAACGTTTGAGGTTAGCGTGAATTTGATAATGTTGTAGTGGGTTATGTTTTTGAAAATTATAAAATTTTATTTATTTAGAAAAACATTTGATGTTTAAATTTTGAAAGCAATTTTTTTTTTTAATTGTAACCGTTCAAAAAGCATGTCGCGGAACCCGCTCATCCACAAACCAAACCAAACCAAACCAGTCCGTTGTGTTTCTCTCAGACTGTTCTGTCATCGAGCTCCAAGGTATTGTTCCGTTTGTTGCTCGTCCGAAAAGCAAACCACAAGCACTGAACGGTGCGTTGTGGATGTTCTCACTACAAGAAAATTGGGCTTTAGCGGCGACGTATATCATTGCTTTCGCTGGTATAAATCGTCGCTAAAGGCAGTAGTGGCGACATGTCGGCGCTAAAGTCGTTGCCACTAATACTTCGTCGCTTTCTTACATTTTGTCGCTAAAGACTGTCGCCAGTTACTTTTTTCGTCAGTGAAACCTGTTAAGCAATAGCAACGACATGGGTCGTCGTTAAAGCATTTTTTCTGTTTTTTCAGTTTTCCAGTTTTTTTAATCAAAACCTGTTCATTCCTGGTTCACGACACACAAAAACTAATTAAAATACATAACCGTAAACTACATAAACGACACAATCCGAGATCGTTTTAAGTCACTAATGTTAAAACCCGTGTGGATCTTTCAATGATATCAAGCAATAACTTGTGTAAGTGCGGAAATCAAACACAAGTGGATTCAAGAACAAATATAACCGAAACACTAAAAGCAATTAAAACAAACCAAGATACCTTGCATTCACTGATTGAAGGTGGCGGATACAAGACACACGATGAGTTTCGGCTGGCCTCTCTTGTTCGCAATTAACTGATCATCCTCAACCAAATGGTTGAGGTTTGCTTAAATACTAAAACACATGGACTCCTAAACTAGGCCCATTCGAAAACCAGGCAAACTATCCCAACCCATACATATCGACCCAAAAACATATATTTAACTATTACAAAATCAACCCTTTAACTATGCAATCCTTCATGTATAAACCTTCAGGTTCCAACAATCTCCCCCTAGGTTTATGCATGGAGGATCTTGAGACTTCAACTATCACGATCACCACCCAATCGATCCTTGAGCCCACCAAAACCTTTTGTGCGAATATGAATGGCTGAAACAACAGCAGTAGTCCATCCTTTTGCAATCTCTTCATACTTTTCAGTAGCTCTAATTTGATTTCGAGCTAACACCTCCAAGTCTTCAAGAGCAAGATTCAACACATCAACTTGATGAACCAATCGAAAATTCACATCATCATCACAAACAAACACTGTCTGTCCTAGACGCTCATCATAAGCCCAGAAATGCAAAGACTTCAAAGCACCTTTTGGAATCTTTTTCACCAACCGAATAATCTTTTCTTTGTCAGTTACAGGCCAGTGCACAATCTTCATACGCTTGTTTGTGTATGGATCTCTAATGCCTTTAACTGGTTTAACATAGGATCCTGCCGTGCGCATCGAAGGAAAGCTACGAAGAACTTCCCTCTTCAATCTCTCGAAAAACACATATCCAGGACCTCCAGGCTTATCATCTACATAAGGTGCTTTAGACAAATTTGTCAAATCAACCTTAGTGAAAGACTGAAACTGTCCTGGATGTTTGTACCACTCAACAGGACCAACTTTTCTCTTTATCCACCATCTTTTGCGATCATGATCAAATCCCCAGCTAACCACACCAGAACGATTTCCAACTTTATCATAGAGAGTTTCACCAACATCCATTAAATGATAAGTTGCATGAGCATCATCATCATCTGGATTTAGATTCTTGTTCTTCAAAATTACAAACTCCCTTTTCTTTTTAATTCTTTCAGCCTTCTCTTTGTCTGCCACTGGATCAGTAACTCTTTTGAAGTATTGTTCCATAGCAGCACTTCTCTCAGCATCATCCTTATCGAAAGCTTTTCTTCTGTTTTCAACGTCAGTCGGATCAGAAAACTCTTGTCCAAAATTATTTTCCAACTTTCCACGTAAATCATAAACCGTACTGAACAACAAACTAACATCTCCTTGAAGCTGTTCAATCTGTTGATCTTTCTTCACTATAGTATCTTCAAGTTGGATAATCTTGGCATCTTTGTGAATTGAATCTTGCTCAAGCACAACCAGTCGTTTCTTCATCTCTCTCATGCTAATAAATTCATCATCATCACTTGAGTCATCATCGAATGGCAACCTCAATGGTTCTTCAGGTCTCTTACCACTTGAACTGCTAGGTAAGTCATGAACAACTCTAGAAGGACCTGCAGATTCAGAAATACCAAATGGCATAGTATCAATAACAGAATCAGTATCAACAGTTGTAACTTGAACATCAATAGTGGTGGTATCCACATCATTTCTTTGAGTGTCAGTATCAAACTCAAAGATATCTTCAGTAGTGGTGGTGGTATTAGTGACACTTTTCTCAAAATCGAAGTCATACAACCCATCATCATCTTCAGCAATATTCATGGATTGATCTTTGTTTTGCTCAACATACATTCCGAGTCGAGGATCCCTCATTTTCCTCTTCAATGGCAGGGAATCAGGATCCTTTAGGTTCTCACTAGGCTCTTCACTTGAAACTTAAAGATCAGAAGGAGGATTTCCCATCTTATCAGTTACAGACTTTAACAGCAAAGCCAAACTTTCAGCAGAAACAGCAGTATCAGCTTCAGCTTCAGGAGGAAGCTCTTCATCTTCTCCAGAATCACACATAATCTCAATGCCTTCATCGTCAGAGTCAATTGTTAAAATCTCTGTCTCAGGCTCATCTTCAATATCCCTTTGAATATCATGTTCTTCAGCAACTATAGCATTTGCAGGCGCATCATTCACTGGAACATGTAGCACTATTACTGGATTAGCATCTACATCTTCAGTCTCTGCAAATTGACCAAATTTCTCTAACGGAATTAATCCTTCAAATTTCTTTTCAGTACCCTTCTTTGGAGTGAGAGCACCAAAACAAGCTGGACCCATGGGCTTCAACTCCAATGTGTTTCCAGATTTCTCCAACTCTGGATAGCAAGCATTAAAAATCATTTGCAAGAACCTTGGATACATAAGAAACTTGTCCTTTCTGACTCCAATCACATTTCTCTTCATCGCTTCCAAAATATACTTTGAATAATTGAAAGGCTCGTTCGTTATCACACAAACAAGAGCAGCAGACTGTGTGATATTTAATTGATCTGTACCTCCTCTATTTTCTGTCATACACAACATAAACATGTGCACCAAAAGACGCCAATAAGGATGCACAAATTTCTTTACCAGAGGCGGATACTTTCCTTCGTAACTCAATCGAGGTAAAACTTCTTCCACAGTTCCAGCTGGAAGCTCTATGGAGTATGTTTCTTGATCATTGAACTGCAACACTTCTCGAATCATCTGCTCTGTCACAGTGACAACCTTCTTTTGAATGTCAGCAACAATAACTCTTTTTCCTTCAACAACTTCAATCCTCGCACTTTTCCAAAATTCTTGAATGAGACTTTCGTAAACAACTGGATTTTCTCGTAGTGCGTGAACAATACGGCAACTGTTTATACCTTTTATCAATGAAGTATACAACTTCTTGTGTTTCTCCGGAGGAGGTGCTAAGTATCCTGCTTGATTATGTGTTGAAATAAACTTCAAGTCTATATTCTGCATAAAACACAAGTTTATTAGGGACATAAAGAGTTCAACAAATACTTGAATCAAATTTAGAAATCTCAAACTTTAAAATCAACAATCAGAACAGGTTAACAGCATCATGACTCAGATAATAAATTTAGACTCGAGACTGTTACTGTTGACTCGAGACCATGAGTCGAGACCATGAGTTCTCGAGTCGAGACCATGAGCTATTGAGTCGAGACCATGAGTCGAGACTAAGAGTTCTCAAGTCGAGACCATGAGTCGAGATCTTGAGGTCTCGAGTCGAGATCATGAGATTGCGACTCGTAACCACTGGTCTCGAGTCCTTATGTGTTATCTGAGTCGAGACCCCACAAACAACTTCATCTTCTCAGATTTTGGATCAAAATCCCAAAACACCCTATGATTTATTTGAAGACCAAGATATATTCAAAACTAGGGTTCAAGTTCATCTTCAAATCTTCATATAATCTGCATCAAATCGTCAAACTTCCTGCAAAACTTCAAAATAAACATCAAAATACCTTTAAACAATCGATGAATCGAGACCGGAAAACAAGTTTGAAGAGTTGAGACCGAAAAACACGTCGGAAACGGTAAAGACTTGCCGGAATATTGAGAGAGAATATCAGTTGGTCTCGAGTGAGAAATGAGGTCTCGACTCGAGACCTGTGTTTTATACCTCAACCCTAAGTGAACCGGGCCTTTGGCTTTGGGCCAAGACCAAACGTTTGGGCTTAAACAGTCTTAAAGGATTTCTTGTGATAAATTAATTTATGATAAAAATCCCTTTAAAAACAGTTATAATTTCAACAACCCATTAAACTTTCTGAGCATAATTTACGAATGCAAAACCTAAAATAAAAATAAATAATAGAAACTATTATTTACAAAAATAAAATAGGAAATTAACAAAATTTCTTAGGGATCAAATCACGAGGTTTCGGGCTTGACTTCACTTATCAACACTGATCTACTACCGAATGATCTAGACGATTGCCAGTATATTTGTCCATCTGAACTCACCTCCCTAGACCTTTTTCCATATAACTGCCTGTAACAAATTTTATCATGTTTTGATTACTTAACAATGAACACCCAAACAAATACTAATCAAATCCCGAAGTTATATACAACACACTCTATCATGCAAGTATCTTCCCTACCACATATTTGACAAGTCCAATCCAGATCTCTGAAATCTTAACTGGGAATAGATTGAGAAGAGAACAGAATAGATCTTAAGCAGAGATGATAAAATATACAGATCAAATGAGTTTTTCTCAGTTTGATATAGGTTTCTTGGGTTTCTTTTGGGCACTTGAGGGCCTCTTTCGGGTGTATAGTTGATCTACAGAGCGACAACGTACAGCTAGGTCAGCATGTATCTGGATGCAGCAGAAGCTGACGTTGCCTAGCACCTCCAGGTCAGCATATATCTGGATGCAGCAGAGGAGATACACGACTTTTTCAGAGAAGATTTCAGAGTCAGACCAAAATTGTGTGTATCGGGACAACATACAGGCATTCAAATAGACATGAGCTAATTCCAAGTGATTTTCTTTCCTGGGTTCATGTACTATTTTAGTTCTAAACAGAAACAGCCAATGTTTCCAGTCTTTAAGGATAGAGCCTACCAACACATCGTACTAGAGTCAAACTATTTCGATACTGGTCTTACATGAGTCAGCCCTCGACCATAATGTGAAAATTCATTTCATTTCCCAGTCATGCAACGCCTCTTTTTGTATTGTTCAATTTTTTTAATGTTTTTGTATTTTTCATAATTTTCTCCCCCTAAATTTGAGCATAAATAAAAACTACCTAAGAATAGAAAACTTTATGAACAAATTTACCTACGAATAAAACAAAGACATGCTCAGTCAGTAAAGCGGATCATTTTCAGAAAATCCACAAGCACTTGAAATTTCGAACTGCTGACAGGTTTTGTGAACAAATTGGCAGCATTTGCATCTGTGTCGATTTGCTCAAGTTTAATAAGACCTCTATCAAAACAGTCTCGTATAAAATGAACTTTAATATCAATGTGCTTGGTTTTTGAGTGGAAAACAGGATTTTTCACAATTTGTATGGCAGCATCATTATCACAGTATATGGTAGTCTTAAGATAAGTCAAACCGTAGTCCTGCAATTGATGTTGCATCCACACCACTTGAGAGCAAGACGCCGAAGCTGCAACATATTCTGCTTCAGCTGTGGAAATAGCTACCGTTTGCTGCTTCTTGCATTGCCAAGAAATGAGCCTGTCACCCAAAAATTGACATCCAGCAGAGGTGGATTTCCTGTCCTTGTCAGTGCCTCCAAAATTACTGTCAGAAAACGCAAACATGTCAAAATTCGAATCCCTCGGATACCACAGACCAAATCTGGGTCGGCCTTTAAGGTATCGAAAGATTTGTTTAACAGCAGTAAGATGAGAAGTTTTAGGATTAGCCTGATATCGTGCGCAATTTCAAACAACAAACATAATGTCAGGACGACTAGCCGTCAGATACATCAACGATCCAATCATTGACCTATAAAGTCGTTGATCAACAGAGGATCCTTCAGCATCTTCAGTTAACAACGGTCTTTCCGCCATTGGAGTTTCTGCCGGTTTAGCGTCAGTGAACTTGAATTTCTTCAGCACATCGTCCACATATTTCCCTTGATGAATTAGAATGCCCCGTGAATCTTGTTTAACTTGTAAACCCAAAAACAATGTCATTTCACCAAGTGCACTCATCTCGAACTTCTTTTGCATAACTCTCTCAAAATCTTTGCAAAGCTCCTCACTTGTAGACCCAAAAATAATATCATCAACATAAATTTGAACCAAGATTTGATCCTTGCCCACTCTTTTGATAAACAGAGTCTGATCTATTGTGCCTCGTGTGTATCCATGAGCCAGAAGATGTTCTGTCAGAGTAGCATACCAAGCCCTAGGTGCTTGATGCAACCCATATAATGCCTTGTCAAGCTTGTAGGCATATTCTGGATGGTCTGGATGAATAAAACCCGGTGGTTGCTCAACAAAAATTTCTTCCTTCACTTCTCCGTACAAAAATGTCGTTTTGACATCCATCTGGTAAACAGTAAATCCCATGAAGGATGCGTATACTAAGAAAATCCGGATTGCTTCAAGTCGAGCAACAGGGGCATAGACTTCATCATAATCCAGTCCCTCAATCTGTCTGAATCCTTGGACCACTAATCGTGCTTTATTTCGAACAATAACTCCTTCAGAATCTTGCTTGTTTCTGAAAACCCAGCGAGTTCCAAGCTTGCGTTTTCCTTTTGGCAACTCCACAAGTTTCCATACTCCTAGCTTCTCGAACTGGTTTAGCTCTTCGTGCATAGCATCAACCGAGCCTGGTTCCTGCAACGCTACATCAATGGTTTGAGGTTCAATTTGAGAAATGTAGCTAGAATATAAGCACAAATTAATAGTTCCTGATTGGCTTCTGGTCTGAACTCCTGCATTCACAGGGCCTATCACATTTTCAATAGGATGATTTCTTTGAACACTTGTTGGAATAGAAAATTCAGGTATCGTCTAGTCTAGAGATGTGTGTATGTTGCTTGACTCCCCCTCATTAGGTGCTATCGGATTGTAACTCACAGGAGTGGTAACAGTACATTCTTCAGGAATAGGATCAGCAAACAGTTCTGATCCAGTTGCATTAGCTAAAATTCCACTGGATTGTGCACCTTCAGGAGATTGATGAGACATTTGTTGAGACAGAGGATGCTGTGTAAACACCATTCCCGGTGGGTCAATGGTGTGATGTCTGAAACCTCCTTCTGTCTGTTATTCTTCTTCAGTATCTTGAAAAGACAACGGTTGCTTTGGAGTAGATATGTCTGCGTCTGAAGAAACACTTGACAAAATGTTAAATGATTTAAACAAATTCGCATAATCATATAACCAATCTGGTCAACTCTAGCATCTGTAGCATTTTCTTCGAGCCATTCAATGTTGCACGACTCGACGACCTTTTTAGTTACTTTGTTGTATACTCTATAGGCAGAGCCTTTTGCATATCCAACAAAGAAACATTCGTCCCCTTTGACTTCAAACTTTCCATTAGAGTCCATAAGTAATAATACACATGGACATCCAAAGATACGAAAGTGTGAAACCGAAGGTTTACGTCCTTCCAGAATCTCATAAGGAGTTTTCATATGTCGTTTGTTAACTAAAGCATGATTCTGGACGTAACAAGCCGTGCTAACTGCCTCAGCCCAAAAGAAACTAGGAAGCTTCGAGTCAGCCAGCATAGTTCGTGCAGCCTCGATAAGAGTACGATTTCTTCTTTCAACTACTCCATTCTATTGAGGAGTTCGTGGTGCACTATACTGACGATCAATTCCCTTTTCAGTGCAGAATGTGTCCAAAGTAACGTTCTTGAATTTTGTCCCATTGTCAGATCGAATAACCTTCACCTTGGTACTCGCTTGATTTTCAGCCAGAGTGATGAATTGTTTCACTAAGACTGCAGTTTCATTCTTGTGACTGAGAAAATACACCCGGGTGTAACGAGAGTAATCATCAACGATTACAAGACAATAAGCTTTCTTGCCAATACTCAACACATTCACAGGACCAAAAAGATCCATGTGAAGTAATTCGAGCACAGCTTTCGTTGAGGGTGCAGGTTTAGCCTTATGAGGTTTTCGATGAGCTTTTCCTTTCGCACAAGCAACACATTTTTCAACCAACATGAAATCTTTTATTGGAAGATCACGTACTAGTTGACCTTTAGCCAGTCGGTTCAGATTCTTCATGTTCACATGCCCAAGGCGACGATGCCACAGTAGACCATCATGTTCTGAAATCTTCGAGAATAGGCAAGTAACTTCTTCACACGGTTTCTTATTCATATCAATCACATAAGCGTTTCCTCGTCTCTCTGCTGACATTAAGAACCAATCTTCTGGAATGACAATCCCAGGTTTAAGTACATAACATCCTTTCTTTGTAAAGTGAACTAAATTTCCTCGATCACAAATCTGAGAGATGCTCAACAGATTGTGTTTCAGTTCTGGAATATAGTTAACATTCTCGAAGCTTAAAACGCCGTTTCTTACTGTTCCTTTCAATGTGATCCTTCCTGATTCTCCTCCCGCAAATGAGACATATCCACCATTAAATTCTTTGACATTTATCAATTGGGATAAGTCTCCCGTCAAGTGCCTGGAACAGCCACTATCCATGTACCAGAGACGCACGGTAGTCCTCCACAGCTGTTCCTGCACAATTAGCGGGATTAGTTAGATTTAGGAACCCACCCCATAGTGGATCTGGGTTTTCCTTGTGAATCAATGTAAGTCACTCTCTGCCACACGAAATTGTCTTTATTTAAAAACTTCGAAGTATTTTCAATGGCAGAATTTCGATAAAATGTATGAGACGGATTGGATTGCATGGCCTTAGCTTTAGGTTTCCAATGCTTGTTTGACCATTGAGAATTGTAGTTACCAAAATCTTTATATTGATTTCTTCGAAAATCATTTTGTTGATTTTGTTTTTTACGTTTGGCTGCATTCCAATCTTGATCAGAAGGTTTAGTCTTGCGATAGTTGTTTTTCATTGTCTTAGACCTTTCAGTCGTCATTGACTCTGAACAACGATATCGGTTAGACTTGACCTTTTGATTTTGTACAAACTTCTACTTGGACTTGGCACTTGGGAGTTGAACACAGTTTCTGGCAATGTGTCCAGCAATTCCACAATTAAAACATGTTTGTCGTTTCATTGTGTGAGTATTTTGAAAATTTTGATACTTTAATAAAGAATATTTGTTTGGTTTTGAATGATTGGACGTTTTGGTTTTCCTAATATGCTTTGCTTGTGGCTGTTCTGAGCATTTTGATGTCTGATGATTAGAAGTTACACATTCATGTGATGTTGATGAACAACTTGACACCCTTTCTTTACTAAGATCATCATTTGAAGTTGATCTTTTTCTTTCAAAAACATTTTCTAATGACTCTTTATTTAACTTAAATTCTTTTTCTTCTTTATCAAAATCAGTTTCAGTATTTGAACATGCAGAAGTCTCATCAATATGCGTTTCATCAACACATTTATCATGTGAAACTAATTCAGGTTCAATTTCCACTACAGCTTCCAATGGGATCCCACTAGATTCAACATTAGGGATTTCCACTAAGACAGATTCAGAAGAAGAATCACGATACTCCTGATTTTCTTGTGAAGTAGTTTCAGTGGTTTCACTTAATGTGTCCTGAGGGACCTCACCTGTAACACTGTCACCAACCAATGGGTTAGAAACATCACATTCACAATCATTAACTGAAGAAAATTCATTATCAGACATATTGTTCAAAGGTTCAACACAAACATTATCAGTTTTGCCTAAAACATCAGGCTCACTAGACGAAACATAAGCAGAAAATGACGCAAACAAAGACCGACCAAAAGCAATATCAGATTCAGTTTGTTCAAAATAATTTTCAGAAATATTAGAATGAACAACTGATTCACTCCCAAGAACATCTCCACATTTTACTTCAGATACTTTATCTGCACATGAAGACGAAGTGTTAGGATCAATTGAGCCTTTAGAAACAAAATTTATTGGAGCAGACTTCTGTTTCTCAATTGGTCTGTCATTAAAAGATGACTTATTGTTTTTGGGACCATAAGTCATTTTACTTTCATTAATCATCTCCTCCTCAGTCATGGGTAAATAAGTATAATTGTCATTATAGGGAGGAGGAGCCTGATTAAAACCCAAACCACGCCCTTTCTTTTCCTTGTATGCGAGCTGTTGATCACACAAGTTTTTGACTAATTTGCTGGAAGAATCAAATTTCTTAATGTTAAGTTCATTTATTTGATATCTATCTCTGATATCTTCCAGTTCCTTAGTCACAGTGCACAGTTTCTTCTGAACATATAAGAGTTGAGATGATTTCACACTTACATCATCCTTGAGTTTGACGATGTCTTTTCGTTGAGCTTCAATCTTTTCTTTATAAAGTTTTTTGTTTTTTGATAAAATAAAGTTTTTATTTTTTATATCTTGATAATCTTGAATTAGCTCAGCGTTGTGTATTCTATAAACTTCAACTCTTTGTCTACATTCAGGAGTACAGAAAGCAGAAAGTACCTCTTCTTTGGTGAGACCTTTGACTGGAGCTGAAAGAATCTGAGTCATGAGAGCCAAGTTTTCAACTGATGTCTCTTCCTCTGGTACAGAAACTTGATCATTTGAGGTCATGAAAGCAATGTTGTTTGAAGCAGCTTGATTTTCTGGAGCTGAAATGTTCAGTCGCTCAATTTCCGAATTCCAATCAAAGTTGATGTCGGGCTGAACCACCAAGGCTTGAGCTAATCCCAGTGGTTGAGGACTTCCAGTAGCAGCATCATCCGTTATACTTGATGTGGTCACAATAGCTCTTTCTCGATTAGGTGTTACGGGCTGGGCAGGAGTCTGTTCTCTATTAATCGAAGGCTTTGTGCAGTTTCGAGCACAGTGTCCTTCCTCATGACAGTTGTAACAACGTAGTTTAAAAGGCACTGTAGACGCTCCTGTAAATGAAGCACCCCATCTGTTTTTACCAGTTCTTTTCATAAACCTTGTTGCCCTGAATGCAGCCATAGCCATCTGCCAAGTGATGTCCATTTCTTCAACATCATCAGGATGAATCTGATGTAAGTCATCGCCACACCATTTAGGAGGGTCAATTTTTCCTGCAACAAATGCATTCAAACAGTTTATAACAGAGGCTGTGATATCCAGATTTTCTTTAGACTGTTGTGTAAAGAAAGCAATCATCTCATTTTTCACAGTGGAAGTATGAGCAGCAGATGATGCATTCACAGCGGAAGCAGCAGCAGAAGAAAGTGATGGAGCAGCTTGTGTAGGAGACCCAGAGTAATAGACATTTGCTGAAGTAGGAGCAGCCTTAGCAGATGCTGCGTTGCTAAACATTTGAAATCCTCCTTGAGACAATAGAGCTGCGTTGTTATTGTTTGACGAAGTAGGAGCAACAGAGAATCCTGCAGCTAGCATGCTGTTCTTATAGTTGGTTTCTCTTTGTTTATCAACTAGTTCACAGGCTTTGATATGAGAAATCATCTCTGACAAACTGCACCTAGCAAGATCTTTTGTTTTCTTGATCATTGCAACATGATGATCCCAGCTTTTTGGTAACGCATTCAACAATTGTCTATTTGTCGAAGCATTTGATGTATGAATTTCTTCCATCTGCATTTGAGTGACCTGTTTGACAAACCTCTGAAGTTGGTTATCAACAGTTTCTCCATAGATATGGTTGAAATTATTGAAATTTTGTCTCAGCAAATTTCTTCGACTCTCCTTCATGTCCTCATTTCCTTCATAAACATCGATCAGAGATTCCTACAGTTCCTTGGCAGATTTGCAGGTATGAAAGCCAATAGCAATGTCTGGACCCAATCCCATGGTCAAATAGGACAGTGCTCTTTCATCTTCTTCAATTATATTGAAATCATCTTCAGTATATTCACTTTTGAGTTTCTTTACTTTTACTCCTGGTTCAGTAGGACTATCTGTCATGATCTCCCTTGGACCTCTCAGAATACTTCTCCAAATTTTAGAATCCTTGACCTTCACATGTTGTTCAAAATGCCATTTCCACTCAGGAAAATCATTTGCATAAGTCAACCTTGGAATGCGTGTAGTGGTTCCAACCTTTGAATCTAATTCTTGTTGTTTGTTAAGGGCAGCCAGGTCAACATTATTTGCAGACATGATTAATTAATTTATTAATTATGTTTTAAGTCCAAAGATTCTGTTCAAAGTTCAAAGTCCAAAGTCCAAATCACGTTGCAAAGTGTCGTTGCGAGTCGAGACCACGGTTGCGAGTCGAGACCACGGTTGCGAGTCGAGACAATAATGAAGATGACTCGAGATCCCAGATGGTTGCGAGTCGAGACCAAAAGCAGACAACTCGAGACCACAGATGGTTGCGAGTCGAGACTAAAAGCAGACAACTCGAGACCTTAGTTGGTTGCGAGTCGAGACCAAAAGCAGACAACTTGTCACACCCTGTCTTTTGCGGAAGGGTATGATGTGTGACTAGCTTGTTATCATTGCATTCAATCGTAATAAGCAACTACATGATCAAAACGATATTCATCCATTCATGAAAATTTGAGTATTACAAACACTTGTTATTTAAGTTTTCAAAACACGACCTTTGACAAGGTTACAACTCAACAAAAATGGATGACATCTAAACTTGTAGTCTACTTCTAGTTACGACACTTGCGCCCAAGATCCATCCTGTCACCTGAAATACATGTAATTTTGGAAAACATCAACATAAAGTTGAGCGAGTTCATGCGTTTTTGTATTTCACATTTTTTTATACTTTGTATGAAAACATAGTATGTGTCATGTATAATTCAAGTCTTTCTTGAGTACCCCACGTACTCAAGTATAAATCCCGTTTTCTTGAGTACCCCACGTACTCAAGTATCATTCAAGTTTTCTTGTGTACCCCACGTTTTAAATGATTGCTTATACAAGGACATTAAGGCACGTGAGGACATAGGGAGCTTTAGTATATTCTCCTTCAAGGCATGTGAGGACATAGGGAGCATTAGTATTTTCTCCTTTAAGGCATGTGAGGACATAGGAAGCATTAGTATATTCTTCCTCTAACTATGTCGATTTCCCTCGACTGTGTCGATTAACCTCGACTGTGTCAATTTCCCTTGACTGTGTCGATTACCCTCGACTGTGTCGATTAACCTCGACTGCGTCGATTTCCCTCGACTGGGACACCGAAGCACTCAAGTGGTCACATAAGGACCATGAGTAGGGCTCGGCCGTACCCGTTAGATCTAACCCTCGTCCCTAATTAAGTATTAATGGCATCTCAATATCTAGTTTAAGCTCACATGATCTA
The DNA here is from genome assembly GCA_030545235.1 of Helianthus tuberosus. Classification (NCBI taxonomy): domain Eukaryota; kingdom Viridiplantae; phylum Streptophyta; class Magnoliopsida; order Asterales; family Asteraceae; genus Helianthus; species Helianthus tuberosus. The sequence continues at coordinate 100,172,070 of CM060371.1, read as the reverse complement.
GTATTTTCTACGCTTTTCTTAAAGCTCATCATATTGCACTCACCACGAGTGCTTCTCGTATTCTCAAATCATATTGCACTCGGTTCTCGTTCTCACCAAGAGTGCTTCTTGTATTTTTACCCTTTGTAAAAATTATAATATTTGTAACATGTATTTCACCCCCCGAGAGTTATAAAACCAAAACAGTTAAAGAAAAGGGGGAGCATGAACTCACAACTTTGCGTTCCTGTGCGTCGTAAACTTCACCGGATTTGCTTAATTAACGTCGTAACCTATACGCGTTTTCTTAACGTTAGTCACTAGACTTGCGTCGCACAAGTACAGTCACTCTCTTTTGTATTTGAATCGTTGTGTTAAAAATATTTGATATTTTTAACTAAGTATCCTACTTATATTATTTTCTCAAAAAATTAATATAAGTATTTCATGTTTGCACTTTGCACCCGAATTATGTATCTTGTATGTTGTATGTGTATTTTTATGTTTATACTCCTCATGAGTATTTAGTATATTTTTATGTCTTAATACACTAGCACGTATAACACATACTATATACACTTAGCACACAAGTTGGTGATCAAATAATATATATATTTTTCTCAAAATATACATACTTAATATCCATTTTTATTCTTGAAGAAATCCTCATTTCCTATCACCAAAAATTAGGGAAATCTTCGTAATACTCTTAAATACATTTTTAGGGAATAAGTTTCTCAAAAACTTATATTTTTCTAAGTGTCAAAATTTATAAAAATTTTTGAAAGAGTTTCCCCTAAAAATGGAGGTTTCCCATGTTTTCAAAACATGTGTTTATTTTCTTTTAAATCGTCAACAATCATCAACAACAATTATCAACAATAATCATCAACAACAATCACTAATTTCTCCATTTCATGAACTTGGATATTTACAAAAATGTGTAGTAATTTACTAGCACATTTAGTAAGTCTTGTTATCTTTAAAAATAAGTTTAATTTCTTAAAAACTTTATTTTTAAAGAATATGAAGTTTCACAACTTCTAGTCGGTTTTTACGAAAATTATTTCTTTGTTAAAACTTTTGTTACACAAGTGTCCACACACTTGTTTGTTCATAAAAACACCTCTACTTCATGAAAGATCCGGTTTTAAAACATGGTTTTGTCTTACAGTTGGTCTTTCGAAAATACCACTTGTAGATCTTTAGATCTACTAGTTTAGAACTTCATTTCATAAGATAAATTGTTTTTACACAAGTTCATGTTTAATAGTAGTAGTGTTCATCATCTAGTCCTTTTTATACTTTAACATACACTAGCTCATGTTCTAAGAACATAACCTAGCCGGGTTAGATGACGATCCGAACTACTACTAGCATTAAACAACACAAAATAATCATCACAAAACAAGTTTAACAAGTTTTACACAATTATCCATCTATTAACCATCATATTCATCACTTTAATAGACTTTTAGTTGGTGATTTAGTATGTTCATGATTTTCAACCGACAAATCTCTTATTAACCACTCTAGACAAGATCAAGAAGGTGTTTTAGAGCACTTACTACTAGCACAAGGCTAGGGAAGTTCAAGAGGGCAAATGAGGTGGATAAAAGCAAATGGTGAAGGTCCTTCAAGATCCGCTTGCACCGAGCTTCGTTAGTGACCTTCTTACACCTCAATATCACCTTGGAAAGGATGGAGGGTGTTTGAAAATGAGGGTGGTGGTGGTGCTTGGTTGAGCCGAGAACAAAGGATGGAGAGGTGGTGGTGATGTTTAGTGTTGTGTAGAATGGTAGTTATGAAGACCTTATGGTCTTTAAATAATGTTCATCCAACAAAGCTTTACATAATGGGTAATGTGTCCTTAAATCTTCCAACACATCCATTAATTTATTTAAAAGAAATCCATGGATGGGACCTCATGTCCCTAACCGATTATGGGGGGTGGGGGTGTATTGGTTGGATTCTAATTGCTAGTTACTCAAACTAGTTAGAAGTTTAGGTGATAATTAGTGATATAAGTGTGTTAAGAAATATAAAGGGTGTTAGGGCGTTCGGGGACCCTAACTAGCTTAGAAAAATAAAAACAATGCTTCTAGCATTATTTTGGTGTTCCGGGTAATGTCCGGTTGTTCGGTTAGAAACCGGTTCGTTAAAGTGCTAAATCACACTTTTTAGTGTCTTTTAAGTACCCTTCTTGTACCCTTTCAATTCCCAACACTTAGGGAAATATTCTGGATAATAAAACGACATTTCTGCAAAATATTCATATGTTTAAATGCTGAATTATTGCTGAATTATATAAATTCTGCACTTAAAGTGCGTTTCGGGTGCTTTTTAGTGCTTATTTTTGCTTTCGCAATGTCTATAAATTAAACCCTTATATGTACTCTTGGGTTTTAATGTACTTTTGTCGTCGGACCTACACCTAGGCCTCAATTCTAATGTCTGACTGCTTTCTGCAGTTCAGTTGACACAGTGTGTCTTACCGGTGAGTTTACTAATATTTTTGACGCAACGCTATCATAACGTAATTCTTGTAGCATATATCATGCATGAATTCACTTGTATGGAATTCAGAAATTTATTTTTCTGGTAAACTAGATCATGTACAGTCATTAAAGCACAAATTACTGTTCATCTAGTGTACGGAATGTACGGAAAAGTGACGGTTGTCACAGTCTCCCCCCGTTAAAAGAATTTCGTCCCGAAATTCAAGCGATGCCATCGGTCGCAGGGGAGTTGTGAAACCAGTATGGTCACTTAGATTCATGATTTGTCTTCATGTTCCCATGAAATCTCTGGGTCATGTCATGAATTCTATCATACTCAAATAAGTCGATCATGACTTTTCTGTATCTTGTGGACTCTTGGTCCATAACCTCAACAGGTTTCTATAGTATCACGGACTCTTGGTCCAAAACCTCAGCAGGTTTCTATAGTAATTCTTGTCGTTTGTCATTGACGTGAATCTTATTTGTAGGAACAACGACTGTTCCTTAAGTCAGACTCCACTACAGACTAGACACATGAATGTGTCGCGATCACTACTGATCTTTTTCTGGGAGCTTCATCTTGTGAGCAATGGTTCTGATCCCTACATCGGGGATTCTACCATTTCGTTTTCCAAATCACACTACGCCTTCTCTAGGCGAGGCTCTCATCAAAGCCATACTTCTTGTCTCAAATTCTTTCGACTTATGCCGCTCATCGGCGCTATCTTTCTGTATTCTGCGGGCTGTCCTGATATGATCACATATATGAAGGATCTTGCCTCTAATTTTTCCTGGGCCATCTCGGGCCAGTTGATTGTTTATTTCTGGTCTCCGTTCAACATGACGGGAATCTACTCATTATGTTCCGTCTAAAGCTTTACACGAAGCGGTTTAGACGGCGATGTGATAGATACCATTGTAGGAAAACTCCACTAAGGGCAAGTGAGTGTTCCGACTTTTCAGCAAAGTTTATCACACAAGCACGTATTGTGTTCATACAGTCTGCATTGTTCAGCAGCTCAGTTCATAATCAAGTTCTTACGATCATCGGTGTGCTGCAACTCTTGTGATCAACAAAAATCGTGCAGCGTTTTCTTTCAGGTAATGATGTCCAGTTTGCGGCGCGCAATTACTGTATCTATCTCAAGGTCTTTTCTCATGATTCCTTAATCAATGTGCCGCGTACGCAATGTTGTGGTCTCGTTGCATCGACGTACAATCGAGACTTTGTCGAGAGACGTCACATAATTGCAGCTCTAGCTCCTTAGCTCTTGGTTGCAGGGTTGGCATGAATTTCGTTCTTGGTTATGGTTCTCACCTTGCGAATTTGAAATCCGCTTTTTGACATCTTGCACATAATTGTGCTTTCTCTAAGAGTTGCAAGGTAAATTGCAGCTGTTGTTTACGACCTTCCTTGGTTGTTGGCCATATAAGCATGTAGCCAATAAGTATGATCGTAATCCATCCGGGCATGGCTTACACGTTCGATTCATGAGGTCCATGAATATTGTCGATGCATATGTTAAGCCAAATGGTACGACAAGGAACTCGTAATGCTCGAAGCGAGTCCTAAAGGTCGTTTTAGGGATATTTCCTCTTGTATTCACAGTGGAGGACATCTTGTCCTCAAGTTGATCTTTGAGTGGTAACTGGAACCTTACGATTGGCTCATTTGTGTCACCAGTCCCTGGGCAAAGGATTCTGATTCTCAATTTTCTGAAGTTTATGCAAAGTGGAGACTACCAACTTTCTCCTTGTCTCCTTAACTAAGGATGTTACGTCCTTAATTTCCTCTGCCTGGCAGCTCTTGCAGTTATAACAGAGTTTCATGCTTCGCTAATGAAGCTAGTCGGTATGGCGTCATTCGTCACTGGTGCTGCTCCTGGCATGCGATTTATCCTAAACTCCTCTCGTCGCTACAGAGAGGCGTTCCTAGCAAGTCTTCTGAAAAGGCTACTGGGACTTCTTCCATCACGGGGATGTTCTTAGGCTCTGCGGTCTACTCGGAGGCGTTTCTATGCCTTTTCGACCAATGAGGGATGTCGTAGATCTGCCGCCTTGTGGGGTCTAGCATCCTTGCACCTATTGCAGGAAGTTTGGGTTTCATCATTCGCAAGAGGGATGCGACTGATTTTCTCATATCAAACGACGTCAGCTGTATACTTGGATTTCTGATCCATGCTGACTAACATATTATGACTTCGCGAGTCAATAGTAACATAAGGTTCCGGCCTTCTGAGTCCCTAAATACAATCCTTAATCGCTTCGACTGTTTAAACTAGCCTCCTATATGCCCATTTCTAAAGAATACGGGGCGTCTATTTTTACTCGAAACTAGGCCCAGCAGTTTCTTACGTTCTTAAGCATGCAAGGTTAAAGTTGATGCCAGTATTAATTAAAAGTAGATGCATTAGGTTGGTTAATAGGGAACGTACCCGTAACCGCATCTGGATCCTGGCGTGCTTCACAAATTTCAATCGTGAAAACCCTTCCTTGCTTGTTTCTTCCTAGGGCAATCTTTCCTAAAGTGCCCTGCTTCACCACATCTGTAGCAACCTGGTATTCTCTTGCTTATTCCATTTGGGTCCTTTGCCCAACAAGCATCCTTGTTGTGCCCTTCTTTTCCACACTTTCCGCACTTAGGCCTCGGACATCGACCTTCATGGTGAAAGTTGCATTTCCCACACCTTGGCTTAGTCCCCGAGTAAACTTTACCTCCGGCCTTATTAGTGGCTCCAACGGTTTTCCTACCATATGGCGGATTCACTTTCTTTCTTTTGTTTGCTTTAGAGCTTCCATAGTTGACTTGGGTGCTCATCTTTAGGTTTGAGGACTTCCTCTTCTTGTTGCTTGACGACTCCACATGAGTCTCTTTCTTGTTATCCTCAGATTTCGAAAATTTTCCCGCACGTAGAGCTTCTTCAGTAAGAGTGACACTCATGTCGATAGCCTCTGCAATGGTTGAGGGCTTTGAGGTAGTAACCATGCTCCTGATCTGAGGTGCAAGTCCCCAAATGAATCGTTCAACCCTTTTAAGTTCCGGTTTGACTAAGTAGGGGACGACCCTAGACAAGTCGTGAAATCGTTGGACGTATTCAGGAATCTTCGGTCCATCCATTTTCAAGTTCCAGAACTCCACCTCAATCTTCTGGATTTCAACCCTAGAACAGTATTTCTTTTCCATCATTTCCTTGAGCTCGTACCAGCTCAGTGCATAAGCAGCATCTGCACCAAGGGTTTGAACCTGAAGGTTCCACCAGGAGAGAGCGCCATCTATGAATAACCCCGAGATATAGGTAACACTCTGTTGGGGTGAACAGTTACTCGTTCTTAGGATGGAGTCAGTCTTTTCTGCCCAACGAACAAATGCAACGGCACCTCCTGTGCCATCAAAATTTAATTGCTTGCAGTCCAGGAATTGTTTGTAGGTGCAGCCAGTTGGAGGGTTATTTCCAGTAGTGCCATCGTTGTGCTTAGAGCGGAGGGCTTCATGTCGCGCACTTGCCTATGAGATGCATTCTTGCAGTTCGGCTTCTGTCCTTGGCAACGTACTGGTGTTTGTGTCTTGCCTGGGCGGCATTCTCTTCTGCCAAGATGGTATGAAGTAGGTTAGACAACATTCCAATTATCTATGAGATACATAGCACCATAAGCCACCCAATTTCACACGTATATATAACCAGTGTATAAGCGAGGAAACAGTTATTGAGCCTTCACATAGGCTTGCCAACTTGGCATATTGTTTGAAATGAACTCGAGGCTACATCGCCTTGGTCATTCAAGTTTCAGTTATTTCCTGCTACATTGGTTTTCTTAGGTCTTTAGCTTTACTGGTGCGTATATTTCCCCTTTGATGGGGTTGTTTGTGTAGAGGTGATAGGGAGTGTATCGTCGCTGATTCTTTCTGAATGTCATTCCACCTCTCTCGCTCAAATATCATTTTCTCAAACGTCTCGTATGCAGGTAGAAATGTCAGTCACGAAGTAGGCTAAGACAGGCTTCCTACTTTCTAATGTGCTAAAGCACTGATCTATGTGCTGTTCTACCAGATGAAGGTGAGGACACCTATAGATTAATTTTGTATGGTTTTCATTAGCTTGACCCGCAGAGTCCACCAGGATTTCTGTGCACTACAAGTCGTTATTACGTGGGCCCCCGTAATAATAAATTGTCTTGCACAGTTACCCCAAATTTTCTCTCGTCCAAGCAGATAATCAATCAAGGAGGGGACACTACTGTCCTTATACCTCTGTCATGGAAAGGACCTTTGCGATGGTCCACGCGCTAACATTCGTTATCGTTACACGCGTATAGGCACGATGATTAGATGGAATAGTAATGGAGATAATTCCTAGTAGTTGGAGGGGCACCTTCGAGATGAATACTTCATCTTCCTTTTCTGGTCAAGTATGTCGTCAATCTCGCTTCACATAAGCCGCAGGGATCTCGTCCCGTTGATTGAGAATTCGTTCAAGGTTGCCGCCTCTGCCTCGTCGTCATCACCGTATTTAGGCATCTTCACGATCGAGAGGGAAGAGCAGCCATCTCCTACGGAAGCAAGCTCAACATCTTGTTTGGTAATCACTCCCAGCCATGAGCTTTGCAAAGGACGCGAGGTCGGTAGCTTCATCGTGCGAGTCACGTACAGTAATAGGAGTCGGAGTCGAAAGTATATTTATTCACGTCAATAATCATTCCGTACACTTATTTGTATGTATGTATATCAATAACATATATGCTACTTAGCATAATCAAGCAATTTAATGCATTATATCACGTATAACTCTCGTTTTTGGGGGGTCATTTTGTTTTTGGCAAGTCTAACCCGTGTAGACTATGCTTTGGTTGGCACCTTATTTTAAAGGTATTCCTCACTAATGTCCTTGCCTTGTCACTTTTTGAAAAGTGTCTGACTCGTGGATCTTGGCGCTTTCGTGAATGCAATGAAAACCTTTTTGTAAAATGTTTTCGTGAGAGAACTCTAGTGATTGTAGTCTAGACTCGAGAAAGACTCCTAGTTCACTACAATCGAAGCTCTGATACCAAACTGTCACACCCTGTCTTTTGCGGAAGGGTATGATGTGTGACTAGCTTGTTATCATTGCATTCAATCGTAATAAACAACTACATGATCAAAACGATATTCATCCATTCATGAAAATTTGAGTATTACAAACACTTGTTATTTAAGTTTTCAAAACACGACCTTTGACAAGGTTACAACTCAACAAAAGTGGATGACATCTAAACTTGTAGTCTACTTCTAGTTACGACACTTGCGCCCAAGATCCATCCTGTCACCTGAAATACATGTAATTTTGGAAAACATCAACATAAAGTTGAGCGAGTTCATGCGTTTTTGTATTTCACATTTTTTTATACTTTGTATGAAAACATAGTATGTGTCATGTATAATTCAAGTCTTTCTTGAGTACCCCACGTACTCAAGTATAAATCCCGTTTTCTTGAGTACCCCACGTACTCAAGTATCATTCAAGTTTTCTTGTGTACCCCACGTTTTAAATGATTGCTTATACAAGGACATTAAGGCACGTGAGGACATAGGGAGCTTTAGTATATTCTCCTTCAAGGCATGTGAGGACATAGGGAGCATTAGTATTTTCTCCTTTAAGGCATGTGAGGACATAGGAAGCATTAGTATATTCTTCCTCTAACTATGTCGATTTCCCTCGACTGTGTCGATTAACCTCGACTGTGTCAATTTCCCTTGACTGTGTCGATTACCCTCGACTGTGTCGATTAACCTCGACTGCGTCGATTTCCCTCGACTGGGACACCGAAGCACTCAAGTGGTCACATAAGGACCATGAGTGGGGCTCGGCCGTACCCGTTAGATCTAACCCTCGTCCCTAATTAAGTATTAATGGCATCTCAATATCTAGTTTAAGCTCACATGATCTAGTATTTTCTACGCTTTTCTTAAAGCTCATCATATTGCACTCACCACGAGTGCTTCTCGTATTCTCAAATCATATTGCACTCGGTTCTCGTTCTCACCAAGAGTGCTTCTTGTATTTTTACCCTTTGTAAAAATTATAATATTTGTAACATGTATTTCACCCCCCGAGAGTTATAAAACCAAAACAGTTAAAGAAAAGGGGGAGCATGAACTCACAACTTTGCGTTCCTGTGCGTCGTAAACTTCACCGGATTTGCTTAATTAACGTCGTAACCTATACGCGTTTTCTTAACGTTAGTCACTAGACTTGCGTCGCACAAGTACAGTCACTCTCTTTTGTATTTGAATCGTTGTGTTAAAAATATTTGATATTTTTAACTAAGTATCCTACTTATATTATTTTCTCAAAAAATTAATATAAGTATTTCATGTTTGCACTTTGCACCCGAATTATGTATCTTGTATGTTGTATGTGTATTTTTATGTTTATACTCCTCATGAGTATTTAGTATATTTTTATGTCTTAATACACTAGCACGTATAACACATACTATATACACTTAGCACACAAGTTGGTGATCAAATAATATATATATTTTTCTCAAAATATACATACTTAATATCCATTTTTATTCTTGAAGAAATCCTCATTTCCTATCACCAAAAATTAGGGAAATCTTCGTAATACTCTTAAATACATTTTTAGGGAATAAGTTTCTCAAAAACTTATATTTTTCTAAGTGTCAAAATTTATAAAAATTTTTGAAAGAGTTTCCCCTAAAAATGGAGGTTTCCCATGTTTTCAAAACATGTGTTTATTTTCTTTTAAATCGTCAACAATCATCAACAACAATTATCAACAATAATCATCAACAACAATCACTAATTTCTCCATTTCATGAACTTGGATATTTACAAAAATGTGTAGTAATTTACTAGCACATTTAGTAAGTCTTGTTATCTTTAAAAATAAGTTTAATTTCTTAAAAACTTTATTTTTAAAGAATATGAAGTTTCACAACTTCTAGTCGGTTTTTACGAAAATTATTTCTTTGTTAAAACTTTTGTTACACAAGTGTCCACACACTTGTTTGTTCATAAAAACACCTCTACTTCATGAAAGATCCGGTTTTAAAACATGGTTTTGTCTTACAGTTGGTCTTTCGAAAATACCACTTGTAGATCTTTAGATCTACTAGTTTAGAACTTCATTTCATAAGATAAATTGTTTTTACACAAGTTCATGTTTAATAGTAGTAGTGTTCATCATCTAGTCCTTTTTATACTTTAACATACACTAGCTCATGTTCTAAGAACATAACCTAGCCGGGTTAGATGACGATCCGAACTACTACTAGCATTAAACAACACAAAATAATCATCACAAAACAAGTTTAACAAGTTTTACACAATTATCCATCTATTAACCATCATATTCATCACTTTAATAGACTTTTAGTTGGTGATTTAGTATGTTCATGATTTTCAACCGACAAATCTCTTATTAACCACTCTAGACAAGATCAAGAAGGTGTTTTAGAGCACTTACTACTAGCACAAGGCTAGGGAAGTTCAAGAGGGCAAATGAGGTGGATAAAAGCAAATGGTGAAGGTCCTTCAAGATCCGCTTGCACCGAGCTTCGTTAGTGACCTTCTTACACCTCAATATCACCTTGGAAAGGATGGAGGGTGTTTGAAAATGAGGGTGGTGGTGGTGCTTGGTTGAGCCGAGAACAAAGGATGGAGAGGTGGTGGTGATGTTTAGTGTTGTGTAGAATGGTAGTTATGAAGACCTTATGGTCTTTAAATAATGTTCATCCAACAAAGCTTTACATAATGGGTAATGTGTCCTTAAATCTTCCAACACATCCATTAATTTATTTAAAAGAAATCCATGGATGGGACCTCATGTCCCTAACCGATTATGGGGGGTGGGGGTGTATTGGTTGGATTCTAATTGCTAGTTACTCAAACTAGTTAGAAGTTTAGGTGATAATTAGTGATATAAGTGTGTTAAGAAATATAAAGGGTGTTAGGGCGTTCGGGGACCCTAACTAGCTTAGAAAAATAAAAACAATGCTTCTAGCATTATTTTGGTGTTCCGGGTAATGTCCGGTTGTTCGGTTAGAAACCGGTTCGTTAAAGTGCTAAATCACACTTTTTAGTGTCTTTTAAGTACCCTTCTTGTACCCTTTCAATTCCCAACACTTAGGGAAATATTCTGGATAATAAAACGACATTTCTGCAAAATATTCATATGTTTAAATGCTGAATTATTGCTGAATTATATAAATTCTGCACTTAAAGTGCGTTTCGGGTGCTTTTTAGTGCTTATTTTTGCTTTCGCAATGTCTATAAATTAAACCCTTATATGTACTCTTGGGTTTTAATGTACTTTTGTCGTCGGACCTACACCTAGGCCTCAATTCTAATGTCTGACTGCTTTCTGCAGTTCAGTTGACACAGTGTGTCTTACCGGTGAGTTTACTAATATTTTTGACGCAACGCTATCATAACGTAATTCTTGTAGCATATATCATGCATGAATTCACTTGTATGGAATTCAGAAATTTATTTTTCTGGTAAACTAGATCATGTACAGTCATTAAAGCACAAATTACTGTTCATCTAGTGTACGGAATGTACGGAAAAGTGACGGTTGTCACAGTCTCCCCCCGTTAAAAGAATTTCGTCCCGAAATTCAAGCGATGCCATCGGTCGCAGGGGAGTTGTGAAACCAGTATGGTCACTTAGATTCATGATTTGTCTTCATGTTCCCATGAAATCTCTGGGTCATGTCATGAATTCTATCATACTCAAATAAGTCGATCATGACTTTTCTGTATCTTGTGGACTCTTGGTCCATAACCTCAACAGGTTTCTATAGTATCACGGACTCTTGGTCCAAAACCTCAGCAGGTTTCTATAGTAATTCTTGTCGTTTGTCATTGACGTGAATCTTATTTGTAGGAACAACGACTGTTCCTTAAGTCAGACTCCACTACAGACTAGACACATGAATGTGTCGCGATCACTACTGATCTTTTTCTGGGAGCTTCATCTTGTGAGCAATGGTTCTGATCCCTACATCGGGGATTCTACCATTTCGTTTTCCAAATCACACTACGCCTTCTCTAGGCGAGGCTCTCATCAAAGCCATACTTCTTGTCTCAAATTCTTTCGACTTATGCCGCTCATCGGCGCTATCTTTCTGTATTCTGCGGGCTGTCCTGATATGATCACATATATGAAGGATCTTGCCTCTAATTTTTCCTGGGCCATCTCGGGCCAGTTGATTGTTTATTTCTGGTCTCCGTTCAACATGACGGGAATCTACTCATTATGTTCCGTCTAAAGCTTTACACGAAGCGGTTTAGACGGCGATGTGATAGATACCATTGTAGGAAAACTCCACTAAGGGCAAGTGAGTGTTCCGACTTTTCAGCAAAGTTTATCACACAAGCACGTATTGTGTTCATACAGTCTGCATTGTTCAGCAGCTCAGTTCATAATCAAGTTCTTACGATCATCGGTGTGCTGCAACTCTTGTGATTAAACCCTTATATGTACTCTTGGGTTTTAATGTACTTTTGTCGTCGGACCTACACCTAGGCCTCAATTCTAATGTCTGACTGCTTTCTGCAGTTCAGTTGACACAGTGTGTCTTACCGGTGAGTTTACTAATATTTTTGACGCAACGCTATCATAACGTAATTCTTGTAGCATATATCATGCATGAATTCACTTGTATGGAATTCAGAAATTTATTTTTCTGGTAAACTAGATCATGTACAGTCATTAAAGCACAAATTACTGTTCATCTAGTGTACGGAATGTACGGAAAAGTGACGGTTGTCACACAACTCGAGACCACAGCTGGTTGTGAGTCGAGGGTAAATGTTGACAAGTCGACATAGCTGGTTGCGAGTCGAGACCTGCAAAACAAATGTGAGATAAATTTGTTGACTCGTAATCCCTGATTTTCAGCACTTTTCAAAAATTCAAAGATATCGTAATCTTTGAATTTTCTTTGATCACCAAAACTCCGAGAAATCAGCAAACACAAATCTCTGAAATCACACAAACCACAATCAACACCAATTACGAAGACTATGCCAAGAACAGTTTTGATGATGTGAATCTTAAAAACAAGAAACACACCACACCAACTAAATCCCTGTAACACAAAGCTGGTAAATAAGATCAGTAACAACATAAACTTCTTGAATCCGAATGATATCAAAACCGAACCAAGATTTGGTTTCTTGGCTCAGATACCAATTGTTAAAACCATTGTGGATCTTTCAATGATATCAAGCAATAACTTGTGTAAGTGCGGAAATCAAACACAAGTGGATTCAAGAACAAATATAACCGAAACACTAAAATCAATTAAAACAAACCAAGATATCTTGCATTCACTGATTGAAGGTGATGGATACAAGACACACGATGAGTTTCAGCTGGCCTCACTTGTTCGCAATTAACTGATCAACCTCAACCAAATGGTTGAGGTTTGCTTAAATACTAAAACACATGGACTCCTAAACTAGGCCCATTCGAAAACCAGCCAAACTATCCCAACCCATACATATCGACCCAAAAACATATATTTAACTATTACAAAATCAACCCTTTAACTATGCACTCCTTCATGTATAAACCTTCAGGTTCCAACAACTAACACGTCATAAAACTACTTAATGTCTAAAATGTCATAATTCTACATCATATATGTGTCATCATTGTTGCCATCATCCGCTTCATCATGAACATCTTCGTTTCCAAACTTTGTCGGGTAACTCAAACTCAAAACGTTTTGGAGTTCATCTCTAAAATCTGGGTTTTGGAACCAACTCTGAAATTGAGCCTACAACAATATATATACCAAATTTATCAAACTATAATAACATTTACCAACATATATTTACTAAATGTATCAAACTACCAATAAAAGCAACCAACATATACGAAATACCCAAGTGTCAACCTAACATCATTCATCGATCCTTATATAAGTTTTTAAACTAAAATAAGCTAGTTTTCCTTTGAAAATTGTGGAGTTTGCGACTTTGCACCAGAGACAACCCGCGATGTACTTGTCACGGCCCCCGACCCGGTTTGACCCGTTTCTGGAGCCGCGGGACAGAAATACTGCGGTATTTAATTGATTAAGTTTAACAGCGGAAGTTTTCATCAGGATCGTTTAAAGCTAAAGTTTTCCCCGATTATTTTATTTCACAATTCGGGGTAAAACCCTGATAATTTACAATAGTATGATTTTACTATAAAATCGTTATGTTACAAAACTTATTTCTTTATTTTTATAATGAGCCACTATCTTAAGCTTGAAATGCTCCTCAGCACTTTTTCCTGAATTACAACAGATCACCTGAAACATGTTTGAAAAAGGTTTTGTCAGCGGGAAATACTGAGTGAATCATTCTATTTACTAAAATGACACATTTGTTATAATTTACAGTATTAAGAGCGATTACAATGTTTCTATTATCAACCAACTACCCACGGTATTTGTCACTCGACCGAATCTGTGACTATGGTCATATCCCCCAATTGGCTGCCCCAATGGTGACGATTATCAAGTAATGTATACAAAACCCCACATACCGGCTGTAACTTGGTGATTACAAAGACTTAATCCCCGTAATTATAACTTTCAAAATTAAACATGATTTTGTAAATAGATTTGATAAAAATAGAGAATGACTCACATTGCTGTTTTAATACGGACAGAGTCTAGTCTATGATTTAACCTTGTTAACCTAATTTAAATAACAATGCACACAAAACTGGGTTAGTAATCAATCCAGCAATTACGATAACTCACGAGATCAAATTCTCACAATGAACGACAAAGTGCAATACTTCATCCATCGAATTAACGATGATCCGTCAAATTAATGACGAACGACAAAGTATAATACTTTATCCATCGAATTAACGATGATCCGTCAAATTAATGACGAACGATAAAGTATAACCCTAATGTGGGCGGCACTTAAACATCCATTGGATATATTGATCGTCGGAAAATGAATCGTAGTAACGATTGTGCTAATACCCTGTTTTGCGGCGTTGATTTGTGAACTGTGATAGTAATTCGAACGTAACTTGCAGTGTATAGTGAATTTTTACGTCGTTTTTCTTTCAGAATTCAAGTCCCACTGTCCACTATTTATAGGTGAAATTTTACCCTTACACGGCCCGCGTGAGATTTAAGCTTATCCTTACGCGGCCCGCGTAAGACCTACTTTTTAGGCCTAGGTTGCCACGGTTGGGACTAGCTTAGCTGAGTTGACAGTTTTCGATAATTCCTTGTTGCCAACGTTTAAAATGGATAATCGTCAATAGGGTTTAACCCCCCCCCCCCCCCCCTGAGTTTTAGGGGCCCTAATCCTGATTCTGAAAATTATGAAAATTTTAGGGTTTGTTCAGAATCACTTGGGTGTCTCAATTAGGGTTTCCTTTTGGACTAATTATTTTAATAATTATGACTTTTGATGAGAGTTGTTACATTCTCCCCACCTTAATAAAAATCTCGTCCTCGAGATTTACTGGAATAAGTGAGGATACTTTTTCTTCATTTCTGATTCCAGCTCCCAAGTGTATTCAGGTCCTCTCCTTGAATCCCACTTTACTTTAACTAGCACTAATCGTTTGTGCTTGAGAAATTTTACTTTTCTGTCTTCTATCTGAAGAGGTTTCTCTACAAATTTTAACTTTTCGTTTACCTCTATGTCTTGAAGAGGTACTACCAGAGATTCGTCTGCTAGACATTTCTTGAGATTGGATACATGAAATACATCATGTACTCCAACTAGTTCTTCTGGTAGTTGTAAACGATTAGCTACTGGTCCTATACGTTGGATCACTGAAAATGGTCCTACGTATCTTGGACTTAACTTTCCTTTCTTTCCAAATCTGACTACTCCTTTCCAAGGAGAAACTTTCAATAGTACCTTGTTTCCCACTTGAAATTCTAGCGGCTTGCTTCTATTGTCTGCATAACTCTTCTGGCGATCTCGAGCCGTCTTCAGTCTTTCTTTGATTTGAGTAATCTTATCAGTCGTTTCTTGCACAATTTCAGGACCTGACAATTGACTTTCTCCTATTTCTGCCCAACAAACTGGAGTTCTGCACTTTCTTCCATATAGTGCTTCAAATGGAGCAGTTTCAATGCTTGAGTGATAACTATTGTTATAGGAGAATTCAATTAATGGTAAGTGATCATCCCAACTTCCACCAAAGTCTATCACACATGCTCGGAGCATGTCTTCTAGAGTTTGGACCGTTCTTTCACTTTGCCCATCTGTTTGGGGATGATATGCAGTGCTCAAATTTAGTCGGGTTCCCATAGCTTGCTGGAAACTTTTCCAGAAATGGGAAGTAAAACGACTATCTCTATCTGATACAATGGAGAGTGGCACTCCATGTAAGGATACAACTTCATCTACATACAATTTAGCCAGTCTTTCCATGCTAAAGGTTTCTTTCATAGGTAGAAAGTGAGCAGATTTGGTTAATCGATCCACAATTACCCAAATCGCATCATTACCTTTTCTGGTTTTGGGTAACTTAGTAACAAAATCCATTGTTATAAGTTCCCATTTCCATACTGGCATTTCTAATTGTTGTAGTAATCCTGAAGGTTTCTGATGTTCTGCCTTAACTTGTGAACAAGTAAGACATTTAGAAACATAGCTGGCTATGTCCTTTTTCATTCCTATCCACCAAAAGTTCTTTCTTAAATCTTGCTACATTTTATTGTTTCCTAGGTGTATAGTATACCTAGATTTATGAGCTTCTTCTAAAATCTTAGGTCTTAAGTCTCCCTGCTTAGGTACCCAAATTCTACTTTTGTGGAATCTCCAAATTCCATCTGCTCCTTGTTCTAATTCCTTGATTCGTCCTTTCATTCCTTCAGCATCATCCTTGATTGCTGTAGTTTGAACATTCTTTAATTGTTCCATTAAATCTATTTGTAGATTTAATCTGAGAGCACGAACCCGTCGTTGTTTCTCATAATACTTACGACTTAAGGCATCTGCAACTACATTTGCCTTTCCTTCATGATATTGAATATCACAGTCGTAGTCGCTTAAGATTTCCATCCATCTCCTTTGCCTCATGTTTAACTCTTTTTGCCCAAATATATATCTTAAACTCTTATGATCTGTATAGATAGTAAACTTACTTCCGTACAGATAATGTCTCCAAATCTTAAGGGCAAAAACTACGGCTCCTAATTCTAAATCATGAGTCGTATAGTTTTCTTCGTGCTTTTTTCAATTGCCTTGATGCATACGCAATTACCTTCTTGCGTTGCATAAGCACACATCCAAATCCTAATTTTGAAGCATCACAATATACTTCAAAATCTTCAGTTCCTTCTGGTAAGGCTAAGATTGGAGCATGGGTTAATTTCTGTTTCAAAATTCTAAAGGCTTCTTCTTGTTTGGGTCCCCATTCAAACTTAGTAGCTTTACAGGTTAACTTAGTTAATGGTACAGCTATCTTGGAAAAATCCTTAATAAACCGTCTATAATACCCAGCTAAACCTATAAAACTTCTTATTTCCATTGCTGTTTGTGGAACCTTCCATTTGGTAATTGCTTCTATCTTAGAAGGATCTACATGAATACCTTCATGATTTACCATGTGTCCTAAGAATTGCACTTCCTTTAGCCAAAATTCACATTTCGAGAATTTGGCGTACAACTTTTCTTTTCTTAACAAAGTTAAGAGTGCATGAAGATGTTCACAATGCTCTGTCTGATTTTTGGAATAAATAAGTATATCGTCTATGAAGACAATTACAAACTTATCCAAGTACGGTTTACAGATCCTATTCATCATGTCCATAAATGTTGCAGGTGCATTTGTTAATCCGAAGGGCATGACTGTAAACTCGTAATGACCATACCTAGTTCTGAAAGCAGTCTTAGGTATGTCTTCTTCTTGTACCTTCAATTGATGATATCCGGAGCGTAAATCTATCTTAGAAAAATATCTAGCCCCCTGAAGTTGATCAAAAAGATCATCAATCCTAGGTAATGGGTATCGATTCTTAATTGTGATCTTATTCAATTCTCTATAATCGATACACATTCTCATGGAACCGTCCTTTTTCTTCACAAACAACACTGGCGCTCCCCAAGGGGATGAGCTAGGTTGTATGAATCCTTTACTTAGTAATTCATCTAATTGCTTTTTCAGTTCTAACATTTCTGTGGGTGCTAACCGATAAGGTGCCTTGGCTATCGGTGTAGTTCCTGGAATTAGATGAATCCTAAATTCTACTTCCCTATCTGGAGGTAATCCCGGTAAATCTTCTGGAAATACATCAGGATATGCTGAGACTACAGGTATTTCCTTAAGATCTTTACCCTTAGTGCTAATGATTACCGAAATCATATACACTATTCCTTGTTTTCGTTCATAATTAACAACTTTCATTACTGATATGAACTTCATGGGCTTACGTGGTTTATCTCCTGTAATCCTAATCACTTCTCCGATAGGTGATTGAATTTCTATGGAATTCTGATCACAAAGGATTCTAGCATGGTTGGCTACTAACCAATCCATTCCTAAGACAACATCAAATTCAGCCAAATTCATCGGCAATAGTTTTGCAGAGAATTTATGTCCTAAAAGTTCTATGTTTCCTTCTTGCAAAACTTTATCTATTTTAACTGAATTTCCGTCTGCTGTTTCAACTGTAAAAATCTGCCTAATATTGGGTAAAGGTAAACTAAGAGCTTGGCAGAATGAAGTATTTATAAAACTTTGGTTTGCACCAGAGTCAAATAATACTTTTACGTACACGTTGTGAACTAAGAACGTACCCGCTATCACATCCGGAATGAGTTCTGCTTCTTGAGTGGTCAGCTGAAATGCTCTGGCATTCTTCTTTGTGGTTCCTTTGGTCGCCTTGGGTTTGTTATCTACTGGCTTGATCAATTTAGGACATTCTGTTTTATAATGCCCTGTTTCTCCACAGTTAAAACAGATTACAGTCTTCTTTTTGCAGTTTTCTTCACGATGTCCTACAATTTTGCAAAAAATTGCAAGTGATATCGCATCTTCCATAATGTTTCTTTTTGCATTTCCTGCAAAATGACGGAGCTGAAGATTGCCCTGTTCCTTTTCTCTTGAAGCTGTTATTATTACCCACACGGAATCCTTGGGTAATTTTCTGAGCTAGTGCCTTTTTCCTATCTTCATCTCTTGTGCGTACCAATTCATCGGTTAGAGTGTTAGCTAATTCTACCGCATCATCAATAGTGCGAGGTCTCGCAACTTTAACAATATTGCGGATTTCGCTAATTAGCCCCCAAATATAGCGAGAAATGAGTACCGGTTCTGGCGAAGCCAGTGTTGGTACCACTCTTGCATATTCAAAGAATGTCGAGGTATACCCACGACAATCCACACCCATCATCCGATGATTTAGAAACTTATTCGCCATCTGTTCTTTTTCATACTCGGGACAGAATTTTCTTTCCACCAAACCCTTAAATTCTTCCAAAGTCATAGCATAAGCTATTACTCTTCCTTTTGATTGTAAAACAGTGTTCCACCATTCAAGTGCTCCTTCCTTGAAGAGATTTGATGCATACATGACCTGATCATCTTTACCACATTTACTTATTGCAATGACTGCTTCGGTTTTCTCTAACCAACGCAGTGATGCAGTTGCTCCTTCATTGCCTGCAAATTCAGTGGGTTTACAAGCAAGGAATTCTTTGAAAGTGCAACCAGGCGTTGCAGTTTTCATTTTCTTAGGTAATGGAGCTTGATGTGGTTCCCTATTATGATTAACATGATTATTGCCTCCATTTACACTATTACTGAAGTTATCTTCAGTAATCTGTTTACTAGGGACAATTTGTTGCGGTTCGATTGGATTCTTTATAGCAGCTACGAATGCTGGAATAGCATTGGCTATCCCTTGAGCAACAATGTTTTCGATATCTTGCCTAGTCATATATTGATCTCTTGAATGTTGCTCAGACTGATTAACTTCATTTATAGGTTCATTACCACTGTTTGCCATCTGATAATATATATATAAATTTTATTAGTATCTGCTAAATAACAATTACATACAAAAAAAATCAGAAAATTTTATAATACAGATATAGTCAAAACAATCGATTTCTCGATTTCATTTTATATCTATCATAGTATGCATCATTACTCACAAATATCATACAGAGTTTTATTTGTTATTTACAGACTAACTTTACTATTACTATTATACAAACACCGTTTTACCATCCTACTATCTCTCGTCACTTGCTGTTCTAAAAACGCAGTTCCCTCTCATCGTACTTCCAGGCAATATGTCCCCCTATTTCCCTGATTCTAGTTCCAGCATCAAACAACTCTTCACCAAAGTGGCGAAGTTCAGCCATGTTTTCATTACTCATGGGTGGATTAGGTAGGGGTTCTGGATCGAATTGTGGAAGAAAAGAGTAAGGATCGTTGACAATATTTTGGAATTGCCAATCGTTTGTCCACCATTCGTCCATTCCTATGGGTTGGGAGTGGACTATTGGGTCTGGAATTGCTGGTTCCCAATTCATAGGGAGTTGGTTTTCAAGAGAATAATTAAAAATATTATTATTATTATTATTATTATTATTATTATTATTATTATTATTATTATTATTATTATTATTATTATTGACAGGCTGAATTGTTTCACAGCTTGCCAATAGGAAATCTATCTCATCTTGAAAGGTCCTTCCCTGGTTTTGATTGGAGCTCTTTCCGATTTCTATCTGAGCTGGTCTAGAGCCTTGCCCAACTTCCATTACTATTTCTTTAGTAACTTCCTCCATCTGTATTCCTATCTCCTTAACCTCTTCCTTGTCTTCAGTTTCCATTTCCTTTTGTTTGGAACTTTCTCCGATTATAATTTCTTTTCCCTTTTTCAAAGGATTATTTATTTTGGGAAGTTTTGTAGCTGGCTTTTTCTTACGTATTTTCCTCCATCCTACATAACTTCTTTTCTTTCGTTTTGGCTTGTTCACAGGTGGAACCTTGAATTCTACTGGTTGTTCTATATCGGGAAAGTAGCTAATATATTCTTTGGAAGCTTCGATATTTACTGGGTAAAGATTAAGGTTCTGAAAAGCTTCAGATATCCCACTCATGCTGATGTAGCATATATGCAAAATGCATAAAATACTAAATTAAAATTCATAATTAACCTTTTAATTTATTACATACTGTGTACTAATTTATTACAAAGATAACTGGAAAACACACTTAGGTTTTGAAATTTTTATTTATTGCACAGAGTTTCTAGATTGTAAGGGTAAGGTGCTAAAACTTTAAAATATTTAAAGATTTATATTTTCTGCTACTGTGGCTAGCATATATAAATTTGCCCATTTTTCATCTAGCTTATCTTCCCAAGGTGATTTATCAATTAATTCCTGAGTTTCCCGTTTAATCTTCTTTTCTCGAATTTTCTCTTTACTTTTCTCAATAATTATCTCCCTCCTTTTAGGAGAAAGTGATTCCTCGTATTGTGCCTTTCGCACAAATATTCCTTCTTTAGGAATTTCAGCCTGATTCGAGGATTTGGTTTGGGATGAACTTCCCTTCTCGTTGGATGATCTATCTAATTTAAGATAGATGTTTGCTAGCTTTTGCTTACCCATACTGTAACTAACAAATAATCAGTTAATAACACACATAATCACTTAATAGTAATCAGGAAAAAATTAAGTATTTCTAAATACTTAATTAGCTTAACTCAGTGGCTCTGATACCACCTTTTTCTGTCACGGCCCCCGACCCGGTTTGACCCGTTTCTGGAGCCGCGGGACAGAAATACTGCGGTATTTAATTGATTAAGTTTAACAGCGGAAGTTTTCATCAGGATCGTTTAAAGCTAAAATTTTCCCCGATTATTTTATTTCACAATTCGGGGTAAAACCCTGATAATTTACAATAGTATGATTTTACTATAAAATCGTTATGTTACAAAACTTATTTCTTTATTTTTATAATGAGCCACTATCTTAAGCTTGAAATGCTCCTCAGCGCTTTTTCCTGAATTACAACAGATCACCTGAAACATGTTTGAAAAATGTTTTGTCAGCGGGAAATACTGAGTGAATCATTCTATTTACTAAAATGACACATTTGTTATAATTTACAGTATTAAGTGCGATTACAATGTTTCTATTATCAACCAACTACCCACGGTATTTGTCACTCGACCGAATCTGTGACTATGGTCATATCCCCCAATTGGCTGCCCCAATGGTGACGATTATCAAGTAATGTATACAAAACCCCACATACCGGCTGTAACTTGGTGATTACAAAGACTTAATCCCCGTAATTATAACTTTCAAAATTAAACATGATTTTGTAAATAGATTTGATAAAAAGAGAGAATGACTCACATTGCTGTTTTAATACGGACAGAGTCTAGTCTATGATTTAACCTTGTTAACCTAATTTAAATAACAATGCACAAAAAACTGGGTTAGTAATCAATCCAGCAATTACGATAACTCACGAGATCAAATTCTCACAATGAACGACAAAGTGCAATACTTCATCCATCGAATTAACGATGATCCGTCAAATTAATGACGAACGACAAAGTATAATACTTTATCCATCGAATTAACGATGATCCGTCAAATTAATGACGAATGATAAAGTATAACCCTAATGTGGGCGGCACTTAAACATCCATTGGATATATTGATCGTCGGAAAATGAATCGTAGTAACGATTGTGCTAATACCCTGTTTTGCGGCGTTGATTTGTGAACTGTGATAGTAATTCGAACGTAACTTGCAGTGTATAGTGAATTTTTACGTCGTTTTTCTTTCAGAATTCAAGTCCCACTGTCCACTATTTATAGGTGAAATTTTACCCTTACGCGGCCCGCGTGAGATTTAAGCTTATCCTTACGCGGCCCGCGTAAGACCTACTTTTTAGGCCTAGGTTGCCACGGTTGGGACTAGCTTAGCTGAGTTGACAGTTTTCGATAATTCCTTGTTGCCAACGTTTAAAATGGATAATCGTCAATAGGGTTTAACCCCCCCCCCCCTGAGTTTTAGGGGCCCTAATCCTGATTCTGAAAATGATGAAAATTTTAGGGTTTGTTCAGAATCACTTGGGTGTCTCAATTAGGGTTTCCTTTTAGACTAATTATTTTAATAATTATGACTTTTGATGAGAGTTGTTACAGTACTTGAACAAGGTTTAGGCCCAATACACTTGATTGCCACAAAACGGTCTAAGAAAAACGTCCATGTCTTTCCCGGGGGATTTAGGTTAAGGAATCAACAAGGTCAACATGAATGAGGTCTCTTTCATGCAGAGCCATGGAGGTAGATTGTATGCGGTGAGTATAACCGGCTACATGCTATAATGGATTAAAACTGTCAGCTGCAAACCCCAAGCGAACATTTTGGGGTTCTCTTAAGAAGTTTGGGTACTTTATATCATTTTTTTTCCATGAAGATCCATCAACAAGGTGATGCATAGTACCCTCTTCTGATCATCCGGTACTGTGTCATATCATATCTTTTGTTGTATGCCTTGAGCAATACAAACGATGTAGTCTGGGGGTCAAAGGGAAGTATCGTAACACCGTGTGAGCTATCTCTGTGCCATTTGTGTCTTTATTTACCCACAGACTCTCATTACAAACAGGACAATTCTACAATGACTGGTGTTCTTTCCAGAAGATAGCACAATCACTTTAGCACACGTCTATAACTTATACCCAAACAATCTTCTTTAATTTATTTTTAGCTACATAATGCGAAGGAGGAATCTTGTTGCCTTTCGGAAGTGAAGTTTGCAACAACTCGAGGAGCTCATCAAATGAACTATTGGTCCATTTGTTCTTCACATTTAAATGCATAAGGTTTGCTAAAAAGTCAAATGAAGAAAGATTAGTACAACCAGGATATAATTCTGATTCGACGCTTCCTCTAATAGAGTTTCATAATCATCACGAACACCACTACTCTTTGTATCTATGTTCTCTTCGTTAAGGTCGGTATCCTCTTCCATACACTCCCTAATAAGGTCTTCAATAGCTTGATCCATATCATTTCTTGGCGCAACATCATCTGCATTTACAACGGGAGGAATTGTACTTTTACCGTGATAGGTCCACGTTGTGTAATCTCGATAGAAACCCCATATTCGCAAATGCATTTTCATTTTCATTTTTGTGTAGGATATTAAGGCTGAATTATGACACTTTATACATCGACATCTAACATTGCCTTCGTTGTCGATATGTTATTTGCACATCTCTATATAGGAATTGAGTTCTTGATTGGCTCAGTTGATTTACGATTAGAGGTAAGCTAGCTTTTATCGATTGCCATGATAATGTAACTAGAACAAAATTTAGGGTTTTTTAGATGATTATCGCCAACTAAAGGGTAGGCTGTTAAACCCGTTTTTTGAACACTTTACCTCATATATGAATGTGTATTACACGATTGGTTGTTTAAGAAAAGTTCGACAACATTTTCTCTAAGCCCCCCATGAACCCCTTTAGCTAAACGGGTCGGGTTTAGGTTGTCCCGTTTAACCAATTTATATTATATTTTAATTTTTCAAAATGTATTTTTATGTTATAAGTTAAATTGGTTGGATATTTTATGCGGCAACCATAACTTAAAAGAGAACTTAACGTAAGATTTTATAAATAAAATGTACTTATTTTATATGGATTTGTATTTTTTTTTTTTTGTAAAATTTAATTTTTAAAATATTAATCTGCCAAAGAAAATAAAAAAAAATTCGGGTCAAATGGGTCATTTTCAGGTCAACCCATGAATATTTGGCCCGTGTTCGGGTTTCGGTATATGACACAATTTCCGGCTTCGAGTCAGGTTCGGGTTAGTATAAAATTTTCGAATTACATCAGGTTGGACCCGCCAACCCGCGATAAATAACTTGAAATTTCTTATTATAAACCGTTTGTTTCAATCTGTAATAAACGGTTCTTATTATTATATATACTATGTTATTTTTAAATAAGAAGTTATTTTACCACTGTAATAAGCATAGTCATAAGAGTTGCAACAATTATGTTTTCTATTAATCTATTCAAAAGGGGGTAGCGGCGCAGCTTGTTGCCCGCTTACCGGCTATCTTGATGTAATTTGTTTGACCTTATATATAAATCTCGCCAAAAGGCTTTATATTAATCTATTATCTTTTGTTAATGGCAGTGTTTTTCAGCATAACTTGTTTTTGGATGGTTTGATTAATGAGTTTTGTCTTTTATGTTAACACCAAATTGCAGGCATTGTCTTTTTTTTTCAAAAGTTTACAAACGGTGTCCTTAACCTTTCAAAATCTTGCACGTTATGTCCTTTAGGCCAAACTCAGTTAGATTTTTTGGTTAAATCTGATCATGTGCATTGCACATGAGGGCATATTTATCTATTCACATTCCCGGGGGGCTATTTTGTAAAAAGTTATTTTTCAGGGACTATTTATACAAAATTGAGAAATAAAATACAAATATAAACCACCCTCCGATAATCCAAACCCGAATCACCAATACTAATCACACACCCTCCCATCCTTCCCAACACTCACACACTCCAACCCACTTTCCAACAAATCCAAACACGTTGCTCTCCCCAAATGCAAAACATTATCCGGCACCGAAACCTCAGACTCAAACGACCCGTCAACATGGTTTGGGAACAGAATGTGTACGGATCCTGTGGCGGTTGAGGCGGCGATTAAAGGGTTTTGTTGGGGGGTTTGGGTGGTTTGGTTCCATTGTTAGCGGTTGAGACGGCGATGTGGCGGTCGAAGGCGGAGAGAGGGGGGAGGAAGCGGAGGGAGTCGACGTGGGTGGGATGTGGGAGGATCTGGAATTGGGTTAGGGTTTGGGGGTCTGGTTCCATTGTAAGGGTTTTAGGATGGAGAATAAGATGGGAAGAAGAGGTCTGTTAGACTGGACAAAAATGTATGTTTATAATGAAACTATGCACTATGTTTAATGTTTGTTTTAGAGAAATCAAACCATGTACTATTTCTTCAATCACATTTACTCGCAGCCACTCTATGCAACGGTGGGTTGTATAGGTGGTTTTGGTCTAGTTGCAACTGTGGTGGGTGGTTGGTGATGGTGGGGTTGCACTGTTGCAGTGGTGGGGATGGGTTATGCAGGGTGGTGGTGGTGGTAGTTGGCGGCATGTGAGGCTGGCAGCCGGCAGATGAGGGTGGGAGGTGGTGGCGGCAGGTGATGGCAAGTGGTGGTTGGAAAGACAGAGGGTGTGTGTGGGTGTGTTTAGAGAGAGAAATTGTAGGATAGGCTATGTTTATTTGTTTTTTAGAAATCATTTATAAATGGGGAATTGGCCTGTAATAATCCCACCTAGACCTTATTGGCCATTAATAATCCCACCTCAGAATATTTCCCCCACCAGTCCCACCTTTCACCTATTTTTCCCACAATGGTCCCCCGTTAAAAAAACTTAACGGAGTTAAGCTTTTTTCCAAATTACAAACAGATTTTTTAGGGCTTTTGATAAGAACGATGATACGAGTCCATTGATGTAAAACTTACTTCGAAATGGTGCTCCAAGTGACTTGATTTTGGTTAATTGGAAATTTAAACACCCGAATTGAAGCGCCGTTTTCATCGTTTGGAGCACCGTTTCGAGGCAAGTTTTACATTAATGGACTCGTATCGTCGTTCTAATCAAAAGCCCTAAAAAATCTGTTTATAATTTGGAAAAAAGCTTAACTCCGTTAAGTTTTTTTAACGGGGGACCATTGTAGGAAAAATAGATGAAAGGTGGGACTGGTGAGGGGAATATTCTGAGGTGGGATTATTAATGGTCAATAAGGTCTAGGTGTGATTATTACAGGCCAATTTCCCTTTATAAATTAGAATGTGAAAAGACAATAATACCTTTGGATGATCAGATTTTACCAAAAAAATTTAATTAGGTTAGGATCAAAGGACATAACGTGCAAGATCTTAAAACATTGTTTTAAGTTCAGGACTCGTTAAGGACAAATTTTGTAATTTATTCTTTGTTTAATTTTTTAAGATTAAAACCCATCCACTAGCTAATGCATTTTGACTAATATTTTAACTGGTGGTTTTTTTTTAATTTTTTTTTTTTTTTAGCATCAAAACCAGCCAAATCAATTTTGTTTCTTCCTGTTCCTTTTCCACAAGACCACAAGTAAACACACATTCCAAATTCCTACATAGAATTGAAAACGCACATTCCAATTTCCGAATTACATACGCACATCGACCTAATATGTTAAATATGTTTGTTTGTCTTCCTCTTTGAAGTCAACTATTCTACGGTTTCATTGTTGGTTAAAAAATCTACACAGAGCTACTCAAATTATCAATATATCCACTAAAATTCGGATTGTACGTACCGTTCTCAAGTGGCGTCGGAGATTGAGGTGGAAAGAGATGAAGGTGCTCCGGCAGAGTGAAGGTGGTGCGGCGATGCTCCGCAGAGTCAAGGTGGTGTGGGGGCGGTATGGTGTGTGAGAGATGCATGTGTGCAAATTTCATCTTGGAGGGAAAATGGTTGCTAAAATGGATATACCCTAGCCATTGGATCAGATAAGCAAACAACAGCCCAGATCAATTCTAAAGCCCGTGTTCTAATTATGAGCTTTAGCGGCGACTTTTATGTGTCGCCAGTAAAGCTGAACTTTCTTGTTCTTTCTCTTTGAAACTCTCATTCGATAAATTAGGAGGAGGGCAACCAACATAAATCGATTCTTCTATTTGAATTTACAACTATAGTGTCAAATATATTTATTTTATGGCACGACTATGTTTTATATGGATAAAGTATTCTGAAACTAATATATTCTTAAAAAAAATACCTTTAAAAGTTATCATTAAAAAATAAATAAACTACGTATGATTTTAGATTGTAGTCCTTTGTAGTGTATGAAAAATAACTAGCTTACTCACATTGTTTATATTTTTACTTTCTTTTTTAGATACAAAGTATTAAATTACTAAATCCTAGTCATATTAGTGTTTGAAAAACACTCATAAATCTGGCCTAAAACAACTCCAATGTTTTCACATAATTCTTTTCCATGGAATAACAACATTTATATTTATTGCAATAATTATGAAGAATGTTAACCAACTTTATGCCTTAAAATTTGCAGACAATGTTAATTGCTGGTACAGAAACGCCATACTTAACACTTGAGTGGTCTATGTCTTTGTTACTCAACAATCCAAAAGCTATGGAAACTGTCAAGAACGAGATCAACAATCATGTTGATTTTGACTGTTTAGTACAAGAAAGTGATTTGGGTAAACTAAGTTATCTTCAAAACGTTATAAATGAGAGCATACGTTTGTACCCAACTCTTCCCTTACTACTTTCACGTGAAGCTTCTAAGGATATCACAATCGGTGGCTACTCGGTGCCTCGTGGAACAATGTTGATGGTTAATGCATGGGCCATTCAGAGGGATCCCGTCCTGTGGGATGAACACGATAAGTTTAAGCCTGAAAGATTTGATAACGATAAGAGGGTTGACAATAAATACAACATTCTTGCGTTTGGTGTAGGTAGGCGTGCATGTCCCGGAACCAATTTAGGGTATCGTGTACTTGGGTTGGCATTGGGAACTTTAATTCAAGCATTCGAATGGGAGAAGATAGGAACTGAGGAGGTCGACATGACTGCTTTTTATGGCGTGTCTATGGGAAAACTAAAACCGTTACAAGCCCTTTGCAAACCGCGTTCAAACATCACACATATTATTTAGGGTTTGGATTTATATGTAAAATTCAATGTAAAGTTTTAATGATTATTACATGATGCACCCCGTTCTAATTTTTATGTATTCACTTTTAGTTACAAAAAAAATTCACGTTGGGATCATGATATAAATTACATTCTTTAACAAAATATTCTAATTTAGTTTTAATTACAAAAAAAAAAAAATACATATCTGGATAAACCCTAGTTCAATTGCAGCAAAGTAAAAATTCGATAAACCCTAGTAAAGATTCGAAATAAACAAAGTAAAGATTCGATAAACCCTAGTAAAGATTCGGTTGCAGCAAGATTCGATGATTGAACAAGCAAGATTTGATGATTGAACTAGCAAGATTCGAAGGCATGTATGGCGTAGTTCGATAAGAATCAACATACCAGAGGAAGAAGATGAACAAGCAGATTCGATGGCACAGCTGGTGCGTCGCCAATTTTGGTGGGAAGAAGATAGGTCGATGTTGTTGTGTAGGGTTTGGGTGTCGTGATTATACGAAGGGAAATACGCCGATGGGTTATTACGAGGGTAATTGGGTAATTTCTCAAAAAAAAAGGTAAACATGTAATTGTTTTTGTGGTTTGGAGA
The DNA here is from genome assembly GCA_030545235.1 of Helianthus tuberosus. Lineage (NCBI taxonomy): Eukaryota > Viridiplantae > Streptophyta > Magnoliopsida > Asterales > Asteraceae > Helianthus > Helianthus tuberosus. The sequence goes on along the minus strand of CM060371.1, from coordinate 100,143,252 downwards.
AATACGTAATAAGGCAGCTTAAGATGAGAAAATATGTAAAAATCCCTAATTATTAAAGCCGGTAAGAAAATTATTTTAATCAACTCAAAAAATTATAAACTCGGTTTATGATTGCACGAAGAGAGAGAGAGATAGGTAGGCAGGTTAGAGAGAGAAACTAGATGAGGAAAAAGAGAATGGTAGAGAAATTATAAATGGGGTTATATAATTTCAAAGATAATTTCGTCAATTAAATTTTTTTTTTGAAAATTAAACTTCATTAAAACAAACCTCCGACCCAAACGGGCAAAAGGCCAACAAACAAATGCCCCCGACCCAAACGGGCAAAGGGCCAATTTACAACATATACATGGGATATTTACACCACTCCTTCCAACTTAAGTATTTACATGATGATCTAAAATTTAACCACTCATAACCTCTTGATTTAATCTCCATCAAAATTTCTTGCGTGCTTCTCCTGCTCTGCTTGAAAACCAAATCATTCCTACTTTTCCAAATACACCAACACAAGATAATAACCAGCCCACTGATAATCTTCTTCACATTTTCCCCCTGAAAATAATTTTGAGTGTCCAATAAATCTTTGAATTCGAAAGCGTATATCGGAGGAATTTTGCACTAAACGCTGATAGTCGTCCACACCCTAATAGCCACCGAACAAGCTGTGAACAAATGATCCATAGATTCCTCATACTCGTCACAGAAAGGGCACATAACCAATGAAATCTCCACGTTCCTTCTTTTCAAGTCGACTCTGGTTGCAAGCCTATCCAAATTACCTCTCCAAGCCATGATATTACATTTAATTGGAACCCATTTGCACCACTTGAAATTTGGTAGGTTGTTGCTTCCCCTATCAGAAATTAATGTCTTTTTTACTGAATTCACTGAGAAGCCATCCTGTCTGTCGGCGTTCCAAATCAATGAGTCCCTATCGTTTGGCAATCTTACCATGTTGATAACTTCTTTACATTCATGCCATTCCTTAAGCTCCGCATCCAATTCAGGTTGTCTAACCCAATTCCAAGCATAGACTCCATTACCTTGTCCCGGTTCAATTTTCTCTGAAACACTGCAAGATTTATATGATTCCAAAACAAACAGATGTGGCCACCTTTCCACGAACGGAAGATCACCCATCCAGGTATCTAGCAAAAAAAGTATATCAACCCCATTCCCCACTTTACCAATAATAACCCGGTTTAGACCTTTCCCATTTAATTTCAATTTGGTGATCAGTTTCACAATGTTATTCCAGCATCCTGCATACTTACCATTTAAAGGGAGGAAGCTTCTTTGATTGTTTTTACTATGGCAAGCTTCCACCACTCTCCTCCATAGACTTTGAATTTCGACCTTGAATCTCCAACCCCACTTATAAAGAAGCGCCTCATTGACTTCTTTGAAGTCTGTTGAAACCCAACCCCCCCCCCCTTTTTCTTGGGCCAAGTAACCCAATCCCAAGCCACCCAATTCATTTTGATATTATCACTAGAGCCCGCCCAAAGAAACTTTCTCATCTTAGCTTCAAGAATCTTAATTATACCAACCGGGGCTTTATATAAAGAAAAGTAATATATAGGGAGACTCTCCAGAACAGAGTTAAGCAAAGTAAGTATCCCCCCCTATGGACATAGTTTAAGCTTTCCAAACCGATAACCCTTTATCGAAAATCTCCACAATTGGACCCCAATTGTTGATTCTATTCATGTTGGCTCCCACCGTGATACCCAAGTAAGAAATACTGCAAGATTATTGTAGTTTTTTTTTTTAAATACTGCAAGAGTATTGTAATTTTTTAATGAAATTGTAACACCCTTGTTAGTGCATACATCTGTCGACTTCGTCTTGTATCGAGTCTTACACTAAATATGTTAGATTGAGTCACGTAGTTCAGGAAAATAGGGTTTTAATGTTGATTTCACACGAAATGGTGATTTCCCACGAAATGAACATTGCACTTTCGTGGGAAATCAGAAACTCTATAAATAGGAGAGTCATGTTTGTCATTTGATGGGGAATCAGAAACTTGTACCGAAGTGCTGCCGGTATTTCTTGTAACTGTAAACTCTGTCATTTCAATATTCAAGAAGGTTAAAGTGATATTCAAGTTGTTTAGAATCTATACGTCTGTTTCCGCCTTTCGTATAGTCTAAGAACTCTTCTGAACGACTCGGTTGGGTCACAAATCGATCCTACAAGTGGTATCAGAGCTCAGGAGGAAGAGATCTTGCCAAAACAGCCTGTTTTCATCACGATTTCTGATTTCTACACCATTCTTTTTCAAAATTTAAAACTTTTCACGGATAAAATCGACCAAATTTCACATATGTTGTGCGCAAACATGTTTTAATGAATCCTTGAAAGTTTCAGCTTAAAATTCAATCTAAAACATGTATTTTTAGTGATTCCTCTTGAAATTGTTCGAAAAAAGATGACATCATCAATGATTCCGCTTGGAATTAACTTCTGATCCCGCTCCAAATCGTGATCCCGCTTGAAAAAGTCTGTTGATTTCGCTCCAAATTGCTTCATTTGGTATTCCGCTTGAAAGACACGTGTGATTCCGCTCCAAACATCTGATTTCGCTCGAACTTTTAGGCCTGATTTCGCTTGAACTTTATTGATTGATTTCGCGTGAACAATGTCGTCGTTTTGTTTGAACATGCCAGTCATAAAGTACAGGTGTCATTAATATTCTACAACAAAAATCACAACACAGATAATCGGTTCAATCAGATTGTTTTGTAGGTCCAATCACATCCACTTATATGAACGGCCAAATGAAAGTAATTTGCTGAATTACTTTGTCGGAAAAATCTTGTATTGATTGCATGTGTTAGTTCAGTTTGGAGGTCTAATAGTTGAGGAGTGTTGTCTGTTTGTTGCATGTGATTACTTGAATTGAGATCAACATATTAATCGGCCCAATCATAGTTATTAGCACTTATTGTTGTCGGTCTAGTGGTTTTTGTGGCCCAATGAAAATTGTGTGGTAAATTGTTGTTGTCGGCCCATGTGTTGTTGTTGAAGGTAATCAAGTTCAAAGCATAATAGGTTGTCGAACATTGAACATTGAAACTTGTTTTCAAATTTGTGAAATATTGTGAACACTATTTCACAAGGCTTGAATTTGATTCTAGTTCACAAGAGGTGGTTCAATCCGTTTGAATTCAAACTCGTTCCAGTTCGTGTAGTTTAGCCAGATCGTTGGAAAAGGTCGTTTGAATTTGATCCGGGTCATAGCAGTCCGCACAGTTTGTTAATCTTCAGTTCGCACAGAATATTCATCAGTTCGAGTGATTCAGTTCGCACAGAGTATCAGTTTGACTTAGTTGTTTAATAAGTATTTAAACTGATTGTGTTTTGTTTGTTTGTGTCTCTACAGGTGATACAGGTGTTTTACGAGGTGAACCAGTTAGTTTGAAAGCTTGTTTGAAAAATTCTTCGATACCGAAACATGGATTCTGAATTCTACAATGCGTTTGCTACTTCGACTACTCCAGCTGCTGTGGTTCAAAAGATGAACATGGAATATGAAATCGGAACGTTGCAAAAACCCCCAAAGCTTATGAATATTGAAGAATACCATGGCTGGAAAGAAAGATTTGAAAACTGGGTTCAGGCGAACCATCTGAAAGCCTGGGAAAGCATTGAAACTGAATATGTTAGACCTCATAACGCTATGAGAGTTGATAAGATTATATCAGAATTTTCAGACACGGAGAGGGAAATGCTACAAAGGAGAAAAAATGATGATAAGTTTGTTACAACAAGCTGTCAAAGAAGACATATTTGTGTTGCTTCAACATAATGGAACTGCGTTTTCGATCTGGGAAGCATTAAAGAAAAAGTTTGAAGGAAGCGCTGAAATGCTACAGAGTAAAGCTTCTTTGCTGAAAAAAGAATTTGAATTGTTCACGAGTATGCCAGGGGAGACTACGAAGAGTTTCATAGAAAGATATTGCCATCTTGTGCGTACCATGTCTTTGCTGAAAATCACTAAAACTCCAGCAGAATGGGTCAAGAAGTTAGCTGATGCTTTACCTCAAAAAGAATGGGGTACATATCTCATGATTCTGAAGAATACAGGAGTGTTTAGTAGATTATCAATTGCACAATTCATTGAGAAGCTTGAAGGTCAATATCTTGAATAGCAGAAAATTGCAAGAATGAATAGTTCAAATGCTCAACAAGACATCAAGTTATATTACAAAGGCGATGTTGAGAAAGTTGAAGCAAGTCCAAAGATCCAAACCGCGTTTAGTGCAGAAAACTCATCTGGATCAGGCAGTCAAAGTACAGTCAACACTAGTGGGTTTTCAACAGTTAATCATCCGAGTATTCAAAGTGCAAGTGTTGGAAATGGGCATATGATTCAGTGCAATGTGGCATTGCATCTTCAAAATGGTCAAAACTTTTCTAAAGAAGTGGTGAAAAATCATATGAGTTTACTTGTTACTGCATTGGAATCTTATGAAGGATTGATTGCCGGAAAAATCGGAAATCCTATGCTAACCAAGGAGGATTACGATCAGATTGATGCAGAAGAGTTGGAGCTCATGGACATCAAATGGTGTCTAGCTAGTGTCCTGAGAAGAGCTGAAAAGTTCAAAATGATTACAGGACGAAATGACTTTTTGGATGCTCATCTTTCATCTTTAGGTTTTGATAAATCTAAAGTTACGTGTTTTAAATGCAGGGAAAAAGGTCATTTCAAAAGAGAGTGCAAGAATCAGGAGCCGAGAGGAGCAAAGGATCCTTTTGGAAAAGATAATTACTATAAAAAGTCTATATATCAACAAATCACTTATCAACCACATCAACACAAGGAATCACAAACTGCACATGGAAAAATGATCGAGGATGCAAACAAGAAAGCTTACTATGGCATCATTGATCAAGATGACGAGATAGTGGCTGATGGTTTTAGCTGGGACAAGTTTATTCCAGCTGATCCAAATGTTAAAGCTTTTATTGCTCAGATTATGCAAAAGCCAGAGTTGATGAAGGAGTGGATGGATGTGATGTCGGATAATGAGGAGAGTCAAGATGGAAAATCTGTTTCTTCTAAAAGCAGTGATGATGATGAAGAAATTGAACAGATAAACCTTGGAAAAACTCATTTATCTTCTGACAGATTTGATTTCTATTTTGCAGATAAATTGAAGAAACTTAAAGAGAGGAAAGCTACAAAAGAATTGAAAAAAGTCAAAGTGATTGAGAAGATAGTTGAAGTGGAGAAAATAGTGGAAGTTGAGAAGATAGTGGAGATAGAAAAAATAGTTGAAGTCACAAAACCATGTCTCATATGTTTGGAATCTTGCAAACAGTGTGAAGTAAAAGACGCGAGATTTAGTGAATCAGAAAAGATGAAAGAAAAATTGTTGCTTGATGTGAATAATTTGAAAGAATCATACGATGTTTTGAATAGAACAGTGAATAGTTTGCAAACGACAAACACTGAAAGAGAAAAAGCGTTGAAAATGTTGAATGCAACGATGATGTCGAATCAGAAAGAGATAAATTTCTACATTGAAGAATGTGCGAAATGGAAGCAAGAGTTGGATGGTGAAAAAGTTGAAAATGAAAGAATCAGACGTTTGCTGCGAAGTTATACAAGTTGTGATTATATAATTGATAGAATTTATCCTACTGTTGCAGGTTTTGAGGCGTTTAAAAAAGAAGACAAGAAGTCAAAGAAGAAAACGGATACTGGTAAGAAACAGAGTGTCTGTTATAATAAGTGTTCGCCTCCAATTTGGGAAGGGTATTCGCCTAGAAAACCGAATGAGGAACAAGTCCAAAAGGAAGTTAATCTAAAGTTAGAGTCCGAGTTAACCGATGTATTACCAGACAACATTGGCGTCACGTTCACAGCGTCCGACACAGATCATGAGTCCGAATTAATAAAAAGAATGGTCGATCAGGTGTTGGATAAAGATGAGGGGTCAGAGTTAAAATCCGAGTCCGAAAGTTCGTGTCAGTCTGTCGGAAGTTCGAGTTCGTCCGAAAAAAGTTCAAAATCATCGGGAAAACGGGTTTATAGTAAAGAATTTTTATTGTCAAAATCTAATTTGTATGACGAAACATTTGAAGTTGCATATACTTTGAATGATTCTGACAAATTATATTTTGATAAAGAGTCTCCAATAAGAAGTGTTAGATTTGAAATGATTAAAAAGGTTTTCAAAATGACAGAAATTAATTTTTCTGAAATAAAAGATTTAAATCTTACTGAAAAACCTAAAAAATACACTTCAAGAATTCAACAACGGTTAAACAAGAAAATGGGTTACAATTATGGTTCGGAATTTCGAAAGAAACCAAACCATAATAGTAAGTTCAAAAAGAAAGGTCTTGGTTTTATTCCACCTGAAAACTATAAAAATGAAAAAGTTTCTAAAACAAATACAAAATTTGTTTCAGGTCCGTCTGCTGAAGAGGAGAAGAACAGCTCATTCTGGAGACAATCAAATCAAGAATTTCTTGCTGAAAAGAAGAAGAATGAAGTTCAGAAAAAAGAAACCAGAACCTGTTTTAGATGCAATGAAGTTGGTCACATTGCATGGAATTGTCCATCAGCAACTAACACAAAACAGGGAGTTTCTGGAAAACTGAAAGAAGTTGTTGTTGATAAAACTGAACCACCAATTGAAAAATTTTAAGTTTTCAAAAAGTCAACATTTGAAGTTGGTGAATGTTCTAAAAGATTTTACAGACGAAGTGTGAAACTTGACAACCAAAAGTGGGTTGTTAAGAAACCTGATGTCAAATCTGGCGATGAATCTGATTCCATAAAATCAGAGGAGCCACAATTTGATGAGAGTGATGAAAACTCAGTTCCTTCAATGGATGATGAGAACTTTCCACCATTGAGGACTGAGAATTTTAAACAAAAGATTGGGAAGGTTGAAATCTCAAATCAGTTTTATTCTGAGAAGGATAATTTTGATGTTGAGAAAGCGTTTAATGGAAATGTGAAGAAAATTTTCGGAAAGATGGTCAATGGGAAGGTTAAAGGGGTTAAATAATTTTACGCTACAAAGAAAGCAACTTATATCCCAACTGAATCTGAATTGAAAACACCCAAGGCTGGTCAGGCTTGGGTGGACATCTTCTTTGCTTGAAATACCTGACTTGCCGGAGATCCCAAGTTTGTAATCGTGGATCAGGAATCGGCATCATTTTTGTTAAACTTTTTTTTGTGAAAAATTTTAAAATTGTCTAAATTTTTACAGATTGAGGAATTGCCGGAGCTTCCAGGTTGGTAAGTGCGAAGCAGGAATCGGCATCTTGATTGGTAAAATGGTTTGTGTAGATGATTTATTCCTTCATGTAGTTAAATGTTTTGGTTATACTTACAAGTGGTAAGAGGATGGATATTTCAAAGTGATTCGTCAAGGTCATTAGTTTGAACTTGATGTAATCCTGATACGTATGATTGAATGAACAATATGATGAACCAATCCCTACAAGTGGTTTTTTATCAAACCTACAAGTGGTAAAAACAAACTTATTTTCCGGAAAAATCATTTTGATTAAAACAAACTTAAGTGTTTTGAAATCATAATGAGAAAATAGTTTGTTGAAAGGGGGAGTTCTGATTGTCTATGCCAAGTGGATGGAGAATTGAGACGATTTGATATCGGTTATCAATTTTCTGTATAGTTTGTTTTCAATTTTCTTTAATGTGTTTGCATTTAAGGGGGAGTAGAAAATTTCAGAAAATCCAAAAACATTAGAAAAATTTGAAAAATACAAAAACATGATAAAATCAAAAATGAGTTTTGTTGTAAAAAGAGGAAATGATAGTACATCAGTGGACTGTCACAACATGCTAAAGAAATGTAAAGTTAAAATGTGATAAACAATCTCACTATGGATATGTCAGTAGGTTTTTGCACATTTAGTAGATTGTGACGAGATATAAACCTAAAATCAAACTTGCTTATATCGTGGGGAACAACTTCTTGGATATATGGGTAACCCCCGAAATCTTGTTTGAAAGGTCCCTCTTTCTGAGATACTAGGTCTTTATACTTAGTGATATATGGGGTATTATCCCGGGACTTCTGCTAAATGGAAATTCTGACCTAGTCCCCGCATAATACTTTCCGCAATGCTTGAAACATAGCGTCGCCCTCAGCAAATTGATGAAACAATAAAATTGATAATCATTGCTGTTGTAAAAAAGATCCTCTAAAGGGGACACACCAAAAGTCGAGTCGTCATCTCTCTGCTGAACGGAAGTTCTGACCTGAGCTCTCACGGTTTCGCATCTAACCCCTTACAGATATCATCTAGGTATACTCACCTGTAAGACTGAATATTGGGATCTGGATACGGGAGTATATTCAAGTAGTGGGACACACGAATAAGTTTAAGTGCTTAAAACATTAATTTCGTATCTCAGACCAGTTGAAATTTGTGTGAAAATTTAAAGTGGACCGGTATACTGACAATCTAGGTGAATTATTTAGAACTTAAAATGAAATAAAGCTTAACGGTGTTGGTGACTTGTTTCAAAAACTGATATGATCCTCTTACACAGACTCACAAAAATATTGTCTGTAAATATTTTTTTACTGCATTACATTTCCTTTATTACAAAATCCAAAAAGATTTTTAGTGTGTGTTAGCATAAACTTTTGAAAACTCAAAAAGATTTTCGACAACTGGTGTTGGAGAGCTAATTTTCAAAATTCTAAGTGCTAGACATGATGACAAATTTTGTGAAGGAAAGTTTGTTCTTAAACAAATATGTTTTTAATCTAATCTTCAAGTGGTTCATCAATATTGTCATTGATAAAGTTTCTGTTTGGTTTGAGGGAGAGTTTGTTTTAGTGCATACATTTTTTATTCTAAATTGTAGAACTTATGTTTTGGGTAGAGAATTTGCAGGTGAGCCAGGTTGCGTTGCTTGAATCTGTAAATTGCCAGACTACGATCTTGAAGCAGATGATGCTGATGAACTTAAGGAATGCCAGCACATTGTTAGGGGGAGTCTGTTGATGTTGATTGGAAAGAAAAGCCCAAAGACTGATAAAGACTGAAGATGAAAAGACTCGGCACTGAAGACTCGTCAACATCTGAGGGGGAGTCTGTTAGTGCATACATCTGTCGACTTCGTCTTGTATCGAGTCTTACACTAGATATGTTAGATTGAGTCACGTAGTTCAGGAAAATAGGGTTTTAATGTTGATTTCACACGAAATGGTGATTTCCCACGAAATGGTGATTTCCCAAGAAATGAACATTGCACTTTCGTGGGAAATCAGAAACTCTATAAATAGGAGAGTCATGTTTGTCATTTAGTGGGGAATCAGAAACTTGTACCGAAGTGCTGCCGGTATTTCTTGTAACTGTAAACTCTGTCATTTCAATATTCAAGAAGGTTAAAGTGATATTCAAGCTGTTTACAATCTATACGTCTGTTTCCGCCTTTCGTATAGTCTAAGAACTCTTCTGAACGACTCGGTTGGGTCACAAATCGATCCTACAACCCTGCTTCCTCGTACCTTCCATAATTAGAAAGCATTATTCGTATTTCTATTTTTGGAAATCTTGTATTCTTGTAATTGTCTTTTCGTTGTAATCATTGTAAAATCTGAGACTTGGATCACAAATAAAATTCGTATTTCTTTAAATTCATGTTCTACATGTTTATACGTTTGGATTAATTACACATACGATACCTTATTCGTAATTCTTACAAAATACGTTAAAATTACAAATACTTGTCTTACATGCTCGATTCATGCGTATTCGTTACTTATTCTCGACTCATATACTTATTCATACTTGTTTTATGCCTAAATAATGTTTGAATTACATAATATACCCTTACACTTTGCATTTCATGCTTAAAACACCTTAAAACCCCAATATATGAAACTATAAGGACCAAAAATGTCATAAATCAAACAAAATCACCAACCCTGGTTGGCTCGTGGCCTGCGACACCACCCCCCATCCGGTTCGCGCCCCGCCAGCAGCCCGGATCCGTAGAAAACGTGACTAGCTTCATGGATTGGGTGATTTTGTGCTAGTTATGTTGTGTTTCTTCAATTTAATGACCAACTAACCTCACCTAACCACTCCCTATATAACCCAACCCTTTCCCACACATTTTCCACTTTGCAAACACATCATTTCTACTCTCAAACACCCTAAATTCAGCTAGAAAATCAGTAGCAAATCAGAATCACATCAAGTTGCAAAAGTGAGCATAACTTCACTTATCTTCCATCTTTTTCATTACTTCTTTCTTCTTAGCATTTGGAACAACCTTAGGTATGTTTCCACAGGTTTTCTATGGAAAACCAAAGCTGGAACATCACCATAATAAGGTTAAAAGTGCGAGAAAGTTTCTGTTTTGTACAAACACTTTTCGCACACGCTTACAAAATATTACGAATATAATCCGATCGTTTACTAAAACTCTTTTCAAAGATCACCAAGCTCATTATGCTAAATTTCTTTTTAAGAATCAACGTTTTTATGAGAACCTTTAAACTTCAAATTTCTTTTCAAATTAATGCAAGATCCTTTAAAACGATACAAACTTACTATCTTCTAGAACCTTTTCATACACCACTCAATACGTCATTTAGATTTTAAAACATGTGGGCAAGAAAACTCCATAGGGACCGACAATCTTCAACTTATGTATTTTTTTCTAAAATAGGAGTAGCATTTTCGTTCTTTACAAAATACGTCACATATAATCAATAAGTACTTTATATTATTTTTACATTCACAAACTAGATTCTACATTCCAAGTCAGACTCGATCCATTTTGATTCGATAAACTCAACGTTTTGCTCAAACAACTATACGTGCATATCATTGTACATGTTTAGCCAATATCTCACGACAACCACACACGTACCATTCGTTCTTACTTACTCAAAAAATTTTGATCATTTTATATAATTCATTGTATTAAATTCATGTCATACACACAATCGTCGTTATTATACCTACTTATATTCGTACTTAAATACATTTTCATGTTCATACTCATACGTATTATGTTCATACTTATATATGTGTTCATACTCATACTATTACTTATATTCATACGCATACTCTTATTCATACTCATATTCATACATTCGTACCTATACGTAGGCTTAAACCGAGGGATTCACTTACGTTGGTCTCATACCTATTCAAACATAAACGTGCTTATATACTACATTCTTATACGCACACATTCTTATTTTCAAATTAATGTATACCTTGATTCATATTTAGTACAAGCTATGCGGATCATGCGACGATTAGTATAATCACGGGAGCACACGGGATTATAGTGATAGATGCATGAGAATCATGGAGTGTACTACTGTGTATGGTAGGACAAGGAACGTAACATGACACCGAACAATGAAACAGGCATAACATGGTTAAAGCATGGTGGATACGCCGCTAGTACTTCCTATATATAAGTGTTTTCACCATGTTACCAAACTTCAACGTACCATGAGAAATTCAGTGTTTTGCAGACCATATTTAGACCTAAAATGCAAAGTTTAAACACGCAATATCCGATTATCCACGTTGAGACCTCATTCCTAACACAACGAGTTCGTTTGTCCAATACACATGCCATCCCTATACTCATATTCGTTTATTAGATCGATCATTCACTCTCTTAACTCTATTATTCTTCGTTTTTCATACAAACCTCGTTTATGATCAAATCTGTTTACGCGTTCAAATCCTAATGTAAGGGCATATTCTAGTGTAGGTTTGTGTCTGTCTTGGTCTATTTTGTAGGGGTTGGGTTCGAAATAGTTAATGGGTTTGTTTGGTTGTTTTGTGGTCTATGGGGTATGGGCTTGGCCCAATGTAAAAGGATCTCCTATGCTAGTATAAATAGGGGAGTCCTTAGTCGATTTACGTTGTTAATTCCTTGGCAAACTTTGTGTTTTGTGCGACTTGAGTACCAGACGATTCCTTGTAATCGTGTGCTCTTGTTCTTTGAATCAATACAATTTGCTTTTCGATCTTCTACATCTTACTTGTAATTCTGCTACTTGTTTGGTGTTTGATATCCGATTGTAGTGTTTTGGGACTTACAATTAGTATCAGAGCCTAAGTAGTCTTGCGAAGGCTCGGTTGGATCGGATATCTTAAAGATTGAAGACTGTTTTGTTGCTGATTGGTGTTCGAGTTCGACAAAGAAAGGTCTGATTTTCTTGGTTATTTCGTTTTATTTCACAATCTTTCTTTTGTCGACTGTTTATTGGGATGTAGAGGGTGTGAGTTGTTTATTTTTCTTCTTGAAAAACTGCTTATTTGCATCTATATATCAACCCAAGTTAAGGCTTGAACACAGCTTGTGAAAGTGTTTTCTGTTTTGTTCAAAATTTAATCTGATATTGTAAAACAAAACGAAGCACTTAATCTGAACTTCTAATTTGTTTTGGTTAAATTTTCGTGAAAAACAAACTGATTTTAATATCAGATTTGATTTTTGAGGATTGATTTTTTATATTAAAATTTTAGTATTGTTAAAAACTGAAGGTTTTCAAACTAAAAAGGTCATAATTTGAATTAAGAGTTCTCTTAAATTTTTTAATTTCTGGGAATAGTGCTTCGAAGTTCATCAATATTCATCGAATTTTTGCATAAAAGTGAGATTTGATCTGCGTGGGTGCTAGATTGATTGTGTTTGCAGGATTTTTGGAAAGTTTGTTGCAGGATATTTTCAAACAGATTCGAAAATCAAATCACCATATTCTCGGGATTGTGGTTAAGAATTTGTGCGATTACATTTCCTTAATTAGCTTGGGCGACTGAAGGTGTGTGTGATCGTGTCTTAATTGGGTTGTTCAGGAATCAGGCCCAACAGTGCATCTCTTGTGCGATTCAAGAACACCTTGTGCGATTCAAAGTTTGTTGTGCGATCGCATATAATTGGGCCTTTAAAGGATTTAGGCCCTGTAGGATCGTTTTCAGACCCGAACGAGTCGATCAGAAGAGTTTATCTCAATACGAGTGGCGGAAACAAACGTATTGAGTTCAATTCAGCTAGATTTACACTTAAAACTGTCCGTATATTGATTTCAGACCAAATACAAGCCTGTGGACACTTCGGCAGCACTTCGTTACACTGACCGGAACCGTTACAAATGAACTAGCACTCAAGGTATTTATAGCAATCTAGATTTCGCTTGAAACTGACTCAAGCGAAATCTCATTCAACTGATTTCGCTTGAAAGAACATAATCAAGTGTTCAAGCGAAATAGGAACTTGTGATTTCGCTTGAAATGGTTATTGACCATTTCAAGCGGAAATACCTATAAACACAATTCCTTGATTTCCGTGCTCTAATCTATCATTCTATATACAAGACTCGATACAAGACGAAGTCGACAGACGCATGCACCAACAGACTCCCCCTCGAATGTTGACGAGTCTTCAGTGTCGAGTCTTCGGTTGTCAAACCTTCAGTTGCAATCCGAATGAGTCGGTTCAGAGAAGTTCTATCAAATACAGGTGCGGAATACAAGTATTTGACTATAATACAGCTGAATCTTCACTTTAACACTGATTATATTGATATCTGAACACAAATACAATCAGTTTTCACACCGGCAGCACTTCGGTATGGAATCACTCAAATGATACTCTATGAAAAACTATGATTTCGCTTGACCTAACATCCCTATATATAGACTTGGAGATTTCGCTTGGAATATCCTGAAGCGAAATCTGATATGATGATTTCGCTTGAGGCTTCAAGCGAAATCTCAAACACAAAACATAACTTCAAGCGAAATCTTCTAACTATCTCACAAAATCTCATTCTAAGAGCCCTGATCTATTCTATTTAGTCTAAGACTCGATACAAGACGAAGTCGACAGATGTAGTGCACCAACAGACTCCCCCTCAGATGTTGACGAGTCGACTATCGAGTCACACCAATACTGTGTCTTCACATCTTCATTCTTGATCAGTCTCCGGGCTTTACTTTTTCAATCAGCATCAACAGACTTCCCTTTGCAATGTGCTGGCATTCCTTTAGTTCTTCAGCGTCATCTGCTTCAGGATCATTGTCTGACTTTCACAATTTTAGCTTTTCACAATTTTAGCTTTTCAGAATCATCACTTTTCAAACTTTAACCTGCATAAACTCTACCTCACAATAAATTTTACAATTTACACATTTCAAACATATAAACTTTCACTAATTCAAACTCTTCTCTAAAAAAAAAAAAAACTAATCAAAATGATCTTTCAATTTGATGAATCACTTGAAGTTTTGACAAAAAATAATCAGTTTTAAACCCAATCCTCAAATCATACTCATCATGTTTAGCACTCAGAATTTTGAAAATTAGCTTTTCAATACCAGTTGTCGAAAATCTTTTTGTATTTTTCAAAATTTTATGCTAAAACACACTAAAAATCTTTTTGAAATTTTTGAATGTAATGAAATGCAATAAAGAAATATTTACAGACAATATTTTTGTGAGTTCGTGCAAGAAGATCATATCAGTTTTTGAGACATATCACCAACACCGTTAAGCTTCATTTCATTTTAAACTCTAAACGATTCACGTTGATTGACGATATTGTTGTCCACTTAAACTCAATCTAAAAACTTTCAATCTGCTTACCGATACTTTAAGATATATTTAGATAGCACTAAATTCTTATGGACCCCACGATCTCAGCATATCCCCTCATCATGCAATACACTAACTCAAGTAATGCCTTTAAACTTTTATCAACTGTGATTTGTGCTAAAACAAAGCAGAATGTTTAAACATTAACAATCAGGTCGATACTTCCGTATACGCAGAGAAAGTCCAATGTTTAAACAAAATAAGAAAAATAAAACAAGTTGAAGTTGTTTAGGCTTTAACCACCAGGTCGATACTCCCGTATACGCAGAGGTGATCCAAAGCTTAAACGAAACACCAAAGAAAATAAAGCAGAACGTTTAGGCAACAACATCCAGGTCGATACTCACGTATACGCAGAGGATGTCCGATGCTTAAACAAAATAAAAAAATCAAACAAGTTTAAATCTTTGCAAAAAAAAAATGCACAATCACAGCGACTTTTTAGCAAAGTTATGAAAGTTCACAAACTTAACCAGTTTTTATGCTTTTAGCATTCAGCAATTACTGAGTAGGCACACAGTCAAGAAGGACAAAACTAAGTACTATGCTTTCAACCATGTTTCCCACTAGAACTAGGCTTTTTGCTTTAGGTTTGTATCGTTATCGCAAATCTACTAGTCTAGCTGAGCCTATCGTCACATCTTTAGTGAGACCGTTTATCACATTTTATCTATACATTTCTTTAGCATGTTGTGATAGTCCACTGATGTACTATCATTTCCTCTATATGCAACAAAAACTCATTTTTGAATTTTATCATGTTTTTATCTTTTTCAAATTTTCAAATGTTTTTGGATTTTCTATTCTTACTCCCCTAAAATGCAAACACATTTTAGGAAATTTGAAAACAAACTATTCAATAAAATGACAACCAATATCGAATTGCTTCAATTCGCCATTCACTTGGCATAAACAATCAGAACTCCCCCTCACAACAAACTATTTTCCCATCGATTTCAAAACACTTAAGTTTGTTTTAATCAAATGGTTTTTCCGGAAAATAAGTTTTGTTGATTTTATCACTTGTAAAATTGGGGATTAAATCATCACATTGTTTAACCAATCATATGTAGTAAACCAGATACAACTTAATGTCCCTGATTTACCACTTGTAATCATCACAACCATACAACTCAAACCTGTTTTTCAACCAATTTACCATCTTTTGGTTGAATTCTCAAGGTGCCGATTCCTACTCCTCGCTTACATACCTGGGAGTTCCGGCAAATCATACTTAACCTGTAAAAATGCTAACAATTTTAAGATTCAATCACACAATCAATCACTAAGACAGATGCCGATTCCTGATCCGCAATTACAAACTTGGGATCTCCGGCAAGTCCACAGACTTACTGTTCGTAGTATGAACCATCCCAGTCACAAACCAGGGATGGTTCAACTTTATCTTTCTGCATCTTCTTCTCGTAAAACTCTTTAACCCCTTTGACTTTTCGATCAATCATTTTACCAAAAATGTGTTTCACTGTGAGGTTAAAGGCTTTTTCAACATCAAAAACCTTGTTATCATCATAAAATTGGTTTGATATTTCAACTTTACCAATTTTCTTCTTAAAATTTTCATCCTTCAATGATGGAAAATGAACATCATCCATTGGAGGAACTGAAATTTTCAATTTTAACTCAACTTGTGGCTCCTCTGATTTTATGGAATCAGATTCATCGCCAGAAGATAGCTCCTCTGATTTCAACCTATCAGAATCATTGCTAGAACTATCAACAGACTTCTTAACAACCCATTTCTGGTTGTCAAGATTTCCTTTTTTCTTGTAAAACCTGTTTGAACTTTCACCAATTTCAAAAATCGAATTTTTGAACAATTTAGTTCTGTCAATTGGTGGTTCAAACACAACTTCTTTTTCTTTCTGTTTACGAGAAACTCCCTGTTTTGATGATATTGCCTTAGAACAATCTCTGGCAATATGTCCAATAGTGTTGCATTGGAAACAGGTTCTCGTATCTTTTCTTTGTCCAACAAACTTCATCTCTTCTTGCTTCGTTGCAAGAAACTCACTATTTGACTGCCTCCAAAACTTTTTCTTTTCTTCCTCATCTCTTGATGTACCTGAAACAAATGTCATCTTTGCTTTAAAATCACGAACATATGTTTCATTTTTCTGTTTTTCTGTTGGAGTAAAACCAAGACCTTTCTTTTTGAAATTACGGTTAGGGTTTGGTTTCTTGTGAAAACCAGAACCAGAACTGTAACCTTTTTTCTTGTTTAGTCTTTGTTGTACTCTTGAGGTGTATTTTTTAGATTTATCAATAAGATTTACATCTTTTAATTCAGAAATATTGATTTCTATTAGTTTGAAAATCTTTTTGATCATCTCAGTTTTTACACCTCTTAGAGGAAATTCCTCATCAGAATATAATTTGTCAGAATCATTCAATGTATATGCAACTTTGAATGTTTCGTCACTCAAATTAGATTTTGATAACAGGAATTCTTTGTTATAAACCCTTTTAACTGAAGAATTTTGACTGTTGACCGTTAAACTTGAACTTTCAGAACCAGACTTTGACTCTGACTCTGACTTTGACTCCTCAGTTTCATCTTTATCCAACACCTGATCCACGACTTTCTTAATTAACTCGGACTCATGATCAGTGTCAGATGATGTAAACACAACATCAATATTTTCTGGCAAATTGACTGATGACTCCGACTCCCACTGTAAATTTGTTGCTTTTTCGACTCTTTCCTGATTTGGATTGCTGGGCAAATATCCATTTTCTAGCGGGGGTGGACATTTGTTATAACTGACATCTTGTTTCTTACCAGAATCCTTCTTGTCAGTCTTTTTCTTTGTATCATTCTTCTTCTTGTTCTTCTTTTCTGGAATCTTTTCTTCAGTCTCTTTTCCATCATCCTTCTTTTTTTCAGTTACCTCATCCTCTTCAAATACCTTCATGCCTTCAATAGTTGGATAAATCCTGTCAATGATATAAGAAGTACATGAGTAACTTTTCAACAAACGATTTACTCTTTCAGTCTCAATTCTTTGCAATTCCAACTTTTGTTCTAGCACAGCACACTTCTCAATGTAGTTGTTCACCACTTTTTGCTTTGTCATAAAAGCTCCTTGAAGTGTTTTCATTGCTGTAGCTTGTTCTTCACTAGTTAAATTGTATTGGTTCATTGCTTTGTTCAGAACATCATAAGATTCCTTCAAACTATTCAAGTTATAGATCAGTGTACTGTTCTGCTTCTTCACAGCTTCACAGTTTTCACACTTCACTGGAATCTTCTTTGCATCAACTTCATCTTCAACTTTGAACTTTGCAACTTCAACTTTTACTTTCCGTTTGATTACAGGAATTTCTTCATCATCACTACTCACTGGAGTCTTGACCTTTTTCTTCTTCACGGAAACCTCCTCATCATCACTGCTGACTGGTGTTTTGATCTTTTTCTTTTTCTTTTTAACTTTATCATCATCACTATCACTTTCAGCAAGCAGTTTCATATCAGCATCAAATTTTCTCGCCCAATATTCAGTATCATCATCACTATCCTCTTCAACTCGGGCTACAAAAGCTGTGTGAGCTGTATCTTGATCAGGAACATAATCATCCCAGGTAAAATTTTCCCAACTAAATCCTTCAGGTAACTTTTCGTCGTCTTGATCTATTATCAAAGCACTACCATTTACTCTCTTTAAAGAATCTTGATTCACTGCACACGCTCTCTTTCCAGAATCTTCAATCACATCCCTTCCATGTGCAGTTTGTGCTTGATGTTGTCGTTGTTGAGATGGTTGCTGAGCAACTTGATGGTAGATGGCCTTTCGATAGTAATCATTGTTGTTGTTAAACGGATTTTGAGCTCCACTTGCTTCGCGGTTTTTGCACTCCCTCTTGAAGTGTCCTTTTTCCCTGCAACGAAAACAAGTGACTTTAGATTTGTCAAAACCTAAAGTAGAAGTACCAGCCTCACGAAGATCATCTCTTCCAGTGATTTGCTTGAATTTCTCAGCTCTCCTCAACACGCTGGCCAAGCACCATTTTATGTCCATCAGTTCCATCTCTTCAGCATTGATCTGGTCGTAATCTTCCTTTGTCAGCATTGGATTCCCGATTCGACCTGCAACAAAACTACCATAAGATTCAAGAACAGTTCCCAATAAAGACATATGGCTTTTAGCAATTTCTACTAAATAGTCTTCATCATTCTCCAAATTCAGTACAATGTTGCACTGAATCTTTTTGCCATTCTTTGTTGCTGAAATGTTTGGATCAAAAGACGGAAATGATGTGAAACTTGATTTGCTGTTTGATCCTGATGATGAACTTCCAGAAGAATTCTTGGCATTGTAAGCAGTTTCTATTTTTGGAGATAAATTTGTAGACTTCTCATTCACCCCTGCTTTATAATATAACCCAATATCCTGTTCACCATCAAAGTCTTTCATTCGAATAACCTTCCGTTGCTCCATCTCTTGAGCTTCCAGCTTCTCAATGAACTTGCTGAGTGTCAAACTGTTAAAGCCTTTCTTGTTTCTAAGCATCATGAGATATGTGCCCCAAGTCTCATGTGGTAATGCATCAGCAAGTTTTTCTATCAACTCTTCGTTGTCTTTCTCAATACTCAATCTCTTCATGTTTGCTAGCAGATTACAATATCTTTCAATAATCTGCCTTGTGTTTTCATTCTTCAAACCACGAAACAGATCGAACTCTTTCTTCAGAAGTGATTTCTTGTTCTTTATCATTTCTTGACTACCAACAAATTTTGATCTTAAAGCTTTCCAAATCGAGTAGGAAGTTCCGTTATGTTGTAATAACACCAAGATGTCTTCTTTCACAGCTTGTTGTAGAAGACTCAGCATCATTTTCTCATCTTTGTATTTCTTTCTAGCATCGGCGGTTAGATCTTTAATCGGAACCACTTCTTCATCATCATTCGTCGGTCGAATATATTTTGTCTCAACACATTCCCATGCATCAAGATAGTTTGCTTGCACCCAATTCTCGAAACGACCTTCCCAACCCTTGTATTCCTCAATGTTCATTAGTTTAGGCGGCTTTTGCATCGTGCCCGTTTCGTTTTCCAACATCGTGTTTTGTGCAAGGCTAATTTGGGTAACCGGAGTAGCGAATGCGTTGTAAAAATCTTCGTCCATTTTTCGGAATTCAAAAATTGCACACAACAGTGAATCCAAGCAAAAACACCAAATCAGTTTCACTCTCAAGCGAAATCAACAACCTAAGCTTTGAATCGAAAACCTTTGAAGCGAATCTATTTCAAGCGAAATTATCAAGTAATAATATCTGAAGCGGAATCGTTGAAGTGACAGCCTTGAAGCGAAATAGTTGAAGCGATAACTCTTGAAGCGAAATAGAAATCTACTTGAAGCGAAATCAAGGTGTCGCTTGAAATTTCAAGTGAAATCTTCTAAAGAAAAACTGATATGTTCAAGCGAAATCCATTCGGATGTTTGTTTCTGATAGTTTTACGTCGAATTTTGCAATGAAACTTTCAAGGGTTTGTTATCTTGTACTTTTATACAATCTGTGAGAAATTGGATAGGTTTTGACCGTAAAATCTTTCTGAACTGAGAAAAGAAGGTGTAGAAGTAAGAGAACGATGTTAATTTCAGCTGAAATCTTGCAGAACTCCTCAACTGGCTCTGATACCAATTGTAGGATCGTGTTTGCAATCCGAATGAGTCGGTTCAGAGAAGTTCTATCAAATACAGGTGCGGAATACAAGTATTTGACTATAATACAGCTGAATCTTCACTTTAACACTGATTATATTGATATCTGAACACAAATACAATCAGTTTTCACACCGGCAGCACTTCGGTATGGAATCACTCAAATGATACTCTATGAAAAACTATGATTTCGCTTGACCTAACATCCCTATATATAGACTTGGAGATTTCGCTTGGAATATCCTGAAGCGAAATCTGATATGATGATTTCGCTTGAGGCTTCAAGCGAAATCTCAAACACAAAACATAACTTCAAGCGAAATCTTCTAACTATCTCACAAAATCTCATTCTAAGAGCCCTGATCTATTCTATTTAGTCTAAGACTCGATACAAGACGAAGTCGACAGATGTAGTGCACCAACAAGTCTACTCGCTCTCTCTAAAAATTCTCCATTGTAAGCATCCACAATCAATCTCTTTCTCGTAATCTTCAGGATCTGAATCAGGCTCTACAATCTTCAGACTCCCTCACGATATCCTCGGACTCCCCCTTTCGCTAAACTGGGATCGCAGTCTGGAATTCACTTTCCACAGGTTCTTCGATCGTAACCTGGCACTCATCTAACTCAGGTATCGGAACCTGTCTAACCTGCATAACTTTACCCAAAAATAAGTTTCACAGATTTTAATATTTTGCAAATTTAGACACCACTTGCAGATAATATTCAAAAATGATTTAATCTTTGATAACCACTTGTAGAAATAACGTTTTTATATCAAAAACTTTTCTCATTTCTTTTCAACATTTCTCAAACAATTTTACCCAAACCATTTGATCATCAAGTTTAGCATTTGGAATTTTGAAAATCAGCTCTTTAACACCAGTTGTCGAAAATCTTTTTGTATTTTTTAAAAAATTTATGCTAAAACACACTGAAATCTTTTTGGATTTTTGAATGTAATGAAATGCAATAAAGAAATATTTACAAACAATATTTTTTGTGAGTTTGTGTACGAGGATCATATCAGTTTATGAGACAAATCACCAACACCGTTAATCTTTAAACATTTTCAGCTCTAAACAATTCACATAGATTGACGATATTGTTGTCCACTTAAACTCAATCTAAAAACTTTCAAAATGCTTACCGATACGTTAAGGTATATTAATTTTGCACTAAGTTCTTATGGACCCCACAATCTCAGCATATCCCCTCATCATGCAATACACTGACTCAAGTAATGCCCTTAAACTTTTATCAACTGTGATTTGTGCGAAAACAACTCAGAATGTTTAAACATTAACAATCAGGTCGATCTTTCGATACGCAGAGAAAGTCCAATGTTTAAACAAAATAAGAAAAATAAAACAAGTTGAAGTTGTTTAGGCTTTAACCACCAGTTCGATACTCTCGTATACGCAGAGGAGGTCCAAAGCTTAAACGAAACACCAAAGAAAATAAAGCAGAATGTTTAGGCAATAACATCCAGGTCGATACTCACGTATACGCAGAGGATGTCCAATGCTTAAACAAAATAAATAAATAAAACAAGTTTAAATCTTTGCAAAATAAAATGCACAATCACCGCGACGTTTTAGCAAAGTTGTGAAAATTCACAAACTTAACCAGTTTTATGTCTTTCGACAATCAGCGATTACTTAGTAGGCACACAATCAAGAAGGACAAAACTAAGTACTATGCTTTTGACCATGTTTCCCACTAGAACTAGGCTTTTTCATTTTAGGTTTGTATCGTTATCGCAAATCTACTAGTCTAGCTGAGCCTACCGTCACATCTTTAGTGAGACCGTTTATCACATTTTATCATTCCATTTCTTTAGCATGTCGTGACAGTCCACTGATGTACTATCATTTCCTCTTTTTGACAACAAAACTCATTTTTTCATTTTATCATATTTTTGTCTTTTTCAAATTTTCAAATGTTTTTGGATTTTCAAAAATTTCTTAACCTTGTCTCTTGTACGATCCAGAACAACTTGTGCGATTGGAAGTAAGTTGTGCGATCAACTGTTCATTTGAACTGTTGATATTGGAACTGTGTGTTTGACATCTTGTGCGATTAGCAACAGGTTCATTTAAGGGATCAGCTTGTGCGATTCACTAAAGGTCCAGTTAGAAGTGACATCTTGTGCGATTAGCAAAAGGTTCATTTGAAGGGACAACTTGTGTGATTTGCTAAAGGTCCAGTTAGAAGTGACATCTTGTGCGATTGAAAGAAGATTCTTTGAAGGGTCATCTTGTGCGATCAAAGAGATCAAGTTGTGCGATTAAAAAAAATTGTGCTATTGGACTATAAAATTGTGCGACTGTGATTGGGCTTTTTCAAGTGGGCTGACTTGTGTTGAAGTTTTGCACTGTTACAAGGACCATATTCTGTATTGGACCAATTGACTGTTTATTGAACCTTCTGAATTGTATTTAAACTATATTGTAATCATAAGGGATATTGTTATGTCCTTCATATTTAAAATTACATGTTACTTATACGTTTAATTGTCTTTTCAGAAATGGCTCAAATTAATCAATTGGGATTGACTGAAACAGCTGTTATTAACCAGGATCTAGATAACATAATTGGAACTAACAACAGGATTCCTAGGCTCATTTCTGGGGGATCCTTTTCAGAATGGAAATTCAGATTCATCCAATACATGAGAATCAAGGATCTAAAGGCTTGGAGGTCCATCTGCAAATGAACAACTATGATCACCTACATTGTGAACGAAACTGAAGGAACGACTGCTCCTAAGCCTGAATCTCAATTTACTGAAGAGGATCGTGACAAGATTGACATTAATGTCAAAGCTCTTGCTATGCTGCACTCTGCTCTTGCACCAGAAATTGACATTGGGGTTCGTGACTGCAAGAATGCAAAGGAAATGTGGGAAGCTCTTCTGGCCATGTATGAAGGAAACGAAGAGATGAAGGAAAGTAGACGGGAAATGCTCACTCAGAAGTTTAACTTGTTCAATCACTTCCCATGAGAAACTTTGGAAAACCAAATCCAGAGGTTTGTTTCTTTGGTCAGTGATATGAAGACCCATGATATCAGGATGGAAAATTTTGTTATCAACAAGAAATTGCTCAATGCTCTTCCAAGAAACTGGGATGCAAACATAACTCTCATCAAAAGAACCAGGGACTTGGCTAGAATGACTCTTTCTGAACTGATTTCATTGCTAAAGTCTTATGAGATGGACGACAAACAAAGGGTCTACAATCACACTTCAAGCTACAACAATGCAGGTGTGTTGACCAACACTGCTTTGATGTCTCAGCAAGGAATGAGCTCGCTTCAAACACCTTCTACTGTGTTGTTCCCTACTAATCTTGGAACTTATGTCAATCAATCTGGATATTTTCCTGCTCCTGCTCAACAAGTGAACCAAACTCAATCTGCTCTACAGCCTGCTAATCAATCTGCTCCTACACCCACACAACTTCTTTCGAATATCACTACTGCTTTTGCTGCAACAAACTCTTCAGTGGCTACTTCAAAGGAATTTGAGCAAGCTATGGCTTTCATGACAGGGGTCATGAATTGTTATCACGCGTTCATTGCTGGAAGGGTAGCAAATAACATCGACTCTACTGAACTGCTGGAAATCCATCCTGATGATGTTGAAGAAATGGATATCACTTGGCAGATGGCCATGGCAGTGTTTCGAGCCAAAAACTTCGTAAAGAAAACTGGTAGAAACAAATGGGAAACAACTGATCATGAGCTTGGTTGGAACAAGGCTAAGCTCAGATGTTATAACTGCCATGAGCCTGGGCACTATACTCGAGAGTGCAAGCAGCCAAGAAGGGATAGAGTCGATCAAAATGTTACTGTCACTGTTAGTTCAGTGGCTCGACCAGCTCCAAATGTTGTGTCAGCTTCGAACATCACTGTCTCTCGTCCCACTCAGGTTTCATCCTCAAACACTGCTGCCGGAAATCAAACAATCGCTTCAGAATCTGTTGCAAATCCTGGAAATGCACTGGTGGTTTAGGAAGGAGGGGGCTTTGATTGGACATAACAGATGAATGATCTGCAGATCACTACAGACACTTTATACCAGTCAAATCAAGCTCTCATGGCAGAAGTGAAAGAAGATGCTGACTCAGCAACTGAAGACATTGAGGGAACGATCTGTCATGCCCTCATGGCTCAAATGAATGATTACACTCCTTCTGAGGCTGAGGTATCTGTAGATGATGTTTGTTGTACTTCAAAGTGTAGGGAGAAGGTAAAAGGGTTTAAATAACAGGCCGACTCGCTTACTATGCAACTTCAATATACCAGATCCAGTAGTTTTGAAGTTAAAAAGAAACTGGATGGGTATAAGGATATGGTGGAGGCGCAAAAACGCAATATTCGAAAGTTGCATAGTGATCTAAGCGAAGCGAACTGTCGATATCTCCACTTCAAGGAGCTATCTGAAAAATTAATTGTTGAATTAAATGACTTAAAATCAACTTTTGAAAATACAGAATTCAATTTTAAAAAATTTGATGTTTCAAGTGAAAAGGTCGAAAAGATGATAAATCAACAGTTAAAGTATAGAAAAAAGGAAGTAAGGAATAAAGGGTTAGGTTTTGTATGCATACCTCCACCATACAACCACAACTATTCCTCAATTCCAATGACTGAAGAGGAGATAGACAATTTACCCAAGATGGAATATGGAAAACCAGAGGATAAGAAATCTAAGCCTGTCAAGCCTCGTAAGATAAAAATCACTAAGCCTGATAATACTGAAATCATTTTAGAAAAGCAGGCTTATAAACAAACATTTGTTAAATCAGAAAATGTTTTAAACCACACAGAAACCTTAAATTTTGAGAAAAATGTAAGTGTTGATAAACATTTTCAAGTGTTGGAAAAGGAAGAATCTTGTGTGTCACAACAAACTTCTGAAAATAAATATGTAACACAAGAGCCTGAGGTAAGAGAGTCTAGGGTGAATGTAGACAACATTGAGTTTGCCATGATAAAAGGTTTGACTGAATTTATGAAAGAGTTCAGAAATGGAAAACAGAGTGAATCTGCTTCTCCATATGATACAACTTGTGATACATCTGAGACAACCACTCCTGAGAAATCAGAAATGGTTGAATCTTTTGATGTCAACAATGCATCACCTGAGGAAACAGAAACTCCTCAGACTGAGGTAGAGTCTGGTGAATGCTCCAAATCATCTGATTCATCTGATTCAACATGTGACTCCTCTGAAAAGACTGACTATGATAACTCAGAGTCTGTTGATTCAGTAGTGTCAACAAATGAATCACCTGAAACAGTAGATTCAGATTCGATCAAGGAAGAATCAGAAGAAATACCAGGAGCTTCTATTGAGTTAGATGGTAATGAAACCACAGAAGCTCCTGCTGAATGTTCAAAAGAAAATAATTCTGATCCTTCTGAATCAATGATGTCACAAGAGGCTGAAAGCGATACTGCTGCATCAAGTGACATCGTTTGTGAGAAAATTAACGATACTAATCATGTTGCTTAAAATGCAGACCAAGTAATTATTGAAGATTGGATAGATGAAGATGATGAGGATGACGTTGCTTTACGTGTTTTGAAAAATAAAATTCAGAAAAACAATTCTCCAATTTCTGAAAAATCAAACAATATTTTAATTTCTTCTAATGCTTTGGATTGTGTGGGCTCTGTTTTAAAGAGCGATGAATGTTCTGACATTTATTTTGGTTCTATTTGTGTGGATTTGAATTCAGTTGTTTTGCCTAATAAAGTTGATAAGTCTAAAAATCTATTGGTAAAACAAACTATAAGAGGAAGTGAAACAAAATACGTTCCTCCGAAATCAAGATCAAACAAGCCAATTAAATGTCATTATGTTTCTAAAAATAAGGTTAAACATGTCTCGTTTGCATCTCAGGAACCACACAAGCCCTCAGGTTCTGAAAAGACTGATGGATGTCAGGCAAAACCACATGTGAAACGACAAATATGTTACACGTGTGGAGTTGCGGACACATTGCAAGAAATTGTCAGCATCGTCCTGATAAACTCAAAAAGGGAGAGCATCAGAAGGCTCCAAACGGGAATGTCAAGTTTTCAAAACAGGAGAAGACTCCAAAATCTAAACCTGTTAAGAAGCTGAATTCCAAGGTGAAGCCTTCTGATGGAGATTGGAACAAAGCTAAACAAATGAAAATGAAAACAAAAAATTACACTCCAAGCTCTACACCTATTTCGCCAAAGGCATCCAAGAAATTGGAAAGTCCTAGGCAAGTTTGGAAACCTAAGAATTATGTTCCAAATAACTCTCCTAAATCATCGTGCATCAAAGACAAACCTATCTACTCTAAAGAAAAGTTGATTTGGATGCAAGTAACATATTTTAATGAACAAGGTGTACCCACTACAACTATGGCTTGGGTACCAAAATCTAATTAATCCCACGTACTGTGTAAGAACGGCTATGGAGAGCTGTCATTTGACTCTGGGTCATTGACAGTGGCTGTTCCAGGCATATGACTGGGGACTTATCCCAACTTTCTGATCTTGAAGAATTTAATGGAGGATATGTTGCTTTTGCGGGTGGAGAGAAAGGAAAGATCACGCAACAAGGCATAGTCAAGAATCGTGATATTTGTTTCAAAGATGTCAACTACGTTCCTGAGTTGAAGCATAGTCTGCTGAGTGTTGCTCAAATTTGCGACAACGGTTACTCAACTCACTTCATTGATAAACATTGTCTCATTCTGAAACCAGGAATGGTTGTTCCTGATGAATGGATATTGTTAAAGTCTGAACGAAAAGGCAACGCTTATGTCATTGACATGAATAAACCACCTACTGAAGGTGTTGCCTATTTGTTTACCAAAATCTCTGAGCACAGTGCTATGCTGTGGCATCGTCGTTTAGGACATTCAAATGTGAAAAATCTAAACTGTCTTGCAAAACTGGGGTTGGTAAGGGGTCTACCGGTAAAAGATTTCATAACCTTTGAAAAATGTGTTTCTTGTGCTAAGGGTAAACAACATCGAAGACCTCATTTTCCCAAAACTGTAAACAATATTAACGGTGTGATGCAGCTTCTTCACATGGATCTTTTTGGTCTAGTGAATGTGCTCAGTCTGTCTGGAAAGTCTTACTGTCTTGTAATTACTGATGACTATTCACGTTTTACTTGGGTTTTCTTCTTAGTTAACAAAAGTCAGACTGCAGAATTGATCAAAAGATTCATAATCTTTATGGAAAATCAGACTGGCAAGAAAGTGAAGGGTATTCGAAGCGACAATGGAACCAAATTCAAGAATGCTGAATTGAATTTCTTTTGTGCCGAGAAGGGAATTGCTCGACAATACAGTGCTGCTAGAACTCCTCAGCAAAATGGAGTTGCTGAAAGAAGGAATAGAACCCTAATTGAAGCAGCTCGCACAATGCTTTGTGATTCTAAGCTTCCAGTCTTCTTCTGGGAAGAGGCTATTAATACTACATGTTATGTTAAAAACAAAGTTATTATTAACAAAGCACGCATGAAGACGCCTCATGAAGTAATGTTTGGCGAAAAACCATTTGTTGGGCACTTTAGAGCTTTCGGTTGTCAATGCACTCTTTTGCACTTGGAATCCATACCAAAGTTTGATGCTAGTGGAGATGAATGCTATTTCATTGGATATGCTGGAAAGGCTGCTCATGAAAACAAGACGGCATATAGAGTGTACAACAAGAAGACTAGACAGATCGTTGAGTCTTATGATGTGAAGTGGCTCGAAGAAAATCAGAATGATGCTGGAAACGGTCCATTTACTCTTTATAACTATGCTTATCTATTTAAATCTTTTGATATTCTTGATGATCCTCTTATTGCTCATGCAGGTACTTTTGGTACATCTAATGTTGTTTCTCGACCCTCTATTATTCCACATAATGCTAAAGAATAGGGGGATGTTGAATTTGAGGGGGATTCTACAGCTGTGGGGGATCACACACCTGCAGCCTCATCTTCAACATCTACACCAGAGATTCAAGTGGCTCCTGATTACACCGACATTCTTAATGATGGAGGGGAGGGGTTGGACTCGTCTGATGATGAAGTCACACCCAACGATCAAAATGATATGTTTGATGGTCCCATTCCTGAGGAGTTTGTCGCAAATGGTCCAGAAGAAGAGCAAGTCATTGACCAAACTGAGTCGGTAGCAGTTGATCATTTGACGAATTTGTCACCGACTGGAACTGCTCCAGAAATTGCTATTCCTACAAGTGTCCAACGTGATCATCCCATTGAAAATGTGATTGGACCAGTAGAGGCTGGAGTGTTGACTAGAAGCCAGTCAGTAATCATCAACAATTGCTTGTTTTCATGTTTCATCTCACAAATCGAGCCAAAGACAATTGACACGGCTCTTTTGGAACCTAGCTGGGTAGACGCGATGTAGGATGAGTTGAATCAGTTTGAAAAACTGAAAGTCTGGAAGTTGGTTACTCTACCTGCTGGAAAGAAATCACTCGGAACTAGATGGGTCTATCGCAACAAGAGAGACGATAGCGGATTGATTGTTCGAAATAAAGAAAGACTGGTCGTCCAAGGGTTTAGACAGATTGAAGGCCTTGACTATGACGAAGTATATGCTCATGTGGCCCGACAGGAGGCAATCAGAATCTTTCTGGCGTATGCATCCTACATGGGATTCAAGGTCTATCAGATGGGTGTCAAGACGGCGTTTCTCTACGGCAAAGTAAAGGAAGAGATCTATGTGTCACAGCCACCGGGCTTTGTGAACAAACAGTGTCCTCGTCACGTTTATAAGCTTGATAAGGCTTTGTATGGGTTGCATCAGGCTCCTCATGCATGGTATGCCACTCTGACGGAGCATCTGCTCGCTCATGGATACACTCGGGGAGTAATTGATCAGACACTGTTCATTCGAAAGGTGGGAGAGGATCAAATCTTAGTGCAGATCTATGTGGACGATATCATCTTTGGATCCACTAGTGAAGCACTGTGCAAGGAATTCGAGGAGGTCATGAAGAAGCAATTTGAAATGAGTGCGTTGGGAGAGATGAGTTTCTTTCTGGGTCTGCAGATTCGTCAATATTCCAAAGGAATTCTCATTCATCAGGGAAAATACGTCGATGATATCATCGCAAAGTTCAAACTTCAAGATGCTAAACCTGCAAATACTCCTATAGCAGAAAGACCAGTGATGACTAAAGATCTGGAAGGGGAAGCTGTTGATGCTACACTGTACCGGTCGATGATTGGCTCGTTGATGTATTTGACAGCCAGTAGACCAGATATCATGTTTGCTGTGTGTCAGTGTGCTCGTTATCAAGTTGCTCCTAAACTTTCTCATTTAAATGTTGTTCAGAGAATCTTTCGATATCTTAAGGGCAGGCCTCGGCTTGGAGTTTTGTATCGAAAAGAATCTCCATTTGATTCGTGTGCTTTTTCTTACAACAATTTTGGAGGTACTGGTAGGGACATGAAGTCTACGTCAGCTGGATGCCAGATTCTGCGGGATCGCCTCATCTCCTGGCAATGCAAGAAGCAGCAAATTGTCTCTCTTTTGACTGCAGAAGCGGAATATGTAGCCGCTTCAGCCTGCTGCTCTCAGGTTATCTGGATTCAACACCAGCTGGTGGACTACGGTTTGAATTTTTCCCAAACTCCCATTTATTGTGACAATGATGCAGCTGTCCAAATAGTGAAAAATCCGGTATATTTTTCAAAAACCAAGCACATTGCTATAAAAATTCACTTTATTCGTGACTCTTTCAACCAGGGTTTAATTAAAATGGATCAAATTCATACTGACGATAATGTCGCAGATATTTTTACAAAACCGGTTGATAAAGCACGTTTTCTTGCTCTTCTCGAACTTCTCAAAATGGTCGATTTTGAGGATTGACCGCGGTCACACAAAAATATTTTTCTTTGTTTCTGTAAATTTGTTTCTTAAAATAGTCTTTTCATTTATTTTAAGTAAAAATTTAGGGGGATGTAGTATCTCAGGAAAAATACAAAAACATTTGAAAAAACAGAAAAATACAAAAATAGTTCTTTGCTTTTGCTATGCCTTTGCTACATCCTGGGAAATGAAATAATTTCACTATGTGGATTAAGGCTGACTCATGTAAGACCAATATTGAAATGGTCTGACTCTAGAGCGATGTGTTGGTAGGCTTTATCCTAATGGCTGGACTCTTTGACTGGTATTGCGTTGAACACTAATATTTATTCTATGACCTAAGGAAAGAACGTTCACTTGGAATTAGAGCATAGCTATTTGAATGCGTGTGTGATGTCCCGATACACACAATTTCATTCTAGTTCTAAAATATT
Organism: Helianthus tuberosus; assembly: GCA_030545235.1. Classification (NCBI taxonomy): domain Eukaryota; kingdom Viridiplantae; phylum Streptophyta; class Magnoliopsida; order Asterales; family Asteraceae; genus Helianthus; species Helianthus tuberosus. The sequence goes on along the minus strand of CM060371.1, from coordinate 100,112,588 downwards.
TTCTAACCAACTCGTGTATCTCCTTTGTTTTGCGGGAGCAAAGACCTGGATGTGCTAGGCAACGTCGGCTTCTGTTTTGCGTGAGCAAAGACCTAGCTGTACGTTGTCACTATGTGGATCAAATACACCCGAAAGAGGCCCTCTAGTGCCTAAAAGAAACCCAAAAATAAAAACCTATATCAAACTGAGAAAATCTCATTTGATTTTGTACATTATATCCATCTCTGCTGATCCATTCTGTTCTTTTCTCAATCCAGTCCAGTCAAGGTTTCAGAACTCTAGAATGGGCTTGTGAAATATGTGGTAGGGAAACTACTCGTATGATAGCCTGTTCAAATCTAAAATTTCGGGATTTGATCGTGATTGATTTGAGTGTTCATATAATTTAAAATGAAAACATGATAAATCAGTTGCAGACCGTCAATTGGAAAAGGCCTAGGGAGATAAGTTTAAGAGGAAAAACATACTGGCAATCGCTCGCATCTACCAAAGTAAATTAGTGTTGATAAGTGTAGTCTAGCCCGAAACTCTGTGATTTGATCCCGTATGGAAAGTGCATGCAAAATTGGTGTGTATATTGCTTGTTCTTTGTAAATATTTCATGATATTTTTTTGTGTAAATGTTTATTTTGTAGTATATAAATATTCTAAAACTTGTGGCCGTGCATTTATGAATCAAGAAAGACCAAATTTTCATAAAATATTTCTTGCACGGAGTTTTTAAAAGAGGTTTATCCTCGGGATTTAAGCTGGGTCCACCATAAACTTGGTGGGCCCCACAAAATCTAAAACACTTTTCAAAACTTAGTGTCGGTTAAGAAAAAGGGTGTTAAAATGACGGTTGGGCCCACCGCACACTTGGTGGGCCCCCTTGATTGAAAAATATGGCTAAGATATATAGGTAATTGTGCGACGGCTGAAATTTTTTTCAAAAATTTATCATTCAAAGTTGTTTCGTTTTCTCCCAAATATCTTCAAAAACTCCGATCGCACAAGTTCTTTATCTTCTTCATCACCGTCTACAGTCATGTCCAGTCAAAAGGGAAAAGCAAAAGGTTAGTTCTTCTATTTCAAACTTTCTTGAATCTGAATATGTTGGTCGACATTAGAAGGTGAGTTTTAGTTTGGCTCTGTATTTGGATTGAATGATATGTTCTATGTAGAGGGTTTTTAGGTTGAAATCGACAGAGTTTTAGGGTGTTAAGATTTCAAATAGTGAATTGTGACTAAAAGATTGGAACAAAACCCTAAGTTTTGGTCGGAAAACTTGTTTTGAAACCCTAGACAGTTGCTGAAAAACGCAGTTTTCACCGAAGAAGATGACCGGAGACGGCGAGTGATCTACACGCGCTGTCAGAGTGAATCGCACAAGTCGGGGTGGACGATTTTGCCCCTGAACATTTTGAGTGAAAAGTCTATTTTGCCCATGTGTTTATAAGACTTGTGCGACTGAAACATTTTTTACCTTAGTTGACCGTCTTGTGTGATTGAAACTCTTTTGACTTTTGTTTACCGTCTTGTGCGATTGACTTTGGTTGACCGTCATGTGCGATTGAGTCTTGTTGACTTCTGTTGACCAAACATGTGCGATTGGCTTGTGCGATCCTATTTAGTATTATTTAATCAAAATCATTTTTAAATTAATTAAATAATTGCCATCGCACAAGTGATGCCTGATAGCTCAAGGCATTTTCAATCGCACAAGCCCTTATATTTGGGCCTGATCCAGTCTTTTTGGGCCGGTTTTTGAAACCTTGAACCTGTTAACTGTTTATTATAATTTGTGATTCGTTTCAAATAGAATACATTTATGTGTTTTATTTTTAAAGATTCGAAAATTATTGTGAAACAGTTGACTTAGTTTGACCAAGTTCATGGTCAAACTCGAAAACTTAGGTGTTAATTTATATGTGCCGGCACTAATTCGTCTCTTTTGGTGCAGATACAGGAAAGAAAGCGACAGGTTCTCATGTTCCAGCGTGGGAAAAGACTATGAACGTTGCTTGTTACTTATCAGATCCTCCAAAGGGTTTCGAGATGTACAAGTCAATGATTGTGGGTCTAAATACATGCAGATTGGCTCATTCACTTCGAGAGAATCCTGTTATTCGTGAAGACTGGATCAAGGATTTCTGGGATAATGCGACGACAAAGAAAGGAGACACAGTCATCAAGTCAAAGGTTTAGGGAACATAGGTTTCGGTCAATGAGCAAGACGTTCATGAGGTTTTATTATTTGGTGATGCGGCTGATGATCCAGTAGAGTATCCAAAGGAAAAGGTCATGGAGGTTTTAGTAAAAAATGAGTTATGAGGGAGCGTCTCCTCCTCCTACAATTAAGAAACTGTTGCACCCATACTGGAGATTTCTGGCTCATATTTATCTAGTATGTATCAGTGGGAACAAGAGCGGTCTCGATAAGCTGACGTTGAAGCAGACATCTGGAGTGGTTTCAATAGTTGAAGGATGGAGATACAACTACTCAAAGAATGTGTTTGACGATATGTTGGTAAATGTAAAAACATTAAATGAGAAGTATTGGTACAAGTTCCCTAGATTTGTGCATATGATCTTAGAAAAGAAATATCCAAAGTTGCTGATTACAGTAAAAACTTATGATGTCAAGATGATGAATCACTTGGTATTCACATGGCTGAATCAAAAGTTAAGAGATAATGTTGGGATAAAGTATCAAAACAAGCGAAAGTTAGAGAAGTTTGGGGTTTTTGCTGAGATTCAAGAAGAGACACCGGCTCAGATAAATGCCATTGTAGCTGAAGAGCATGACGTAGAAATAATTGAAGCTCCTGTTGGAGTACAAGAGCCAATTGAGAACGTAGATTTGACTGGTATTGAAAGTGAGGAAGATATTGCAGATGATAGAATGGTTGATGATGAAGAAGGAGATGAGAGTGTTAATGAAAGTGAAACAGAAGCAGAGACACTTGCTGAAGGCCTCACAACAGAAACTGAAGATGTTAATGAAACAGTTCATATGAGCCCTCCTCATATTAAGCATGTTACTACGACGAAAACTGCTGTTGATCATTCTCGAGAAGATCCTGCCGCTTATCTTCCTCCTAGGAAACGAAGCAGAAGAGATCCTAGGATCAGCGGTGAAGTAAATGCTGAAGTTCAAACAACCACCGAAACATCTAACCCCACTGGCACTTCACAACCAAAGATCAACTACACACCATCAGAACTCAATCCAAAAATAGTTAATTTTATATTAAACGAAAGATCGGCAATGTATATGCCTGCCCCTAAACCAGGTGATGGTTCAAGTAGTGGTCCATCTGAAGCTGATGTTCTTAGAGCTGCTGAGCTGCTGCTGTTCAAGTTGAAGCAGCAACTAAGTTAAAACAAGTTGAAACCCCTGAAAGTGCTGAAACTGCTTAAAGTTCCGATAGTGAAGGTTTGTTTGAAGAAAATGAGACAACAATTCTGATGCGAAGAATCTCTACTCCTGAAGAAGACAAGATATTCAAGGATGCACAGATTGCTAGTCTTATGGAAGAATTGGTGGTTAAAAATCAGAAGAATAATGATTTAGAAACAAATCCGGGAGCCCTCAGTGCTATAGTTATGGATATGAAGCAAAAACTTGAAGGAAAATTTCCAAAGGAGTTTGCTGATCCACCAAAGGAATCCACTGCTGAAGAAAGAGAGCAGCAGAGGAAAGAGCACGAAGATGGCATGAATAGATATTATGAAAGTACACCTCGTACAACAAATCAAAAACCAAGAAAGAAATGGTTGTTATGAGGAATGTAGGGGCTGAGAGGAACTTGCAGTTTGGTGACAAACCTGATAGGTATGTTATTACCACAGAGAAGAGCAAAAAGGGGAACAGATCGGGTATTAGTAGCCAGGCATACAATGATGAAAAGGAAATGTTTACTGTGCTGAGGAAAAATGGTGATGTGGAGTATTATGCTAACTCTGAAGCATTCAACTCCTGGACTCCAGTTGATTTGAGGGAACTGAGCAATGCAGGATTTCATGATCAAGTTAAGAATCCAAATTGCAAGATTGGAGTTAATTTCTTCAACAAGCTGCAGCAAAAAGCTCGAGTCAATTTTAGAGACATGAAATTGGCTGAGTCTACTATTGAAGGTGATGAAGAAGTGTTGGATCCTGCTACAGGGAAGCCGTATAAGATTGTTAAGTGACCTGCAACAAAACAAACAAACACAGTGCCATTGTTAAAGGAGCTTCCTGATAACACTCTGAAGAACTTCTAGTTTTGGATGTATAATCCTATTTCTGGTCAAGCTGTTATTGTGTGTGATGATGCTGAATACAGATTTATTGATACTCGAGACTTGATGTGTTTTGGTGAAAATGACATCAATCTCTTGGCAAAGTCACAGATTCAGAGTGATCCTCAGTATGAAGTGTGTGCCAAAAGCTGGACAAGAGCTGTGGCCCAGATCATGAATTTTAAATTGTGGTAAGGGCAACGTACTAGGGTGGAGACACAGTTGTTTGGTCCATATGTTGGAAGAAATATACCGATCTTACTTGAGTTACAAAGGAAAAAGAAAGAACAAGCTAAGAAGCAGAAGAGGGAGCAGCACTGAATCCACAGACGCCAAGCCAAGCCAACATAAACCTAGGGGGATATTGTAAGGGCATATTCTAGTGTAGGTTTGCGTCTGTCTTAGTCTATTTTGTAGGGGTTGGGTTCGAAATAGTTAATGGGTTTGTTTGGTTGTTTTGTGGTCTATGGGGTATGGGCGTGGCCCAATGTAAAAAGATCTCCTATGCTAGTATAAATAAGGGAGTCCTTAGTCGATTTACATTGTTGATTCCTTAGCAAACTTTGTGTTTTGTGCGACTTCAGTACCAGACGATTCCTTGTAATCCTGTGCTCTTGTTCTTTGAATCAATACAATTTGCTTTTCGATCTTCTACATCTTACTTGTAATTCCGCTACTTGTTTGGTGTTTGATATCCGATTGTAGTGTTTTGGGACTTACACCTAAAATATTTTCTTACTATTTAAGGCTATCTTCCATCCTTGTTTATGTGTCAAAACGATGTTTGGTCGATACCTCAAAACCATTTTCTTATTATTTAAAATACCTAACCTCCTCGCTTTTCACCGATAAAGAATTCCCTACAAAACTGAGATTTGTCAATGCTATTTAGAACCAACGAAACTTTTCTTACAACCAACAGTGCGGCCACACTTTTCATCAAGATACATACCGTTTTATACGAAAGCTTCCCTCTTAGGTAACACATTTTTAAATACCTCATTCTCGATTCATTCAAACTTGTTTAAACTTGCTTGTCTGTACACACACATGCACGTTTTATCTACAACTAATGCCTCAAATTATTGTAGCCAAACAAACTCCTTTTACGAAACCTATCGTTTCGTCCTTCAAAATTTTGAACTCTTTTAAACGTTTCAAAACTTCCACGTCTCGATCTTAGCCAATTATTCTTTTAGCCAAAAAATGCCTTCATTCAAAGTCTTCCTTGTTCGTATTTCTATTTTTGGAAATCTTGTATTCTTGTAATCGTCTTTTCATCGTAATCATTGTAAAATCCAAGACTTGGATCATAAATAAAATTCGTATTTCTTTAAATTCATGTTCTACATATTCATACGTTTGGATTAATTACACATACGATACCTTATTCGTAATTATTACAAAATACGTTAAACTTACAAATACTTGTCTTACATGCTCGATTCATGCGTATTCGTTACTTATTCTCGACTCATATACGTATTCATACTTGTTTTACGCCTAAATTATGTTTGAATTACATGATATACCCTTACACTTTGCATTTCATGCTTAAAACACCTTAAAACCCCAATATATGAAACTACAAGGACCAAAAGTGTCATAAATCAAACAAAATCACCAACCCTAGTTGGCTCGCGGCCCGCGACACCACCCCCATCCGGTTCGCGCCCCGCCAGCAGCCCGGATCCGCATAAAACGTGACCAGCTTCATGGATTGGGTGATTTTGTGCTAGTTATGTTGTGTTTCTTCCATTTAATGACCAACTAACCTCACCTAACCACTCCCTATATAACCCAACCCTTTCCCACACATTTTCCACTTTGCAAACACATCATTTCTACTCTCAAACACCCTAAATTCAGCTGGAAAATCAGTAGCAAATCAGAATCACATCAAGTTGCAAAAGTGAGCATAGCTTCACTTATCTTCCATCTTTTTCATTACTTCTTAGCACTTGGAACAACCTTAGGTATGTTTCCACAGGTTTCCCATGGAAAACCAAGGCTGGAACATCACCATAATATGGTTAAAATGTAAGAAAGTTTATGTTTTGTACAAACACTTTGTTAAACATACTTAAACTTGTGATTTCTTCATACATTCCTATGTCCTTATGCCACTAATCAAGACTATGATTATGTGTGCTTAAAAACAAGGTTGGAACATATAAATCCAGAGGTTTTAATCCTTAAAACTTTATGTTTTAAAAGGGTTTTAACCCACAAGTGATGAACAAGTCTTGAACTTGAATATGTGTGATTATTTGGATAGCTTGGGCTATCCTACTTACAAATCCACACATCACTTGATGTTTTCTTCTTAATTAGTTAGTTGGTGTATTTCATTTCCGTAATAATAAATTCATGACCATCCTTGTTGTCTTATGACAACTTGTGCATTGGTGAATTCAAAAGAGGTTTTACAATGGGAGATTTATCTTCCTACCTCTATGCATGACTTCTATGATAAACTTGTTATACTTGATGGACTAAAACTTATAATATATACTATATAGAATATATAATACCTATAGTAACTGAACCTTTGATGATAATCTAATGGTTATTTGTCAAAATACTAAGTTACATCATCTAAGAACTTAGTTCTCGTTACGATTCTAATGGGTACTTTAACCCATGAAAACATTCAAACCCCTATGGGTTTCATAGTGTCTGATGTGTGCAAAATGTAACATATAAATTACATCAAACGAGGCATAAAACTAACCCTTTTTTAGTACTAATGTTGGAAAAAATGTGTTTTTGTCTTCCTTTTGAATTTACAGGACCAAATGAGCTTAAACGAACAAAAGGAACAAATATACAGCCAAAACCAACATAAATACAGAGAAAAGGAATAAACGTGAAATGCCCGACCCCTCGGCAGCATCCCCAAAGCAAAAACAAGAAAACAAAAGACTTACCATGGGGTCGTGCCCAGCCGGACACAGGGGCGTGGTCGGGTGCCTGTAGAAAAAACAATCATGTAGAAGCTTCTACGCCCACCTTGGGGCGTGCCCAGCTCAACACGGGGTGTGGTCAACGTAAAGATACGCAGAATCTTGCAAAATCTTGATAGTACAGATACGGTGCTGACCATGGGGTCGTGCCCACTGGACACGGGGCCGTGTGGGACCCTCTGCTGACAATTGCATTTAATGAAGGAAGAGAAAAGGCTGGCCGCGGGGGTGTGCCCGATCGATACGGGGCCATGGCCAGAGCTCTGTGAAGGATATATATAAGGGTGCTTGGTCCACTTCAAAGGCATCCCTTGGCAAACCACTACTCTCCTACTTTGCCACCACTCCACCACCACTACAACACCAACACCCACCACCATCATCCATTATCCATCTTTAGAGTGTGTAGTAGTCTCGGGATCCAAGATTGATCGTAAGGGTTCTTGCCAATCAAAGGCCATGTTTGGTTAAGCCTCTTACATCACTTGGTGAAGACAAGTCTTTTATGTATTACTTTTGATTTTTAATCTTTCGGCACTTTTTATTTGGTTTTGTTATAATGACTTTAATAACTAGTTTCTTATGTTGAAGGTGTATTCTTCCTATCATTTTTTCGTGGTGTCTTGGCGTTACTTTACTGTCTATATAAAGTAAAAGATTGCATCATTCATGTTTTTATGGTCTAAATAAAAGCATGTTGACTACCTGGTCGGGGGTTAAGGGAATGGTTTGGTAAGGTTCTTGCCTTGTTCAGTGTATAGATCCTGCAAGGACCTGGTTCAAGCTTAATAGGACCTCCTTCAATACCCACTGATATTGGATGGCGGGGGTGCGAATAGCCTGAACCCCTCATATGTAAACTACTATTAATACATTAAACCGGCTACTTGGGATTGTATCCCTGCTGACTCAAACTACTTAGCCGAGGGTAACGTCACCTTCAAAAGAGGGGCCTACCAATTTTCGCATTAATAACTTAATTAATTATCTTTCAATATTCCGACCCTTTGGGATTGTATCCTTGCTGACTCAAACCACTGGGTTGAGGGTAACGTCACCTTCAAAAGAGGGGTCTGCTACTATAACTAAGATAATCTCTTAAAAAGTCCGAAAGTGCGAAAATCATCAAAGGATACATTAAAGGCGAGTCGGATCCAAGTGATTCATCTTGTCTATCTGTTTTTATTTTATTTTATTTCTGCATTTTTAGTTTTTATTTTCATGTTTCAAACCTGTTCTCAAAAAAATTTAGATTGATTAGACGTTGAGGATAAACCGGTACTAAAAGCTCTTGTGTCCTTGGACGACCTCGGTATCTTACCAACGCTATACTACGCTCACGATGGGTGCACTTGCCCAAGTGTGTGTTTAGTGTTAGTAGAATATCGTGTTTTATAAATTTAAAACTTGATTAATGCGTAAAATGGGCTCAAAATATCAATAAAAATATATCACACCGAACGCACACCAGTGTCAAAAACGAGTATTAGGTGCTAGATGGTTATTTTCTCATATACTTACTTACAATATACTTTTAAATTCTGAATTCTGACTCTAAACATACCTTGAACTCCAATCCGTATACATTCAGCCTCCTAAACTCATTCCCTCGTCAACAATTGGATAATCGGAAGAATTAGCAATCTTGTGAGTATACTTGAAACCCCCTTTTTCGTTTACCACCTTTTGGGGTGTAACATGTTAAACTATGAACTTACACTTAAACTTTATTCCTAAATGCACAAACATTCCTTATACATGCATGCATACGTTGATTACTTGATACTTTAAATTTGGGTTTGAACGTTTTGTGTTAGACTTATCATTAACTTCGTACGAGCCTATCCTTGACATATATAGCGCTATAGGATTTTAGCACCGCCTGTGAACATTGGGTTATGTTAAGAGCTTATTGCGTTTCATCTTGGTTTGTTTAGTTATGCACATGCCAGTTTATCGTTTATCTTATTTCGACTAGCTTGCCATGTAGAATTGTTTAAAACGTATATTTTTATGCTATGTAAGAAATTACTAGATTTGAATATTTATGTTATGTTGAACTTGTTGTATTTGTCTTTTATTTGTCGTAATTTGAATTCCATGTATTGTAATGAAAATTTGAGTCATGAAATGAAAACGGTTTTGATTTAATTATTGTCACAATTAGCATTATGTGTGATGAGCAATCTATCTTCGTCCCACTCCGATGATTCCGCCATTGGTTGGGGTGTGACAGAAACGATAATAAAAAACTAGATAAAGTTAGTGGATTGGATTGTAACTGGTACGAAAATAAAAGTACTAGACTACAAAAAGTTAAATTTAAACTTTTAGACTAAAATGATTATTTTTGTCAAACTCCAAGAACTAAAATCGTATAGTAAATTACAAGTTTTGTTCTTTACCTATATACCGTCGGTGTCCTTTGGCGCAAAATTTGATGAGTTATGTACTTAATGTTTCAAAATCTTGCACGTTATGTCCTTTGAGCCTAACCCGATTAAGTTTTTTTTGGTTAAGTATGCTCATATGCAAGGCACATAATGATAGATTGGTAATTTTACTCATTTATTTAAAATATGATTAATAAAAAAGAAAAAGAATTTTTTAAAACTAATATACACACAAATTACCTATCCACTTTCTAACGTAAGGTACATATAGATTAATAAAAAACAGAGTTAATTGCCAAAATTGTCTCTAAGGTTTGGGCAGGTTTGTCATTTTCGTTTAAAATGACACTTACCAAATTGCCCTAACGTTTGTAACTTTTTGGCATTTTCATCCAAACCACTAACTTAGTTTATTTTTTCTGTTAAGTTGAGGATATTTGAATGAAACTGGAAAATATAAAACCACAGGGATGATTTTGACAATTTACTAAAACTCTTTTAAATTTCTTTTATTTAATTTATTTTGTTATATATATAATAAAAAAGAATATACATGCTATTTTTTTATGAAAAAAATAATAGCTTTGTCACATAATTTTTATAAATTTTCATCTAACCACTAACTAAGTTAATTTTTCTATTAAGGCGAAGAATGTTTATAAACTAAGACAGAAATTAATTTCTAATTTTTTATATAGTTCAGTTTTGTAAAAATAAAATCTACTTAAACCTCTAAATTTTATAAAACTAAAATGTTGTTGACCTTATTGGAATATGTCAAATAAAAAAATCTTATCATATGTACCAAGTTTGTAATTTATTCTTCTACTCTTTTAAATTCGCTCCTAAGGAAAAACAGAAGGCAGTGCCCCCCCCCCCCCCCTCTATCAAACAACGTATCGTTACCAAACCTTAAAATTATCCACCAAATTGTAATTATAATGCTATGAACCAAAAGTTTCTTTACTCAAGCCACTCATAAAAAGTATTAGTTAGTTACCCTCATAATCTTAATTAAATAAATATTTTATTTCTACCAACATATTTTCTAGGTACTCAACACATTTAAAAAATATGTAACGTTTTACAATTTTTTTTTCTATCTTTACAACTGATAAACACTAAAAGTTGTAATCGATTGTTATGTGTTGCACACCAATGACGTTTTCTCTTTATAAAACTGATTTATATAAAAAAAGCTGTAAGTTAATTTCTGTCTTAATTTATAAAATTTAAAACATCCTTCAGATTAACAGAAAAAATAAACTGAGTTAGTGATTTGGATGAAAATTTATAAAAATTATGTGACAAAACTATTAATTTTTTTTTCTAAAAACTCCATGTATATTCTTTTTATTATATGTGTAACAAAAATAATTACATAAAAGAAATTAAAAAGGGTTTGAGTAAATTGCCAAAATCGTCCCTGTGGTTTTATATTTGTCAGTTTCATCCAAATATCCTCAACTTAACAGAAAAAATAAACTAAATTAGTGGTTCAGATTACAATGGCAAAACGTTACAAACGTTGGGGGCAATTTAGTACAAAAGTGTCATTTTGGACGAAAATGGCAAACGTGCCCAAACCTCAGGGACGATTTTGACAATTAACTCTAAAAATCAAAGAGATTTTGAGCTTCTTTGGTTCTCGATGATGATGTTATCACTTTTTTTATTTTGCCCCGCGTCACACTTTTATTAGGTAGATATATGTGTAAATAGAATTAGTTCACTATAAATTGATAATTTGTTTGTATATTTACATACTAGTCTAAGTACCCGTGTAATACACGGGTGGCTAACCAACAAAAAAAATATACTTTAACACGTAAATACTTTATTACATGTTCGTTCGAATATTACGATAAATAATATCTTATAAAAATTAATTAACGATTACATTTCTTAATAGATTTTAAGAAATATGAATAATTTGTTAGGATTATAGTGTGTCATGAGTTGTCGATTTTAATCATGGGTTGTAAATAACGAATGTAATAATTTAATTAAAATGTACAATGTGGGGAAAATAATTATATTTATAAATTAAAAAAAAATACTAACTATTGAAAGGTTAATATTAATATTAGTATGTTATAAAAGAAAACGATATAATTCATAAATGTTGATTCAGTTCTGTTTAAACATAATGGAAAACATGAAAACATATCTGTCACCGCAGACAGTGCAGTGGAGAATCTAGTGAGAGAAGACAACATGGAGTTTGAGATCTTTGTCAAGGTGATTTGGTTCCTCCTTAGGGTGCTGACTGATGATGGTGACTGATTAAACCGAATAGGGGATTCGGTTATGGAGAAGAGGTTTCGATTATGATGTTATGCTTATGGGGTTTTTGTGTCTAACTATCTAACCCCTTAACCTCTACATAAGTCTCCTTATATAAGCACCCAGGAGGAAACCTAATTAGTTAATAAGGGTAATATGGTCCATCAACAATTACCAACTAATTATTTAATATGTTATTATATATTTTGATCTATATTATGTAAATGATTATAATGGCTATAGATTAAATATTAATACATAATATATTTAATCTTACATTCTCCCACTTAGCCGAGTAATCATTTACTATAAGTATTAGATAAGCCTGATCAGGAGTTAACACTCATTTTAGCCTTAAACAAGTACTATAGCAGAGAAATACAGCCGTTGAATCATTATGTGACTCAGGACCCCCATTAATCATACTATAGCCTTAATTTAAAACCTAATCGTCATGATCAAAATACGCGTAAGCCCTTTGTTTGATTTGTAACTTTATTTGTCTATATGCCATTATACCGGTTGAACATATTCTAAGAGACATACAAAATCAAACTGATGAGGAAAATTAACTAATACTTAGTCATTCATAGTACGATATGCAATTGCGCACGACCATTAATTAATACCCGTCTATGAGCTCTCTTAATAAGACTTATGGGTAATGGCCCTTCAGTTATAGGATCCTTAAGCATGTATTAGATACAAAACTTAGTTTCCTCAATTCATTCATAAACGAATAATTAATTGCGTATCGAAAATTAATGCAGCACCTCTTGAACTGTTACTGTTCAAGGAGTCATGGTAGCTGACTTTATCACACTAAGTCTTCAAAACATTAATTATATGGAGTTAATAAACTTATGAGTCCACTGATAAATTTCCAACAACATTTAGTGACTATATTATGTCGTTATAACTTAGGTTGTTAATATCAGTGCATTATGACTCCTCCATGAGATAGGTTTTGTCTGCTGACATAAGGATATACCCGAAATTACATTTTTGTCATCTTTGAATATCACAAAGTTAAAGTAATAAACCGGTTTTAATTCTCACTTCTTCTTTAAATTGTAGCCTCTCGTTTCTTTTAAAGATATTGTAATACTCCATTAGATGCTTCACATTAATCTAGACATAACTAGTGTGTTGCAATGTGAGTAATATCTAAACGAGTATAGACTTGAACTTACATAAGGCTTCCAATTAATGAAGCGTAAAAAATAATCTCATTTACCATATTATCCTTTGAAGGAGAGCAGTATTGATTGTTACATATGTAAGAACCCATTTAATGTTAAACTTTTGGAACGGAACTAATATCCCATTGGGTCTATCACAGTATGTTATGATATCAATCACGTAAGAGATATCTCTGAGATTTATTATATCAAATTTTGTGTTAACAATGTTTTGACTTATGTAACATATACTTGTCAAAAGAATGTCATCTATATAGACAAGTTTATTTTAGTTGCTCCCACTCATCTTGAGGTAGGTACATTAATCCACTTGATTGTTGATGAAAATAATTACGTTAAGATTTCATCACATTATAATGTTTGCATTAACCCATACATGGATTTTATTGACTTACAAACAAAGTGTTCCTTAACCTTCAGTTTAGAACTTTCAGGTTGTTTTATGAACATGTAAATGTGTCAGCCAGTTTGTTAGGGAAAATTGTTTTAATGTTCATCTAATGTAGCCTTAAACTATTATAAGCTACTAGAACAGTGATGATCCTCAAAGAAAACTTTGATAATTTATCTCTTCCTAAGTATAACCTTTGACAATCAATCATGTTTCTTAGTGTCTTAACGTTTGTATCAGGATTTGGTTTAGTTATGAACACTCTTAGGTAATTCAATCAAATCCCAAACGTTATATGAACACATAAAATCAGTTTTACTAGAAAACCGTTTTATTCCATTTAGAAGATTGATTGACACTAATGGCTTAATTTGAAGAGATAGGATCAGTAAACATTTCCAAAATCCATTTCAACTTCAGTTAGGGAGGTTATGTAATCATCAAAGTTAGTAGGCTTTTAAACCTAGATGACCATGTAATCATCAAAGTTAGTAGGCTTTTAAACCTAGATGACCTCCTGAGTTGATTATTGGGTTCATTAGAAGTTTCAGTTTTATGGATTAGCTCTTGGTTAGGATGCTATCATTTTCCTTCTAAGTTTGAAAGAATTGGTGCAGTATGGTGTACAAGAGGTGTAATCGGAGTTAAATTCGGAGTGAAATTTAATGACACTCTTCCCCCCGCCTCTTGTATTCCTTACAAATCATGATAAGGACTTTGACTTCTCCCACTGACCTTAGAAAACTTTAGGAACTCAGCATGCTTAGGGTCAATGTTTAATGACCAACAAATTCTAATAGAGAAACAAGTTAATAACGTTAGTCGTTGTGATTTCTCTTGTTGAGGATTATGTTAGTTTAGGTAAGAAATCTAAGTGTGCCCACAATTAAGCAACAATGAAACTTTTTGTAAGAGTAGCATTAGATTTTAAGGAGACAAGTTTTGATAGAACAGTGTCAAAATGGAGCAGTGTCTTGTACAAGAGGTGCAAATTTAGGTAATGTAAAATTTTCACTCCCCCACCTCTTGCAACTATTGCAAGTTATTATTAAGACACTTAATGCTCCCACTGGTCTTTAATATATCTAGAAATGCTACAAGAGAAGTTTCAATGAGGTACGTGACGTGGGAACCTATCATATATACGTTAGACTTTATTTGATTTCTTTAATGTCCAGATATCATAAAAACTTTAGGGACATATTTAATAGAAATCTTATAAAGTATGTATATGAATAGATTTCTTCTAAGACCGTGGGCCATATGCGACAAAATTTAGATACAAGTTTGTAGTCTTTTAAATGATAAATGAATTATGTCTGAATATTCCATTTGGAATAAGTTCCACGAATGTCAATGAATGACTTACGATGGACCCATACTTATTCCTTAAGCCAAGTAATATTTAGGGCTATAACGTCATGATATAAAATCACTTAGAATGAGATTAGTGATGCGTGTGAAGTGTTATATATATTAGGTGTGTATTTTAAGCCCCTTTAACACTTATTTTTAGCCAAGTTTTAAATTTATAAAACACGATATTTTACTAACACTAAACACACATATGGGCAAGTGCACCCATCGTGAGCGTAGTATAGTGTTGGCAAGATACCGAGGTCGTCCAAGGACACAAGAGCTTTTAGTACCAGTTTATCCTCAACGTCTAATCAAAATAAAAAGTTTAGAAAAATGTTTTTAACTAAGAGAAATAAAAACTAACTAAATGCTGAAAAATAAAATAAAAAGAAAAAACAGATAGACAAGATGAATCACTTGGTTCCGACTCGTATCTAGTGTAACCTTTGATTATTTCCGCACTTTTGCACATATTTAAGAGATTATCTTAGTTATTGTAGTAGGCCCCTCTTTTGAAGGTGGCGTTACCCTCACCCCAGTAGTTTGAGTCAGCAAGGATACAATCCTAAAAGGGTGGATTATTGGAAGATAATTAATTAAGTTATTAATGCAAATTATGGTAGGCTCCTCTTTTGGGGGTGATGTTACCCTCGACTAAGTAGTCTGAGTCAGCAGGGATACAGTCCTAAATAGTCGGGTTATAGTATTAATAGTAGTTAACTTATGAGGGAATCAAAGAGTTTGGACCCCCGCCATCCAATACCGTTAAGTATTGAAGGAGGTCCTACTAAATTTGACCCAGGTCCATTGCAGGACCTCTAAACGCTGAACAATGGCAAGACCTTTACCAAACCGTTCCCTTAACCCCCGACCAGGTAGCCAACATACCTCCATATAGACCGTGGAGATATGAATGGTGAAAATCTTTTATTTTATATAGACAGTAAAATAATGCCAAGACACCACGGACAAACGATAAGGAAAGATTACCTTCAACATAAGTAACTAGTTATTAAAGTCATTAATACAAAACCAAATAAAAAGTGCAAAAGATTAGAAATAAAACGTATTATACTAGACACTTTGTCTTCACCAAGTGATGTAAGAGACTTAGGCAAACATGGCCTTGATTGTCAAGAACTCTTACGATCAATCTTGGATCCCGAGACGACTCACACACTCTATGATGGACAATGGATGATGGTGGTGGATGATGGTGTTGTGATGGTGGTGGGTGGTGGATGAAGTGTGAGAGAGGTGGTGTGCTAAGGGATGAGTTGAAATGAAACCAAGCACTCCTATTTATAGGCTAAACAGAAGGCTGGGCACGGCCCCGTGTCCGTTGGACACGCCCCCGTGCCTGTCTGACATTCTCTCTCTTCATTAATTGTAATTCGCAATTACAATTAATGCGCCTGCTGTACTTTCGCCACGCCCCCGTGTTCACTGGACACGGCCCCGTGGTGGGCAATGGAAGCTTCTATAGGTTTGTCTTTTCTGCTGCTTCTTGGGCACGGCCCCGTGCTGGCTGAGCACGGGGCGTGTTCAGTCTTCTGCCTTCTCTATTTTGCTTGGGAAGATGCCGTTGAGGGGTCGGGCAGTCCACTTATGTTCCTTTTCTTGTATTTATGTTAGATTTAGCTGTCTTTTTGCTTCTTTTGTGAATTTGAGCTCATTTAATCCTGAAAATACAAAAGGAAGACAAAAACACTCTTTTTCCAACATTAGTACTTAAAAAGGGTTAGTTTCATGCCTCATTTGATGTAATTTATATGTTGCATTTTACACACATCAAATACCCCCACACTTGAACTTTTGCTTGTCCTCAAGCAAAACTCTTTAATATGTGGCTTACACTCCCAAATGGAATGGGTAGAAGAGAAGGTTTTGGCTTGTCATAGAGTGTTGGGAATCCAAGATCTTTTTGGGTTTTATTTTTATCTATTTACAATCCTATTCGTCATGATTTATTTAAAACTTTTCATAAGAGAAATTATTTATTAGTGCATAACATGCCTTTTTAAAATTCCATTTATATACAAGTTCACATACCTCACGGGAGAAATCACTCACACTCGGTCGAAGGTGTATTTTTAGTGAATCACTCGAGAGCGGCATGGAACTTATTCCTACCATAAGCTTGCCAAGCAATCAATCCTCCTCCTTTTTAACTTGTATACCTTTGTAAATATCAAGAGGACTTTGTGGGTGAAGGGTTAGGCTTGGGTTAAAGGTAGGTGGTTGGGTTAGTGGTTAGTAGAAAAAGGGTGAAAAAGCGTAACAAGTGTCGGTTTTCGTAGGACTTTCTATTTTTGTAACTTTTATTTTGATGAAGCTATTATTCAAACAAAGTTATATTTGATGAACTTGTTTGTTTATTTTCTTTTGCCTCATCATCAACACATTTTTTTTTTGAACGATCATACGAAAAACCGAACTTGTTACTAAAACAAAGGGTTAAAAATGAAAAAGGTTTTGGTGGGTAAAAGGGTGTTTGGTTTGGGTTATGAAATGAAAGGGTTTAGGCTCAAAGGGGCTAACTAGGGGGATTTTTGGATAGGTGGTAAAAGAAAAAGAAAAATAATGGTGTAGAAGAAAAAAGGGTTAGTCCTAATGCCTCCATCATTTACTTACTTTGGTTTAAGTTGGTAAGGACCGGGAATGTATCGTCATGGCAAGTTCTAGAGTCGTAAGAACCAAACGGCTATTCACACAAGAAACGAAAAATTAGCATTTAGTTTAATGATATGTAATTGTATGCTCAATAAAGGCTCAAAACTCACTTTTGTGGGAATGAGTTTTTATGTGATCAAGTATATATAATCAAATTTTAACTAAGTTTGCCATGCCTTTTCATAATTTTCTTATGTTGGTTCTTTTTATCACGACGCTATTGGTTGTAAATTCGTAAAAATATAACCTTTTTGAGAACTTGAATTTCCCGAGTTAAACCTAGACAAGTAAAAAAATGAAATTTTTGAAAAAAATTTGGGGTGATTAGCGGTTCCAATAGAGTTTTGTGTAAGGCTTGTATTTAGGACTTGCAAAATTTCAAGGGTTTAGCATCCCCCCCACACTTAAATTACACATTGTCCTCAATGTGTCCCAAAAATAAATTTTTAGGTTGATTAGATGTGTAAAATGGTGTTAAAAGCAAAGATTTATGTTACTGGCAGTCTGGACACGACCCCGTGGCGAACTGCCAGTAACGAAAACTTACAGAAGGCAAACACGGGGGCGTGTTGGTTAGGCACGGCCCCGTGTCTGACAAAAATCTGCAGGATAGTAACCAAACAGCAGGTCTGGGAGGTGAGCACGGGGGCGTGTTGGCTGGACGCGTCCCCGTGTGGACAGTCTGTAAGCCTGAAAAACAGGTTTCTTCCCCCGGTTTTTTCCATCCTGGCCCTATAAGTGCTGAGGCTTAGCACTCCAAGCCTTGGTTTGTACCTGTTTCATCACTTAATACCACACCAAGTAACACAAGCATCCTACATTACCATAGTTAATTGTCCCAAGCATAAAGTAAAAGAAAAAAAATAAAACGGAAAATAAAAATGGTCAAGGAAAGTAGATTGTCCAACACTTGGCACGCAGGCCACCAATTGTTCGATAGATAAAGGGACTTAAACCTGTGGGCTCGCCATCAACCCGCCCCTGCTCCTTCAAACCCCCTACTCCATGTCTTCATCGCTATCATCACCTCCATCCCCATGCCCCGCCATATATTCCCGGATGCTGCCGATATCGTCTTGTATATCGTTGATGTTGCGTTCAATAGCTCCGACCCGGTGGTATGTGTTGTTGGCGAGGTTGTAGGCGTTCCTGGTACACATGAGGTTTTCCTGCATAAGATCATGTAAGCTTTGAAAGTTAGGAAAACCGCCTCCTTGTGAGGAGGATTGACCCGGATCACCATGGGGTTGATACTGGTAGTGGGGAGGTGGTGCGTGAAGAACTAGGGCCTCCTGTGGGTTCCATGCATAGCCTTGCATCCTTTGGAAGCTCACCGACCCGTCTTCCGCCTCATAAAGTAAGTTCATGGCTCGGCAAATGTGGTAGTCAACTCGTCCCGACCATGGGCTTCTTTCAAAGGACCTTGGAATTCGCGTGTAATGCTTGAAGAGACGGTACACCCATCCTCCGAAGAAGATAGGTGTTGGAGCGCGAGAAAGGCTGTTGAGATGCATGTTTCGTAACAGGAGATATGGAACATCGAGAGGCTTCCGGTTGTGGATACAGTGAAGGACAACCAAATCTTTCAACCCTACAACGCCACTACTGTCGTGACGTTGGTTAAGAGAGTAGGAGAGAAGCCTGTGAATGTAGCGATAGAGCGGATCCCTTAGCTTAGTACTCTTGGTGCTGCTAGGGTTGTAGATTCCTTCACCGATTTGAGCCCATGCGGCTTGTCGCTCATTTTCATCCAAGTCTCGTAATCCCCCGGTATTTTCCTCGTTTCCCGATTCCTCTTCCCCGTACAGTCCTATTATAGCTCCAAATTGTGCCATAGAGATCGAGTACCTTGTCCCGCCACACCGAAATGCAACCCCTTCATTGTCGAATGGGTCACACCTTGAAGTGAAGGTGAAAGTACTGTAGAACTCCATGGTGCATTGATGCACCGACCGAAGCCGAGTGTTCAATGCAACAGCTAGTGGTCCCGTAACGATGTTGTTGAATCGGTCCAGCTGGTTTACCAAGGTTAACAGGTCCGTGCATGCTCACCTGGGGTACTCCTCGGGTCTTGTTTGAAGTATCTCGTATCTTGCCCTGGCATCGAGTTCACTTGCATTGAACCTTGTGAACTTCGCCATCTGAAAGAATACACCAAAAATTAGCACGAAACAGTGAGATTTTTAAAGAAACTGCAAACAGTAGGCTGGACACGGCCCCGTGTTCAGCGGGCACGGCCCCGTGTCCAGACGTCTGTAACTCAAAAACTTCATTTTTCGCTTCGGTCCCGAAAATCTGAAAATTTTTGGTCAAGTATGTGCGGTTTCCCCCGAAAATGGAACCCTAAATGTCGTTTTTCCCAAAATAACCCGTTTACCCTATTAATTTTATCTTTTTCGGTTCAAGAACAAGGGTTTGGGGTTTTTGTAAGAAATCGGGTGAATCTATGAACAATACAAGTGTATTTACTTCCCTTAACACTAATCTAACTAAATGCAAACAGATTTAGGCAAAAAATTTAGGTTTGATTCGAATGAACTTCAAGAACCCTAGATTTTTCCCCAAATTTGTGGTGTTTTAACTACATGCAAGTAACTAATCTAACTACTAAAAGTGATAGAATCATACCTTGATGTTGTTAGAGTGATAGGAGACGTCGAAATTTTTCGAAAAATCGCCTGGAACCAGAGCTTTTTCGGGGAAACGGGGCGTGTGGAATGAAGAAACTGTTTTGAAAAAGGGGATATATCCCGACTGCAGCGCGGACACGGCCCCGTGTCCAGCGGACACGGCCCCGTGTCCAGCGGACACGGCCTTGTGCCGAGCAAGGTTTCTTTTTTTTTTAGTGCTCGTGTGAGTGCCCTTGTTTCCCATAAGCCTTGGTTAGAAAACTTACCGCTTTCGATGTCGTCCCAATTGCTCGTAACTTACCAGGTATGATGTTGGTTTCATCCTTCCACTGTTTGAAACAAGATTTCTTCCTCTTCATCCTCAATGAACCCTTGATAAAGTTTCAGCCGTTGCCCATTGAATTTGAATGGAGGCCCATTTCGAGATTTAATTTCTACTGCACCGTGTGGGAAAATATGGGTGACGGAAAAAGGTCCTGACCACCTAGACTTTAATTTACCAGGAAACAATCGAAGTCGTGAATTAAACAAGAGAACTAGATCTCCTACCCGAAATTCATTAGGTTTAATATGTTTGTCATGCAAATTTTTCATTCTTTCCTTATAAATTTCAGAGTTTAAGTATGCATAATTCCTAAGCTCGTCTAATTCATTTAACTGACAAAATCGATTTTTACCAGCAAATTCTAAATCTAAGTTTACATTTTTGATTGTCCATTAGGCTTTGTGTGCAATTTCTACTGGTAAGTGACAACTTTTTCCATAAACTAGCTTATATGGGGTTGTACCTATTGTTGTTTTATAAGCAGTTCGAAAAGCCCATAAAGCATCATCTAATTTATCAGCCCATTCCTTTTTATTTATCCCTACGGTTTTTTCAAGTATTCGTTTTAAACCTCTATTAGTCACTTCGGCTTGTCCGTTTGTTTGAGGGTGATATGCTGTTGAGACCCGGTGATAGACCCCATATCTTGTTAAAAAAATTTCAAGTTGATGGTTGCAAAAATGGGTACCTCTATCACTTATTAAAGCTTTAGGTGTGCCAAAACGAGAGAATAATTTTTTCAGAAATTTTACCACGACTCTTCCATCATTTGTTGGAAGTGCCTCGGCCTCGGCCCATTTAGACAAGTAATCTACTGCCACAAGTATATATTTGTTTCCTTTCGATGGTGGGAAAGGTCCCATAAAGTCGAGTCCCCACACATCAAAAATTTCACAAACAGGAATGCCATTTTGTGGCATTTCGTTTTTGGAAGAAATATTACCTGTTCTTTGGCAAGCATCACATGTTTTTACAAGACTTTGGGCGTCTTTGTAAATGGTTGGCCAATAAAATCCTGAATCGAATACCTTTCGTGCGGTACTAGCAGCACCATGATGTCCTCCGTATGGACCTTCATGACAATGGCGGAGAATTCTTCGTGCTTCACTACCATGTACGCATCGTCGGACGAGTTGGTCGGCACACATTTTGAAAAGATATGGATCTTCCCAAAAGTAGTGTTTCACATTGGCAAAGAATTTTTTTCTTTGATGATGTGGCCACCCTTTTGCGACTATACCGCTAGCTAGGTAGTTAGCATAGTCGGCGTACCATGGTTCTTCCTTGTATTCCACCATTTCCAGGGACTCAGTTGGGAATTTTTCGTTGATTTGCTCGTCCCTGGTTGCTTCCAAAGCTGGGTCTTCTAAGCGCGAAAGATGATCTGCAGCGGTGTTTTCTGCTCCTCTTTTGTCCTTGATTTCAATGTCAAATTCTTGGAGGAGTAGAATCCACCGAATCAAACGTGGTTTTGCATCTTGCTTTTTGAAGAGATATCGGATGGCTGCATGATCTGTATAAACTATAGTTTTAGAAAGAACAAGATAAGAACGAAATTTATCAAAAGCAAATACCACAGCTAGTAACTCTTTTTCAGTTGTCGTGTAATTTTCTTGTGCATCATTAAGTGTTTTACTAGCATAATAAATTGGGTGGAAATGCTTTTCTTTTCTTTGTCCCAAGACAGCTCCAACTGCAAAGTCACTAGCATCACACATGATTTCGAAAGGAAATTTCCAATCAGGCGCTATCATGATAGGTGCATTGACTAACATTTCTTTTAAGGTGAGAAATGCTTGATTGCAATCATTGTCAAAGATGAAAGGAGCATCTTTTTCAAGTAATTTTGTTAGAGGTCTAGAAATTTTAGAAAAGCCTTTGATAAACCGCCTATAGAATCCGGCATGCCCTAGGAAACTTCTGATAGCTCGTACGGAGGATGGAGGTGGTAATCTAGAAATGGTATCTATTTTGGCTTGATCCACCTCCATTCCTTTGCTTGAGATCTTGTGACCGAGTACTATTCCCTCCGTTACCATGAAATGGCATTTTTCCCAATTAAGGGCGAGGTTAGTTTCCTCACATCGGGATAGCATTTGTTCAAGGTTATCGAGGCATTGGTCATATGAATCCCTAAAGATAGAAAAGTCGTCCATAAAGACTTCCATTGTCTTTTCTATCATGTCGTGGAAAATGGCTACCATGCAACGTTGAAATGTTGCGGGGGCATTACATAGACCAAACGGCATGCGTCGATAAGCAAAAGTTCCATAGGGACAAGTGAAAGTTGTCTTTTCTTGGTGTTCGGGTGCTATCGGGATTTGAAAGTAACCTGAAAAACCATCCAAGAAACAATAAAATTTATGACCGGATAGTCTTTCTAACATTTGATCAATGAAGGGTAAAGGAAAGTGATCCTTTCTTGTTGCTTCATTTAATCGTCTATAATCTATACATACTTTCCATCCTGTGACGGTTCTCGTTGGTATTAGTTCATTTTTTTCGTTGGTTATTACCGTCATACCTCCTTTCTTAGGAACTACTTGGACAGGACTTACCCAAGGGCTATCTGAGATAGGATAGATAAGTCCGGCGTCAAGTAGTTTGATGACTTCGTTTTTAACCACTTCTTGAACATTTGGATTTACTCGACGTTGTGGTTGTATTACTGATTTGTAGTCATCGTTCATCAAAATTTTGTGTGTGCACATGGAAGGACTAATTCCTTTTATGTCTACAAGTTTCCAAGCTATTGCGTTTTTGTGTTTTTTCAAAAGATTAATTAATTTTTCCTTTTCTAAGTTATCTAATTTAGACGAAATAATTACAGGTAAATTACCATCTTTGTCTAGAAAAGCATATTCCAAACCTTTTGGAAGTTCTTTGAGCTCAAGTGGTGGGTCTTTGGGAGACTCCTTATTTGGTTGCTCATTTCGATCAAGAACTTTAAAAGTTTGTTCTATGGCGACCTCTTCTTCAACAAAGTGGTCAATCTCTTCACTTGTATCGGGTGGTTCATCTTCAATTAGGGGGTCATTATTGCCGAAAGGATATTTCATTGACCGTTCGAGATCGACACTTCTTTTAAATGCCCCTAATTGAAGAGGTAGATTTTTGAACTTCCGGTTTTTCAAAGCTTCGTGAGTTTTTACAAATGGTCGTCCCAACACTAGAGGAGCGTCATCAAGAATGACAAAGTCGGTCGGGATCACCAATTGATTTATTTGAACCAATACATCTTCAACTACACCGATTGATTTGATTACTTTCCGATTGGATAGAAAAATGGGTATTTGAAGTGGAGAAAAATCACTAATACTTAATTTTTCAAAAATGTAGTTAGGCATTATGTTAACACAAAGATCTTTATCGATTGTGACATTACTAATAAACGAATTTTGAAAGAAACATGGAACCGGTGTAATGTTAATTTCAAATGGGTCTTCTTTTATTAGTGAGGTTTGATCATTAGTTAACTTAACACTTACCGTTTCGTCAATTTTAGTGTTAGTGCTTAACTCTTTTAAAAACTTAGCATGAGGGAGTACTAAACAATGATTTTCAAAAGAAGGTGACAAGAGATTAATTTTTTCAAAATTAGACTCTTCTTGAATTTTAACGTTGTTGGACTCACCTTTTTCGTTGTTTAACTCATGTGTTGTTTTTTCACTTATTTGTTCTTCCATTTTTACACTTTCGGTTATCTCTTCTTTTTTTAACTCTTCTCTTGCGCAGGACTCCTCTTCCCTTGCGCGAGCTTCTTTTATACATCGATCGATAACTCTAATGTGTTCTAATATCCTATCGGTCACTTCGGTTATAGAAAAAGAATCGGTATTTTCTAAGCTTGAATCCGGTTGTTCGATCCTTTGTTCCTCATAATACCCATATGAAGTCGATGGTTCACACCATTGTTCTTCATTGTAAGTACATGATGGATAAGGGTCGTAATTTTGTTCTTCGTAATACTCATATGAGGTGGGTTGTTCACGCCATGGTTCCTCATAATACGCATACGAAGGTGGTGGCTCATACCTTGGTTCCTCAAAGTATGAGTAAGAAGGCTCATACCTTGGTTCATCAAAATATGAGTATGAGGGAGGAGGTTCATACCTTTGGTCTTCATAGGACGTGTATGAAGTCGATGGCTCGTACCTGGGCTCCTCATAGTAGGTGCATGAATTGGATGGTTGATATGAGTGATTATTTTGAACCGAGCGTGTGTTACGGCAATTAGTGCAATAATTACCCCTATAATCATCCTCCTCATAGGTGTAGTTGTAACCTCCTGAGTATTGATCCATAAGAATCAATCAGCAGACCACAACCAAGTCTCGAGATCAGAAAACAAAAATAAAAACGGAAACAGAGGCTGGACACGGCCCCGTGTCTGGTGAACACGGCCCCGTGTACAGGATCGGTATCTGGGCGATTTAATTAAAGTTACTGGTCACGTTGAGCACGGGGGCGTGTTCAGTGAGCACGGCCCCGTGTTCAGACTCTGTATCTGGGTATCTAACTAAAAATATGCAGCACGGGGGCGTGTTCAGTGAGCACGGCCCCGTGTTCAGGCTACTGTAAATGCAAACTAAACTAAAATGCAGAAAAATGTGCGCGCGTTTTGAATAGGTTTTGAAAAACTGATTAGGCCGTCGATTTTAAGCTTTCTTAAAATCCTTGTGTCCCCGGCAACGGCGCCAAAAACTTTGATGCGTGTGAAGTGTTATATATATTAGGTGTATATTTTAAGCCCCTTTAACACTTATTTTTAGCCAAGTTTTAAATTTATAAAACACGATATTTTACTAACACTAAACACACATATGGGCAAGTGCACCCATCGTGAGCGTAGTATAGTGTTGGCAAGATACCGAGGTCGTCCAAGGACACAAGAGCTTTTAGTACCGGTTTATCCTCAACGTCTAATCAAAATAAAAAGTTTAGAAAAATGTTTTTAACTAAGAGAAATAAAAACTAACTAAATGCTGAAAAATAAAATAAAAAGAAAAAACAGATAGACAAGATGAATCACTTGGTTCCGACTGGTATCTAGTGTAACCTTTGATTATTTCCGCACTTTTGCACATATTTAAGAGATTATCTTAGTTATTGTAGTAGGCCCCTCTTTTGAAGGTGACGTTACCCTCACCCCAGTAGTTTGAGTCAGCAAGGATACAATCCTAAAATGGTGGATTATTGGAAGATAATTAATTAAGTTATTAATGCAAATTATGGTAGGCCCCTCTTTTGGAGGTGAGGTTACCCTCGACTAAGTAGTCTGAGTCAGCAGGGATACAGTCCTAAATAGCCGGGTTATAGTATTAATAGTAGTTAACTTATGAGGGGATCAAAGAGTTTGGACCCTCGCCATCCAATACCGTTAAGTATTGAAGGAGGTCCTACTAAATTTGACCCAGGTCCATTGCAGGACCTCTAAACGCTGAACAATGGCAAGACCTTTACCAAACAGTTCCCTTAACCCCCGACCAGGTAGCCAACATACCTCCATATAGACCGTGGAGATATGAATGGTGAAAATCTTTTATTTTATATAGACAGTAAAATAATGCCAAGACACCACGGACAAACGATAAGGAAAGATCACCTTCAACATAAGTAACTAGTTATTAAAGTCATTAATACAAAACCAAATAAAAAGTGCAAAAGATTAGAAATAAAAAGTATTATACTAGACACTTTGTCTTCACCAAGTGATGTAAGAGACTTAGGCAAACATGGCCTTGATTGTCAAGAACTCTTACGATCAATCTTGGATCCCGAGACGACTCACACACTCTATGATGGATAATGGATGATGGTGGTGGATGATGGTGTTGTGATGGTGGTGGGTGGTGGATGAAGTGTGAGAGAGGTGGTGTGCCAAGGGATGAGTTGAAATGAAACCAAGCACTCCTATTTATAGGCTGAACAGAAGGCTGGGCACGGCCCCGTGTCCGCTGGACACGCCCCCGTGCCTGTCTGACATTCTCTCTCTTCATTAATTGTAATTCGCAATTACAATTAATGCGCCTGCTGTACTTTCGCCACGCCCCCGTGTTCACTGGACACGGCCCCGTGGTGGGCAATAGAAGCTTCTATAGGTTTGTCTTTTCTGCTGCTTCTTGGGCACGGCCCCGTGCTGGCTGAGCACGGGGAGTGTTCAGTCTTCTGTCTTCTCTATTTTGCTTGGGAAGATGCCGTTGAGGTGTCGGGCAGTCCACTTATGTTCCTTTTCTTGTATTTATGTTAGATTTAGTTGTCTTTTTGCTTCTTTTGTGAATTTGAGCTCATTTAATCCTGAAAATACAAAAGAAAGACAAAAACACTCTTTTTCCAACATTAGTACTTAAAAAGGGTTAGTTTCATGCCTCATTTGATGTAATTTATATGTTTCATTTTACACACATCAATTAGATAAAAAAAAATCATCCTCATTAACCATGTCATGATTTCTCATGAATTTTGGTTATAATGGATGAAATTTGTAAGTCTCATTTTCCTTTTGTCAAATTCTCATTTACGTGATGACAAAAGTTGTGAAAGTGTAAGGTATCATCTAGTTTTATCTTAGTAATGTTTCAATCCAGATATTTAGAACAAATAAGATGAGAGTTTAAGATAAGTGTGACTTTATGTTGACTATGCAAACCTCACAACCTTCATGACATAGCCTAAGTAATGATACTGTATTCTGATTAATCTTCAGAATATGTAAGGTATCGAAAAGCTTTGTTAAAATACTGCTTATTATGGTTCTTATAGTCTTAACATTTAATTTTGTCACTAACTCTCATGTTAGTTATTTCTTGACTTCTGGTAAGGAAACGTTTAAAACTAGAGTCAACTAATCATGTGTTAATTGGAATATTAAAAATTATCAGACTTAAATATCATTAGTAAGTGACTACCTAATTAACTTATCCAACTGTTCTTTGGAATAATGGATAGTCTCGTTGATTATGCCTAGTCTAATGACATAATTATGCAGTGAGATTTTCCCTTGAAGAACCTTAGAGTTGGGATTTTGTACTTGTATTTTGTCTATGGACCTTAGAACAATCCTCTTTTAAAGTATTAGTGGTTGTAAGGTGAATAACATCTTATTTTCCAGTTTCAAACATATATTTCTATGTACATATATTGCTTATCAACACACTCATTATACTTTGGTACTTTTGAGTGTTATAGTTGATTTATAAGGCATCAAATTGTACAAGTGAAAATCTTAGTATGTAATGTACTGGAAAAAAATGTACTTATTTCCATGCGTAAGCCCTTAACTTTATGGGTCATGGTATTGTACATTATTATGTATTCACATATACCACTTAGCTTTATAGTTTATAATTTTAAATGAAGGCATGCATCTTAGGAGTTCTAGTGATTATTCCACAATTATAGATTAGTCTTAGGAAAAACTTAATCTGGAATAACCTTTTAGTGACAGCACTTATTCTTGATTATCATAAGAGACATCATGTTCGATTTATCCTAATCATCATGCTCTATTTTTCTTCTGTAGTGCTTTATCAGAAGAGAGCAATAGGATTATCGTGTCTTAAGAGATAATCAAGGATTTAATTTAAGAGCTAATTCTTATAGAAACTTTAAGCAAAACATATTAGATTTAGGAATTAGAGTGGATGAGATATAGATTTATAGAAGAAAAATATAATGAGTAAAAATTATGGGTACTAAGAATAAGGCAGACGAAATGATCATAAAAATTAACTAACGATCATTAATATAAGGATCATTATGTGAAGAGGTTGTGATATGTCTATTACTAACATCAAAATAATAGACTATTTAAAGTTCTACTTAAACGAAAATAAGTCAGCTTTGGCCAGAAGTGTAATCATTTAAGCATGTGTGCAAAGTGGTTGTAACAAATCAGCTTTGGCCAGAAATTGAGACATTCACTTTAGTTATGCACTTGTTAAGTATGCCATCTATGAAGGAATTAAATCAGCTTTGGCCAGATATTAAGACATTCATGTTTATGATGCACACTTAACATAGCTTCCGTAATACTTGAACGATAAGTAGATGCATCAAATCAGCTTTGGCCAGAAGTGATACATCAGAAGCTCATTCAAGTAAATCCATTTTGGTTTTGTAAAACATTATTTGATCCTTATTAATTAACTAAGTAATTACAAAACCAATTTTTTAATAGCAAACCACCCGTTAGCGCGGATCGAACTAAATCTTAGTTCACATTAAACAACCTAAAATAATGAGGTTTCGAGTCAGGTCTCGACTGAGTTATGAGATCTCGAGTCAGTTATGAGGTCTCGAGTAGCAACCTTATTGTCTCGAGTCGGAACCATGGTCTCGACTACTATATCTTATGAGATCTCGACTCATGATGAGGTCTCGAGTCGCAACCTTATGGTCTCGAGTTATGACCTTATGGTCTCGAGTCGAGACCTTTGTCTCGAGTTGTAAACTTTTGAGTCCTTATGATTTCGAGTCGAGACCTTATGGTCTCGAGTCGAGATCTGTTGGTCTCGAGTTGTGAAGGTTTAAGGACCTGATGATTTCGAGTCGAGACCTTATGGTCTCGAGTCGAGACTGATGGTCTCGAGTCGTAATCTGATGGTCTCGAGCCCACTGTTGATAGCTGTTTATTGTGATAATAACTGAAAACTCGAATTCTAAGGGATTATGAGATATGGTTTCCTATTCTAATGCTGATATGATTTTGTCAAATATCTCGAAAAATTATAATCTGTTTATCTAATAACAGTTTTCAAAAATCTTTAGAGGACAAAATCAGATCAAAAATAGGAAAACACTCAATAATCCGAATCATATTCCAAATCATATAGGAATTTTCGAATTTTCTAAGAACATGTGATGAACCCTAAACATAAGAATAAAATTCTGGAACCCGAAACCTGAAACTTTTAAGACTTCTAAACATATTTCGGTCATAAAAACATAAACCCATTTGATTTCGAGTGAACATATAATTAATCCTTTTCCGAAAAACAGGGATTTCGAGTGATTATATTCGACTCGAAACCGGCTGTGAATTATATGAGGCTTTCAAAATTTCGTTTTCCAAGTTTCTATCCCAGAATTGATGGATACGAAAACAGAACTGACTAATCAACATATGCTCTGATACCACATGTTGATTCAGTTCTGTTTAAACATAATGGAAAACATGAAAACATATCTGTCACCGCAGACAGTGCAGTGGAGAATCCAGTGAGAGAAGACGACATGGAGTTTGACATCTTTGTCAAGGTGATCTGGTTCCTCCTTAGGGTGCTGACTGATGATGGTGACTGATTAAACCGAATAGGGGATTCGGTTATGGAGAAGAGGTTTCGATTATGATGTTATGCTTATGGGGTTTTTGTGTCTAACTATCTAACCCCTTAACCTCTACATAAGTCTCCTTATATAAGCACCCAGGAGGAAACCTAATTAGTTAATAAGGGTAATATGGTCCATCAACAATTACCAACTAATTATTTAATAGGTTATTATATATTTTGATCTATATTATGTAAATGATTATAATGGCTATAGATTAAATATTAATACATAATATATTTAATCTTACAATAAATTTATAAACAATTATAGTTTAAGTCTAATACATAACATATGGCATTGACCAGTGTACTATATTGGTGTATACTACATTGGTTTAATCACAATTCCAATCTCAAATATTATCAGCAAAGGGACACATAAATAATACCCCTATAGATTAAATTACAATGAACCAAAAAAAAGAGGTTCAAAAAAGCGCAAGAAGATGCGAGGCTTTAGCCCAGAAAGATTAAACTCATACAGCTTCACGTATGCGAGTCATTGCTCTATATACCGCCAAAAGCTACATCTCTTTTACATATTATCTTTTGGTCAACCAAACCCTTCTTGATCTTTTCATGCCTTTGGTTGTTTACAAATATATCACACTCCTAGAGCTCTCAATTTTATGAATTTTTACCCAAATGTACATTAGGCGCACCTTGTTAAACCAAGGATCAGAGACATGATCGAACCATAAAGTTTGAGAACCTTAGTTTAATGAGGCCAGGCCTCACCCAACTGCCACGAACCAATTATCAAAATAAGAGCTTCGCGTGTGATTTCTTTAGGGTTTGGTGTTAATGCTTGCACTTTTACCGTAACCAAACGATATTGAATATGCTACATGAGACCCAAAGGTCTAACTTTGGGCTACTTTGTATATGATTGCTTTGGGTACGGTAATATTATCTAGAGACTAAATTAACCATTTTAGATCGCATGTTACTCAACTTGCCTTCCTCGTTGTGGTCAGGAGTGATAAACATTAACCATCAAAGGACAGGGGAAATGAGTTTTAGTTTTGAGATTATATTTTGATGGTGTATACAATAAACGGATCACTGAAGATGTCACTTTTTAACCACAATTAAAATTAAATAAAAGAATCAGCGAGAACAAACAAAGAGTACATAAAACAAAAACTACACACCCACAGAGAATCAACCAAGCCAACCAAACACCTGGCACCCCTTGCCCCTATACAAATTCAAAAGACATTACCATACCAACAATCCACATACATTCCTTTGGTGATCTTCTCCATATTCCCAAGTCCAGATATTTCCATCTAGATCTTCTTTTAATCCTGTTAAACGATTGAATCTGATTGTCTTCAAAGGTTGCTTGATCTTGCCTCTAAAGCTTTTTTTAACACCCAATCTTCCAACTTTAACCCATCCAGTCCAAGCCAGTCCATGTTGCTAACTTCCACCATAGCTTTTTAAGGCCCAACAACTGTACATCGCGTGTTCGAACGATTCCGCTTTCGATAAGCAAAAGTTGTAATCTGCTGAAATTAAAATAACCCGCTTTGCGCTTTCTAGCAAGATTACCGGCGACTGGTATCATCTCCTGCACCAAACACCACATAAAGCAAAAAACCTTCGCAAGAACCCACCTGGCACAGATAAAGTTATTGGCTTGCGGTGCATTTCCATCGTCTGCAAACATAGCTTTCCTCATTGATCTAACCGTGAACTCACCTGAGAACTCCGGATTCCAAGTCGACCCAACCTGTTTTGACTCAAGCTAATAGTTACATGTTTTGACCCATTACCCGACCCATTGATATTACCACTATATATAGGATGTTCAGAATAACACATATTCAATAATTTGATTATTTAACCTATCTTTGATGAAATTACTTTTTACATGTTCAAAAATACATGTAAATTACAAAAACCCTTTGACTCATTTGGCATAAAACACAACCTAAATCGACGAATTGATAAGTAAACGGGTCGAAAAACGCAACTTCTAGAAAATTACAATAGAAGATTTCAAGGATGTCAAAAGCTCTATAAGTAGAAAGGCGAAGTGGGACAATACCTGTTCAAGTGGTTGAAGGCAAAGTGCTCTCAAAAGTCAAAACCCCTCCAGCAAGGTCCACAGGCATGTCTCGCCTAAAAGAAAACCAAATATTTTGTAAAATTATTTTCTATAAAACATATGCATCATTACTGAATCAAAGGTCAAAATAATAAAACATGAACCCGTGTTCGGAAAAAAAATTGAGGAAGCATTTGCCTTGCTGCACAATCAAGGTATCCTGCTGCCTTTAACAAAATATCAATTGCAGACCTGCTTTCTGTGATAATAAACAAATTTTAATGTAACACAATCAGCAAGACTGAACATCCAGTATTTGTAAGAAAACACATAATGGAACAATAATATTAAGAACTACCATCCATTGCTCAAAAATTACCCTCGAAATCAGCTCTCTGATAAGGTAGTAAGAGGTTCAGAGTTGCTTCTTTCTGCTCCGCAGTGACGGCCATGATAATTTTTCTTACAATTTTATCCTCTCAGTGGAAGCAAAGAACTGAAATTATCAAAAGTTGAAATAACCCGAATCGAATATGTGTTAGCGATTATAATAGATGTGAATATATTCACATCAGAGATGAGAACATTGAAAAGATTACCATATGCTCAGTCCTAAAAAGTCCGATCCCTTAAGTTTTTTCCTTCAACTCTTATACAGATTGTAAAAAATCCTGACCATTTAAATACGTGAAAGGACCTTCTATATGCTGAAACACGAAACAATTTCTACCTTAGCCCATGAGAGCCATGTGCACAACACAAACTGTGTTTGACCCGTCGAAGGCTCAGGCGCAAAGGGTGAGCATGTCCTCTGTATACTCGTCCCACAAAGTGACACTAACCACCTCATCCCTGGAATATATTAATATTAGTAATACATTTTAATCCATGTATTTAATTTGTTATTTATAGAATTACCATTGGCAAGATGGCCACGGTGGCAGTTGAAGTCTTTTTGAGGAACGCTTTGAACTCTATGGACACCCGATTCATACTTCAGGAACTCTTTCAGCCTTTAGATAAATAGAATATAAAAACAATTTTATTACAACATAATTATGTAAAAGCAAGAAAAAATAACAAATGTAAAATACCTCAAAGCAAAAAAAAATGGCAAGTATTTCAACAAATTTCGTTCATAGTACCTCTGGTACATATGGACCTAGTGTAAAACAACATCTGTGTCTGGATGAATCAGTAGTAAATCTGAAATCTACATGTATTGGATTATAAACATTCCAACTCAAAATCAATAACACAAATTTCAGTGGTCATGTCCTCTTTAATAATACATTTATATAAAAAATTATATATTTATCTTAAACAATATTATATCTTACTAAAATTAACTTAAACAATGATATCGAACAGTATATTCAAGTAGAAAGCTCATACCTCTACATCATGCATCTTCTCAAAATCAAACTCGTTGATCCACATGGATCCACCTTCATCACAGCAAGAACTGCTAGAATTTTAAATTCAAAGTTATATATATATATATATGAAAATAAATAAATAAGGAAATTTAAAAAAAATGCTTAAGACATTACTAACTCTCCATCAAATTGGTTCTTTTCTTGCATGTCTTCCAAAAATAGCATCATTAATCTATAGCAGGATATAAACTTACCAATCAGACAACCTTGAGTGACCCGTAAGGATGTACCCATTTATGAAGTGATGATAACATCTGCTCTCCATGAGTTTCGGTAGATATTGGAAACTCTCCACCTTCGAATTATAAGCTTCAACCAGATCTACATTACACCAACCAAGCACGCTTTTGTTTGTATATATTTTCATGGTCAGCTTTTAACCAGTTAACTGCCTTTGGTGCACCAGGTTTAGAAGGTAAGCTGGTTAAGAGGGTTGGTTTTATGAATCAGTAAAGGTGGCAATTCTGACTCACCTACTTGTGAATGGGTCGATTTGAGTCACATCATATCTCAGATGAATCAAATATATACTTAACATATTATTTTAATAGAAAAAATGTTCATGAGTCAACCCAAACCCAACCTGCCCAGAACGGAAAGCTATAATTCATAGGCTTACTATATTTGAAACCCGCATGACTCAACAACAGGACGATTCGGGTATTTGGTTCCTTCACCACAAAAGCACATGGCTCGTGTTGTGTCGCAATGTGCAGAGCAGATGGACACAACCCATCGACCGTATGGTAGCTCCTCTGTTGCAGAGTAATTGCAACTAACATCTTGTCTTTCAGAGCATCCATCTCCTTTGACTCCTCGTCTCTGATTGAGTGCAGTATAAATCTACCCTTTGTGTCGTAAAGAAAACCGAAGCTTTCATTGGTCTTGGGAATAGAAACAACATTTGTTCAAACAAAAATCACCAGCATAAAGTGAACAAATTAGGGCACAAAAAAAGCTTCCATTATAAATATGTGTTTATATAAAAACGACAGTGAAGCATAAATATTGTCAAATACACTGACCCATGAAACCAGCAGGGTACGTCTTGTCAGACCTGATCTTGTTGTCAACAATAACATGCCGTTGGAGCTTCCAATATGTTTTGTCAATTAGTTGTGATATAAATCAACTTTTAGAATACTCAGAAGCATATATTCACACAAATCATCAGAAACTATTATAGATTTATATCAATCAGTTCCATGCAAACCCATTAAACACATGACAGAAGTTAGAAAGATTTTATTAAGAGATAACCCAGCAGCGCATTTCATCAAATACCTTATAGACATGATCAAAGATTGTGAAAATTAAGTTACAAAACACAAAAATTACGGAGAAAATCAGAAAAAAAGAAAGAGGAAATGTTAACATAGTTATAAAATTGGCGGGGAAGCCGACATGCAGTTCTGTATTCTGAACCAGGTGCCTTCCATCCTCACGGTCGAAGTCAAAAACCATTGTCGCTAGTCAACACACTCACCAATCTGTAACCCGGAGATCGCGTTTGGAACCCTAGTCGCTTGTCACTGAAAATCAACTATCACCAAAACCAGTCATCTCAAGTCGCCGCTGATTCGCTGAACACCATCACCGCCTCTGCTTGACTTGAAACCACCAAACCATCGACATTGTTATAACAACTGAAAAAAAAAACATGTATTTAGAATCCTTTATAGCTAACAAAGCACGATTTTGTTCAAGATGTCAAAATAAACTAACCTTTCGGTCTGATGGCAACACCATCTTGCCTGATTTTCCCAAATTTCCATCAGTTATCCCATGTTTGACGAAATTCCTATCAGCATTTCTAATTCCAACTATCACAAACTTGAAAGTCTCGAGCAACCAGGTCAAAACTTCTTGTTGTTACAACTTACAACAGATGATGAGAAGGCAATGGATATAGAACAGATGATGCAGTTTAACCAGACCTGTAAATATGTATTTTTCCACTCGAGTTGAGTCCGCTGATGGCCTAAAGGCTTAAGCAACCAGGTCAAAACTTCTTGTTGTTGTTGAGATCTGCACCAGTATAAATAACATGGTCAATAAGGTCAACATTGACCACCATTTTCATTAGCTTCTCCACATTCATATGCCATAAACACATAGATAACATCAACACAACATTCTTGAATTAGTTACCAATATGAATAGACATCAAAAGAGGGGTATCACAGTTGCAATCATGCATCAGTTAAATCAAATAAGGATTCAAAATAGGGTGAAAACCATAATTTAGCAAATAAAACAGGGTTCCTGACCAATTCAGATTTATACGGATCCGTCATATGAACCAGAAAGCCACGATCCATACCTGCAAATAAAAAAATAGACATACACACCAATATATTGATATTAGAACAATGTTATCTACTACAAAGCAGAACTAAAACTCTGTTTTATAAAATATTTCAATTCTGTACTAAGATACTAACCTAAATCTATCTATATTAATAACAAAACGCGATTAGGGTTTACGATATAATCAATGAAAAGGAAAATTAACAACACAGGATTAAGATGACACAAAAACTAATATATTAGGGTGTATAATAACATCCAAAAACACACAAATTAGAACATGAACTGCTTAAAACCGCATATAAAAAAGAACTGGCGGCTTAATCAAGAGCAAAAGCATAAAAATCATACAACCAAATTAGGGTTTTCTTATAACAACTACAAAATAACAAACAGAGATGGAATCCAACTTACCGATGCTTCACTTTAGAAGGACGATGAAGATAAAACAAAGCAGTCGACTTGAATGATCCTTTGAATCCTCCAATTAAAAGTAGTAAATTGTATATAGGCCTTAAAATTGGAAACGGTTCCATAATTTAGCAACAAATCTTCCGGTAATTGATGAATCGTTCAACTTTCCATATATAATCTAAGAAGCGTTTGAAAGAAAAATGAATGAATTGTGAGAATTGAGAAAAATGCCGCCTAAAACCCAATTCTCTGGCCAAAGAGAATAGCCACATCATGGTCAAATAGTCAACACTATTTTGCTTTAGTATAAGAGATAGATATGCTAATAGTATACTTACACATATGTGGGGAGATTCATTTGAGAATAAAATTAAATTGAGAAGAAAAAGAACAAATGGTACAACTGTAAAACATTAAATAGTTTTTCTCCAATCTCATTTATTATTGTCTTTGACTAATTAATTAGTCATAAAGACTATCATTCTCCACACTAAAATTTTTGCCTACACACATAAAAAATTATCCTACATGTTTTGAAATTTATCCTACACATATTGAAATTTATCCTACGCAACTCGTAATTTCTTTAACACACCTCGTAATTTTATTCTACACTTTAAATTATTTTTTTTGTTCTTTGAAATAATATATTTTTTGAAAATAAGTTACATATTTAATGTAGTTAGCTATTAAAAAGGAAGACTATCAATAAATGATTTATTTAAGTTTACCAATATACCCTTACACTAATATTAAATACAAAAATTAATTGAAGTAAAATGAATGATTCTTATTGGTTGAAATTTCATCTTTTTTTATTCTTATAAAAAAATCTTCTCATTTGAACCCTCCACTATTCACATATAAGTTGATAGAGGACTAGCTTGAAGTTTACATATATGTAAATATAGAAGAGGTTTTGAAAAGAACAACCATATATATATATATATAGAAAGTATAATGTACAAAAGGCCTTAACCTACATTAACGTACGCGACATACAACATAACGTGCGTTATTATTTTTTTGCCAGTATAACGTGCGTGATTAACATACCCATGCGTGATTATCACATCCCATGCGTGATTATCACCAAAAAACTGCTCCCATGCGTTATTAGGGCTCCCATGCGTGATTATTGCCCAGATCTGATGGTTGCGCGCGTCGCGTACGTGAAGTAGGATAAGGCCTTTTGTATGTTAACCTTTCCCTATATATATATATAGGGTGGGGTTCGGCTACAAAGTCCATTTTTCCTACAAAGTGTACAAAGTTATAAAAACCACGATTTCAGCCATAAAACACACTCAAAACTCACAAATTAGAGAGTGAAGATCACTAAAACACAATATCCAAACCCAAACAGTCCATAAAAACTTCAAACACACCATTATAAAACTATGAATATAAAACACAACATGATAATCAACATAAAACACACTAATGTTAGTCATACGATAATCAAATTCTTGTCATCCAAAACACAACAAAAGACCCACAAATATGGCGTTTTAGTAATCTTCACTTTGTTACTTGTGGGTTTTGAGTGTGTTTTATTGTTGAAATTATGATGTTTTATGACTTTTTACACTTTGTAGGAAAAATACACTTTGTAGCCAACTCCCACCCTATATATATATATATATATATAGGGGAAGGTTCATTTGAGAACAAATTTAATGTGAGAAGAAAAAGAAGAAAGGGCATATTAGTAAAATGTTATTTCATTTATAACTCATATCATTAATTTTTCTCTATTTAATTAATTAGTCAACTAATCATTAATTATCCTACATATAATCTACAAAACCTACACATATCAAAATTTTCCTACATATACCCTACACATTATAGAATTTTATTCTACACAGTCGAAATTTATCCTACACACCTCGAAATATATCCTACACAACTGGTAATTTATCCTACACAACTAGTAATTTATTCTACACTTTAAATTAAGTTGTTTTTTTAATTTGGAAAAAATATATATTTTGAAAAGGAGTTACAAATTTAATTTAGCTAGTTATTAAAATGGAAGAATACAAATTAATGATTTATGTAAGTTTACCAATATACCCTTATATTAAAATTAACTACAAATATTAAATGAACTAAAATGAAGCATTCTTATTGGTTGAAACTTCTTCTTTTTTTCTTCTTATAAAAAAAATTCTTCTCATTTGAACCCTCCACTATATATATATATATATATATATAAGAACGGGATCAGGAGAAAACGGCAAAAAGTGTGAGAACAGTTAGAACGCATCCTGGCTTAACACGTGGCGCGGGACATGATCAGGGTCTGAGGGTTTTTTTTTGTCTTTTTAGTATTCTTTTCCTTTCCCGATTTTCGCGTTTGACATGCTGCTTTATTTTTTGCGTACAAGATAATTTTGGCGTTATCTAGAATCATTAATTACTTGGCGTTTTACTATTTTTCTCAAATTTCTTCTCGTTGAATTAATTCTTTTTGTGTCATATAGTTAATTTTTTTGGCGTTATGGCTTTTTCCCTGTCATTTTTTGGCGTTTTGGGTCTTTTTGTTAATAATTGATTACCATAGATTAATATTTTATAAAATTACAATAATACGAAATCAAAATAAACTAATAGTCTTCCGTGGGTGGGATTACATCAGAGATGTACCCATCGCTTTGTTCATCACTTTCTTCAGATTCATCATCATCAAATTTTAGATTTGCGTATAACGCCATTAGCTCGTCTCTTCTTTGCTGCAGTCTATTCTTGAATATCACTGCATCCTTGGATTTTGGATCGTTTAAAAGTGCTAAATCACAGAGTTGTTCAATGATAGATAGCAACCCTGTCTTCAACATTTCTTCCATTGGCAATGAATATTGCACCCCGTTTTTATAAGTCACTTCAAGCGTTCCTTCTTCCTCATGCATCACCCAACTGCTAAGTTTTGGTAGAGGAGTATCGTCAATATCATCATCATCTTCATCATCTTCTGCCGGAAATTTTCTCTTCAGTCTTTTTATTACAGTTCGGGTTCTTTCACAATCGTTGGCCATTGGAACCTCAAGGGCCATGATATCTCTTTGAACCCCTTCATTCATTCCAAGCATGACTTTGATTGTCCTTACCTTTACCCTTATCCTATCAGAGAACTTTATGATGAATCGTTTCTCTTTCCTTTCAAACCTCCATGCAATAACCTTAGCCATTTTTTAAAGTTTTTGGCGTTTTGGACAATATGTGGCGTTTTAGTCAATGTTTTTGGCGAGTTTGAGCTTGTGTTCTCATGGTCTTCTTTTATATTGACTTTTTTTCCTGCGTATTACAGGTAATTATGGCGTTTTGAAAAAGGATTAATAAATTTAATTCCCCATTTATTTTGGTTTCCATATAATAAATGTTAGTAATTATGTTTTCCGTCGTTTTATTTCACAGTTTTTGCAGTTACCGTGTTTTGTTTTCAGACTCAACTGTTTTTATGGTGTAAGAAGTCTAATCTTGACGATTGTAATTATGACGTTTTGTTTTCCAATGGTGTTTAGATAACGATTGGACTTTTTCTGTTTTCTATTTTTTGCACATTGTTTCACGTTTTTTTTATAATAGTAGTTGTTCAAAGTAATTTTATTATAGTTTGGTAGTTTTTTGGGGGCGTTTTTATGGCATCATGGCGTTTTACAAGCATTTGCTCATTTTGGCGTTTTATTATATTTTTCATTATAGTATTAATGTACTTTTGTTGTTTATTAACTGAAATTACAAAACAAATAACAGATAAAGAAAATTAAAAAAAAAACTAAATAGAAGCAATTTATGATCTAAATCTTCAGAGTCATCAGTGTCTTTTTTTCTTTTGAAACTACAAGAACTGTCACAAAAAATGGGGTTTGGGTTTGGCGTGGTTTATTTTCTTTGTTAATGTGTTGAAGTGTCTTTGTGGATATTGGAGATGCAGATCAACCCTTTGTGGGTGAATGTTATCTGCCCGTCGTCTTCATTACAATCATCGAGTCCAAAGTAGCATTTACACTGGTATAGGCCTCTTCTAATCATCCAAACCTTCTTCAAGAACAAAGATGACAGAATGACATATGGGTGTCATCAGTCCCTCTTTTTTGAATTTTGTCCATCTCATGCAGCAAAATCTTACTACACTCACGTAACAAATCATTCAACAAAACTTCATGCAGAACATTACTGAGTATCAAAGAAAAGATGTTTGCCATCGTTGTATTTTTTGGCGTTTTACATTGAGATGTATTTTTTTAGGAACTACTGTGTTTTTTGTGTGTTTTTTTGGTGTGATAAACGGAAGGTGGTGAGACGTTTCTATTTATAGAAATTTTTTTGGCGCGTAGTTTAGGCGAGATATTATTTTTATAACAAAAAATGTAACTAGCATTTTATTCGGATGTAAGGTTTGGCATTATATATTATGGCGTTTCATATTTTGTGGCGTTTTTGTAGCAGAGAGCTTAAAAAAAATAAAAAAATACGCAGTGATATAATTGGCGTTTTGTATATATTTGGCGTTTTATTTTTCAATGGCGTTTTATGTGAGAAATGATGTTTTACCTTTTTTACCCTTAATGAAGCGCGTCCACGTAATAAAATTGATGTTATTTACGAAAACGTCA
Organism: Helianthus tuberosus; assembly: GCA_030545235.1. Taxonomy (NCBI): domain Eukaryota; kingdom Viridiplantae; phylum Streptophyta; class Magnoliopsida; order Asterales; family Asteraceae; genus Helianthus; species Helianthus tuberosus. Next base: position 100,071,925 of record CM060371.1, on the reverse strand, counting down.
CCGCGCCAATCTAGTCCATAGATTGTTTTGATCGGACGATCCATAAGCGTTCTCACAGTTCTCACACTTTCTACCGTTTTCTCTAAATCCTTACCATATATATATATGATGTTTGATACAGACATGACAAATTTAGCTAAACAGAACCAAACTCAACTACACGACTTTGGTTTCACACCTCTACTATTTTGCCACCTCAATGGGTCGGGACAGTGGTGGACCTAGGATTTTTTTTCGTTGGAGTCCATTTTTGTGTAACAATTTTTCACAACCAGACATCAAAATTTTTGGATGGACATGAAACCATTACATTATATGTTGGAAGTTTTATTTGGTAATGAAGTGTTAAATAAAATCAAGTTTATCATTTTAAAGAAGCAAATTAGATGATCAATGACAATAGGTGGTTCTGCTGTTTCAAAATACTAGTTTAATTTTGATACAAAAAAATAAACTAAAAAACCAAGACATGAAATACTTGAACTTGGGATCTATTTGTTGGAACACAAAGGGGTTTACCACCACACCATCTTTGCTTTTAATACTATGGGGTCAAACTAATTTATGTGCTAGTTGACGTTTTATTTTCTTTTTGCATCTTATTACTTTTAATAAATAAAAGTTGTTAATTATATTAGAAAAATATTTTAATATAATAATAATACTAATAAAATAGAAATAGAAAGATGAAAAAAACTAAAATACGAAATAAATTAAAAATATGAAATCAAATGTTTTTTTTTTCTAAAAATGTTCTGAAACTTTTTATTTGTTTAAATTTTTTTTTTAATTAATTTGTACTGATATTTTATAGAAACATAATAAAATAATAGTTAGAGAAAAAGTTTTTAAAAACAATATTTGAATTGTATAGAGGAGTGAAATTTAATAATTTTTAAACTGTATTTTTAAAAAGGGGGTATGACTAGTAAAAAGGGGGTGTATTTAGCCAAATCCTTTTATTTTTACTTAGGTAGTGTTTGGTATGCAGAAATGGGAGGTGGAATGGAATGAATGATTACAAGGGAATGAAGAAAATGGTGTTTGGTTGGTCAATGGAATGTAATCACCTGTTCCATAAAGGCATTTCATTCCCTCAAAATCATTCATTTCACCCTCCATGTTTTTTTTCCATTCCATCCCTTCTTGCACCATTCATCAACACCACAACCCACCACCTTCGCCACAGCCCACCACCACCACCCACCACCGACGCCATCATCGCCACCCACCACCACCTCACCCCGACAGCCACCGTCGTCGCCGCCACCCACTCGCCACCGTTATCACCCATAGCCGGGACCAACCGCCAACGCTACTCGCTGCAGTCGCCCACCTCCATCGTCGACGCCATCACCACCGCCACCACCACCCGCCGCCGCCGCTACCCACCGTCACCTCTGTTGCCACCCACCACCAAAGGCCACCTTGCCGCCACCACCACTCGTCGTGACCGCCGCACCGCCACTCGCCGCCACCGCCACCACCACCGCTCATCGCCGCCGCCGACACCCACCACCGCCACCTATAACCACCTACAATCACTACCGCCGACCACCATCACCACCACTCACCGCTGATTTTATTACTTTGTTTTTCTTGCCTACCGAACAATACATAACAATAATTCATTACATTCACACATGGTAACCAAACAAGACATGGAATGATAATGATCCATTGCATTCCCTCGTTCATTCCATTACCCCGTTCATTCCATTTCTTCGTCCATTCCATTACCTCATGGAAACAGATCCTTATATTTCTTTATATGTAAGTTAATTAAGGTTATGTTCTATATTTAACCAGTAAATTATAATAAAGGTTATTGGATAAGGAAAATGGTTATTCGTGTCAAAAGTATTGTCAGCTTTTTATTTATTTATTAAGAGAAAAATATTGCAATTACTAAAACAAGCCGTATCCGGTTTCATTTTAGTGGGGTTGGTTTCGGTATAAACCATATTTATTCTACAAACCGTAAGAACAGATCTTAACACTTAAAAAAAGTTAAATTAACACATACTAAAACAATACATACATAATAGTAGCACTTTTGAATTATATTAGCACATGGAAATTAATAAAGATAATTGATTTTAGCACATATGTAAAATGATATTAGCACTTTTCTTCATATGCACATTGAAAACAAAAGAAAGATCCAAATAAAGAATTAATTGCTTGTTAGCATAATTATAAGGAATTCAAGATAATTGATATTATTTATGTTATCATTTTATAATTTCTCTATAATTAGTTGGATGTCACATGACACTTTTTAAATGATTCTTACAGTTTGTATACAAAATGTGATTTGTATTCGATCCTACTCCTCATTTTAGTTTTGTTTAGGCGGATTACCAAAAAAAAACTTGTCAAAAATATGTATAATGCCTTACCCTTAATTTAAAGCTTTTGTCAAATATAGAGTTGTAAAAATGACCAAAACAGTGTATGTTTTGAACAATCCATCTAGGCATATACTAGGATTTTATATCTTGTAGTAGATTAAGATGTATTTTTCTCATTTTACAATTTTCCGATAAGTTTTTTTTTTTTTTTTTTTAAATGACATAAGCTAAATTTTGAATAGTTTGGTGGCTTCAAATAAAACTTTTGAATAGTTGAGTTACATATGTTTATATTATCCCTATTTTTTTTTTGGAAACTTTGAATAAAAAAGTGTATTGGGTCATTCCGACCGGACCTAAACAAATAATTACCCATTTTATACCCTGACCCAACAAATTAATTTTAAATAGAACATACAACAAATCTATCTTAGTATAATAAGAAACCAAGTTTTGGACACGTGTCATTCATTGAGGTATTCTTAAATCTATACTTATCTTATATTAACTAAATAAATAAATAATAAATTAATATTAAATCTTATCATACTTCAATAAAATATTATTCTCAAATCTAAATTGTTAATTTAATATATTTTTAAAACAAATATCTCTATTTCCTACTTATCTTATATTAAATATATAAATAATAAATTAATATTAAATGTTATACTAATTTATTAAAAATATAACTTTTTTTATTATTTTGATATACAAAATTATATTTATTCAACAAGTCTAAAATACGGGGTTTTGAAAAATATAACTTTTTTATTATTTACTATACAAAGTTACATTTATATAACCCGTGTAATACACGAAGTTTTTAAAGATATAACTATTTTATAATTTGCTTAGATTTATTCAATATGTATAATACAAGAAGTTTTTAAGGATATAATGTTTTTATTATTTGGTAGATTTTTCGACCCAACTATACACGGGTTTTTTAAAGATACGGCCGTTTTAGTATTTAATATACAAAATTACATTTATTTAATATGTGTAATACACATGGTTTTTAAAGATATAACTCTTTTTTAGATCTATTCAACACGTGTAACATACGAGGTTTTTAAGGATGTAATTTTTTTTATTATTTGGTAGATTTATTCAACCCGATTATACACGGCTTTTTTTAAAGATACGACGTTTTTAGTATTTAGTATACATAATTACATTTATTTAATCTGTGTAATACACATGGTTTTCAAATATATAACTTTTTTTTATTGTTTGATATATAAAATTACATTTATTTAACCCACACAATAATATACGGAGTTCATAAAAATATAACTTTTTATTATTTAATATATAAAAATACATTTATTCAACTCGTGTAATACACAGGGTTGTAACGTAGTTAATTTTATATACGAATATAACCTGAGAGAACAAAAAGAGTTTTGCATCCACCATTTTGTCCGACAAGAATATCGGTTTCTAGTAAGATATAACATCTAAATAGTCCTTAACTTACCAAGATCCAGCAAAATCCCGACCGAGCCCAGCCCAGCCCAAACCAGAGATGGCGGGAAAACCTTCAACACCTGGTCCTTATTCTCCCGCCAAAAAACCTACATACAGACCCCATCCACCACCACACATTCAACCATTTCACTTCAATTTTCCACAGAAAACCTTTCGCATCTGATACCTCACCACACATGGATTCGTTCGGCGGCGCATACTTCACCGACGAGAAAGCAGCGAAGGTGGAGAACATCTTCCTCGAGTTCCTCAAGAGGTACGAAAAGTTAGGGTTTGTAGATCTGGAGTCAGTCAGTTGAAGCTGGTTAATAGGTTTTGATCAGTTTGTTTTGGTTCTTTCAGCTTTAGGTTGGATCAGAACTCACGAGAACTGTTCTATGAATCGGAGATTGAAGCCATGAGGCCGAATGAGTCGAATACTATGTTTATTGATTTCTCACATGTTATGCGGTTCAATGATGTGTTGCAGAAAGCTATTTCTGATGAGTATTTGAGGTTAGGGTTTTTGATTTTGGTTAATTTTTGCTGAAATAGTTTCTAAGAATTTGTTTCTTGTATAGTGTAAAATTAGGTGCAAGCTATTATTTATTAATTATTAATTATAATTGTTATTTGTTTATAAATTTTTATATAACATTATAGGATCCCAATTTTTACAACACTGGTTACAGTTTATGAGAATTGGTTTGTTGTATATTGAAATTGGGGGATTTGTATGATGCAACTTTTAGGTTTGAACCGTATTTGAAGAACGCGTGTAAGCGATTTGTGATGGGACAGAAACCGACATTCATAACTGATGACAATCCTAATAAGGATATAAATATTGCTTTTCACAATCTGCCTATCATAAAAAGGTACCAATAGTTATTTTAATCATTTATTTACAACTACTGGTGTCAATTTTGTGAAGATTTTGAATAGTTTCGTATGTTGGTATTGCAGACTGAGAGAACTGAGCACATCTGAGATAGGTAGACTAGTGTCGGTAACGGGAGTGGTGACTCGAACAAGCGAGGTTAGGCCTGAACTGATCCAGGGTACTTTTAAGTGCTTGGAGTGTGGAACCATTGTTAAGAATGTTGAGCAACAGTATAAATACACTGAGGTTTGTATTTTTGATGTACAGATACTTGTTGCTGCAAAATTTGTTTTCTTTTGTGCTTACTGGTTGTGCTATGCTGTGTGTAGCCAATGATATGCATGAATGCTACATGTTCAAAGAAAGGAAGATGGACACTTCTCAGACAAGAAAGTAAGTTTGCGGATTGGCAGAGGGTTCGGATGCAGGAAACATCAAAAGAAATACCTGCAGGGTCACTGCCCCGATCGTTAGATGTCATTCTACGCCATGACATTGTTGAGCAGGCTAGGGCTGGTGACACGTATGGAACTCTACTCTGATGAACAACTGCAATACATGATGATCATTGTTTTGTATGTGGAGAGTAGAAGATAACATTTTTTATTTTATTTGCAGGGTGATCTTTACGGGCACTGTAGTTGTGATACCTGACATCTTGGCATTGGCAGCTCCTGGAGAAAGAGCAGAAGTTCGTAGAGAAGGTGGTCAAAGTCAACGCTCTGGCGGTGGTAGTGTCCAAGAAGGTGTCAAAGGTCTTCGTGCATTGGGAGTTAGAGATCTTTCGTATAAGCTTGCGTTTATTGCCAATTCAGTGCAGGTTTTTAGTTTAACTTGGTACTTAATTTTTTTTGTCAATCACATTTATCAGAGAAAACGTCTATATGTTATTATTGTGATCTTCTGTACAGATTTGTGATGGTAGAAGGGATGCTGACATACGAAATAGGAAGAGGGACTCCGAGGATGATGACACTCTACGGTTCACGGTTGGTGTTCTATTACCTTTATGTTTTACTTATGTCATACATGGGAGTTGTTTCATTACTTAAGCTGTAACACAATTAACTTCCTACTACCTAAAATTGTTTCTGTAGTGCTTAAGTGTGTGATTTATGAACTCGTTACATATAGTATTATTTTTAATCATGGATGCTGTAGTTCTAAGTTCAAAATGTTCCTTAAATGGCTTCAACAAAAACTTGTAATTAAAAGCACTTATCATATATTTCATTTGTTATTGTAGTCGGAGGAGGTAGATGAGGTTACACAAATGAGACGTACTGCTGATTTTTTCAATAAGCTTGTTGATAGTATGGCTCCTACTGTTTATGGTCATCAAGACATCAAGCGAGCAATCCTGCTTATGCTTTTGGGTGGTGTCCACAAGTTTACTCATGAAGGAATCAATCTTCGAGGAGACATCAACGTTTGTATTGTTGGGGATCCCAGTTGTGCCAAGTCTCAGTTTCTCAAGTAGGCATTCTTCACTACACTTTTTATTCCTGTATTCAAAGCTTGTTTCTAATTTTTAGTTCTCTTTAGGTACACAACAACTTTAGTTCCGAGATCTGTTTATACATCTGGGAAATCATCGTCTGCTGCTGGATTGACTGCTACTGTCGCAAAAGAGCCAGAAACCGGAGAGTTCTGTATAGAGGTACTCTTCTGTTCGTAGAGATTATTCTTGAATATTATTATAATTGTAATTATATTATAATTATAATTATAAATTATAATTATAAATATAACAAAAGAGGGTGTCTTAGGAATAGTACCTAAGAGTCTAAGACACAGCCTCTATTTTTTATTGTTTTTATTTTTTTTGCCAAATTTATAACAATGCCATCCAACCCATGGTTGTTTTTGTGTATTAAACCCTTCAATTTTTAGCTTTGCCACTTACACCCTCAGCTTTCTAAAATTTTGTAAATTATCATTTGGACCCCCTCGAGTTTTACGTGGGATCCCTTCCGCGGTCAGGGGTACCGTGCAATTACCCTTTTATTGTACGAAATACAATACGTTTTCGTGCTTATTTTTATGTACGTTTTTGGTTGGTCTACGTTTTGTTCGGAAATGAGTCGGGTATAGTATGTTTTCACTAAGCAGTTTAAATTAAAGTTACTTTCTGTTTTGACTCCGCTACATGTTTATTTTTAACTACGTTTTGTTATAAATTTTTGCTGCCGCTGCAATATAAGTGTGTTTTGCTATTTTAAGTACGTTTTGTTTATTTTTATGTTTGTTTTGTAAAAGAACATTTGACAATATAAGTTTGAGTTGCTTTAAGTTTTGCTGCCGCAGCAACGCGTGGCGGGTTCAAATACTAGTTATGTATATATTTTGGGAAATCTTGAACTGGTTATTTTTATGCTCTCAGGCTGGTGCACTAATGCTTGCTGACAATGGTGTTTGTTGTATCGATGAGTTTGACAAGATGGATGTAAGAGATCAGGTAAGCAATGATCTCATTTTTGATTCTTTATATGCAATATTGGAATGTATCACTGTCTAATGCTAATGTCATCTTTTAAGGTTGCCATACACGAGGCTATGGAACAACAAACAATTAGTATTACAAAAGCAGGAATACAAGCAACGTTGAACGCAAGGACGTCTATTTTGGCTGCTGCAAATCCCACTGGAGGCCGCTACGATAAGTCTAAACCGTTGAAGGTAATAATACTAAAGTAACTAAACAACAAATCTGTTTTTATCTTTTTTATTAACTGGGGTGCATTAAGAAATTTTGAAATAATCTTGCAGTACAATGTTGCTCTTCCTCCAGCCATCCTTTCAAGGTTTGACTTGGTATACGTCATGATTGATGATCCTGATGATACAACAGATTATCATATTGCAAACCACATAGTAAGTGTGCATCAAAAGCGTGAAGCAGCTGTTGATCCAACATTCACCACTGCACAACTGAAGCGCTATATTGCATACGCCAAGTCTAAAAAGCCAAAGGTTCTATTTTGCTTCTCTTTCTTGTCATCTTTCCATCAGTTTGCACCTACATTTCAGTTGTATCTTACAAATAAAATACATTAGCTGAAAATGGAACCGGTCAAATGGGTTGAAACCTGTCAAAAGTATAATTTTATAACCAGTATGATGTTCGATATCTACTAAAAAAGTCTAGGGTGTCTTTGAGATTTTGAAGAATTGAAATTAAACTACTAGAAATGTGTCTGGTTAGATGTATGAGTTTAAAAATTGGTTATGATGTCCAAAATTTTCACATTTTTAAAACCCACCAAAGTGGGTGTGTTTCGGCGCGACTTCTCATTTATCCAACTTATATCGTAAAAATAGTTTAATTCCCGTTTTTCTGACTTGTGAAGCAAACAGTTTTTCACACTGTTGTACTTTTTTTCTCCCTTTCTTTCATACCCATACCCATTTCTGTTCCTATTTTAAACCAAAAACCATCCAAGATTTTTATTAACTATAACAAATATCTTATTTTCACACTAATAGAAGTGATTATTTGTGTACAGATTTTTTCAGTTTGTTCACACTTATAAAAGTGTACAAATTGGCTACATTTTTAACTTTGTAGAAATTAAAGGGTGGTTTTTTTTTTATTTATATTTTCTCATGCTTACAAATGGCTATCTTGTACACGGTCGTAGGTGCAAATATTTTAAATTATTTTGTGTATGGTAAAAAAAAAATGCTTGCAGATGACATATTTGGTGTAGTGATTGTAATAATAGTATGACCTAGACTGATCTGTACCAATAGATGACTGGTTACCCAATCTCCTATCTTGCTACTCATACAACATTATGCACTTGCATCATCTGACAGATTTTGATTTAATGCAGCTAAATGCAGAAGCCAGACAACTTTTGGTGGATTCTTACGTTCATCTCCGTAAAAGTGATACGGCTCCAGGAAGTAGAGTCGCATACCGTATGACAGTCAGACAGTTGGAGGCACTAATCAGACTGTCAGAGGCAATTGCCAGATGTCACCTGGACGATGAGGTCTCTATTAAAACAGAATAAACTTGTAATACTTTTATCTTACAAGACTTTAATAATAAATTTTCTCTAATATTGTGTTTTGTGTTTCAGGTTCTTCCACGTCATGTTAGTTTAGCAACTAAACTTCTAAAAACTTCAGTAATCAGGCATGTTTTGAACTTTGATAGTTGTAATCTGTAAAACAGCTTACTGCATTAAAAAGTGTCACTAATTATATACATGAACCTGCAGTGTGGAGTCAACTGAAATTGATTTGACCGAGTTTCAAGATGAGAATATAGAACATGGTGATAATGAAGAAAATGGTAATATTGGAGAAAACGGTGAAGCTCAGCCAGGTGACGCAGATGCTGACGCAAACAATATGAACCCAGGTTGGTTTTTCTTTTTGTATTGCCAACTGATATTAACTTTTGACAATATATAACCAAATTTACGTATGAACGGATCTATTTTGTTCTTTGGTTCATCTCAATCGCGTCAAATCAATAACCATTAAAACCAGTTAATTGTTGCCTAGCCTTTTAAACGTTTGAAGATTATTTATGAAAATAATAGTAGTTTTTAATTTTTGTTGGTGAGTTAATATTAAAGTGGTATATCAAGTTTGTTTTGATATTAAAGTGGACACTTGTTTGTGTTCAGAAAATGCAGATGGGGCTGGAGGGAAGAAACTTGTTATAACAGATGAATACTTTCAAAGGGTTACTCAAGCTCTTGTGATGCGTCTTAGACAGCATGAGGAAACAGTTCAGCGAGAAGGTAGGTCTCATTGTTTACATTAAACATAAACTTGATGATATAATTATGAGTTGATATATATATTTTTGTTGTTTTCAGGGAGTGGGTTAGCTGGAATGAGGCAAAGGGATCTGATACAGTGGTATGTGAAACAGCGGAATGAAAGTGAGGCCTACGAAAACGAAGAAGAGGCAAAGGCTGAAGTCACCAAGGTTAAAGCTATAATAGAGGTAATACAAATTCTTTTAATCCAACTTGCGGGTCAACCCGTTGATTATTTTTAACATGGACCTGGTTATGATCGATGCAGAGTTTGGTAAGAAGGGAAGGGCATTTAATTGTGGTGAACGAAGAGGAAGTGCCACAAGGGGATGATGAAGGAAATGCCAGACGGCCTTCTCGGAACAACAGGATTCTTGCAGTGGCACCCAACTATGTTCTTGATCAACTCGACTAATTTAAAGGCTTTGTGATACTAGTTATTTGGTAGTTTCAGAAACTAGACACCAAATTTCATTGTAAAGCTTGTGATGCTGTTACAGCAATAGTATGAGTCTAGGTATGTGCTATATGCAGTTCTGTTTCATCCTTTGTTTTGGAACATAAAAAACTTTTCTACTTTTATTATTTAAAAACCGGATATTGGTGTTTGGCTTGTACTTGTCACAGTTCACACTATGGTCGTTTTCACTAGGAAAAAGTAATTTGTTCTATAACACCTGTCGTGTGAAAGGAATGGTTTTCTTTTGGCTAGTTGTGTGCTCATAGTTTGGTTGAAAACTACCAATTTCGAGGAAATTAGTAGGCTTAACCCCGTTGGATAGCAAGCCGACGGTATGTCAGATGGCCAACTGACCCCGGTTCAGATGATTGTCCAGCAGCTGATTTAAAAGACGAATGGATACGATTTAGGGGGTGTTTGCGATTGCTTATTGACTTTTTAAAAAGTTAAATGGTGTTTGGGATTGAGAGTGTATGTGGGGAAAATTAATAAGAAGTTTGGAAAAGCTAAGCCAAACACCCCCTTAGACCACACGGTGTGGAGGGGCATGAAAAAATGAGCGTTATGCAACATGTGGAGAGCACGTTGGCGTGCGTCAGAAAAGTGGCGTGGTGGAAAACAGAGGGGTGTGGGGAGGGGCATGGATTGGGGGGGGGGGGGGGGGGGGGTTAATCGACATGTGACTTGACACCTATTTAATATTATTATTTTCATTTTAAAATTATATAAATTCAATTAAATTTAATTTAAGAACATTAATATTAATTAAATAAAAAACATAAATTACATAAATTTAAAAATAAAAAATTAAATTACATATATTCAAAAATAAAAAAAAATAGATAAACTAAAAAATTAAAAAATTACATAAACTTCAATCATCGTCTTCGTCAAAGTTGTCTCGTGGAAGGCTCCAAATGTGTTCAACCAAATCTGCTCGAAGGTCAAATCTGCTCGAAGGTTGTGATGTGTTGTATCATCTTTAATTTCAATCAAGTTTGCTTCTTTTTGTTGATCACTTAATTCTACGGTACTCGGTTGACTCGTCTCATAATACTCGCAAAACTGTCTCTCATCCTCCAAAATCATGTTATGCAAAACAGCGCACACGTACATAACATTTTGAATTCTCGGTTTTTCCATATTTTTACAAGGCCCCTTCAAAATATGTCATCTTGACGCAAAACACCAAACGCTCGTTCGATGTCTTTTCGTGCCACCATTTGAGCCCCATTAAACTTATGTCTCTTTTCGTCTAACGTTGTTCTCCTTGTAAATGATTTCACAAACACGGCCAATCCGGGTAAATACTGTTCGTTAGATAATAACTGTATTTATACTCCACACAATTAACAAAAAAAGATCCTTTCGGCCCAACACCGTTCATATGGTCGTTCAAAATGGGTGATTGATTAAGAATATTTAAATCGTTATTTCCGGCAGGCATACCAAAGAATGCATGCCAAATCCAAAGATCTTGAGATGCAACTGCTTCAAGCATCATTGCCAGTTTCTTATGCCATCTGCTACTATGTTGTCCGGTCAATGATGTTGGACAATTTTTCCACTCCCATTTCATACAATCAAAACTACCGATCATCCCAGGGAAATCATGTCGCTCTTCATGAGCCTCCAAAAGTTGTTGTACGTCACCAAATGAAGGTTTTCTCAAATATTTTTTTAAATATAGTTCGATAACACACTCACAAAAATAATGGAGACTTTCCATTGCCACCTGTTCCGACATTTTTATATATTCATTCATAATGTCGGAAGTCGTCCCATAAGTCAATTGTCTAAGCACGGCCGTGACTTTTTGCAGCGTGCTAAATCCTAGACGACCACGTGCATCCTTTCTTTGTCGAAAGAATTCATATTTGATAAATCGTTCGATATTCTTAGAAATAATTCACGGCTCATGCAAAATCGACGTCTAAAAGTACTATCATCGTAAGTAGGGTTCGGTGGAAAATAATCAATTACCAATAAATCATGTGTGGTGACACGGTCACGTACTATGTATTTTCTCCTCTTGGGTTCCGAGGAGCAACCTTCGTCTTCCATTACGTTTGAACCACCTTTTGAATCGCTGAAATTATAAGTGTCGCTCCCTCATCATCGTCTGACGTAAATAGAATTAAATCGTCAAGTCCAGGCGACGACGACGAAGAAGAAAAATTGGAGCCTTCCATTTTATATTATAATTATATAATACTCTAATTTTCAACATTTGTGTGCAATAGGAGTTGTACCATGTGCTTCGTTGCTTTATGTGCATATGGTTGTTGTATGTGTTGCATTAGGGAGTTGTAAGGTGGTATTTTGTGAAACCATTTGCTGGTATTCTGTTGTGGGTTTAAGAACTAAGTTTTCACACTTCTCTCATCATTTTTTTCTCAAAGAAATCACACCTGATTTCTCTCTCTAAAAATTGCAGCGCCATTGTTATGGTGACACCACCCATATATGTCGTCATAACCATCAACATAACACATAACCTCCGCAAACCTAACACCATCGGTCGATTGTGATGGCATCGGGTGAAGCGCTTTGACGACGGTGATTGGGTCGGTGTTGCCAGTGGTGATAAAGTCGATTTTGCTTTACTGTTGGTATTCTAAACAGAGAAACAAAAAGTGAAGTGGGTTTGCCCTGCCGTTGCCGGCGGCTCAGTCGTCTATGGTGGCGGCGGACGCACAATGTGCAATGGGTGTTGCTCCGTCGTTACCGGCGGCTTAGACCGTCTCTGGTGGCGGCGGATTTAGAAGGTGAGATGGTTGTTAACCCGTTATTGTCGGTGGCTACGGCCGTCTATGGCGGCGACGGATTGTGGTTGTCTGTGGGTTTGTTTGTGTCTTTATAGTCACCACCGCCGGTGACATTCATGTGGGTACATTATTTGGACGTGATGGGTTGTATGTGTTATGTGTATGTGAGGGTTGTGCCCATAGTTGTATGGGTTGTACCAACCTATGGGTTTTAAAACCTGTTTCTTTGTTTGTGGATTTGCGGGTGACTTTTCCAGTGAATTTGTCGTCACCGCCACCGGTATTGTTGTTGGTGGCTGTTTCTACGACTTTGCCTTTGCCACCACCAGTGGCTTTTATGTGGCTATATATGTTTTGAAAACCGAAGGCATACATTGAAGCAACAACATGATTACACTGTACGATGCCAGTATTGATTTGGTGTTGTCGTTTTTGCTCATCGCTTTGTGATTGATGATGTTGGGTACCGGTCAAGCTGTCACGTTGGTGTAGATGAACCTGGCTATGGTGAGTGGAAAATTTTATTTGAACAATCATGAAAGTTGCTATGGCATAGATGGTGGATGGTAGGTTTAAACCTGCAACCCCTTTGCCGCTACGTTTTTCCGGCACTCTGAGCCTAAGTTTTCGCTTTACATTTTGATTTTGTTTTTACCTTTTATTTTTGAGTTTTTATTTTGTATCAGGTTTGATTTAGAATTTTGGATTTTCTTATTTCTTATGTTGTTGAAGGCTATGTTAAAAAGCCTTACTATCAAAGATTAAAATTCTATCCAAAGTTGTTTCTTCTTTAAGCTCGGCTACTTTTTTAGGCTTATGTATAGACAAAGATTTGCTATCGTTGCGAATTGTGTTGGTCAGTTGGATGATATGAAATCCATTGTTGTAATAGTGGTGGCAAGACTAAGGTTAAACACCATATGTGGCATTCTGTTGCTCAGATGTAGGTGTATTTGGTTCTTTGTTTGTTTGCCTTTTTGTTGAGGTCACTGAGCATCTTTCTTTATTGTCACTTTGAGGCCACCGAGCGTCTTTCTTTATTGTCAGCAAACTCTAATGAGTTATTATTTCTGCCCTTCACGAAGGAATATTGAGAGAAGCTCAGATGCTAGACAAAACACAAACACCAAACACTCCACCACCACTTCGCCAGATTAAACTGGCCGTTACATGCCAGCACCAGCACTCACCGCGTTTGTTCAGATAATCATTCGAGGCAACTCTTGATAGGAGTCGTCTCAACCTTTTCACACAATGCGTCCTGGCCATGTTTCTTCATTTGTTGCCCGCAGCGCAACGCGCACGGGACACTTTTCTAGTTATATTAAAACTTGGGAGAGAAAGGGAAGCTGGGGAGTGATGGAGTGTGTGGTTTTTAAAAAATGGTGTGAAATATGTTGGTATATATAGTTTTCTTTAAAAAATTTTTTTGGTCAAACTAGCCGTTTGAACGGCTAGTTTGAAGCCACCAATAAACAGCGTCCACGTCGTTCGAAGTTTGCCCTCAACGCCGGTGAAGATTTCCAACCCCAATCCACAATGCCGTTAATATCGCGGGGGGGGGGGGGGGGGGATGTGAAAGTGTGGTCGTGGATTGGCAATAACGCCGAGAATAAATGCCCACACCGTATGGTAGTAATATGATAGTGTTTTGCAAAACAAATTTATTTTTGTTACAACTCTCTTCCTTCATAAAAAAATCTTTAGCCAAAAATTAATAGAATAATCTAAATGGCTTGTTTGGGCCACGAAACGGGTTGAAATGGGCAGATAGCTGATACATTTAGCCAAAACTAAACACACAGATCATATTATCATAGCATATTGTTATTTATTAGTTTGTTTATTAGTAAATAATAATTTTGTTGTTGAAGTTAAAAAAAACGATATTTATAACTTTTTAATAAAACTATATTTATTAGTTTGTTTATCGTTAAACAATAACTTTTTGTAATGTAAACATTTTTATTCTAAGTATTAAATCTTTTAGCATTTAATTAGTTTGAATGCATTTTAAATTTTCTTTTTCTTTAATAAAAAAGAATAATTATTAGCATGATTATACAAAAGCGTTAATTATTTTTTATATTATATGCATATTCATCATAAGATGATAACAGAATCAGAAATGGTGGTGGAAAAGCGTCCTTTTCATTATATCAAGAAAACATTAGGTTCACAAGAAAAAAAATACGGCAATTTTCTTTTCTCCAGCAATAATAAATAAATTAATAAATATTAAAATTAAACCAAAAAAGGTTGATCCAATGGCCCAACCTGTCCAAATTGACCATAAATCGTTTTATCAATCTATAATATTACCTGTTCCAACGTGTTTAACGTTATTTCCAATATGACCTACGACATTATATAATTTTTGGGATAAGAAATATACATTTAGAAATGTTGTCTGTTGAGTAGCTTCAATGAATATTAAACCGATAAAGAATGCATAAAATTCGGGAGTTCATATTTCATAACTTTATAGGAGTATTCTTGGGCTTTTGTCTTAATGGTAGCCGGTCACTAGGTTTAGAGGAGGTTCATGTTACAAGTGTATGTGTAGTGGTGAGTGAAGATAATGCCCCTCTCTTGGGTATGATTCGTTATATGATGGTCTAATGAGTCAGCATTGAGATATTATGGGGCATTTGTTTAAAATGGGTTTAGTGGTATAATGCCCAATAATGACTCATCCAATGATTACCCAATTATTTTTTTTTCTTTTAAAATTAAAACTAATAATATTTCAATAATAAATAAAAATTACATAAATAATAAGACACACACAAATAATACTACTCGTTTTAATTGTCGTCTTTGCTTTCGCTGTACTCGTCATCTACGTCTTCCTCGCCATCAACTTCTTCTTCACCATCGTTTGGAATATACCGAACCGACCATGCTTGTTGGACCAAATCAACCGCTAATGCGGAATGTGTGGCTTCAGACCGCATTTCACGTGCATTGTTCACTCTTTCTTCCATTGTTGCTTGCAGATATTCCTAAACAGTTTCCGGTACATAGTTTTGACATATTGCTTTTCCTTCATCTTCCAATATCATATTATGCATGATTATACAAGCATACATAGCATCTCACATTTTTTCTTTGGTCCATGCACGACAAAGATTTCTCAAATAATGCCACTGTTGTTGAAGACCCCAAAGCATCTCTCAATGTCCTTCCGCGAAGACTCTTGAACTTTTTTAAAGTGAGCTCTTTTTTCATCGTACGGGCCCCTTAACGTCTTCACGACAATCGAATACCTAGGATAAATTTCATCGCACAAATAGTATCCGTGCGGGTAGTAGTTTATGTTTGCATAAAAAGATGCTTTTGCAGCTCTACCAGAAATGAAATCCTCTACCAATGGAGATTGTTCGAAAATGTTTGTCACACCCCCAAAATACCACATGCGGAAACACCGCGGGACGTGTGACGTACCAGGATCCAAGCCACCAATCACATTGAACTATGGTATATATTTAAATAAAAACTTTCATTCATTATCATAAAGTGTTACAAAACATTAAACGTAATTCATTGTATACAGCGGAAGCATAAATCGTTTGCTAAGTGGTTCAACAACCACATGTTCGAAAACCATTAGACTTGTCTTGCGATCCCATGTATCTCGACCCATGACCACTCCAGCCTTCCAGACAGCAAGTTCCAAATGATATAACCCTATGGACCTCCAAGCATGCAGACAAGTGTGTCAGACGACGCTGGTGAGTTCAAAGTTTGTTTAATACGTTTTAGTTATCAGATATGCGAATAAAACATTTCGATGATTTGATGTTGTAATAACTCGTTTACCGCTGATGGCTTACAGTTTATTTGCCCAAACCCCCTTGCCTCTATCAAAGCAGTGGTCAAGACTGGGATCATTAGTTCACTCCCGACCTCCCCGGTGCGGTGTGAGGTTGCCAAACCTAAATAGCGCTATTAACTAATACCCCGTTGCCTCCCCGGCAACAATCGGTAGAAGGGACTTGATTGATAGATATGCGAGTATTATCAAACATCCCATTAACCCGACGTTCCTCCCCGGAACGTTTACCAGATGTCCCTCCCCGGGACGCATGCTTGGAAAAAGAGCAGTGAACTCACCTTGGTTTGTTCGGTAAGATTAGTTACTTGTTTAACGGTTGATCAAACACGTCCTAGCATGGTTACCGATAACAATCAGTTTCATGTGCACATAAACCACATATTTCACGTTATTCACATACATTCATAGTGTGCACATTGCATAACAGGTATCAACCACTTCAAGCACATAACACGCATAATAGATGATTTACTGCTCACCTCGACATTTCAGGCTTCCCACTCATGATTATGTTATACCCTCTTTACAACACATGCAAATATTAACATACTCATCATAGCCTACAATATCAACATACTCAATACCCATACAAGTTCACATTTCATGTATTCTCACTTAACAGTTAATAATAGAGAAATGTTCTATTTATGCAACCAAACTAAAGTTCTCAATCTCAGACTGTAGGGTTATCTCGTAACAACAATGTCCACATAACTATCCTTCATCACATCCATCACCATCTAATACTTACTGTCATTGCTAGAGTACACGACGAAAGATCCGCATATTTCGTCACATGGTAGGCGGCGAAACACCAAGTGGTCCATCATGAACCAGCCGACGAAACAACTATTATTCGCCATATCCCTGTCGACGAAAGACCTATCATTCGTCGACATGGAGTTTCGTCGAGAGCCAGACAACGGGGAACTGTGTTTTTCGTCGCTGCACATTCACAGCCGATGATGGTTCTCTACGAATCCTAATCATGCAGTTACAATTTAGTTTCAGTTACAGATCTAATCATCACCCTATGCACAATGATTCGTTTATCACAATCCATTTACAATAAGTTATAACCCCAAACAACCCTTAATAGTTTCACATTGCATCCTACTCGATTATCATGACCAATCCTAATCATTGTTGCTAGATCTTTCAACCCTAATAATCTTAAACGATTAGTTAAATGTCATATGAATCCCACAATTATCAAAACATCTATTATTATTTCAAGATTATTGGAAACCCTCATATCAAACACATCATGGTTCAATTAACAGTTTACATGATCACAACTAGTCACCATGGATCTTGTTATTACACATATAAATCATGTACAATCTAATCGCTACTAATCAAACACATAACATAATCATCATGTAGCATACGTACACACTTTTGTTACTTAAACTCATACATAAACAAGATCATTAACAAGAATTAACATACAAAAGAAATCACTAACCCACTAAGCTCGACCGACTGGAATAATGCTTCGAGGGGGTTCTACTGCCGTCGCAGATCACAGGAGGGGTAGGGTTTGTTTTTGTTTTGAGTTTTTTGTCAAGTAATCACAATATGCATGTTATAAATAATAAGCTTTGGGGCAGTTATCCTATTGACCGAAATGGGCTCAAGCCCATACAATTGGGCTGTTGCAATTATAGGTAAATTGTCATCATAATGGGTCGGTTTCTAGTTGGTTTATATTAGGTTACAAGGGTTTACCGTTAATTTGTAACACTAAGGTGTAGCCCCATACAATTGCGGCCCAAATCCACTAGTGTATTTGTTTAACGAAGTTATCATACACAGTTAACAGAATCATACAAGCACGGAACGTGTAACGCAATGGAGAGAAATAACGAGGAGTTAAGATCACAATATTAAACGTTACAAAACTTGAAAGTTCGGGTTGTCACATCATCCCCAACTTGAAAGAAATTTCATCCCGAAATATGATAAGTAATCCGAAACAGCAAGACGTTACGTTAACTCAGGATGACTGTGGACTTTCCGCGGGTACCACATCATCCCCAACTTGAAATTTCGTCCCGAAATTCCTCGATGATATCAAGAGTTTATACAACCGTTCGAACAACTGAAGATGTTAGAGTCCCTTATGATTATTATGCTCCCACAAGGACTTTGGTTCACGCACTGAGTTCCAACAAACTCTTATGACCGGGCTTTGGCTATGTCAACTAACCTTACCTTCTTGGTCCATGTTCTCAATAGATTCCCTGACCAATACTACTGGTCAGTTAACCTTAGACTTTGGTAAAGGTATCACAAGTGTTTCATCGGACAAACACTGCCCTGGATTCGAGGTATAAATATCATAGCGATCGCCACCCAATTCGTCAGTTAACTCAAGTTTGTGAGCCATGTCACCGATTCGTTCCAGGAATCCGAATGTCCCAACGCATTGTAAACTAAGCTTGCCACGCTTTCTATAGCGTACCGCACCCTGCCAGGGTGAGACTTCCGATTATGACACGTTTGCCTACAGCGAACTCCCAGTGTTTCCTAATCTTATCAGCTTTCCTGACAGTCACGCATTGCCGTCAAACAATTTCCGATCTAAGCAATCTTCCCAAGAGTTTCGAGTACAAGTCCTGGACCTGTGATTAGATTGTCACCCACCTTAATCCCACGAGAAGATTATCGTTACTATCCATGCAATGCCTCAAACAGAGTTGTCTGAACACTAGAATGATAATTGTTGCAGTAACACTCAAGCAAAGTTAGGTGTCCTTCCAATTTTGCTAAAGTCAATCACATTCATGCTCGCAACATGTCTTCGAGTGTCAGGATGGTTCGTTTACTCTGACCGTCTGTCCTACGGTGATAAGCAATAAATCGGGTATAGATTAAAATCAAAGGTAACAGTAGTTGGCACCTCGTGCCTAAAAGCCGCCTCTCTCAGAGGAACATTCACAGCTATGAAGACTCGTCAGTTTCCTTGGTTGCAAGAAAGTGTGCTGGTAACGTGAGACAATCAACGATCACCCAGGTGATATTGTTTCCATTCTGAGTTGTAAGTAGACTAGTGACAGAATCCATGGCAGTCTGCTCTCATCCCCATATGAGTGTTTCTGGTTGCTGGCACAACTAGAGGGTTTTTGATACTCCATCTTGACTTTCCCACAAGCCAAACATCGTTCACATACATTGCCAGGTGGGCCTTCATGCCCGATTATCAGTTCCAGGTTTATAGATCCTAATATCTCCTATCAAGCTCCAAACGACTAGAATAACGAGGCTGGTGTGCTTTGCTCAATACAAGTTCCGTACGGTTTCCGTATAGTGGGATCCACATTCGTTCCATGAGGTAGCGAGTATCATTCATCCTGCCAAAAATTAATTCTCGATGCCCCGCATGGACCCAACTTTGAAAATTCTCTTCCTTCAGTGCCTCGGTTTAAGCAGGGCAAATCTGATCAGGTAGGTTAAAGTCGATGGTGTGCTGCGAGGCTCGTACACGTCTAGGTTTCACAGTTGAAATCATTCAAAGGTTCCATCCAACGATGTCATTACATGCTTTAGCTCATTCGAAACAACGGTACACGGGAGGCCCTTGTAATCGGTCTAAATAACGCATCTGGTACCGTCCAAGTAATGCCTCCAACTTAAATCCAAAGACCATGGTTTCCATCGCAGACTGGGATCCGTGCAACTCTTCTTGTAATTCCACTGCATAAGCCATCACTTTCTCATGTTGCATCAACACGTAACTGGGATTCTGATTCGAACCATCATGGTATCCCACTGATTCATCAATACCCTTGGATAGAAACGATGCTCAGTGCTTTGCAGAATTGGGTTTCAAAAGCTGAAGAGACGTCCTCCTGTTTTGTCTTCCACGAACACAGCACCCTGCGGTGTTAAAGAGATTAAAGCGGCGCAATCTTCGACAATCCCACGATGAAGCTGTGATAGTATCTAGCGAAACCAAGGAATTGCTGCATCCCCGAAGGAATCTTTGGTGTCGATCAGTCTTAACCAAAATGAGTCTTAGCGAGATCCACGTGTATTCCCTCTTCGTTGATCATATGACCAATAGGCACCTCTCGAATCCAGAAGTTACATTTAACGAGACTTCGCGCGGAGTGGCTTCTCCCCCAGGAGCTCTAAAATAAGATACAAATGCCGCCCATGATGTTCCTTTCTCCTGGAAATGATCCAAAACGTCGTCGATAAACACGGTCGATTCATATGGTCCATAAAGCTGCTGGTGTGTTGATTAACCCAAAGGTCATGGGATACAAGGTTGCAATGGCATCATTGCATTCGATATGCCGTTTTAGGAACATTCTCCCCTTGAACTTCCATCTGATGATTATCCACTCGCTAGTCGATCCTTGAATGGGAGCTTATCCCTAGCAACTGATCGACAGGTTGCCAATACATGGTCGAGGCAAACGGTTCCTGACTGTCGCCTTGTTAAGTTCTCGATAATCAGTACATATACAAAAAGGCTTATCTTCACGGATATAGCTGGGGCTCCCCAAAGCGAAAAGCTTGGCCCGACAAAACTCCTGTTCAACAGTTCCTGTAGTTGATTAAACAGTTCTTGCAACCCTCCCGGTGCAAGACGGTAGGAAGTACGAGTAATCAGGGCTGCATCTGGCGCGAGATCAACTGAGATTCTTCTCTATAATTGAGGAAGTTGACCGGTAGATTCTACGGGTAGAACATCGAGAGAAATCACGGGCAGTTGGTGGATCCTCGATCCTCTTTTCCTTAATCGTAATTCGTAACATCAGTAACAGTTGCTAACATAATAGAGTAATCCTTCCGTAGATACTCCTGGGCCTTCCTTGCTGAAACGATGCTAACCTTTACACCATGCTGACAGTTTAGAACAGACGACGGTTCCCTACTAGGAAGGAGGATACGCAAAATTTTATTCTCACAGGGTATATCTGCACGATGTCTGGATAACCAATCCATACTAACTACTGCATTGAAACTACCAAGGATAGCAGGAGGAAGGTCGATGTCCAACACTTGTCCCACAAGGTCTAGTTTGCATCCCAATGAACATATGAGGTTCCAATTGGCTTGCCATCAGCCAATTCCACAACAGGTTTGGTTCAAGAAGCATCAGGGTTAAGCGGGACAGGGACGAAGCGATCAATTACCCATACAAGCTACCATGTTGCTATTGTGCATGACGTCGCTCGCGCCAAGCCTAAATGCCCTTCCGCAAGCACCACTACCAGTGTTGTTACGATCACGTGGATTCCCAATGCTGTCATCGTTCCATTGGTTGCTGACATTTTGACTTAATAATAGTCAATCCTTGTCGAGGTCACCTTTGTTTCCATACAATAGGCTACGATTACGAGTACCTTGATGTTGCCGTGACTGTTGCCTCTAATGCCATTGCTTGAAACGGACCCCTACGATCTTTCACCAACAGGATCCATCTTGTCACATTTTCGTGCCACGTTTTAAGGCGCTACTCATCGTGCTGGCAGTTACACGTTCCACACCATGGTCAATTGTCATCGATTATGTCCCGATTGATTCATAAGTGTTGACTGCCATAAGTCGCTTACTAGGGTTAAGGATTTGATTGAAGCCAATCTGCTGGTGTTCGTTTCCAGTAACCAAGGCCGTTCTAATACTGAAGTCGGTGAGATACTACGATTATCCTCTTGCCCCTCGATCTTGCAAGTTGGTCGAGTAATACACAGTACGTTGCTAGGGTGTTGCAGAAACGATCGCAATTACGGAATCTAAGGCGTCAATACACAGAGTTCCAACCAATGAAAAGGAGTGAGAAGGTATCGACCAATCATTCGACGCAGCAACATCCAACTCAGGGACGTTCGTACAAGCACCTAACATTCTACACAGTTCGCTAGGCGTTCAGATGGGTGTTCAGGTAATACCCGATAGCATCGAGATTCGTAGGGTTCAGAGAGGAGTGAAAAGATCACGTTCAAGTAAGAGTCAATCACTACTATGACTCTTATAGACTGTTGTGTTTCACATCGATCAAATAATGGAACGGAATCCCTTTTTCACTCGTTAAGTCTCACTGGGACTCACATGCACCCCACATTATTATTATGTGTGCACCCACAATAATATTGTGATTTGCATGCTCATCTCAGCTCCTCCTAACTCATGCTAAATGGTTCCCCAAACTCGAGTAGCAAGCAAAGAACATCACAAAACGCGAGTCATGAATGTCTAAGGAAACACCACACTACCAATCACATAACACATGCAAGTAATGAATTCATACTGTTGTGCTAAACGTGCAATCACATGTAATATCATATGTACGTGTTCACTAGATATACAGTACAATGAGTAAACGAGAGACGAACCTTGCAGTCTGGAGCTGAGTGTCAAGGTCGTATTCAGAACTTGTTCGGTTATAGTCTGGTTTTATAAAAACGTTTTAAAACCAAGTTCACTATAACCAGTGGCTCTGATACCAAACTGTCACACCCCCAAAATACCACATGCGGAAACACCGCGGGACGTGTGACGTACCAGGATCCAAGCCACCAATCACATTGAACTATAATATATATTTAAATAAAAACTTTCATTCATTATCATAAAGTGTTACAAAACATTAAACGTAATTCATTGTATACAGCGGAAACATAAATCCTTTGCTAAGTGGTTCAACAACCACATGTTCGAAAACCATTAGACTTGTCTTGCGATCCCATGTATCTCGACCCATGACCACTCCAGCCTTCCTGACAGCAAGTTCCAAATGACATAACCCTATGGACCTGCAAGCATGCAGACAAGTGTGTCAGACGACGCTGGTGAGTTCAAAGTTTGTTTAATACGTTTTAGTTACCAGATATGTGAATAAAACATTTCGATGATTTGATGTTGTAATAACTCGTTTACCGCTGATGGCTTACAGTTTATTTGCCCAAACCCCATTGCCTCTATCAAAGCAATGGCCAAGACTAGGATCATTAGTTCACTCCCGACCTCCCCGGTGCGGTGTGAGGTTGCCAAACCTAAATAGCGCTATTAACTAATACCCCGTTGCCTCCCCGAAAACAATCGGTAGAAGGGACTTGATTGATATATATGCGAGTATTAACAAACATCCCATTAACCCGACGTTCCTCCCCGGAACGTTTACCAGATGTCCCTCCCCGGGAGGCATGCTTGGAAAAAGAGCAGTGAACTCACCTTGGTTTGCTTGGTAAGATTAGTTACTTGTTTAACGGTTGATCAAACACGTCCAAGCATGGTTACCGATAACAATCAGTTTCATGTGCACATAAACCACATATTTCACGTTATTCACATACGTTCATAGTGTGCACATTGCATAACAGGTATCAACCACTTCAAGCACATAACACGCATAATAGATGATTTACTGCTCACCCTTGACATTTCAGGTTTCCCACTCATGATTATGTTATACACTCTTTACAACACATGCAAATATTAACATACTCATTATAGCCTACAATATCAACATACTCAATACCCATACAAGTTCACATTTCGTGTATTCTCACTTAACAGTTAATAATAGAGAAATGTTCTATTTATGCAACCAAACTAAAGTTCTCAATCTCAGACTGTAGGGTTATCTCGTAACAACAGTGTCCACATAACTATCCTTTATCACATGTATCACCATCTAATACTTACTGTCATTGCTAGAGTACACGACGAAAGATCCGCATATTTCGTCACATGCTAGGCGGCGAAACACCAAGTGGTCCATCATGAACCAGCCGACGAAACAACTATTATTCGCCATATCCCTGTCGATGAAAGACCTATCATTCGTCGACATCGGAGTTTCGTCGAGAGCTAGACAACGGGGAACTGTGTTTTTCGTCGCTGCACATTCACAACCGATGATGGTTCTCTACGAACCCTAATCATGCAGTTACAATTTAGTTTCAGTTACAGATCTAATCATCGCCCTATGCACAATGATTCTTTTATCACAATCCATTTACAATAAGTTATAACCCCAAACAACCCTTAAGAGTTTCACATTGCATCCTACTCGATTATCATGACCAATCCTAATCATTGTTGCTAGATCTTTCAACCCTAATCATCTTAAACGTTAGTTAAATGTCATCTGAATCCCACAATTATCAAAACATCTATTATTATTTCAAGATTATTGGAAACCCTCATATCAAACACATCATGGTTCAATTAACAGTTTACATGATCACAACTAGTCACCATGGATCTTGTTATTACACATATAAATCATGTACAATCTAATCGCTACTAATCAATCACATAACATAATCATCATGTAGCATACGTACACACTTTTGTTACTTAAACTCATACATAAACAAGATCATTAACAAGAATTAACATACAAAAGAAATCACTAACCTACTAAGCTCGACCGACTGGAATAATGCTTCGAGAGGGGGGGGGGGGGTTCTACTGCCGTCGCAGATCACAAGAGGGGTAGGGTTTGTTTTCGTTTTGAGTTTTTTGTCAAGTAATCACAATGTGCATGTTATAAATAATAAGCTTTGGGTCGGTTATCCTATTGGCCGAAATGGGTTCAAGCCCATACAATTGGGCTGTTGCAATTATAGGTAAATTGTCATCACAATGGGCCAGTTTCTAGTTGGTTTATATTGGGTTACAAGGGTTTACCGTTAATTTGTAACACTAAGGTGTAGCCCCATACAATTGCGGCCCAAATCCACTAGTGTATTTGTTTAACGAAGTTATCATACACAGTTAACAGAATCATACAAGCACGGAACGTGTAACGCAATGGAGAAAAATAACGAGGAGTTAAGATCACAATATTAAACGCTACCAACCTTGAAAGTTCGGGTTGTCACAATGTTTATATCAATGCATGACCCCGCGACACCAAAGTAAGCCGACCAAACCCAAAGGTCGTGTAAGGCAACCGCCTGAAGAATAACCGATGGTCCGTCTTGGTCACCTCATGTGTGTTGACCTCGCCATGCGGTTGGAC
Source organism: Helianthus tuberosus (assembly GCA_030545235.1). Classification (NCBI taxonomy): domain Eukaryota; kingdom Viridiplantae; phylum Streptophyta; class Magnoliopsida; order Asterales; family Asteraceae; genus Helianthus; species Helianthus tuberosus. The sequence continues at coordinate 100,046,382 of CM060371.1, read as the reverse complement.
AGTTATACCACCGCCAATGGCGACAATCCAAGCTCCCGATCATGCCCGATAGACCATGTTGATTAGAATGGACCTTGTAAATTTGTTGAAGATCGTACCATGTAGGCTTTCTCAGATAACATGCACCGTACAAATTTATTATACCTTTAAAAAACAAATATATACAATTTTAAGCTAACAAAAAAATTTGAATGCATGTAATATTTATAGGATTGTAGTGTACCGTGACAAAAACGTTCCAAGGTATCGCATGTTGTTTTCTTGATCATCTTTAAATACTCTTCATTGATGTCGGTCGTGTTTCCGTACGCAAGGACTCGTAGCACTGAAATACACTTTTTAATACCGGTAAATCCAAGCGTCCCTCTCGCATCCGCTTTTTGTTTAAAATAATCAAATTTGTTTTCCAAGTCTCCAGCAATGCGTAGAAATAAACGTTTACTCATCCGGAAACGACGCCTAAAAACGTTTGGGTTTGGGTAAGTAGGAGCTTCATCAAAGTAATCTTTCATCAATTAATCGTTTGCCGAACGTCAGTCTCGTTCAACATATTATCGTAGGAAAATTTCACGTTGAGGCCGACTACAATGTTTCATATACCGCGCTGCGAGTTCGCACGCACTCGTAACCGCCTCTTGCTCGACCTCCTCATCGGTCGACTCACCCTTATCGGCTAAAAACTCTTTGTAATAAAAATTGGCAACGGACAATGAGGACATAGGGGAATCCAATTTTTTAGAAAATGGTGTGTAGTTGAGTTTGTTATTGTAGGTTTTGGTTTATGGTTTGTGGAAATTGGGGTGTAAGAGTTTGTATACAGCCGTTAGTTTTGACCGTTGCCAACGGTCTAATTGGCCAAAACATATTCAGTCCGACGTTTTTATTTAAACGCCCTTCATTTTTTTTTGAAAAAAAACCCACTTGGGGCGGTGATGTGGGCATTTTTGGGCCTTTTTTGGCCCTCCACGCCATTTCCCCTAACCAACAGGTTAGGGGTGTTCAAAACTATCCGTATCCGAAAATCCGATGCGAAATATCCGATATCCGAATCTGAAATATCCGAAATTTCGGATATCCGAATTTTTCGGATTCGGATATTGATTTTAAATTTTTTCGGATATCCGAAACGAAATATCCGAAAATCTAATTTTTATTTTTTTGGATATCCAAATATCTGAAAATATCCGAAGTATCCCAAAATATCCGAAATATCCGAAAAATATCCAAAAACTTATATTTCGATAACCGAAACTATCCGAATTATCCCGTTCCGAATATGAAAAAATAATAAAAAAATAAAAAGTAAATAAAAAATTGGATTTTCGGATATCCGATTCACTATCCGATCGGATATCCGAATTTTCGGATACGGATTCAGATAGTGAAATCTGGTATCCGAAAATTTCGAATATCCGAAATTCGGATATTCGAATTTTCGGATATCCGGTTTTGAATACAATTCATGCATCATCTAAAAACAATATTTGTGGTATTCATTACTTATGATGTACAAATTATCATTCAAGTTGATAATGATGAAAACTATTAAAAACGTATCAAAGGAGTTGAACAGAAATCCAGTTTAAAAAGAGTGAATAAATTTTGTATTTTATGTCGTTTTTGAACTTGAAACGTTGCAAGTAAGGGTGTAAGTAGTGGTGAAACACTTGAGAGTGGCAAACTAAAAAATCAACCAATGAGAGTGTGCCATGTCTAAGTGGTAAACTATGCTCAAAAGTGTTGGCAATGGTTAGACACTTGGTGAAGTGATAAACTATTTAAAAAAAATGAAAAAGATGTGATTGGTTGAGATTGGAATGGACCCCACCCCATACTACCCTCTCTCTCTCATGATTCCCGAGCGGCAAGCCTACACCGATTTGGCAATGAAACCGCGCGGCAAAGGGGTCGGCGGCGGTGTTGCCGCGCGGCAAAACCCTTTGCCGCACCACTCCGGACAGCCTAAGTAAATATAAAGGGAAGAGATAATACATCAAGTATAGTGGTTACACCACCGTACGTCCACTTCTCAATTTAGCTAAGAGTTTGTCTCTACTAAAATATCCCTTTTAAATTGGTACCGACAACCGCTACAACAATGTTTAACAAATGATAAGGATATTGAGTTTGTTTCATTCTTCTTACTTAAAATGACTACTTCCTTAACAATCCAAACCCACTATATTTGACTAGATTTTAATTTGGAAACTTTATCTAAAGGAAGCTTCCTTCTAGATCTTGGACATTTGAATTAATTTGTTTTAGCCAAAAAAAAAAAAAAATCAAGAATGGCTATTTCTCTACATATTTGTTCACATATGTAGTTAGTGACGGACCTAGCCTAAAAATTTAGGGGTATCCTAATTTTTTTAGGGGGATTAGGGGTATTATTTATATAAAAAGTTAAAAAATTTACACTATCTAGGCAGAGTTGAAAGATATTTTTACACTAGGAAGACACAGTTGAAGGTAGCCCAGGCTGAAGTCACCATGATTAAAGCTAGAGGTAATACAATTCATTTTTATACAACTCGTTCACATACAAATGTTAGAGATGTTAATGTAATCGGGATTGAATTGGTGACCAAAGTGAATTATAATACACATCAAGCAAGTTAGGAGGTGCTGGAATGCAAACTTGTTTAAGTTATTATAATTTAAAGTGAACGAGCAGAGCCCTTAATCAAAGTGGGTTCCAAGGAGGCAACGCCCCTTGGCGGGGTTTCGGAGGCAGGGTCCTGGGAGCAGAGTCCAAGGGGCGGCATCCCCTAACGGGCTGGGGTCAAGCTAAAATTGCATCAAAAAATTTATTTTCTGGAAAATACCTTTATTTTTTAAATGCAAAATAATGGTAATTTTAGTTGCATTTTATGATTGAAAATAGAATAATTACAAAAACGTCATTTATGTTTACATTAGATTGCAAACTATGTCCTTTACCTTTAAAAATTACAGAAAACGTACTCCATGTTTACAAACTCTTGCACGTCATGTTCTTTGACTCTAACTTAGTTAATTTTCAAGGTTAAATATAACCAAGTGAACCTCAAATAAGGATATTTTGATCACTTTATCCTATATACTAAAATAAATAAACATAAATAAAACCCACCCACCTAACATTTCTCTGAAACTTTCATTCTCTTGATCATCATCAAAATTCCAAAACCCTCAATAAACCCACCCAAAGCCACCCATCACCCTCCACAACCATAAAATTCATCACAAAATTCGACCCATCACGAACCCTAAGCGAGGTTAGGGAATTCCGATGTGATCACGGTCAACCCGAATTGCAATATGCTTCAACCGATTGATATTAGCGAAATTCAACATTTTTTTCAAACAAACATTCTTAAATAACAAATTAACAATCTCTTCGCTTTAATTCTGCGATGGAGACTTTTCCAGAAGCAGCACAACAAGAGATTTTAGGTATCGTTCGGTGAGTTTCAAATCTCATATATATTGAAGAGTAAACTGCCATTTTGGTCCTGTGATTTGGCCAGTTTTGCCACTTTAGTCCAAATCTCAAACTTATTACATCTGGGTCCCTGTGGTTTGCATTTTGTTGCCATTTTAGTCCAAATCTCAAATCAGGTCAGATTTCAAAAAAAAAACCTGGTTTTTGTCCTTTTCCTCACCTCAGGGGCATTTTGGTCTTTTTGGATTTTATAAATTAAAAAAATATAACAAAATCCCAAACACCCCATATTTATGCACTCTCTCTCTCTCTAAACAACCCCTCTCTCTCCTCTCTCTAGAACACCACCACCACCACCTCCTCTCCGTTCATCCACCGCCGCAGCAGCAAAAACCGCCATCCGTCGTTCCAATCAAATGTCAGATCAAACAAGAATCCCCACAAATCAAAACCCCTTTACTTCCAATCACTCCAAACCAAACCCAAAACCTAAACCCACAAATTCAAGAACAAGAACAAACAACCCATCTTCATAAAACCCTCAAAAGATTCGAACAAGAACAAACCACCACCGTATCATCACCCCTACCACCGCATAACCCGAACGGAACTGACCTTGCCCCAAATAGAAACAACCCGAACGGAACAGGGTTGCCGCTGCCGCTGCTGATACGCTGCTCCGCCGCCGCTGCCGCTGAAACGCGGCTCCGTCTCTTCGATCCCCCTCTCTCTCATGCATCTCTCTCTCTCCGCCGCTCATGGCGGCTCTGCTGATGTCGTATGCCGCCGTTGTTTATCGGGAGGGGACGGCGAAGGGCAGGGGATAGTGGTTGATCGTTGTGGTTGCGTGTGGTGGTTCACCGGATAACTAGTCGCCGGAAAAACAAGGTGAATGAGGTTGTTTGGTGGTGTCGTTGCCGGCTGAATCGAAGAGGGATGATGTGGGTGTCTGTGTGTGTGTGTAAGAGATGGAGGAGTGGAGAGTGATGGTGGTTGTGGTGGCCGGAGATCGGTGGTGTTGGCGGCGACGCTGGCGGAGGTTGGGGATGATGTGGGGGTGGTGGTGGTGTGGTGTACGTAGTTCAGAGAGAGAGAGGGAGACAAATAGCAGATGTTGAGAGAGAGAGAGAGAGCAGATGGAGAGAAAGAGAGGGATGAAGATCTTTAAATAAAATCCAAAAAGACCAAAATGCCCCTGAGGAAAAGGACAAAAACCAGGTTTTTTTTTTTGAAATCTGACCTGATTTGAGATTTGGACTAAAATGGCAACAAAATGCAAACCACAGGGACCCAGATGTAATAAGTTTGAGATTTGGACTAAAGTGGCAAAACTGGCCAAACCACAGGGACCAAAATGGCAGTTTACTATATATTGAAATTCGGGTTGTGATTAATTTGATTTTACATGAAGACGATGTTGTTGTAGAAGGTGGATGACGAGAGGGAGTTATGAGATAAACCCCTGGAAGTTTTGTTGCCATGAGAGGAGCGAGAGTTGATAGCGAAAGTGTTGAACCAGATGGTAGGAGAGAGAGAAAGAGAGAGAGAAGGGGGGGGGGGGGTTGAGGCAAATTGTAGAGAGAGATAGTTTGTAGAGAGATAGGGTATGTTTGGTAAAAGTAGCTAGTGGCTGGAAGCCGGTAGCAGGTGTCTGGAAACTGGTAGCTGGTAGCTAGTAGCTGTAGCTTTTTAGATATATTTGGTGTTTGGCAGAGTAGCTGGAGCTTTTAATAAAATGTATAAAATGACCAAAATGGACATAACTAAAAATTTAAAAAGTTTGTGCATTAAAAGTTCATTATTTTTAGAGGTTAAAATAGTCATTTTCTCCCTAAAAGCTTGTAGCTCCTTCTAAACGCTACTAGTAGGAGCGTTCAACCAAAAGCTTCAAGCTCCTTCAACCAAACAAGACTTTTTATTGAGTATGAGTTTTTTCTTAAAAGCTTAAAGCTAGAAGTTCTTAAAAGCTTCATGCTAAACATTACCATACAGAGAGAGAGAGAGAGAGAGAGAGAGAGAGAGAGAGTTGAGGCAGATTGTAGAGGGAGAAAGAATTTGTAGAGAGTGAGTATTTATTTTAGTATAAAATGACCAAAATACCCTTATGTGAGGTTTACTTAGTCATATTTAACCATGAAAATTAACTAAGTTAGAGTCAAAGGACATAACGTGAAAGAGTTTGTAAACATAAAGTAAGTTTTCTATAATTATTAAAGGTAAATGACATAGTTTGCAATCTAATGTAAATATAAAGGAAGAATTTTGTAATTTACTCTTGAAAATAATAAAACTGCCTAATGGCAGTTACCCATCCCTAACCCTGAAATTCGTAATCAATTTTGGTCATGGTTTCTTCTGGTTCATTTTCGAATTCATCACAGACATACTAGTTCTTGTTCTCGATATTCTGAGTTGTATCCGACTGTATTATTCAAGAGAACCACCGATATAATTTGATCTGAAAATGAAATCACGCCTCTTACATCCGTTTTTACTAAATTCTCTAACAACAAACGGGTAGATTTAATTATGTGCGGGTCAACCCCGTTGACCATTTTTAACATGGACCTATATATGATTGATGCAAAATTTAGTAAGAAGGGAAGCACATATAATTATAGTTGACGAAGAGGAAATGCCACAAGGGAATGATGATGGAAATGCCAGACGACCTTCTCGGAACAACAGGATTCTCGCGGTGGCACCTAACTATGTTATGGAGCAGGATTAAGTCGACGAATTTAAAGGCTTTGTGATACTAATTATTTGGTAGTTTTAGAAACTAGACATCCAATTTCATTGTAAAACTTGTGATGCTGCAACAACAATAATATTGAGTCTAGGTATGTGATAATGCATTTCTGTTTCATCCTTTGTTTAGGAACATAAAAAAGTTTTCTACTTTTATTATCATTATCTTGTACTTTTCACGGTTCACACTATGGTCGTTTTCACTAGGAAAAAGTATTTTGTACACGTATTATGTGAAAATAATGGTTTTCTTTCGGCTAGTTATGTGTTCATAGTTTGGTTAAAAACTAACAATTCTACATAATCTTAAATACCAAAGTCGGTAGCGTTTTCCACCGGCTTTGGTTGCCACTCCATTTGTAGAGTTATCACTTTTAGCCCTTTAGTTTTACTACTCATTTACTTTGGCAATTGGCAATTTTAGCCCTTACTCCATTTTATAATATTTACAAACTAAGCCCTCCAGTTTTGTTCCAACTTTACCCTTGTACCATACATAATATATGTTTTCAAACCTATTAAGTTTTTTACTAATTTAATTTTCCTTCAATAACTTTCGTTCACTAATTTCTTTTGTTTACCCATATTGTTATTTTACTTTAAAAAAAAAACTATTTTTTACGTGCATATTTTTATATGCGTATTAGTATAAATTCGAGTTTGTCTACGTTTCAATATAAACTTTTTCAAGAAATGAGTCAAGTTAAATATAATACGTTTCATTTAAAAAAACCATTTTTAAGGTGCCCATGTTTTTATGTACATGTTAGTATAATTTCCAGTTGGTCTACATTTTGAAATTAACTTTTTTAGGAAACGAGTAAGGTCAAATATAATACGTTTTCATGCTAATTTTATGTATGTTAATTTTGTTCCGAACCGAGTGGAGTCAAATTGTGGTTTCGTTAACACGTATCAGTTTTATACCCATTATTAGTCTAAGTAAAATTAGTAGGCTTAACCCTGTTGGATAAGTCGTTAGCAGGCCGACGGTTTGTCAGATTTACAACTCTTCAGCCCAAAATTAGTAGAAATAACCTAAATGGCTTGTTTGTTTGGTGCAAGTGTTGGGTAATATTAGGCCATGAAACAGGTCAAATTGGGCAATTGGCTGTACATTTAGGTCTTTTTAATTTGAAAATAAATACACATAGATCATAATATCATATATTATTATTTATTAGTTTTTTCAGTGAACAATAATTTTGATTTTTGATGTACAATATATTGATACATCTATATGCATAATATTTCAGCAATAAGTAATGACGCCTATATATAAAGTAGAATATTAACTTTTTCCATTGAATAGAATGTAACAGTTTTTTTTTTATATGTTGTTAATGTTTATTACCAAATATTAAAGTTTTTAGCATTTAATTAATATAAATCACATTTTAAGTTTTCTATTTCTTCAATAAATAACATGATTATATAAAGCGTGGATATTTCGGTAGCTCGTAAAATGATAACAAAATCAAAGTGGCTGAAAAAGTATCTTTTTCATTATAGTTATAGTTGGTTACTCAAGAAAACATTAGGTTCACAAGAAAAAATATACGGCATTAATCTTTTATCCAGCAATAATAAATAAATAAATACTAAAAATAAACCAAAATAAATAAATATTAAAAATAACCCAAAAAAGGTTCATCCAATGGGCCAATCTGTACAAATTGACCCATAAATCGTTTTATTTTTATTTTTTTTATTTTTTAAATTACCTGTTTCAACAATTCAACGTGTTTAACGTCAATTCCAATATGGCCTACGACATTAAATCATTTTTGGGATAAGACTAAGACAATAAGTCAAAAAAGGAAAGTTGAATAGCTTCAATAAAGATTAAACAGGCCCAATATTGATAATATGTAACTTACATTTACTAATCTTTTTAGAAAAAAAATTTGTTACTAAGGTTTTTTCTTGAGTTTTCTAGTTTTCTTAACTCAAGTGGGTTTTTTTCTATCCCTCACCTATATATATATTTAAGGGATGGATAACGAGAAAACTAGTTTAAATGAGAAAACCAAAAAACTAACTAAAAAAGCCTAAAAACATACCAATTTTTTTTTACAATTTTTTATAAAAAAAAATCGCTATTTTTTATGTATGGAAAAAAATTTCAAAAAAAAAAAAAATATTTTTGTTGTACTGAACATGTGCAGTAATACGGATATAATGCACATGTGTAGTACACATATAATGCACATGTGCAGTACAACTATTTTTTTTTTTGAAATTTTTTTGTTCATACATAAAAAATAACGTTTTTTTTATAACAAATTATAAAAAAAAATTTGGTATGTTTTTTAGCTTTTTGGCTTTTTTTAGTTAGTTTTCTTGTTTAGATGTAGTTTTCTCATTAGAAAACTAGAAAACTAACTAAAAAGGCTTAAAAAAAGCTAAAAAACATATCAAATTTTTTTTTACAAATTTTTATAAAAAAATCATTTTTTTTATATATAAAAAAATTTTCAAATTTTTTTTGTTGTACTGCACATGTGTATTATATGTGTACTATACATGTGCATTATATCCGTATTAGTGCACATGTGCAGTACAACAATTTTTTTTTTGATTTTTTTTCTATACATAAAAAATAGCAATTTTTTATAAAAAATTGTAAAAAAAAATTTGGTATGTTTTTAGGCTTTTTTAGTTAGTTTTTTGGTTTTCTCATTTAAACTAGTTTTCTCATGATTCATCCCCTATATATATATATATATATATATATATTAAAATTACACCGCATTTTATTCTAATTAATTTGAGTATAATATTGTTATCCTATTTTTAATTAAAAAACTGATATGTTATATGATTAATAATATTTAAAGGTGAGCAACAACTGAATCGTTAACCAAAACTGAACCGAAATCAACTAAACACCGAATTAATTAGAAACCTGTTATCGGTTTTTGGTACTCTTGTTTAACCAAAAATAACCGAACCATTAATTTATTTCTAGCTTTTATCGGGTTTTTTTTTTGAAATTTTTTTTCATACATAAAAAATAGCGATTTTTTATAAAAAAATTATAAAAAAAAGTTTTGGTATGTTTTTTAGTTTTTTTTAGGCTTTTTTAGTTAGTTTTCTCATTTAGATGTAGTTTTCTCATTAGAAAACTAGAAAACTAACTAAAAAAGCTTAAAAAAGCTAAAAAACATATCAATTTTTTTTTATAAATTTTTATAAAAAATCGCTTTTTTTATATATAAAAAAAATTTCAATTTTTTTTGTTGTACTGCACATGTGTATTATATGTGTATTATACATGTGTATTATATCCGTATTAGTGCACATGTGCAGTACAACAATTTTTTTTTTTTTGAAATTTTTTTTCTATACATAAAAAATAGCAATTTTTTTTATAAAAAATGTAAAAAAAAATTTGGTATGTTTTTTAGGCTTTTTTAGTTAGTTTTTTGGTTTTATCATTTAAACTAGTTTTCTCATGATTCATCCCCTATATATATAAATATATATATATATATATATATATATATATATATATATATATTAAATTTACACCGCATTTTATTCTCATTAATTTGAGTATAACATTGTTATCCTATTTTTAATTAAAAAACTGATATGTTATATGATTAATAATAGTTAAAGGTGAGCAACAACTGAATCGTTAACCAAAACTGAACCGAAATCAACTAAACACCGAATTAACTAGAAACCTGTTATCGGTTTTTTGTACTCTTTTTTAACCAAAAATAACCGAACCATTAATTTATTTCTAGCTTTTATATATCTAGTTTATATATTTCATATTTTATGAATGTATTTCATATATTTATACTTTCACTTAATGTATTCATACATCCATTTCATGGGTGTTAGGTTTTTTAGGTTTTTTTGGGTGGGGTGGGGGTGGGGGGTTTAGGTTTTTTTGGGGTTTTTTTTTTGGTGAGGTATAGTTTTTTTTTGAGGAGGGGGGGGGGGGGGGGTTTAGGTTTTGGGTGGTGGTGTAGTGTGTTTAGGTTTTAGGTTATTGGACACTTGTCACTTACACTTCTTATTGTTAGGAGCATTTGTATAATAACTTAACCCCCATTTCTTGTATTTATACTCCAATTTCATGTATTTCTAAGTAAAATTTTTACCCCAAGTTTGGTTTTGGCTATTAACCGAAATTAAACGAACCTAACAAAAACTGTCAATCTAACCGAATAAACTGAATTGATTAACCGAAAACCGATTGGTCAATAAAATAAACTAATCGATAACTTCGGTTTCGATTGAAGATAATAATCGAACCGCCGAATCATACACACCTTGACAGTAACTGTGTTCTCCGTCGCATCACTCGGCTCCTTCCAGTAATTAAAAATATATATTGGATAAAGAATGCCTAAAACCCGGGATGCATTTTGTAACTTTATACGAGTATTCTTTGGCTTTTGTCTTAATGGTAGCAGGTTAGTCGGGATGGGCCTCCACGTAGGCGTCACGTAGACGGCTCGTGGGGGATGGGCCTCCTTCACATTTGAGGGGGATGGAGAATGGGGCTACCCCACTTCATTATTTTATAATTTTCTATGTGTTTTTTTATTAACTTAATATAAAATTTATAAAAGTTAAAAAATACAACATAAAACAACATAAATAAAGTCATTTCATAACATAAAAAAAAATTACATTTCCTAAAAATAAAAAAAATAAAAAAACATTTCCGAAAAACAAAAAAAAATTACATTTCCTAAAAACATAAAAAACAAAAAAAAAATTACGATACGATTAAAAAACTAAACAACCTACGACGTCCATTTTTTCTTCACCTCTTCTTTCATCCTCCGATAAACCTCGCGTTCATCCTCCGGAACCGAGTCGAGATCCAACCTCATAATTCTAAAATCCTCATCTCGAGCATAGTCGGCCGACACGGTTTTCTTGTGAGTGTATTTTTCGGTCGCGAACTCTTTTAACAACCGGAATTCGTTTATCAAGTCGTCCATTTTCGCCGATGCCTTCGAGCCGCCCCCTCCACTCGAGCCGGCCCCTTTGCGCTTTCCGGCCGCCTCTTTTTTTGCTTTGTCCCTCCTGGTGGGACGTTCCGACTCGTGAATGGGCAACACGTCTGAATGGTTTAAACTTTGGTTCATACCGACTATCGGGCAAGTAGAGGACTTAGCAAACGCCATTGCTAGCGCCTCCTCCTCTACTTTCGTCCAAGGTCTCCCCTTTGCTCTCGAACCGCTTTTTGGCGCGGTTTCGGGTACGTTTTCAACCTTCTTCCCCTTCCCCTTGTTTTTTTTTTCGGTTGAGCTCTTGCGGTGGCGATTCGGGGACGACTTCTTCATCATCATCATCGTCAAGTTGAACCGGTTGGGAAGTTGGCGATTGCGATTGGAGTTGTTCAAACGAGTTGCGTTGCATGATTTGTTGTAGTGCTTGGTATTGTTGGAGTTGTTGAACTTGAGACATTTGTGAGAATGCGTTGGGTGTTTGTTGGAAACCCGAAAAAAGAAATTGCGGAGCCCCCCACGAATGATCCATATTCGGAGTGTAAGCGGGAGTCGAAAAAAAGTTAGGTTGGTTCGGGTTGTGATTATTCGGGTTGGGGTTGTTTGGGTTGGGGTTGTTTGGGTTGAAAGGATGCATGATTAGAGAAAATGGTATAAAAAATATGGAGTGTTTTTTATAAAAAAAGAAGAGAATTGGAGAAGAATGGGAGTAGAATATGATAGAATTGTATAAAAATGGATGAGATAGAGGGTATTTAAATTGAAAAAGGAATTTTTTTTTTTATATAAAAGAGCCGTTCCAACGGCTATAATCTTCAAGTGGGGCCCGTTTAACCCGGCTGTGAGGAGCCGTTTGGGCCGAGCCGATCCTCAGGGGGGCGGTGTGGGGGACCGGCGCCGGTCCTAGCCGGCCCCCATACCCTTTATTCTTATAGGAGGTTGATTTCTACATTATAAAATAATGATTCGTACGATAAAAAAGAAAACATACAATTCATGCATCACCTAAAAACAATATTTGTGTCATACATTACTTATGATGTACAAATTATCTTTCAAGTTGATGATAGACACCATTAAAATCATATTAAAGGAGGTAAACAGAAAATCCAAGTTTAGAAAGGGGGTGGCGGAGCAACTTGTTGCCCGACTACCTGCCATTGCTTTCTAATTGTCATTTTTCGTGTGGAATGATATTTGGTTATTCGATAAAAAAAAGAATGAATAATTTTAAATTTTTTTATTTTATGAATTTTTGATTAGCTATGAAAATTGGACGTAAGTAAATATAAAGGGAAGAGATAACACATAAAGTATAGTGGTTTAGGTGAATGTTAATACATCCACCGTACATCCACTCCTCAATTTAGCCAAGAGTAGAGGCAGACCTAGCATAGAACAAGGGGCAACCCCCGTTGCCTCTTGACGCTCCGACGGAAGTGTAAAATTAGTGTAAATTTTGGAAAAATTTGGCCTTTTTTCGATTTCGCTACCCTTTTTTATAGAAACGTTGCCCCTTTTGGTTTTTTCTAGATTCGCCACTCGCCAAGAGTTTGTCTCCACTAAAATGTCATTTCTAAGTTGAAAAAACACGCCCGTTACGGGTGGTCTAGATACAGACAACCGTTACAACAACGTTTAACTAATGATAAGGATAGTGAGCTTGTTTCATTCTTACTTAAAATGACTACTTCCCTAACAATCCAAACCCACTTTATTTGACTAGATTTACTTTGAAAAAACTTTCTCTAAAGAAGGATTCCTTATAGATCTTGAACACAATTTTATAAAATATTGTTTAGTTATAAACATTTGAATTAATCAGTTATAGCGAAAATACATTCAAGAGTGACTATATTTCTCTTCATGTCTGTTCACATCTCATGTTTGTAGTTTAGTCATTTTAGAAGCGCGCATGCTTTTGTCTTTTGACTTTTAGATCTTCAAAAGTTCTTTCAGGGAATAGTATGGTTGATCATGAAATTTACATCATACTAGTTGATCTGTTGCTTTTCCCGTGATTGTTGAGCGACCCATAGCCGGTCAACAATGCAAGGATTGGCATCTTTACAGTTAATTCACGGTCGATGCACTCATTTAGCGTTGGGTTATGTCTGTTTTTGTGAAGTTTTCTTTTAAGCATTTTCTTATTCAAGGAATGCAAGTAAAACATGTGATCATATAACCATCTTTATGCGACACTCAACTAATAGCATTTTTTTTATCATCATCAAAATATGCAACTGTCATATGGGCATGTGCGCACCAACAATCTGTTTTACGAAAGGAAGATAATCATGAAAGTCATGGCTAAGATCTAATGTGTAATGACCAAAATATTGCAAAGGGCAGACATAATTTTTCGTATTACTATTTGAAGCAAGGTAAACATAAAGGGAGCTTGTATGTGAGATTTTATTGTGATGGGAGGTCCAACGCAATAGGACTATAGGAGTGTTGATACAATAATATTTTTATTTGGGTTATTAGGTGAGAGGAGAGTTGAGTGATTGCTACTCAAATATTGTGAATAACTGAATATATTGTATCTAGTTATTATTCTAACGTTCTAACTGTGGTTTAATTTTATCAGTTGAATGATTCTATACCTCCTTTTGTTCATCAAAATTCAAACATCATCTTTTCTTTACTGCTCATGTTACAATACTATATGTAACTTTTAACAATTATATTACCTGTTCTTATTATAGAGTTACAGCAAAATGTCTCTTTGGTATATATATATATTGGTATCACATACTTGGTCTGATCAAGAAGCCAATTCCTTTTGAGTATGGGATCTCTAAAGAAAGGCGGGGGGGGGGGGGGGGGGGGGGGGGGGGGGGGGGGGGGGATATCAAAAAGTTTCAACCGGCCTCTTGTCACTTTTACAAATATCAAAAAGTTATATGTTTCAATTTAGTTTAAACGACATGTAGTCGAATTAGGGTTCATATTAAATTGTTTTCACCAATGGTTATCCTTTATTTTTTTTAGTGTATATAAATCTTATAGTCGAATATTCAGTGTATGAAAGAGTTTTCTTCACCTTTTCTGTTAATTCACAAAATTGTAGTTAAATTAAGGTTCAAATTGGATAGTTCATTGTATATTGGGCATATTAATCTAACATGTGTAGTGTCATATATAAATACAAATTAAATAATCTATGTTAAGAAGAACTCTTTTCATTAACCTCTAATGTAGGCACATAGATTTTTTAATCGGCCTCTTGTCACTGTTACAAATATCAAAAAGTTTTATGTTTCAATTTAAACGACATATGGTCGAATTAGGGTTCATATTAAATATAGTTTTCACCAACGGTTATCCTTTATTTTTTTAGTGTATATAAATTTTATAGTCAAATGTTCTTCTATATGTAAACATTGTATGAACGAGTTTTATTCATCTTTTCTGTTAACTTCACAAAATTGTAGTTAAATTAGGGTTCAAATTGGATAGTTCATTGTATGTTATTGGGCAATTATTAATCTAACATCTCATATGTAAATACAAATTTAATAATCTATGTTACACTACCTAAGGATATGCATAACGACCACATCATCACCAACGTGGCAACACTTTTGCAAGACTTGGGGTGTGTCACCATGCCGGTGGGAGGTGGAGGGGCGCAAAGCGGCTGAGAGTTAGCCTGGAGGCAGGGGCGGATCCAGGGGGGGTTCCTGGGTTCCCAGGAACCCCCTCGGTTTGGAAAAAAAATGGAAAAAGTTAGTGGAAACTTGATCGATTTCGAAAAAATTAGTGAGAAAATACCAAAAGGAACCCCCCAGGAAAAATTCCTGGATACGCCACTGCCTGGAGGGACGGAGGGTGGGTCGTGAAGGGGAGGTGGGGGTTTTGGTTGACGTGACTCTGCCGTGGGTATGATAACGCCTAAGGATGGGAATCGACTACACATGGCCTAAAACCTCAACAATCAACATATAAACCTTTTATTAACATATGCACGTGTGCTTTTAATGTTTGCTTATAAATTATAATATCTTAATGTGCATTACTAGAGTACGTTCATCAAAGTATTAGACCAAAACCCAATGCACCACACTTAACGGTGACTGACATGGCAAGGAGTGGAGCATTTGCTGCATCGGAGCAGCCTCGCATGTGGAAATGAGCACGTATGGATGTGCGGGTAGCATCAGGTAGATTAAGGGGGTGTTTGGGGTTCCTTTTAACTTATCACTTATTAACTTTTTGTAAGTCGTAAGTAAGAAGTCAAAAATTCTAACTTATCATTTTCTCCTTTTCAAGCTATAAAACTCTTTCTCAACCCTTATACAAACACTATCAAAATAACTTATTAACTTTTTATAAGTCAATAAGTTAAAAGTAGCTCCAAAATAAGCTAACCCAAATACCCACTAAAAACATTATTTTCTTTTTCACTTTATTTCAAATGCAATAAGAAGTTGTACCCCATTTGCTTTAACAACTTGTACATTACATTTATTATTAGATTTAGATCATTTAACAACATTATACATTAGTTTATTTACTAACAAGTTCTTTTTTTATTATAATTAGGCAATTAAATTAAGTGGTTTATAAGCCATTAATGCACCATATAATGGCTTGTATAAAAGTGTATTTATTAATACATTTTCAGAACCAATATATATTAAAATTTTGAAAATAAATGTAAAAGAATTTGACTTCTAAAAAAGAAATGTAAAATATGATGATGAGGTGAAAATATAAGTATTAGTAAGGTTGTTTGTAGAATTTGAGTGAAAATAAGTGTTTTTAAAGTATCTGTAGAAATCCGTTGATTATCTTGTATGTTTTAAAAGCCCTATAATTAATTTATTTAACTGTAACCTGTGCATGATTAATTGGTGACTTTAGGGTGAACGGGGCACTCCCTTAAGAGGGGAGTCCCCTCTCTTACGCACGGTCAATCAGGTTATGCCACGTCAACTCCCCTCTTAAACTCCCCTAACACCCTCAATTTGATGGCGCCACTCCCCTCTTAACTCCCCTTGTTTTTTTATTCAAAAAAAAAAAAAAAATATTTTGATTGGTTGAAAATGAGGCTGGCCCACCATCTCTATCCCTCTTCATGCGGTGAGCTCTCACCGATCTTGCTCCCCTAATTGCCTCACCTAAGTGATGGCGGCGGTGTTCCCCTAAGGTGACTTGGGTCACCGAATGGGGTCACCGAAGGTGCCCCGCTCACCCTTAGAAATTCGGGTTTCGTTAGGAGTCTAATGGGGAGAAGTCTAATGGGGAGAAGAAAGGAAACGTTGAAATGGTTTAATATATTTAAAACTTGTTTTGTTCAACACAAAAGGACTTGGCTGGTTGGTTGCCTCTCTCCTAATGTTTTCAGAACTGGATCGGTCGTTGAACCGGTTTTTTTACCGGTTCAATGGCCCGACCGGTCCGATCGGACGTAACCGGAAGATATCGTAAATATTATAAAAATTAATAGGATTAAATCTGAAAAAAATATATAAAAAACCGGTCCAACCCTTCCAAAAACCGATCCGACCGGCCGGTTTCCCGATCCAACCACCGGATCGCGGGTTATAAGTTCGACCCCGGCCAAGTCCATTTACTTTTTTCTCTTAGTTATAATTTTCCATTTTTCTTTATATTTATTATGTTTGAATATGTTAAAGTAAAAGTTGTTAAGATTTGTTCTTTTTATATTTTAGTTGTAGGTTATTAGACCCATATGTTACACGGGTTTATATATATAAATTAGAGTAAACTTCCGTTTTACTTCCTGTGGTTTGGTCACTTTAACGGTTTTGCCCAAATCCTTTAAAAATAGCCAGATGTTTTGATTTTATCGCCAGTTTGCTCCACGTGCTTAACTCTATCCATAATGTCTGTTAACTTAAAGGACATTTTGATAATTTTAAGATAAAAGAAGGGCATTTTGGTAATTTGTATTTAATTTGTATTTAAATATACTACAAAAGACAGCTTTATCATCTCCTCAAACCACCTGCAACTCAATCTTCTCTCTCCTCACTCTTCTCTCTCTCTCTCTCTCTCTCAGATTCATCTTCATTCTCATCACCATAAACCACTACCTCCACAACAATCATACACCATCACCACCGTAACCATTATGCACCATCACCACCATAAACCACCTCCACACATTCTAAACCCTACCACCACTACGGCACCGCCCCGTCACCTCCGAGTACCACCATTACACCACCTCTGCCACCCATAAAAGTCCAACACCGCAAAATCGAAATCACCTACACCAAACCCCATCTACTTCGAACCAACCACTCAACTGTCGATAAGAACCTTCATCGCCATCGTGTTTGAAATGTGACAATTGTCAAATTTTCATGTATCCGTACAATAATTAAACAATGATTAGTGCTTAATGACTGTGCTGATTTAACATTTATGACATGAACGTTTTCTGATTATTGTCATACACATACATGTGCATCACATATTGCATAATGTCATATCATTATTGTGTGCAATACCTTATTGATTCAAATGATGCACGAAACAAAGTTAGCACAGTTATCAGACAAATCGGAAAAATGCTGACTGAGTTCAGTACATAAACAGACATGGTTTTGGGACACAGAATGAGCCAGAAAACAAGAGTTGAAGGAAAGTCAGGATCATGAAACTGCCTTCCTAGTGATAGTTTAATTGCCGGAAAGTGCCTAAAACTCACATAAACTGCAGAATTCTGCAGAATTCAACAAAAATCAGCATTTAAACACCTTAATATTATGTAGAATTATGGTTAAATGGTCCAGAATGTTTTCCTAAGTGTTGAGAATCAAAACTGTCACAAAAGGTAACATAAAGCACACTAAACTGCATAGTTTAGCACCTTAACGAACCGGTAACCAACCGAACAACCGGACACTACCCGAAACACCAAATTTTCACTAGAAGCATTGTTTTATCATTTCTAAGCTAGTTATGGTCCCCGAACATCATAACACCTATTATAACATCATAACAACTTATAACCTAACTAAATCACTTAAAATCTAACTAGTTAACTTAACTAACCATTTCAACTTAACCAAGACACCCCCCTCATGTTACGGTTACAAAGGGTGGCCCACCCTTTGATTTTCCTTGAATATAATAATGGATCTTGTCTTGCACTTTAGTAAACATAATACCCATAAGATTAACACTTGTTGGAAGATTTTATAAATAACCACATGGCCATGAACTCCTCATTCTCAAACACACCAACACACTCATTCTCTTCCTTCTTCTTCCTCTAGTCTCAGTCGAAACCACACACACACCACCACCATCTTTCAAGCTTATTCCATCCATTCTCTAGTGATTAAAAGGTGTAAGGGGCTAGTTTAAGGAGCTTGGAGCCTTTGGGGATTGAAGGACCTCTTGCAAGTGCTATTAACCACCAAGTTCATCATCTTCATCTTCTTAAACATCATCCCTAGCATTGTGCTAGTAGTAAGAACATCCTAATCCCATTTAACATCTTGTTTAGTTGGTTAAAAGTGTATGTAAAACACTAATCATGAAAAACACTAAAGATCAAGAACATAATCTTTAACATAAGACTAAAAATTATGATAATCTATGTTGTTTAAGTGTTATTATGCTTCTTGATTATTGATTGTTTGTGTTAATGATGTTAAACATCATATGAACTTGCTAGATTGTAATTAAAGACATGATCTAGCAAGATCAAAGGATGATTATGTTATAAATCTAGATGATCATCCTTATGTGAAACATGAACTTGAAAGGTTAAATGTTTTTCTTGAATAATGATGATCAAAGTGTAATATAAGTCTTGTAAATAAGTGATTTCAAAAATAATTTTCTCAAGAAACCAAGTTAAAATACAAGATTTACATAAACTTGGTTCTTAAAGAAACTAATCACATTTTTAGTGGTTAATCAAGTGTAGAAACCTATTACTAACAAGAAAAATTCAAAAAGAAATATTTTTAGAAAATCATTTTACAAGTTGTAAACATCTAAAAACTTCAAGAATGATGTTTTTAAACAAATAACCACACTTTAAAGGGTAACTAAGCTTACTAAACACACCACCAAGTTACTACAAATTTTTATAAATCTTCAAGTTCATGAAGTTATGGTAAATAGCTTGATTTTGGCACTTGGTAAGTATTGTTTGATTTGTTGTTGATTGTGATGATTTGTAAAAGAAAATGATATGCTTTGAAAGTATGGGAACCTCCATTTTTAAGGGGAAACTATGGCAAAAAATTTCTAGAAATTAAACACTTAAAAAAAATATTTTTAAACAAGTATTTACAAGTATATTTTTAAACCATGAATTTTCATATAAAGTTTGCTATAATTTTTGTTACAAAAATTACAAAATATTGGAGGTTGGTTTTTGATAATAAATGTGACTAAATATGTATTTAGGAGAATATATACTTAGATGTCACCATGTGTGTGATTACTTGTATATTATGTGTATTAGTTATATTATTTTAGGACTTTAAATAATATAACTCACCAAAATACCAAGAAATTCTAACACAAAATATTACCAAAATTCCAAGAGAATAAATATACAATTTATACCCAAAATATTGGAGAAACCGAACAAGGAATATAACTTACAAAAATATCCCGGAATTAAATTCATAAGTATATTTTAGCAAACGGTATTTTGGACACTAAGGGAACAAAAATATGATTTGTACAATTATTACAAAAATATATCATATTTTTTACAACAAGAAAATATATTATTTTGAGTAAAGAAAAATATACGTGTTTTCTTGAATTACTAGAAAATATATTATTTTTGAAGAAAATATATATTTTCTTAAATAAACTTAGAATATATTATTTTTTGGAGAAAAATGGATTTATAAATATTTTCTAAGATAAGAAAATATATTATTTTTGAGGTTTATATGAAAACCTAAATATTTTTGCCAAGAAGAAGTATAGATAAAGTTCTATAAATGATTTCTTAAAAATATATATTTCAAGAATATATATTGGTGAATTTTTATTAGAAATATTATTCCGAAAAATTTAATACAAAAATTAAGGATAAGAATACTTAATAAACACAATAAAATACGTATTCTCGTACGTATAAATATACACCGGAATACGCCACCGATACTTGACAAAAATATACAAGTTTAAGAATATGAGTATGAATACACCAATCCTTGGGAAAGTTATACATGTACAAATTCATAATTGTCAAGTTAAAATATATTATTTTAACAATTATTCCAAAATAATTAATAAATATAATTTAAGTTAAAATACTTATTATTTTAACAATTAATTATATACTTGGAATAATATTGATGACACAAAGAAATGTAACTCAAAGATACTAAATAAGACTAAGGTCAAGGCACGACCCACCCGTCTAATAAACCGTAGTACATTTGTAGGTAGTCGTGCGATCTAGAAGAAGCTTTGGGTTATTTGATCGAAGAACACAAGACTGTGAGTTCATGTCCCCCTTTTCTTTTAACTGTTTTCGACTTTATAACTTCGGGGGTGAAATACATGTTACAAATGATACAATGATTACAAATGGTATGGTTAGCTAAGGAAAATACTGTTAGATCATGTGAATGGGTAGGCGTTAACTTGAAACCATTAATCCTTGTTTAAGGACCGAGGGGCATGAGTGATAGATCTATTTGGGTGTTGCGAGCCCCACCCATGGGTCCGCGAGTTGACCGCATGTGGTGACTATGTCGTTCCAGCCGGGTGGCCCGGTACGAAATACGCAAAGGATTGAGCCTTCCTACACCGTTGCACACATATTAATGACCTTGCAAATCATTAATTGATCTGTTCCTTGTTGCTTTCATACCGGTTTACAAATACATACATACTTACAATGATTACAAAGTTTATTCGAGCTCACATACAAAACACATGAACTCGCTAAACTTTTGTTGATGTTTTTCAAACAACATGTATTTCAGGGAACTGAAATGGATCTGGCGGGCGTTGGAAGTTTCAATTATTGTTTGAAATAAAGGATGTCATCCAGTGTTGAAGGGTTTGAGTTATGTATTTTATCTTGGATAAGATACATGGTTCAAAGCCTAGTTTGTTAGTGTCTTTTGTTAAGTCCTTATGGAACTTAAAACTCTGTTTGTGATGTATTCGAAACTTGAAGTCTGTGTTTGGATTTAAAACAATGTTTGGTTGTTATGTTTTGAAACTTAGTTATGGATGAACATCTTGGTTTTATCATATAGTTGTTTGTTATGGTTAAATGCAATGATATTAAGCAAGTCACACATAATCACGCTTCCGCAAAAGTCAGGGTGTGACAGTTTGGTATCAGAGCTTCGATTGTAGCTAACTAGGATTCTTTCTCGATTCTAGACTACAATCATTAGGGCTCTCCCACGAAAATATTTTTACAACATGTTTTCATTGCATACACAAAACACCCAGATCCATGGAACAACGTTTTACAAAAGGAAAGACAAGAAACACGACTGCAAGGTCACATTGGTGGTTTATCTGCATGGGGTAGACTAGGAAAGATAGAAAGGTCTCATGAAGGATAACGTGAATAACTGTCTAAGTGATGATTGCTTTGTTTGCATATACTGAGTGTTAGTGGTTAATATATGTGCACGTGTTATGATTGTTATGTTACAGGCACACATGTCATCATCAGAGAGTGGGTTGTCCGATACCCATGACCCGATGGCTGTCGTATCAGACGACGAGGTTATACCCAAGCCAGAGATACTTATGTCAGACACTGAGAGTGATCCTGACATGCTATCCGAGGACGAGGATGATTTCCAGCCATTCGCGCTACCAGACTTTGGCGATGATTTACCTATTGCTGATGGTTTCCCTGATGAGGATCATTTTGACATTCCTGCTCCAATCCATGATCACCTCATCATTGGTCATCCCGATGGTGAGCACATCGTGGCTCCGATCCTCAATCCTGTTCCTCTTGTGGTCATCCCTCCCGAGGATTGGCCTTTCGATGACTTGTTTGATGACGATGTCGATTTGTTTGTAGACAGTCCCCCAGCTGACGCCCAGGGCGATAGGGAGATTGATGAGGATGTTGTTGCCGTTCCACCTCCTGCTATTCCTATCATAGAGTTGTCTTCTGACTCCAACTTACATTCGGTTTCAGACTCCTTTGAGTCTGTGACTTCTTCAGCTTTACAGGCGGCCGGATTGTAGCTTTTTGCTACTGACTCAGATGACGACACTGCTATGTCTGCTGCACCATCTCCTGCTCGTGACCCTACACCTCCACATGACCCCGAGCCTGGTCCTGAGCTAGATCTTGTTCCTCTTGGTCAGCCTGATGTTGCACCTATTGACCCTGAGTCGATTCCCGATCCTGACCATATTCCGTTTGGGTTACCTGATGTTGCACCTCTTATTCCTGACCCAGTTCCTGCACCTGTTGATCTTCCAGTTGTTGAGCCATTTATTCCTCCACCCGCACCCGCTGATGTTGCTCCTCTCCCTCCTATAGAGTCTGATGTCCACCGCACTGATTTGCGATTACCTTCTTACAAGACATCCCTGCACCCCGTCCAGGGGAAGGTACTTTGGGCCAGCCGCCGAGATACGATCCTTTTGCTTCAGCAGCTTTTCCTCCGATTTCTCAGACTGCACCATTTGCTCCTTCCACATCTACACCACTTGACGAGCCATTCCGATGGTTCCCACCATACTCTATGTCGATCTCAGAACCCTACCATCCCTCACATTTTGTTAGCTACACACGGGATGAGTTGCTCCTATCACTTCAGCTTCAGTTTGAGGTTTTGAGTCACAGAGTTTTGGAGCTTGAGTTGACTCCACGTCCCCCACCTTGTCCATGTCAGTCTACTTTTGTTCCTCCACATTCATCACCGTCTCCTTTTGCACACCCACCTGCTGCTCTTACACCTTTTCCAGGTTTTAATGCTCGTTTCCTTACTGTCGAGCAGCAGATCAGTTATTTGCTTCGTCATGTCTACGAGCTCGAGGAGGAGCTTGCGTATGTTCGCAGCTTGCTTTTCTTCCCTCCTCATCCACCTCCACCATCAGCATAGTAGGTTTTTGGTCTTATGCAGATTACATTACTTTTGGTGAGAGCAATACAATTGAGCCGAGATTGTGAAGACTTTTGAAGACCACTTTTTGAGCATGTGATTTTTGTATATTGACAGACTTATTGGACAAGGGTAATGTGACCCTGTGTTCCTTTTGATGTGATACACTTTGTAAACAATGTAACTGTAGTCGGTAATTAATGAAAGCTCAATCGTCATGTTCTCACTAAACACTTTGTTGATTTACATGTTTGTGCTATGAATATACTGTTGCATGATTGCTTGCTATGATGAATGCTATTATATATACGTACTATTTATTTATTTAACGAATAAGACCTGACCCATCCGATCTTCTTCCTAGAAGAAAGATGTCGCCGCGAAGGAACACCGATACCAACAATCCTCTGCCGGCGACAGAGGCTGAATTACAATAGCGCATCTCACATGCCATCGCACACCACGAGGCCCTTCGCTCCGAACATAGTGGGGGTACCTCAGGGAATAACCCACCTAACGGTAATTTTTAGTCACCTAAGACACATTACAATACCTTCAGACATTTCCAAGTGTGCTTTGCTAATGCTTTCTGTGAATGACGTTGCTTGTGTTGCAGGCTGTACCTATAAGCATTTTTTGGACTGCAAGCCTCTGAATTTCGACGACACTGGGGGGTGCCGTAGCTTTTGTGAGATGGGTTGAGAAGACGGATTCTGTTTTGCGGATGTGTAAATGTGCTCCAGAGCATCAAGTCAAGTACATTTCTAGACTGTTTCTAGATGGGGCTCTGTCATGGTGGAACCTTCAGGTTCAGACTTTGGGTGAGGCCGCGGCGTATGCTTTGACAAGGGATGAATTTAAAGAACTGATGCGAAAGAAGTATTGTTCCTGAGCCGAAATCCAGAAGTTGGAGACTGAATTCTGGAATTTGAAAATGGAAGGTCTAAAGGTGGCTGAGTATGTGCAGAGATTTCATGATTTGTCTCGTGTTGTCCCTTACTTGGTAGAGCCGGATTTTAAGAGGATAGAACGTTTCATCTGGGGTTTGGCACATCAGATTCTCAGCATGGTGACTACTTCTAAGCCTCCAACCATTTTCGAGGCTATTGACTTGAGCGTAGCACTTACTGAAGAAGCAGTCAGGTTAGGCAAGTTCTCGATTTCTGACGCAAAGAAGAAAGAAACTCATGTGGAATCGTCTGGGGAAAACAAGGGAAAGTTCAATAACTTCAAGAAGGGTACTCAAGTGAACAACAACAATGCAAACAAGAGAAGAGATGCTAACCCGCCAGCCGAGGTCAGGACTAGTGCTGCAAACACCGAGCTCAAAGCGAAGGGGTATATGGGCACTCTGCCCAAGTGTGAGATTTGTCAGCATCATCACACAGGACGATGTAGGTATGGGAAATGTGAGAACTGTGGCAAGGTAGGGCATGCTAGGGGGTGTGCTGGTATGGTACAGGATGAAGGAATGGAGGATCTGGTGGTAATGGAAATGGAAACCGCAGTGGTAATGGGAATCAGACTGGGAACCGAAATCAAGGAGGAAATGGTAATTTTGGTGGCAACGGGAATCGTGGTGGTTTTGGAAATCAAGCTGGTAACGGAAACCGTGGTGGAAACAACAATCAGGGCAGAAACAGAAATGACAATGGGCGCGGGCAAGGTTGCTTTGGTTGTGGTTAAATGGGGCATTATAAGCGGGATTTCCCAAAGAATAGCCAAGCCCGTGGAAGAGTGTTCAACATTGGAGCTAGGGAAGCACGCCAGGATCCGAACGTGGTTACTGGTACGTTCCCTGTTAATCAACATTTTGCATCTGTGCTATTTGATACCGGTGCCGATTATAGCTTCGTATCTTTAGAGTTTATGAATATACTTGGCTTAGTGGCAAGTAAGTTAGAAGTCCCGCACTTGATAGAACTAGCTAATGGAAAGCTAGAAGAAGCCAATGAAGTGATTAGAGGCTGTGTTATAGAGCTTGGAGAGCGTGATTTTTCGATCGATCTTCTGCCGGTTGAATTGGGAAGCTTCGACGTTGTTGTTGGGATGGATTGGTTGTCGAGTAATCATGCGGAGATTGTATGCCGTGAGAAGATTATCCGCATTCCGATGGCGAATGAACAGACAATCGTGATTCACGGGGAGAAGCATGATACACCTCGGCGGATTATTAGTTGCTTGAAAGCATGGAAGTTCCTACGTAAAGGGTGTGTTGCCTTCTTAGCTCATATTGTGGACAAGGAAGCCAAAGAGCCAAAGCTCGAAGATATCCCTGTGGTAAGGGAATATCCTGAAATCTTCCCCAAAGACTTCCCATGATTACCTCCTCAACGACAAGTCGAGTTCCATATTGACTTGGTTCCAAGCGCCGTGCCTGTAGCCAAGGCACCTTATCGGCTTGCGCCTTCAGAGATGCAAGAGTTATCAGCGCAGCTTCAGGAGTTACTAGATAAGGGATTCATAAGGCCGAGCTTCTCTCCTTGGGGAGCTCTAGTGTTGTTCGTCAGGAAGAAAGACGGTAGTTTTCGAATGTGCATCGACTACAGAGAGCTGAACAAGTTAACCATCAAGAATCGGTATCCCTTGCCGAGGATTGATGATTTATTCGACCAACTTCAGGGCTCAAGCTACTATTCCAAGATAGATCTTCGATCTGGTTATCATCAGCTGCGGATTCAAGAAGAAAGTATACCGAAGACTGCCTTCAGAACTCGTTATGGACATTATGAGTTTCTAGTGATGCCGTTTAGGTTGACTAATGCGCCGGCAGTGTTTATGGACTTGATGATCCGGGTTTGCAAGCCATATCTTGATAAAGTCGTGATCGTATTTATCGATGATATTTTGATCTATTCGCGAACAAAGGAAGATCATGAGCAACACCTGAAAGCCATTCTAGAGCTGCTAAAGAAGGAAAAGCTCTACGCTAAGTTCTCAAAGTGCGAGTTTTGGGTACATGAGGTATAGTTCCTCGGTCACGTGGTAAATGAGAATGGAATTCATGTGGATCCCACCAAGACCGAGACAATTAAGAATTGGGAAACTCCGAAGACGCCGACCGAGATCCGACAGTTTTTGGGTTTAGCAGGGTATTATCGCAGATTCATAGAGGATTTCTCCAAGATAGCTGAACCGTTGACCTCCCTTACTCAAAAGGATAAGAAGTATGAATGGGGAGACAGACAAGAAGAAGCTTTTCAGCTGCTCAAGAATAAGCTATGCGATGCACCTATATTATCCCTACCCGAAGGCACCGACGACTTCGTGGTATATTGTGACACCTCGCGTCAGGGTTTGGGTTGTGTGCTAATGCAACGCCAGAAGGTTATCGCTTATGCTTCACGCCAACCGAAGGTCCATGAGAAGAACTATACCACGCATGATTTGGAACTAGGCGCAGTGGTATTCGCTTTGAAGATCTGGCGACATTATCTATATGGTACACGATGTACTATTTTTACGGATCATAAGAGTCTTTAGCACATATTTGATCAGAAAGAGCTTAATATGAGACAGCGACGATGGGTTGAGTTGTTAAATGATTATGACTGCGAGATCAAGTATCAGCCAGGAAAGGCGAATGTGGTAGCAGACGCCTTAAGCCGAAAGGAAAGGATAAAGCCCATAAGGGTTAGGGCTTTAGAGATAATTATTCAGACGGACCTCACGTTACGTATTCGTGCTGCACAAAGAGAGGCTCTTAAGAAAGAGAGTGTTAAGGCTGAATATCTCCGAGGAATGGAGAAAAAGTTGGTACCTAACGAGGAAGGAACCTTGTATTTCATGGGACGCATTTGGGTTCCGCTTTTTGGTGGTATTAGAGAAGTTATTTTTGATGAGGCCCATAAATCGAGGTACTCGATCCATCCAGGATCGGACAAGATGTACCAAGATCTGAAGGATTACTATTGGTGGCCAAGACTTAAGAGTGATGTTGCCATCTACGTTAGGAAGTGCTTAACTTGTGCCAAGGTAAAGCCCGAGTATCAGAAACCCTCAGGTCTTCTGCAACAGCCAGAAATACCCATGTGGAAGTGGGAACAGATTTCTATGGACTTCATAACCAAGTTACCCAGGACTCCCAGAGGTCATGATACGATTTGGGTAATCGTGGATCGGTTAACAAAGTCTGCGCACTTCTTGCCGATACGGGAAAAGTATAACACTGGAAAGTTAGCTGAGCTTTACCTCAGGGAGATAGTAGCACGTCATGGAGTGCCTATCTCGATAATCTCGGACAGAGATGGACGGTTTGTGTCAAGGATTTGGCAATCCTTCCAAGAAGCTTTTGATTCTCAGTTGAATCTGAGTACAACTTTTCACCCGCAGATGGACGGACAGAGCGAGAGAACTATTCAGACGCTAGAAGATATGCTACGTGCTTGTGCAATGGATATGGGTGGCAGTTGGGATAGTCATCTGCCTCTGGTTGAGTTTTCCTATAACAACAGCTACCATACAAGCATCCAAGCTGCACCGTTCGAGGCTCTCTACGGACGTAAGTGTCGATCGCCGTTATGCTGGGCAGATGCAGGTGATAGACAGATGGTTGGTCACAAACTGGTCCAAGAAACAACTGATAAGATCATATAGATCCGAGAGCGCATCAAGGCGGCTCATGATCGACAGAAGAGTTATGCGGATCAAAGGCGAAAACCCTTGGAATTCAAAGTGGGTGATATGGTTTTGTTAAAAGTCTCACCTTGGAAAGGCGTAGCACGCTTTGTGAAGCATGGTAAGTTCAAACCTTGTTATATCGGGCCATTCAGGATTCTGGAAAGGATTGGTACAGTAGCGTATAAGTTGGAGCTACCAGCAGAACTACATGGTGATCACGATACATTTCATGTATCAAATCTGAAGAAAAGTCCAACTCAATAGACAGTTGTCATCCCTGCGGATGAAGTACACATTGACGACACACTCCACTTCACAGAAGAACCCGTTGAGATTACAGATTGGAAGGCTAACAAGACTCGGAGGAGTAGTGTTAAGCTTGTCAAGGTTCGATGGAACGCACGACACAGCCCAGAGTTTACCTGGGAGCGTGAAGACCGTATGAGATCTAAATATCCACATTTGTTCCCTAACTCCCCTGCAGCTAATAGCGCAGCTTAAAATTTCAGGACGAAATTTTCTTAACAGGGGGAGAATGTAACAATTGTCAGATTTTCATGTATCCGTATAATAATGAAACAATGATTAGTGCTTAATGACTGTGTTGATTTAACATTTATGACATGAATGTTTTATGATTATTGTCATACACATACATGTGCATCACATATTGCATAATGTCATATCATTATTGCATGCAATACTTTATTGATTCAAATGATGCACGAAACAAAGTTAGCACAGTTATCAGACAAATCAGAAAAATGCTGACGGAGTTCAGTACATAGACAGACATGGTATTGGGACAGAGAATGAGCCAGAAAACAAGAGTTACACTAGTATAGTGTGTAGGAAAGTAAGGATCATGAAACTGCATTCCTAGTGATAGTTTAAGTGCCGGAAAGTGCCTAAAACTCACATAAACTGCAGAATTCTACGGAATTCAGGAAAAATCAGCATTTAAACACCTTAATATTATGCAGAATTATGGTTAAATGGTCCAGAATGCTTTCCTAAGTGTTGGGAATCAAAACTGTCACAAAAGGTAACATAAAGCACACTAAACTGCATAGTTTAGCACCTTAACGAACCGATAACCAACCGAACAACCGGACACTACCCGAAACACCAAATTTTCACTAGAAGCATTGTTTTATCATTTCTAAGCTAGTTATGGTCCCCGAACATCATAACACCTATTATAACATCATAACAACTTATAACCAAACTAAATCACTTAAAATCTAACTAGTTAACTTAACTAACCATAAGATTTTCCTTGAATATAATAATGGATCTTGTCTTGCACTTTAGTAAACATAATACCCATAAGATTAACACTTGTTAGAAGATTTTATAAATAACCACAAGGCCATGAACTTCTCATTCTCAAACACACCAACACACTCATTCTCTTCCTTCTTCTTCCTCTAGTCTCGGCCGAAACCACACACACACCACCACCATCTTTCAAGCTTATTCCATCCATTCTCTAGTGATTAAAAGGTGTAAGGAGCTAGTGTAAGGAGCTTGGAGCCTTTGGGGGATTGAAGGACCTCTTGCAAGTGCTATTAATCACCAAGTTCATCATCTTCATCTTCTTGAACATCATCCCTAGCCTTGTGCTAGTAGTAAGAACATCCTAATCCCATTTACATCTTGTTTAGTTTGTTAAAAGTGTATGTAAAACACTAATCATGAAGAACACTAAAGATCAAGAACATAATCTTTAACATAAGACTAAAAATCATGATAATCTATGTTGTTTAAGTGTTATTATGCTTCTTGATTGTTGATTGTTTGTGTTAATGATGTTAAACATCATATGAACTTGCTAGATTGTGATTAAAGACATGATCTAGCAAGATGAGAGGATGATTATATTATAAATCTAGATGATCATCCTTATGTGAAACATGAACTTGAAAGGTTAAATGTTTTTCTTGAATAATGATGATCAAAGTGTAATGTAAGTCTTGTAAATAAGTGATTTCAAAAATAATTTTCTCAAGAAACCAAGTTAAAATACAAGATTTACATAAACTTGGTTCTTAAAGAAACTAATCACATTTTTAGTGGTTAATCAAGTGTAGAAACCTATTACTAACAAGAAAAATTCAAAAAGAAATATTTTTAGAAAATCATTTTACAAGTTGTAAACATCTAAAAACTTCAAGAATGATGTTTTTAAACAAATAAACACACTTTAAAGGGTAACTAAGCTTACTTAACACACCACCAAGTTACTACAAATTTTTATAAATTTTCAAGTTCATGAAGTTATGGTAAATAGCTTGATTTTGGCACTTGGTAAGTATTGTTTGATTTGTTGTTGATTGTGATGATTTGTAAAAGAAAATGATATGCTTTGAAAGCATGGAAACCTCCATTTTTAAGGGGAAACTTTGGCCAAATTTTTTTAGAAATTAAACACTTAGAAAAATATTTTTAAACAAGTATTTACAAGTATATTTTTAAACCATGAATTTTCATATAAAGTTTGCCATAATTTTTGTTACAAAAATTACAAAATATTGGAGGTTGGTTTTTGATAATAAAAGTGACTAAATATGTATTTAGGATAATATATATTTAGATGTTACCATGTGTGTGATTACTTGCATATTATGTGTATTAGTTATATTATTTTGGGACTTGAAATAATATAACTCACCAAAATACCAAGAAATTCTAACACAAAATATTACCAAAATTCCAAGAGAATAAATATACAATTTATACCTAAAATATTGGAGAAACCGAACAAGGAATATAACTTACAAAAATATTATGGAATTAAATTCATAAGTATATTTTGGCAAACGGTATTTTGGACATCAAGGGAACAAAAATATGATTTTTACAATTATTACAAAAATATATCATATTTTTGACAAGAAGAAAGTATATTATTTTGAGTAAAGTAAAATATATGTGTTTTCTTGAATTACTAGAAAATATATTATTTTTGGAGAAAATATATATTTTCTTAAATAAACTTAGAATATATTATTTTTGATTTATAAATATTTTCTAAGATAATCTTGAAAATATATTATTTTTGAGGTTTATACGAAAACATAAATATTTTTGCCAAGAAGAAGTATAGATAAAGTTCTATAAATGATTTCTTAAAAATATATATTTCAAGAATATATATTGGTGAATTTTTATTAGAAATATTATTTCGGAAAATTTAATACAAAAATGAAGTATAAGAATACTTAATAAACACAATAAAATACGTATTCTCGTACGTATAAATATACACCGGAATACGCCACCGATACTTGGCAAAAATATACAATTTTAAGAATACGAGTGTGAATACACCCATCCTTGGGAAAGTTATACATGTACAAATTCATAAATGTCAAGTTACAATATATTATTTTTAACAATTATTTCAAAATAATTAATAAATATAATTTAAGTTAAAATACTTATTATTTTAACAATTAATTATATACTTGGAATAATATTGACGACACAAAGAAACGTAACTCAAAGATACTAAATAAGACTAAGGTCAAGGCACGACCCACCCGTCTAATAAACCGTAGTACGTTTGTAAGTAGTCGTGCGATCTAGAAGAAGCTTTGTGTTATTTGATCGAAGAACGCAAGACTGTGAGTTCATGTCCCCCTTTTCTTTTAACTGTTTTCGACTTTATAACTTCGGGGGTGAAATACATGTTGCAAATGATACAATGATTACAAATGGTATGGTTAGCTAAGGAAAATACTGTTAGATCATGTGAATGGGTAGGCGTTAACTTGAGAACATTAATCCTTGTTTAAGGACCGAGGGGCATGAGTGATAGATCTATTTAGGTGTTGCGAGCCCCACCCATGGGTCCGCGAGTTGACCACATGTGGTGACTATGTCGTTCCAGCCGGGAGGCCCGGTACGAAATACGCAAAGGATAGAGCCTTCCTACACTGTTGCACACATATTAATGACCTTGCAAATCATTAATTGATCTGTTCCTTGTTGCTTTCATACCGGTTTACAAATATATACATACTTATAATGATTACAAAGTTTGTTCGAGCTCACATACAAAACACATGAACTCGCTCAACTTTTGTTGATGTTTTTCAAACCACATGTATTTCAGGGAACTGAAATGGATCTGGCGGGCGTTGGAAGTTTTCAAGTATTGTTTAAAATAAAGGATGCATCCAGTGTTGAAGGGTTTGAGTTATGTCTTTTATCTTGGATAAGATATATGGCTCAAAGCCTAGTTTGTTAGTGTCTTTTGTGAAGTCCTTATGGAACTTAAAACTCTGTTTGTGATGTATTTGAAACTTGAAGTCTGTGTTTGGATTTAAAACAATGTTTGGTTGTTATGTTTTGAAACTTAGTTATGGATGAAAATCTTGGTTTTATCATATAGTTGTTTGTTATGGTCGAACGACTAGAGTTTGAACCTTTAGATCCGAACATTTACATCAGAGAGTCGCCTGAGCCGTCGAAGTTCTTACTCGTCCCGTCGGAAAAACAGTTAAATCTCACACTGGTGATGTTTCAATACATCATTGAGTTTGGTTTCCTCAGGGGATCAAAACCCCTCTCATAATTTCATTGAACATCAACTGTGGTTTTTGAATTTATTGATTAAAGGGATAGGGTTTTCGGTTTGGGTTTGTTTGAGGAAGATGAATATTTGGGTTGATAAGAAACAAAAAATTAAGTGGTGGAGAATGGTGATGATGGCAGGTGGTGGCGGCGGGATGGTGATGGTGGTCGATTAGCAGCTGCCGGGGGTGGGAGTGGTGGTGGTTGATGGTAAAAGTTGGGGTTTGATGTTGATGACTATGAACAGATGTTGGGATGATGATGAACAGCAGCCGGAGGTGGTTTTGGTGATGTTAGGAGTAGCAGCCGGAGGTGGTTATGGTTGTGGTGGCATGTGTTGAGATGATGATGACTATGAACAGTCGAACATATGTTAGGAATGATGATGATGAATATGAACAGATGTTAGGAATATCTATATTAATAAATAGATTTTAGAAATCAATTAAATACATATATATAGAATTACCACAATACCCTTACATTTAACAAACATTTTAGACAGAGTTAGAGGCGGGGAGTGAAACGAAGATAAGTTAAATAGACCAGGGAGTAAACTGGCTATTTTTAAAGGTTTGGAGCAAAACCATTAAAGTGACCAAACCACATGGAGCAAAACGAAAGTTTACTCTATAAATTATGTCATGTACATGTCTTCATAAATTTATAGAAGTGAATTTTTTTACCCTAGACAACACGACATAAGTAGGTTATTAGACCCGTGTATTACACGGGTTTAAGGATATAAATTATGTCATGTATATGTCTTCATAAATTTATAGAAGTGGTTTTTTTTTTACCCTAGACAACACGACATATAGTTTGTAAAGTGTAAAAATCAATTATTTTAGAAACAAACCAACTTACATAGTAATTGTCCTTAACTTTTATTTATCGTCATGGCAAAATACACGGTGGGTGGAAACTGTCTTCTTTTCAATTTATATGAAATCCCTTTATCTGGCGGTATTAACAGAAATCTAGGGATAAACGTTCAAGTGCCAATATTACTTCCAGATATGAGTGCCTCATATAACCTGATCACCCAGTGATAGGACCTGTAGTCGAATTCCATTGCATAAACATAGAAGTTAATTTTTTTACCCTAGACAACGTGACATATAGTTGGTAATATGTAAAAACCAATTCTTTTAGAAACAAACCAGGTTTACATAGTTATGGCCCTTAACTTTTATTTATCTCAATGGCAAAATATACGACGAGTGAAAACTGTCTTCTTTTTAGTTTAAATGAAATCCTTTTATCGAGCGTTATTAACCGAAATCTAGGGAACGTTCTAGTGCAATATTACTTCCAGATACGAGTACCTAACCTGATCACCCTAAAAACAAAAAAAAAAGTTAAAAAACAATATATGCTTAACCAAATAATAACATTAAATATGTTTTCAAAGCATGGAAGTAAATTGGTTTTCAAGCATCGGATTAACCTATTCTTTATTATTATTAGAGTTAATTACACAAATGGATCATGTGGTTTATACCTAGTTTCGCCTTTAGGTACTAACTTTTTTTAACAAGTTTAGATTTTATGGTTTCAATTTTGTAACACCTTTGGGTACTAACACCAAAATTAGTTAATTAATGACTAAAATACCCTTGCATTTTTTTCAAGTTTATCAATGTAACGCATTTAGGTACTAACACCTACTTTTATTTAAGTTTAAATCAATTTTGCAAAATCTATTTATTTTTTTATTTTCATCTTTTTATTATATCTCTTAATTAACATAAAATATATTTATTTTTTTATTTTCATATTTTTATTAAATTTCTTATTTAACATAAAATCTACTTGTTACACCAGTATTTTTTTAAATAGTTTTTCTAAATAAAATATACTAGCTATATAGTTTTATGTAAATTAAACTTCTTACTCATTTTAAATAATGTAAACCTTACTCGTTTTCAATTTTGGATAGATATGATTGATAATAATAATAAATATCTTTCATGTAAAAAAAATTTAAGCCTTTTTTAACTCATTTTTTTGTTCATTTACATTGTACTATTTTAGAAAGATATTTAATTTACATAAAATCTACTAGCTATATAGTTTTATGTAAATTAAATTTCTTTTTTTACAAAAAAAAAAAACAAGTTAAAAAAGGCTTAAATTTTTTTAGTTTTATCTAAAATACCTAGCTATATAGTTTTATCTAAAATACCTAGCTATATAGTTTTATGTAAATTAAGTATCTTTCTAAAATAGTAAAATGTAAATGAACAAAAAAACAAGTAAGAAAAGGCTTAATTTTTTTACATGAAAGATATTTATTATTATCAACCATATCTATCCAAAATTAAAAACGAGTAAGGTTTACATTATTTAAAACGCGTAAGAAATTTAATTTACATAAAACTATATAGCTAGTAGATTTTATTTAGAAAATCTATTTAAAAATACTGGTATAACAAGTAGATTTTATGTTAAATAAGAAATTTAATAAAAATAAGAAAAAAATAAATATATTTTATGTTAATTAAGAGATATAATAAAAAGATGAAAATAAAAAAATAAATAGATTTTGTAAAATTGATTTAAACTTAAATAAAATTAGGTGTGAGTACCCAAATGTGTTACATTGATAAACTTAAAAAAAATGCAAGGGTATTTTAGTCATTAATTAACTAATTTTGGTGTTAGTACCCAAAGGTTTTACAAAATTGAAACCATAAAACCTAAACATGTTAAAAAAAAGTTAGTATCTAAAAGTGAAACTAGGTATAAACCACAAGAGCCATTTGTGTAATTAACTCTTATTATTATTATTATTATATTAAAAATTAATTATATTAATAGATATTTTAAACATATTGTAAAAAGAATCCTTTTAAAAGATAAGGAGGTTTTATCACATAACAGTATTTCTAATTTTTTATTTTAGGCAAAATTGTTACTAAATAATTAATTATATTTTAGATAAATTAAAGTATAATCAATATCCAAGTAAATTATAAAACATTTGTATGCGGATTAAATAAAAAGTTATTGGATGCAACGTTATTAGTAATAATATCTGTGTGATATTATACAGATAGTGATGATCGCTTGTTTATGATTGATTCGTAAAAGGGTGTGTTTATATTGTTAAGGAAGTATACCAAATGAATCTTCTATTGTTTTATATTAAGTAATTTTAATAATAATAATATTATTATTAATGAATTGAAGAAGAAAATGACATGTGACATTTTATTAGAATTAGATATGTTTATTGTGTGTAATAATAATTACAAATCCATTTGTATAAGTGATTTGAATTATAAATTCAAGTTAGTTAATAAAAAATTAAATCAAGTTAAACTAAGTTGTAAAACTAATTCATATAAGTTTGTACCAAAAATCAGGATTTAAATCTAAAACTGATATTATAACTATTTTTCAACTTCTAGATAATGGTTTGGCATAATAGTTATATATTTTTTGTATAAACTAAATTTCGGAATATATAATGAATAAAATAATCTGTTTTAAAATATATATATTAAAAAAAGTTAATTTCAGAATTTAATATTTTCAGTTTTATAAAATAAAATTTATCTTTAGTTTTATTAAACTAAAACATATCTAAACATTTATCCTTTTATTCATATAAAAAAAAAGAAAAAGAAATTATTTTGAACAAATTAATTTTTATAAATTCAACACTCATTTATTTAACATAACTAAGTTATCACCCGGGATTGCTTCCCGGGCTCGAGAAAATTATTTTTATTAAAAACCATTATGATTAATACATAACTAAAATCATACAAAAAAGTACATATTAAGTGTATTGGCTATAAAAAAGTTATAAACTTTCTATAACCTTAATCACGAGTTGTGAACGTAAATTCAATTAATATCCATTAAAGAGACATACCAAGTTATAAAATTGAAAGCTTGTATTACATTGGTATTTGACAACAATAAAAAAAAGCCACAAAATTAAACAAACAGATGATTATGTACGCTCTTAAATCTAAAACAAATCATACATGAAATTGTTCTTTTAAAGGATAGCTGCACTTAAATAAATATCTATCATATTAAACAAACCACTGACCATCAAAAAGTGAGTTTGCATGACAAAAAAATTATATCAAAAGCTCCATATTTTGAACAAATTCTTTTTATAAATTCAACACTCGTTTATTTAACATAATTAAGCAATAACTTGTATTTCATTTGATAAATGAATTGTACACTTTATTTGACATTTATATTTATTGTTTCAAATGAAATTAATCCTCACACTTCAAAAACAGTTAATTAATCCTCACACTTCAAAAACAATTAATTAATTCTTTTCCTCATTATAAATTAAATGATTACCCACTTACAAATTATGCATAAGTTACTTAATAGTCGTTTAACAAGTTCATTGTGTTGTGCCTAATTATTCATTTAGTTATATCCTATTAATTATTTTTAATATACCTTTTATCATAAATATTTTTTTAACTAAATAATTGATAATAATTTTATTCAATATTATTATTAATTAATCAATTAAGTATATTTCAAACTTAAAACCCTATAATTCCCAAATTAGTTATAGAAGCCCCAATTTTCTATAATTCTGGCACGTTCTAGACATTAATTTAAGTTATACCAATTGAACTCTATCATGTGAACTTGATAGGTTAATATTTTGAGAATTCTCCCAAACATCTTCATTTCTTACGGCTTGTGTGGTTGTTTTGCTAGCTAAGGTGAGTTACATAATCCTTTTTTCACATTTAAGTTTTTGGAGTGTTACAATACTGTTGATGCAACAAATACTAAACCGATGGTAGTAGCTGGGCTGGTTAGGCAAAAGAGTTGGAGGGTTCCGGTTTGCCTAACGCAGGTCGTGGGGTCCCCCCACGTTTGCAAGACATGGAGAGAGGTTCACTAGTTAGGTTTTGTTGTTTGCTCAAGATCCTCCACTGAAGTATGTTCAGCTTCGGATGTAGGAGCAATGGAAGTGTGTGTGTTGAATGTGAAGAAGAGATACTTGCATGGGACAAGTACTCGAGAGCAAAGACCAGAGATCCCAATGGAATCAGAGCTGATCGGAATGTCCTCAGTCACTAAATGAAGTGTCAATTTATAGGGAAGGACATTGCCCAAAGAAGAAACCATTGACTAGTGAAACAAGCTTGCAGTGAGGGACTTACCCTTTTAGGGGTTGAAGCGTTTGGACCTGCGGGTAAAAGACTACATTCTGTGCACATGTCTTCTTTTACGGCTGTGAGAGGCTGAGCAAGCAATCAGTGAGGTGATGTTTTACTGTTCACATCCTTTTTGCTGCTCACCTGAGTTCGCGAGATTTGAACCTTTTAACCCTTTAACCTTTTAAGCGTTCATGTGTCTAAGTCATTTATTTAGTCTTGGACTACCCCCATCATCAGCCCCCCCAAGTCATAGGTTTTTGGGTAATAAGCTCAAAGACTTCTGACTTTTACACATTTATTTGTATTGCTTAAAGGCTTGAAGGCTTGAAGGGTTCATTACAGTTGAGTTTTTGAAATTTGAATTTTGACATGACAGTTGATGTGATTGACGACGGTTTCTGCAGAGGGCAGGTTAATTAACTGTCGTGTAATCATAATCTCTATTGGTTTTTATTTTTCATTTATTGTTCAAGACAACCAACAATCTTTCTCCATTTTCTCTCAAGTTTCCTTCCATATTCTCCCTTTCGTTTCCCAGGTTAGTTCCGATTTCCTTGTGTGTTTTACTTTGTTCTTTACTTTGATCATGGGTGCACGGAAAGACCTTTCCGTTAGTTTTTCACGCCTTGCCCAAAAGGAAGTGGAGGATTTTTGTGTTGAATTGGGAATTGGTCTTAAATTTAATCCGGTTGCACTGGGTTGTGATAAATCCGTTGATCAATGTCCCCCTGGTTTAGTTGTTTTGTACTGCCGTTACTTTAAATTTTCCAACCTTCGTCATCCTTTTTCGCTTTTTGTTTTGAACGTTTTGGAGTATTATCGGGTTTCCTTTGGTCAAATTCATCCGAAGGGTATGGCTAGGGTTTTACACTTCGAAGTTTTATGCCGGGCTTGTGGTTATGACCCTTCGTTGTTGTTATTCCGTCGATTTTTTCGTTTGGCAAAAAACGGTGATTGGTTCACCTTTGAGACATCCAAAGTTGACACTTGCCTGATCTCTTCCATGGTTACCACACTTGGTACTTGGAAGGATCGATTTTTCTGGGTTTCTGATTCTATTGTTCCCTTCAAAATGGTGTGGAGACACCCGGATGCTGTTCTCAATGAACCGGAACCTTCCGAGTCTGATTTGAATGAAGTTTTTCTTAAAGCCATCCGAGAGTGCCCTTCAAGGGTTCGTCCTTTTCCCGAACATTTGCTAGTTCTGTTAGGTGTTAGCAAGTTATGGGATAAGGCTAATCGGGATCCGGTTCTTATGAGGAATGGCCAGGCTATGCATTTTCCCTGTTCTGTCTTTTTATAGTATCTTTATTTAGTAGTTTATTTGTTTTTTGTTTTTAAAATGTTTTTCAGTTATGTCTGCTTTGGACTTTATCAAGAGTGATGATACGTCTGATGTTGCTTTTGTGGATGCTCAAGCCGCTGAAAGGGAAGTTGCTGTTGCTAGCGATGTAGAACAGAGGTTTGAGGATGCTGGCTACGTTAGTGTTTCTAACGTCAAGAGTTTTACTAAGCCTGTTGCTCCCAAGGATTCAACCCATCGCTCTGCTTTCTGATCCGGTGGAATTAAGTGATGATATTGAGGCTTCCGAAGGTCAGGATGTTGATGTTGAGAAGGAGAAAAAGTTAGTTGTTCATGGCAAGAAGAAGGCTTCGGCCAAGAAGGTTGTGACCACTCCTGTTCAAGGTTCATCAGGCAGAGACGTTGAAGGGTTGAACAAAGATGAAGTTTATGTTCCTGATTGGACTGTGAAGGTTGGTGATAGTTTCAAAGATCTGAATGTTTATGCTAATGTGTTAGCCCCCTTTGCTCCTCCTGGCGTTCGTGGTGCTATTTCTGAAATGGAAAGTGATCACTTTATATCAAGGTTGATGTTGAGTTCCTGCAACCTTTCTGCCTTGGTAGCCGAGGGTGTTACCCGTTTTCAGAAGGGAATGCAGGAGTACGAGGAGTTTTCTAAAAAGAAGGAAAAGATGAAGTCTTCAATGGCTGCAATGAAGAAGGAAATTAATGGTTTTTCAGAGAAGGAGGAAGCTTGGGCCAAGAAGGTAGGTGAATTGACAAGGAGGCACGAGATTGAGATAAATGATCTCAAGAAAAGTTTTGAAGCTGACCGGTTGAAGTTAAAAGCTGATAGGGAGGCCTTGACTGTTCGACAGAGGGCCTTTGATGAAGAGAAAGACGGTCTGAAGGCTTTAGTTGTTCAAGCCACTGGTGATAACCAGTGGCTCATTGAGCAAGGCTTTCACCAGGTTGTTACCTACCTCATTCATTCCAATGAGTTCAACTCTGCCCTTGGAGAGTTTTATACGAAGCTGCTGAATTTGGGGAAACATCAAGGCCTTATTGCCGGTTTTAAACTGCACGAGTCTGGCCAGGCTTTGAAGCAATCTCCCTTTTTTCCGCCCTGATGCTTCCGAAGTGTTTAAGGCATCCATCCAGTAAATGGAGAGGTTGACTTACCCATATGTAAGTCAAGTTGCTAATTGCTTTGGTAAACCTCTTTCTGTCTTACAGGAACTGAAGCCGGCTGGGCTTAATGAAAAAGTTTATGCTGAAGTGTTTGATTCCCTGTCCAAGAAACGTTCTCTTTCAGGGGATAGTGATGAAACTTTTTCGGATGATTCCAATAAATCTAAGGAAGCAAG
Source organism: Helianthus tuberosus (assembly GCA_030545235.1). Lineage (NCBI taxonomy): Eukaryota > Viridiplantae > Streptophyta > Magnoliopsida > Asterales > Asteraceae > Helianthus > Helianthus tuberosus. Next base: position 100,006,157 of record CM060371.1, on the reverse strand, counting down.
CCTCCAAGGTTCAGCTGTTGGTAGTGATGGTGGTTCGAAGACTAAGAAGTCAAAGAAGGCCAAGAAGGTTAAGGGTGATGGCTCCGGGGCTTCTAAGCCTCCTGTTGATGCTTGAGTAGTATTCGTAGCTTTCTTAGCACTGCTAAACAATTTAATGGTTTGTATTTGTTACTTTAAACAATTTTAGGTTTTGCAGGAACCCTTAAGGTTCCTGTTTTGTGGTTGTGGTTTGGCCTTGGTGGCCGTTTGGGCAATTCTTAGGTTTGCAAACCATTAAGGTTTGTTTTAACTTGTTTGGATATTTGGAATCCTTTTAAGGCTTCCATTCTTATGTTACCAAGTTTCTACTACTTTCCTTGTGTTGCAATTTCTTATGCTGGTGCCTGTTTTAGTAAGGTAGCTTAGATGGCTTCAAGCCTTCAAGGCTTCTGGCTGTTTGAATGTTTGTAGCTTGAAGCCTTCAAGGCTTCCAATTACTACTTTAGTTTTATGACTTGATGCCTTGGTTTGTATTTTTGAGACTTGGTTGTATGCAACCTTTTGCCTTATTGTTGTGTTGTTACTTGATTTTTTTTTCTTTTTTGATGTTGTCTTTGTTGGGTTTGTGTTGTCCTTATGTTTTTTATACCTTAAAGGGTTCAGTGCTGCAGTCACTTAGCCTTGGTATTTTTAACAAGAAGACATAGCACCTATCATATTTATTACTTTCCTTAGTTTTGATTTCATTTCGTAAGCCTGTTTTTGATAATTTTTCTAAGGCTTAAGGAACATTTGATGTAGGCTGTTCGGACCCGTCTATGAGACAACTTTGTTTTTAAACTATAAGTCTTATGGAGTTGTATTGATTTAGGAACTCACCCCTTATATAGGTTCATTCAACCCTTGAACCTATTGAGCGATATGGCCTGGGAGCTCATCCCCTTACATGGCCCTTGCCATGGAGTTTTTTGCTAGGTACTCAACCTGATTTTAGGATAGAAAGACAAATTTGATAAAGCATCATCATTCATTCAAGAGATATTGTTTTACAAAAAGTGATCATAGGACAATTCTTGAAATACAACTTGTGAAATACAAACCAATCTTTCTTGATCAGACATGGAACCTTTTAAGGGTCTTTCCATTCCAATGTCTGGGAAGCTTTTTACCCTCTGCGTCGGCTAGTTTATAGGATCCGCTCTTGTGTGCTTCAAGGATTGTATACGACCCTTCCCATTTAGGGCCAAGCTTTCCTTGGTTCTCTTTTTTACTAGCCTCATTGTTTCTAAGTACCAGGTCTCCTGGCTTGAAGCATTCAAGCTTGACTCTTTTGTTGTAGTAAGCTTCCATCATTTGCTTGTACTTGGCTTCTTGAATTGCAGCTTGGTCTCGTGCTTCCTCTAGGAGTTGTAAGTTCAACATGGGCTCTTTGTTGTTTGATTCGGGATCCATGTTGACCGTTCTTTGGGTTACAACTCCTACTTCAGCTGGAATCACGGCTTCAGATCCAAATACCAAGCTGTAAGGTGTTCTTTTGTGTCTTATTTTTTCGGTTGTTCTTATAGCCCATAGGACACTTGGCAATTCTTCGAGCCAATTGCTTTCATGCCTTCCCAATCGTGTTTTGATTCCTTCAACTATACTTCGATTCATCCTTTCAACCTGGCCGTTTGATTGCGGGTATGCAACTGAGCTGAAAACCTGAGTTATTCTGAACTATTTGCACCAAACGCTAAAAGGCTTCTCAGCGAATTGCTTTCCATTGTCAGTGACAAGCACCCCCGACAATCCATAGCGACAAATGATGCTTTCCCAAACGAAGTCAATGACCTGTTTGCCCGTAATTTTTGCAAGTGGTTTAACCTCAGGCCACTTGGTGAAGTAGTCTATTGCAACTAATAAGAACTTCACTCCACCCTTGGCTGGTGGGAATGGGCCGACAATGTCCATTCCCCATTTATGAAATGGCCATGCTGAGGATATTGGGACAAGGCCATGCTTGGGGCTCTTTGGTACCGGTGCATGGATTTGACAAGAATCACATTTTCTCAGTTATTCGGCGGTGTCTCGATGCATGGAGGGCTAAAAATACCCAAGGTTCATTAGTTTGGCAACCACCGTTCTTGCTCCAAAATGGGCTCCGCAAATCCCTTCATGAACCTCTTCGACCAAGTATTGGCTTTGTTCAGGACCAACACATCTCAGCAAGGGTGCATTGTAACCCTTTTTGTAGAGGATTTCACCTTGCAACTCGTACTGTCTAGACTTGATTTTAACCCTTTCAGCCTCTGTTTGGTCAGCAGGTAACTCACCATTTTTAAGGAATTTTTTAATTGGAGTCATCCAATTGGGGCCTTCTTTGGTGATTACATCTTGAACTTCCAATTCTTCAATTGATGGGGTTTTCAACACTTCTACCAATACCTTTTTGGTGAGGTGGGCAAAGGGGAGAGAAGCGAGTTTACTCAAGGCATCAGCTTTCTTATTTTGAGACCTGGGAATTTGCTTGATGGTACATGTTTGGAATGTGTTCATCAGCTCTTTAGCTTTTTCTTTGTACCTCTTCATATTGGGCTCCTTTGCAACATAACTGTCGTTCACTTGGCTTGACACCATCAACGAGTCTGTGAAGACTTGAAGCTTTTGAACCTTCATTTCCTTAGCCAACCTCAAGTCGGCTATCAATGCTTCATATTGTAACACCCCGAAAACGGGTTTGGTAATTAAACCCCGTTAATACTAAAGAGCTGGTAGAATACCGTTAGCAGAAAAGATTAACCCGGAAATTATTAGGATTCAAATAAATAAGCCTAATAATAAATAAAAAGAGAGCAAAAAACTTGAGAAGACAAATTTTATAAGGCCCGAGTTAACGGGACTTAAAATAAAACGGGTTATAATTTCCCGTTCCCATTAAAATAACTAGGAATAAAAATAACCTATTTAGAAAGAAGCCTTGTAGTAATATGTTAGAAGGTTAAAAAAAAACACCTAAAATAAGAACCTAATAATAGTTTGGGGACCAAAGGTGTTAAGTTTGAAACTAATATTATTAAAACAAAAAAAAACACCAAACACACATGTCTGGTTCGATCAAAAACACAGGGGCGATCAAACATCCTCCACCAAACCCTAGTTCATGCAAATTGTCCAAATTGAAGGTCCAAATCAATCCCAAATCAAAATCCGAGCACGAATTAGTGATCTCCACTGAAAAAGGAGTCACAAGGTATGTACATTTCATTAGAAATCTCTAGTTGAATTTCTGAGTAAACCTAGAGAATTCAAAAATTGTTGATGCATGCTTGTTATATGGATGAAATAGGAACATTGTAGTGTTTAGGAGTAAACCCTAGACAAATATATATTGAAATCATGCCTAGCTCAAGTAAATTCAGATTTTGTTGATGCTAAATTCATGTATGAGATGATTTTAGGGTGTTGATTGCTAAAAAATAGTGTTATGATGTCAAGAACATGCTTAAATTGAAAGCTGAATTCAAACGGCTCTTGATCAGAATTTAAAGCCGACTTGTATTGGCTGTAACCTGGACAAAACGTGACAAAAACATGTGTTTCTTGAGTCTAAAATGTAATTCCAGGAAATATCTTTAAAACGCCACTGGAATCACATTTTTTCGACGAAAATTGAGCGTTTTATGAATTTTTCCGTATCAAAGGTTCAAGCTGCGTTTTCTGGCAGAATTTGCAGCCCATTACGAATGTCATAACTCAATTTAGGAATTGAGTTATGATCTCAAATTCTCACTGTAGAAATTTTTAAGTGATTAAAAGAATCTCCAATTGGAATTTCGTCAATCGGATAAACGAGGAATTTTTAATGAATTTTTCCGTAAGCTGCAGTCAGAAGTGACGAATCTGATTGCAGCTTAGTAGATGAAGTTTTACGAATTTTTGGTAAAGAGTTAGATCTTGAAATTTTAACACAAGGTCTAACCCTCCGAGAGGTACGCCACAAAAAAAATCATAATTTTTGAAGAATTGTAAACAGGTTAAACAGGTCACCAAAAACAACCTATTTTCAGTGATACAAAACTTGATTGTTGATGTTATAAATTATTCCCACAATGTTCATATGTTGAAATTATGAATCAAACGCGTAATTTCCTAGTTCGACTAATCACGTGCAATGTGGGGTAATACAAATTTTAATTATAAAGTCGATTTAGCTTATATGCACATATCATATAATTAAGGGTAGTTAACTTTTGAAAAGTTAAACTAACCATGGACGGAGTCGAATAGTAGTTTTGACATAGAAAATACGTAAGGTGGAATAGTCGTGGTTATAATGACTAATCTAATCACCTTGTGAATTATGATGATAGTTTGACTCTTGACAAGCTAGATGGAGGCTTGGGAATGAAGCGGGTCAAACGGAGCAAGTACGAAAAGGAAAGCGTAATTTGGATGCGAGGTAAGTAAAAGCTTACACCCTTTTTAGTATACATCAGTTGTGTGTATTGAAAATGAATAAGGAAAAGTTAGTAATAGAGTTATAATGTTCCGACGCAAATAATATGAGTCGGAACTAGTGCAATGGTGAGAAATCATAAACAATGGCAAAAAAGGGTAAATTGGTAAATTAGTAATGTGACGATGAACTAATAAGAAATTTTGAAACATTACGTTATGGTGTATACCGGAATGGGTAAAAGGGCGAGATGGTAACTAGATATCATCTCATAATGAAAAATGGTCGTTCGGACTAAACGGGTCAAATGACACTGGCAAGATCATTTGACAATATTAATTGATGATCGCTTCTTGAGTTTTGTGATTACAGGAAATATCATACGGTTCGCGTTGGTATTAATTAGAAATTAATAGTGAGAGATATTTAAATGGGTCAATCCTATGACTCGAGCCAGGTACGCATATTTAGAAATTATTGTTAAAGGCGATATTTTTGGTCAAATATTAGCGAAAGTCCTTCGTCGTAAAATGAAGGACTAAAATTGACCAAAAAGCCTTTGATGGGAAAACCGGGCAAACGAACCTTAGAGGTTGTTTAGGAATTTGCATTAAGATTACGAAATATAGGTAGATACCTTAATGTAGTAAAATGAGGGGTGAAAGGAGTGTGAAATTTAAAGTAAGATGGTAAATCCCTCTAACGGGTCAAAATGAAGTTTTACGCATAACTCAACCTTTAGTGGTATAATGTATGAAAGTTTTAGACTTACGAGTTGATAGTTTTGAGATAATAAATATTTCAAAAATTTGCAATGATTTAAACAAAAGTGGTTTAATGAATCATGAAACGGGTCAAAAGTGTTAAAAAGGAATTTCAAGCCGAGAGCTTGAAATCTGAATTTTTGAAGTAGTTGAATATCAGGTTTTAACTCCATAAGATGGAGAATTAAATTTCGAACGTGTAGGAAAAAGAATCACGTAAAACGGACTTCTAGATCAAAAGTTATGGCCTTTGAAAGTTTGATTTTTGATAAATAAACATAGCTGGAAGAAATGCAGGTCCCAGATGCGGCCCTGCTGGGAAACGATCTCCCCCGCGGCACGCGAAGGAGAACCGGGCACCGGGCGCGACACGCGGGTGCTGTCGCGGGACGCGAAGGAAAAGAAGGAGCCTCTCGCGTTGCGCGAGAGGCAAAATTCCGAAATTCTATTTTTATTTTATTTGTTTGTTTATGAAACTTGTTTATACATGTTTATAAGCTATCAAAACTAACTTTTAAGTTGGTTTTGATCATAGGTGATATCAAGTGTACCCGGATGGAGATCAAGCGATGGCAAAGGACCGAACACACGAAAAATGAAGCTTCCGCAAGTTGTTTCGTCGTTATTCTAAAACGATGAAATCAATCAGATTATGTTGTATTACTTTAAATTGTAAAAGTTTTTAATAAACCCGTATTTTTCATTGTAATTGTAACCGTAATTACATGATTATGGAGTTAAATTATACGAAAATCGTTAAATAATAGCAAGGGTGTTACACATATTCAACTTCGTTGTTGGTGGTCTGAAATTCAAATCGAAGAGCATACATGAATTCTAACCCTTCAGGGTTGATCAGGATGAGCCCAGCCCCTAACCCTTCAACGCTTGAAGCCCCATCGGTAAAAAGCTTCCAGGCTTCAAGGTCAGAAGGTTCAGTGGCAGCTGTGTTAACTTCAGTGATTGTTTGTTTCGGGACTTCTACAATGAAATCGACCAAGACTTGGGCTTTGATGAATTTTCTTGGAACATAGGTGATGTTGTGTTCACCTAGTTCCACAGCCCATTTGGCTAATCGCCCTGAATTTTCCGGTTTTTCAAGCACACTCTTTATGGGTTGGTCGGTGACCACTTGTATAGGGTGTGCTTGGAAATACCTTCGAAGCCTTCTAGCCGTTTGGACTAGGGCTAGAGCAAGTTTTTCCAAAGGAGGATACTTACATTCTGCCAGTTTTAGAGTTTTGCTGAAGAAATAAACGGGTACCTGAACTTTGTCTCGTTCAATGGTGAGGACCGCACTTATTGCTTCTTCAGCAACTGAAAGGTATACAGAGATCAATTTTCTCCCGTTTCTGGGGCTGCAATGTCTGGCAGTGAAGCTAGGTGTCGCTTCATCTGGTTGAAGGCTTCCTCAGCCTCATCAGTCCACTTGAAGTCCTTCTTGTCAGAGCACCCCTTGAGCGTTTTGAAGAAAGGCAAAGATCTTTCAGCCAATTTTGAAGTAAAACGCTTCAGGGCTGCAAGTTTCCCGTTTAAGCTTTCTACCTGCTTTTTGTTTCGTGGTGGCTTGGTTTCAAGAACAGCCTTCACCTTGTTTGGATTGGCCTTTATACTTTGTTTCCCTACAATGTGCCCCAGAAACTTTCCTTCTTCAAACCCAAACGAACATTTCTCGGGGTTGAGTTTCATGTTGACCTTTCTTAGGTTCTTGAAAGTTTCTTGGATGTCATCAAGCATTTGGTACTCTTTTTTACTTTTAATTACCAAATCATCGACATATGCTTCCATGTTTCTTCCAATTTGACTAGCAAAAGCCTTGTCAACTAGGCGTTGGTAGGTTGCACCCGCGTTTTTTAGGCCAAAAGGCATATTTTGGTAGCAAAAGATCCCTTTGTCCGTGTGAAAGGCAGTTTTCTCTTCATTTTCTTCTTTCATGAGAATTTGATGGTAACCCTTGTAAGCATCGAGAAAACACTTGAAAGGGTAACCAGTGAGGGAGTCAACCTTGAGATCAATTTCTGGCAACGGGTAACAATCTTTAGGACAAGCCTTGTTCAAGTCCTTGAAGTCTATGCACATTCTCCAAGAGTTATCGGGCTTTCGAACCATGACTGGGTTTGTAACCCAGGACTGATACTTGACTTCTCGGAGAATTCCTGCTGAGACAAGCTTTTCAACCTCTTGGCAGGCTGCCAAGCTTCTCTCGGGTGCTAGGCTTCGTTTCTTCTAGACAACAGGCCTGACCTCGGGTGGTATTCTAAGCTCATGTTCAACAATGCTTCGAGGGATACCCGTCATGTCTTCCGGGCACCAAGCAAAGACATCACTATAGTGTACTAGCAGCTTTTCGAGGTATGAGAGGGTTTCTTGAGAAAGGATTGGATTAACCCTTATCCTTCGTTCAGGATGTTTGGGGTTTATGATTAGCCCTTGCTTGTTGTCTTCATTTTTTGAACCTTCCCCTTCAATCATGTAAGCCTCTTGAGTAGGTTGAAGGGTTGCAACCCCTCTCTCGGTAGGAAACTTGAATGTGCCATGACCAACAGAAACAGCCATGTAGAATGCACATTGCCCTGGCCTTCCTACGATGACATCATAATTTGAAGGTATATTGATAACCACAAAAGTGAGAGGTTGGACTCTCTCCATCTTGCCTTCGCTGAAATGGACATCAAGGGTTAGTTGCCCTAACGGCTTGAGGGGTATGTCGGTAATACCTTTTATGGAGGTTCCAGAGGGTTGAAGCTTCGAACATTCCTCATTGCTCAAATGGTTGAAGAACTTCTCAAACATAATTTCAGTGGCCGCACCAGTGTCTATGTATGCTATGCTTGTCTTTAGTGTACCCACAGTTGCTTCAACCACAAGGGGGTTTGAGAGTGGGTCCTTTTTTGTTGGAGGGAAGCAGACACACTGAAGCTCCCAAGCTTCCAACCGTTGCCGTTTGTAGGGAACCTTTCCATCAAAATCCACCATGTTAACTTCCTTGCCCTTTCCTTCGGCCATCTTGTCCCTTACCCCTTTTACTAATTGAGCAAGCTCCCCGGACTTGACGGCCTCTTCAATCCTCTTTTTCAGTTGAAAGAAATCATTAGTATGGTGGCCCTTTTCTTCATGAAATTCACAGAACTGGGTGGAATTTTTCGTTTCTTTTTCTTTTGGGGAGAGGTCTTGGAGGTCGGAAGCTTTGTTTCACTTCCTCTGTAGCAAGAATCTATTGAGGGGTCTTGGTGAGGGTTGTGAAGTTCATGCCCTTCTCCCTGCTGGAGGGGTTCCGGCCTTCAGGCCTTCGTTGCTCTGAACCCCTTTGGCGTCTGTCATAGGGTTGAAAGTTTCCCTTATTTCTAGCTGGGCTATTGCCTCGCCAGCTTGATCCCCTTTTTCTTTGCTCTTTTATGTCTATAGCCTCCTCTCCTCTGATGTGGGCTTCAGCCCTTTCGAGAGCTTCTTCCAAGGTCTTAGGCAGGGATTTGTTGAAATCTCTTGTAAGATATTTGGAAGTAATGGCATTCATAAAACCGGCCACTCTCATCTTTTCGTCTCCCCCTACATACGTGAGACCTTCCTTCTTGTACCTTTCTATGAACTCTCGAAGGCTTTCGTCATCCCTTTGTTTTATCTAAAAGATTACTGTAGCGTCTTTGACGTACCTCCTTTGTTGTGAGAAATTGGCTAGAAACCCTTTGCTCAGATCATCGAAGCTTCGAACGATTCTGGTTGGTAAATCGTTGAACCATATCCGGGCTGATCCAATGAGAGTTTGGATAAACATGAGGCAGCATTCAACATTTGACCATTTCTCAATTCTAGCGGCACCGGTGAAGATCTGAAGGTGATCTTCTGGATCCTCGATTCTATCGTATGTCTTGATATGGGATGGCATCTTGATCTTTGTTTGAAAATCATAATCGGCTATTTGCTGTGAGAAGCACGAAAGATTACTTGGCTTGTAAGGTTTGGCCAAATCCTCTTCTACCCTTGCACCCGTGTTGTTGTTGTTATTCCCTTGAGTGGCCAGTACTTGATTAATGAAGTGCTGCCACGGGAAGCTTGCCATCATCTGAGCCATCATTTGAGGCATAAGGTTGAAGCCTTGGAGGCTTCCAGGTGTAACTGGGCAGTTTACCCCTAAAGGAGTGCTCATAACGGCACTTCGTGCCAAGGGGAGCACGGACAAAGCTTGTTCCCATGTAGTAGTGGCTGAGGGTGGAAGGCTTGCTACTGGAGATTGTAGGATCTGGTCCAAAGTTAGCTCGTGTCCCAGTGGAGCACTGGTTGTAGCTGGTTGGGAAGAAAAGAGAGGAAATGTTGTCGGATCTGGCCTTATGTACAAGTATGGGTTAGGGTTTGGAGGAGGATTGCTGGGACCAGCCTCATTACTGGACACAGTAGGTTGTGAGCTTGCAAAAGGGGGAATGGGAGGTCCAGGAGATAGTGATGGTTCTGACTTGTCGTAATCCAAACGAATCCTCACTCCCTTGTCTCTTTCCCTACTCACATATTGGTTGAGGAGAGACCTCAATTCTAAGAAGTTGTTGGCGACCCCTTTAGGGGTAAGGTCAACACATGAGGGGGTGTTAGAGACACCAACATTAGGGGATGGAACCCCTGATCTAGACGGAGTTGGTGTCTGGAAAGTGAGGAACTCAGGGTATGTAGCTCCAGTAGGAGTGTTCCCCGGTGTTGAGAAGGATGTCGGTATAGCCACATGAGCTTGGCTAGTGCTTGGGGTAGAGGTATTCGGGAATTGATTTACCTCTCCTGGAGATTCACTTTCCAACTTGATAATTTCGAGAGAATGGAACTACACTACTAGGTCTTTTGAAGAAAATTAGTGGCGTAGCCCCACGGTGGGCGCCAACTTGTTGATGCAACAAATACTAGACCGATGGTAGTAGGTGGGCTGGTTAGGCAAAAAGGTTGGAGGGTTCCGGTTTGCCTAACGCAGGTCGTGGGGTCCCCCCGCGTTTGCAAGACGTGGAGAGAGGTTCACTAGTTAAGTTTTGTTGTTTGCTCAAGATCCTCCACTGAAGTATGTTCAGCTTCGGATGTAGGAGCAATGGAAGTGTGTGTGTTGAATGTGAAGAAGAGATACTTGCATGGGACAAGTACTCGAGAGCAAAGACCAGAGATTCCAATGGAATCAGAGCTGATCGGAATGTCCTCAGTCACTAAATGAAGTATCAATTTATAGGGAAGGACATCGCCCAAAGAAGAAACCATTGACTAGTGAAACAATCTTGCAGTGAGGGACTTACCCTTTTAAGGGTTGAAGCGTTTGGACATGCGGGTAAAAGACTACATTCTATGCACATGTCTTTTTTTACGGTTGTGAGAGGCTGAGCAAGCAATCAGTGAGGTGATATTTTACTGTTCACATCCTTTTTGCTGCTCACCTGAGTTCGCGAGATTTGAACCTTTTAACCCTTTAACCTTTTAAGCGTTCATGTGTCTAAGTCATTTATTTAGTCTTGGGCTACCCCCGTCATCAAATAGAAATACTAGGTTTTCCATTACCACATACAATTTAGTTACTTTTTGGCTTGTATGAATTCTAGTTGCTATTTATGTGAACATGTTTGGTTTACTATTTCCAATACCAAGTACATTATTAATTGTGACCAAGCGAAATGGTTGTATATTATAGCACTATAGGATTGACAACTCATTCCCACTCTTTAGTTTTTCTGTTTGGCGAGTTTCATTTGGGAATGATAGAAACCGGCCATACCATTTGTTTGTTTGGGAACATTCGGGTTCCATGCCAGTTAACTAAGGTTTAAGTGTACATACATTTGTTTTGCCATGTCTTGTATTACAAATTGGTTAGATTCAATACTATTCCATATGAATTGTTTTATCATTTTACCATATACATATGTTGACACTTGATTTTATACATGTTTGAGGTAATCATGTTTGAATTTATTTTCAAGATTTTATCACACTTAGGATGCTTTTGGACCTAGTTAAATATAATACGGTTTATGTTTTGTTTTGTGAACAAGTTGTTTCTTTTTGTTTGTTTGGATACTTAATTTGAATTTAATACGTATTTCAATTTGAGTAAGTTACAAGTTTTGTCCTTTACGTTTACATCAAATTTCATACGGTGTCCTTTGGCGCAAAAGTTGACAAGTTTTGTACTTAACGTTTCAAAATCATAAACGTTATGTCCTTTAGCCCTAACCTAGTTAGATTTTTTGGTTAAATTTAGTTACCCAAGGGTATTTTAGTCTTTTTACCAATTTATTTAAAATAATTAAATACTTTTTTTTATCTTTCTCATCTCTTTCTCCAACTTTCCACCACCACCACCACCACCACCACCACCTACACACTTTGAAACAGACCACCGTTCAACAACCATCCTTCCTCGCACCCCTATCACCACCAACACAAACCAATGCAAACCAGAAATCCGTTGCCATCAACCGACCTGCGACCACTTCATATCTCTGCCTCGCTAAGTTTGCTCAAATATGGAATCTGGTTCTAATCCCTATGCAAACTCACTAGTGAGCTCATATGTTTATAGAAATTGGAATTTTTGAGAGCTCAATTGCATTAAACAATAACAAATATAATCTCATTACCACATAATCACGTTTTAGGGGTGTTTAAAAAACTCGTGGCTCGCTGCTCGCTCGAAACTTGCTCGAAAAAAGCTCGAAGAAAGCTCGGCTCGAAATTGTCTCAGTTGTAAACGAGCCAGCTCGGCTCGGTTTGTAAACGAGCCGAACTGAAGCTTGGCCTGGCTCGGCTCGTGAGCTGGCTCGATATGGTTTACATCATTCATTTTTTTTGTCCCACATTGCTTAGAAAACAAAAACTAAGGGAGTATATCCCCTACAAAAGAAGGTAAAGACAATATACTAAGTGAATTAACTATTTATACTTGCATATTTAGCCAAATGGTTAAATTAAATGACAATTATGTCCCTTAGCCTATGAGGAAATCCATGTTTAAGGGCTTTTTAAGTAGTAAATTTTGCGGTTCTTTATTAGTTCGAGCTAGATCGAGCCAAGCCAAGCTAGCTCGAATTCTAATCGAGTCGAGCTCGAGCCTCAAATCTCAGCTCGATTTGAAATTCGAGCTCGAGCCGAGCTAGAGCTGGGTCTAGCTCGGCTTGACTCGGCTCGTTTACAGCCCTATCACCTTCTCACTAAACAATTTCAAAGCATTAACTCAAATACATTTATGTCTATGAAGATCTTTCAGACTACCATCCATATCAAATGCCGATATCCAACCCATCTAGCAGCAATCCAGACACCAATAGATAACGCTGCACATAATAAAGGAACTAGAACCCTTCAGCCTCCTGTTGCCGTAACAGAAACTACATCTTTCTCTTGCGGCGGATTGTGGTGGCTGGAAGAGGTACGTCAGATTAGTAATGTAATAGGATGAGAGAGAGGTGAGGTATTTAGAGAGAGAGAGTTACAGAGGTTAATTTTTAGAGAGAGAGAGAGAGAGTAGATAGTGTGTGATAGAGATGGAAAAAGAGAATGCAGTGATAATTTATTAATATTTTATTCTTTTACTTTTTACACAATCAGTCCTTGGATATACTGTTGGTGCATTTATGTCTATCGCCTCTGTAAAGACAGATCGTAGTAGAAACAGTTTAATTCTAGTCTTTATCTATACTATATTATAATGCATGAGGCAAAGGCATTTTAAGATACCCAAAAAATAAGAACTTTTCCCCCCTTTATTTATAGAAAGACCCCTAAAATGAGGGTAGTTTGGTCTTTTAAACACTATTTATTTTTTAGCCCCTAAACTTATTACACTTAAATCCCTAAGGTTTTAACAAAATTATAGATAATTAGTTACAATTCACACCCCACAACAAACTTATATTTTTTTTACTTATTCTTGACATATCTTATAAACTATAATGTTTTAAAAAAATCCAAAGGTATGTGACGACCTACTCATTTTTGTGGATGTTTCGATAGTTGTCTTGCTTGGTATTGACGTACGGATTAAAAGGTACAAGTAGATGATGCGTTAATGTACAAGTGATTAAAACCCAACATACTTGGTCATTACCACAGAATGTTTAATAGCTATAAAATGTCAAGTGATTAAATATAGTCAATGCCAAAGAATATTTAACAGCGAATTTTATATAATTTTGATTGAAATTACAAGTGAGTGGAAATCTATACTATATTATAATGTATGAGGGAGGGGTATTTTAAGAGACCCAAAAAATAAGAACCCCCCTATTTATAGATAAACCCCTACAATGAGGGTATTTTAGTCTTTTAAATACTATTTATTTTTTAGCCCCTAAATTTATTACACTTATATCTCTGAGTTTTAACAAAATTTTAGATAATTAGTTACACTTTTCCCCCTCCAGTCCTCCACAACAAACTTTTAATCCTTTTACATATTTTTGTCATATCGTATAAACTATAATGTTTAAAAAAATTCAAAGATAGCATGACGACCTACACATTTTTGTCGACGATTTGATATATGTATTGGTCAATATTGACGTGCGGATTAAAATATACAAGTAGATAATGCATTAATGTACAAGTGATGAAAACCCGACGTACTTTTAGTAATCATCACAAATAAAATATAGATTAAAAGCACTATCATTTTTAAAACTGAAACTATTGTTGAATAAGTGAATAAAAGTTTTGTTTACAACTTAGTCAAATATCAACAAAACTTTCTACTTTAGAAGACTAACAAATTTTTATAGTTAACTGAGCGGGATTATTTTTTTAAATTTAAACTCTAAATTGTAGTATTAAAGTTTATCCTCTAAATTTATCTATTACTATATCTACACTATATTATAATGCATGAGGGATGAGTATTTTAAGATACAAAAAAATAAGAATTTTTCCCTCTTAATTTATAAATACACCTATAAAATGAGGGTAAATTAGTCTTTTTAACCAATAATTATATTTTACTCCCCTTATTTTAATTACACTTTAATTTCTTTATCATTAACAAAATTATGGATAGTTAGTTAGTAGTTACACTTCCCCCCTTCCCTACAAAATTATAGTTCTTTTATTTGTTCTCGTCATACCTTTTAAACTATAATGTTTTAAAAACAATTTATTTGTTCTCGTCATATCTTTTAAACTATAATGTTAAAAAAAATTGACTGTATTGTGACGACTTGCTTATTTTTATCGACGTTTTGATTTTTGTCTTAGTCAATATCGATGTGTCAATTAAAATGTACAAGTAGATAATGCCATAAGGTACAAGTGTTTATTGCCATATAGAAACTAGGTTGTTTAGTTTAGAGAGCACAAATTTATTGCACATGCATGTTTTGGCCAGTTGCATATTAAAAGGAAACGTGGTTCGTTGCCAAAACCTATAAAATTAAAAAGTACAACCCATTCAAACATGGTGTATCACATGAAACAAACCCATAAATCTAACACGCTCAAGTTTCAAAATTCAAAACCCCTCATCCCAATCTCTCTTTGACTCATTCTCCCTGAAATCTCTACCGGAACCCACTCTCCCGCTCTTCAAATAGGGATAAAAACTCTTCTTTCTTCTCCATGAGACATTTTGACCTCAAACACGGAACCGAGATAATCAGAGGTAATTAGAGGTCTGGAAGCTCATATTAAGTAAGTTTTCTTTTTAAAAGACTTTCTTTATTACCAATTTGGGTTGGAAATAGTTACTGTTAGATGATGGATTGGCTCATAAGTTTGTCACCAACTTAGAATAATTCTAATTTAACATCTAGAATAAGCTTAGACAATGAGTTCTCCTCATTAGCTTTCCGAACAAACTCTTAAAAAGTTACATGTCTTTTCCTTATAATGAATGAAAATTATCCCTCAACTTTGTCTATACACAAATTCTTTTTGTGTTCATACACATTTGAATGTTTAGAGTTAATTAGTCTTCGCAAAGACCCATAATTAACCAAGTACTAGTCTAGCATGCTTTAGACTACAATACTTTAGCATATGCACAGAAGATGCATCATTCTGATTCTTCACAGCCCTAAGGATATCATAATATCACTTTGCAACATTCATCCCTTGTTAAGACAAAATAATGAGACTTATTCACAATCCTAAAACATCAATATTTAGGAAGGTCTCACAAATTATTGTATATAACACATATCTAAATTTTATCATTCATTTAAGGAACATAACTTGTTTACATTTGATCTCCAACACTTTACCATTGACTCATAAGGACTTAAACATAAGTCTTAATCAAAGTCACTTGGTGAACACATTCATCACCAACAAGATGAATGTTCCTCATCTACAATCACTATTATGTGTGACACAGAGTCAACTAGATTGACACTCAACAACATGGCATTCATAATTTTGCCATAAGTGATTTGCACACAAGTATTGTTATTCATTAGGAGATATGTATATTTAGGATGCTCTCCCAAACGAAGGTAAAATCTCCATATAGTTCTAACAATAATCAAGTGGTAGACTCATCTACGTGTAGATCACTTGGAACAAATCTCGCAAGATTTACTATTCACACTTGTGATTTTTCCAAAGACTTCTAACGAAGTATGTCGACATGAATCTCGTTTGTGTATTTCATCTCAATACACTCTGTACGTTCTTTCATTATTCTCGCATGAAGTGGTTACACATTTGATGTCTCATCTTTGACATTTAGTCAATGCAACAACTCTTAAGTTGTTTATGTCCAAGAATTTTCATGTACTATCCGTTTAAAACCATATTCTGTTAAACAATGTATAGTTGACGTTATAATTATTTTCCACAAGAATAATTTATACGTCACAAACATTAGTGATTTATTTCTTTGTAAAAAATTGCATGTGTTATCCGAAGATATTGAACACAAACAATAAAATACATTGGAAATTAAATCACAAGTGCCAAACACTTTTGAAATTTAAACGGAAGCATAGACGATATGTAGACATCAAATACCAAAGTGCTTTTACATATCGTCCCATGGCATGTCTTGAGGTACTCCCTCAATAAGACTCCATGCACTTGTAAGTACAAGTTCCCCATTTCATCTTGAAACATTAAACTTAAACAATTATGCTCAAAACAACACCAAGTTGTTACAAATACTACATTTAAGTAGTAAACTTGAACAATTAAATTTGTTCACAACAACACCAAGTTGTTTTTCACCAAATAATATTTTCTAACACGCATGTTAGGAAAATTTTTTATAACAACCACATTATAGAATCGAACGTTTACATAAAACGTTTTCCAAATATATAGTTTATAAAATAAACCATTTCTCATCATTTTTAATGCACACATAGGCAATTAAATGTTTACATAAAACATTTCTGTTCATTATGAACAATCTCTAACCTCGTATTCGTGATACACATTTTCTAACACACGTGTTAGAAAATTTAAGTCATTTTATGTATACAAAACATGACCAAATTAAGGCATTACATGTCATCATTAAAACTCATCAAATGTCATCAATAAAACTCTACTCAAGAGTTTCACCATATGAAGAGTTAAGAGTCTCAATAATTATAGACTTAAACTCTAATAAAACTCATCAAGTTAGGCACATGGCCAACTTTTAATACAAGAGATATGGGGTGAAGAAAAGTCTCACTTAATTAGAGTTTTATTAGAGACATAAACTCTAATAAAACTAATAAATTGACATAAAACTCTACTTAAGAGTTTATCTTCCATATGAAGAGTCTCGTAAATAATTTTAATAAGTTCATATAAATACCACACCATCACTTTATGGTGATTTAATTGTTGAAGCCAATCAAACATCAACTTCAATGTATGACCTTTTATTTTCTAAATCATACAAAGCATTAAAATCAGTGCTACAACAAATTACTTGTATAAAATGTTTACACAAAACATTTCAAAGCATTTGTATTTTAACCATTTTTAACAATCATGTTAAAATGAAAGAAATTCTAACGCGCACGTTAGAAATATTAACATTTTCACAAAATGTTAATTCGACTTGCTAAAAGCACATATATGGTTCAAATAAATAAGTCATTTCTAATACACACGTTAGAAACTAAACAATTAAAAATTGCTTCCAAACTAACGCGTTTCATGAACGTTTCTAACACACATGTTAGAAGACAAATGATTACAAAAATCATTATAAGACTTATTTGTTCATATCAATCCATGGGTGGATGAAAAGTCTACTTTAAATAGAGACTTAATTAGAGACATAAAACTCTAATCAAATAACATAAAACTCTTATTTAAAGACATAAAAAACTCTACTTAAGAGAATTTAACGTTTACAAAAAACGTATGGTTTACACCAATAATTCCGGTCTAACACGCATGTTATAGAATTTAACGTTTACAAAAAAACGTATGGTTTACACTAATAAACCCAATCTAACACAAAAGTTAGAAAAATTAACGATTCCCAAAATCGTTTCAAAACCAAACGTTTGAATCATTTTTCATTTGTTTTTTTTGTATCACGGTGTAGGATTTAAGATTGTACCACAATCTCAATAAATCCGAACACAACTAGTTGTACTACATACATATTTCCCAAAAGAAAATATTTAAAAGATCATAATCTTTAAAAATATTTTTTTATTATTATAAATCCTTTTTGAACCCAAAATCCTTATAAATAAGGTTTTAAGATTGTAGCAACAATCTCACAAAATCTGTTTTAAGCTTGTAGGACATGGGTCACAATTTTATAATAAAAATTATATAAATAAATATAAAAATTGTAAAGATACTCTCTTTACATAATTGGGAAATTGTAGTACATGAACCGTGTACAAATACAAACGAAAATAAATATGAACTACAACATATTTAATAAAACAATCGATTCAAACCAATATCTACAAAAGATAAAGTCTTCAACTTGATCTTTAACCGTGTCTACTTGTATGGTTCGTTGTCTTTCCAGTCCGTTGTGTAGGCTTCAACGAGATCTTGAACCATGTCTTCTTGTACAATAATTTCCTACAAAAAGAACAAACAAAGGTTGATGGTTGTGGCTGAGGCACGTGTTCAACACGCTTCCCTTAAAACAGATTTCGCGCCTCTACTAAAGACGACGCGTCTGTCTCCCAGGGTACAACAGCCGAAGCAGTTTGTACTGCCGGAGAAGGCCACACGCCCGAGGTGACACCGGATAAAAATATAGTGTTAGACCTTTGGAAACTAAGAATAGAAATGTAGATTAATCATGTAGAGAACTTATCTCTATATGTTCCCAACATATGGGTTATCAAATACTTCTTCTCTAAGAACTCTTCATGCATCTTTTTCCAATAACTCTTCATGCATATCTTTATATCTCTTTCTTGTCTCTAGCATTCTTTTTTTTTCTAAAGAGGTACATAGCCTACTAAGTATATATGTAAGAGTCATGGGTGGTGAAAAGTCCAACATAATTAGAGACTTAATATGCCATAAAATCTCTAATCAATTGTCATAAAAGAAACTCTACTCAAGAGTTATCATCAATACACCACATGAAAAGTTTATTATACTAATAGAAAATTAAACAAGTGACATAAATAACTCTACTCAAGAGTTTGTCACTATATGTATAATTTAATATTAATAATCTCACTAAATTTCCATTCATCACATTTAAAGAAAATTCCAACATTGGTTGCTTACAATAAACTTATATGATAAATACTCTTCTTCTTTTTAAATGTTGTATTTAATAACTGGTTGAAAAGGCAACAACAAAAGTTTGATTATTTGGTCAACCTTGACTGACGGAAGTTAAAGTCTATTTGTTTATATGTTTGACACTTTTTTTTTTCTCATTTGGACCATTAATACATATGGATATTAGCTTGATCAAGTTTGGCTGGTGAAAATCCTATATGTATAGAGCCCAAATGAGTGGTAGTTTATCAGGGTTATTCTAACATCTTTTTTATTGTAAGTTTTACCTTATATCATGATCATTTTGGCCAGTGGCGGAGCTAGACTTTAACACCAGGGGTATCCAAAAAAAAATTACGGTGTATTCATATAAAATCCTTTATAGGGGTATCCTCGTATTTTTTTAGGGGTATCCTTTATATAAAATCGAAAAAATAACAAAAAATTAACACTGCGAACACGACTTTGAGCCGTAGCCCGTGCTACGGCTGCTTGTTAGCTGTCTCCGCCCCTGATTTTGGCTGTGACTTATCACTTTAAATTCATTCTTTAAAACCATACAAATTCGTTAGACATGGTCATGATCAAGTGCAAGAATCTCAAAATCGTGTCATGTTGTCTTATTTTTATTAAGAACGTGACAATAATGCTAATCATTTACATCTTTCACCAAACATATCTTGTATGGCGGAAAAGATTCTTGATAAACATAAGAGAAGAATTATTGCAAATTCTCTAAATTATGCATGTTTAGAACGCCTATAATCGTTGAGTTAAATTAATTAGTTTGACCAGGTTAAAAAATATATGGTTTGGTTTACAGTTGGGTAAAATGAATCAAATTGAGAAGTTAATAAAAAAAAAGAGTTCTTTAATCTATATTGTTTTAGTAAAAAAAAAAAATACACTTTTAGGTATATGAATCAAACAGTTACATTATGTATAAGTATTTTTTTTTAAGTTAACAATGTAACTTATTTGGTGCTCTTAAGTCTTTTGAGGCCATGCCATAGTGGCATATTATTAACCGTCTTTTATCATTTATACTATATTATAGTACATATAAGGGCAAACATGTAATTTTACAAATTTTTAAAACTATAAATAATAACAATTTTTAAAACATATCATACAATCCTTCAAAATATATTGTTAACTTTTAAACTAATTTCCCTCGTAATTTTTAAACGATTATAACATTTTCATATGTTAATTTCAAAATATACGGTTAACTTTTAAACTAACTTCACTCATAATTATTATAAGATCATAACCTTTTCATATGTTAGTGTTTAAAAAAAAACTCTACCATAAAAACAAGCTTTTTTTCTTTAATTTAAGTATGATATTGTTAAATTTTTTTAATTTATAAAAAAATAACATGTTACATGATTACCGGTGTCTGTGTTTCCCGCCGCATCGCGCGGGCACACTACTAGTATTGTAATATGTAGGAAAAGGTAAGGTGGCATTTCTGTAATTAATGAGAACTCTCATTAAGCTCCTTGGCCTATAAATAGAAGCTTTAGGGCTTTTGTTTAGGACTTTTGCTCATTTGGATCTTTGGAGAGCTTGGTGCTTAGAGAGAGAAAGTAGAGAGAGAAAGTGCTCTAGGTGATTACGTGACTTTGTACTTTTCATATCATCAATCGAATCACCGATTATATTACGTCTTGTGTGTTCGCTCACGTTCGTGTACGGATTCCGCACGTTACACGATTCGGTTCGTAATCGTTTCGGAGTCAAAACCGGTCCTACAAGTGGTATTAGAGTAGGAGCTCGATTGCACGGATCAAACACAGATTCTCACACGAATTCAGCAGATTCAGATCCAATTTCATTCAGATTTGTCAAAATTTCTTCATTTTTCATCTCTTTCACGCTCTTAACTGAAAATTGAAAAATTAAACAGGTTTTTACGGTTAAAAATTGCTGATTTTTTTATATGTTGTGCGAAAACACTTGATCTACAAACCTACAAAATTTCAGAACTTAATTCTAAGTAGTTTTTGTGATATCTTGATTTTTGAAGTTCGAAAATATTGAATATGTTGACTGTTGCTGTTAATCTTCAAAGTGGTGTTCACCGATCGGATGACCACCGATCCGCTGAACATTGACTTGTTAAGTTCATAAGTGTCAAAGTCTCGGATTGTCACCCGATCGGGTGACCATCCGATCCATCTTACCTCACCCGATCCACTGTAATTCATTAAAAGATTGACTTTGTTGACCCACTTGATCGAGTCACATGGGTTAAGTGTTTAGTGTCAGGCCTTTTAAAGTCTATCAAATTAAAATTCTATCATATACATTCTCTCGGCCCAATCAAAATATTAAAACAAGAATAGTTTGTCTGTATTGCATGTGATAAAAACGGTGAGGCCCAATAGGATTATTAAGAGAACTACACTTGTCGGCCACAAATCTAGTGATCCACAACCCATGTGATTACTGAACTTGCTGAGTTATCATATGATTTGATTAGATTGCATAAGAAATCTATTGTCACGTGATTCACTAGTATAGATAGATTCATATTAACGGTCCAATCAGAAATTGATTAATATCAAATTTGTCTGCCATTGATTACATATATCCATATATTGCATGTGATAATAAGTAAAGTTTGTCAGGCTCATGTGTGATTATAACTAGTATGTCGGCCATATGATAACTGTTTGCATGTGAGATTATATTGAAAGTCAAATTTCATTGTTGAGGTCAAAGAGTCAAACCGCTACTCGATCGGATCACCGTCCGATCCGTTGTAATTTGTTTGTTTTGATAAAGGCCAATTATCGAGTGGTGACTCGATCGGATCACCACCCGATCCGTTACATTTCATTAAAAGTTTGACTTTTGTTGACCCACCCGATCGGATCACAATCCGATTCAAGGAACATTGTTTGTTCAAGAGTTTAAAGTGCAAGTATCGAGTGGCAATCCGAACGAATTGCCACCTGATCCTAATAATTATATTGTGTTTTTGTGTCTCTAGGTCAAGTATCGGATACCCGCTCGATCGAGTAGCCACCCGATCCAAGGAACACTGTCACCCGATCGGACAGCCTCTCAGCCGATCGGACAGCATATCACCCGATCGGACAGCATCTCACCCGATCGGATAACTTCTCACCCGATCGGATAACCACCCGATCCTTAGCACATTGTCAATCATCGGATCGTCACTCGATCCGCTGTCACCCGATCATTGTTACTCTGTTGACTTCTGTTGACCCACTCGATCGGATACCCGTCTGATCCAGGTGTTTGATATTTTTTTAACTGATCGTGTTTGTTCATTTGTTTGTAAAAGGTGATTCGAGGAGATAACATCATGGCTGAAGAGTTTTACAATACGTTCTACAAAGCATTCACATCAGAATCCTTCGAAACATCAACGGTCACACAGAAATCAATAACAAAAACAATCAATGATAACATAAAACATGATAACTTCTATGGAACCTATTCGAAGCCACCTAAACTTGAGAATATAGAAGATTATACTTGGTGGAAAGAAAGATTCCTGAACTGGACCAAGGCATATGCTCACGAGAGCTGGTTCTGCTTAGAGTTTGGATATAGTCGACCGATCAATGACAAGCATGAAAAGATACATCTCAATGATCTTTCCGATGAAGACAAACGGAATTCTCATATGAGCAGAAGATGATAGCATTGATTCAACAATCTATCCGAGATGATATATTTTCATTATTAAATCATGATGGGTCATCAAAACCAGTTTGGGAAGCATTAAAGGTTAAAGATGAGGGTGACAAACAAATTAAAAAGAATAAAATTGCTTTACTAAAAAAAGAGTTTGATTTGTTCGATAGTTTAAAGGGAGAGACAGTGAGGTAAATGATTGAACGTTTTTGCCATTTAAAAATTGAGTTAGACAGATTTGGGATTGTGAAAAAGAGAGAAGAAGTGATTGACAAAATAATTGAAGCGTTACCACGAGCTGATCAGTGGCAAACGTTTGTTTTTATTTTGAAAAACGATGTGTTATATGATACAATCACTCTTGATGTATTGATTGAAAAGATTGAAACTCATGAACTTGAATTGCAGAAACAGAGCAAGATGAGCAGTTCACCACATCAACAGAATGTCGGTCTTTATTACAAGGGCAGTGTGCCTTCGGTGACTGTTAGCGAATCGCCAAAGACAGGATTCAGTGCTGAAAAATCAACAGAACCACATAAAAGCTCATCAAGCTACAACCCGAGATATCATTCATCTTCTGCAAAAGCAAATACTGAAGAATCAGAAGAAATTCTTTGCAACATTGCTTTGAAACTGAAGAATTCTCCAACTATGAGCATCAATGCAGCAAAACAACAAATGAGTTTTCTGCCATCTGTGTTAGAGTTATACGAAGGTCTAGTATCTGGAAAGATTGGAAACTCAGAGCTGACAAAGGAAGACTACGACCAGATTGACCCAGCAGAAATGGAACTCATTGACATACGCTGGTGTCTAGCAAGTTGCATCCGAAGAGCTCAGAGGTATATGGAGATTACTGGGAAGCAGTCAATAGGTGGTCCGTCAACAAAGCTGTGATTCGATAAATCCAAAGTGACCTGCTTCAAATGTAAGCAAAAAGGTCATTTCAAAAGAGAATGCAAAAATTCTGAAGTTGACGAAACTGAGAAACCTGTCAATGATGATTATTATCGAAAGGCGATTTACCACGGTAGCAAAGAAGAGCCGAAACTGATTGAAAATAATCCCAAAGAGAAGTCAAGAGCATGTGCAGTAATCCATGATGATGAAGGGTTTGATTGGAGCGAATTTCTTCCAGAAGATGATCTTGTTGATGATAGGCTCACAGCACATGGCAGAACTGTATCAAAGAATAAATATCGTGCGTGTGTTGCTGAGATAAAAGAGAAAAGTCGAGAAGAAATACTGAAAGAGAAAACTGAAAGAGAAAGATTCTTTGCTGGTTGCAGAATTGAGAAAATGCACGAAGAATACGAAGATGCTAAGTACTGTGGAAGATACGACAAAAAGAGAGATTGCTATGTCAACAAAAATGGTGATCCTGTCGTTCATCGAAAAGAAGTGGTTTTCAATGATGTTCTTGCAGTAATTCCTCTGTCCGGGGAATACTATTCAAATGTTGCGAAAGATAAAACTTATCTGAAAAGACTGGACAAGATAATTCGTGATGTAATGACAGCAAGTCTGAAGAAGAGGGATGAAGAAAGAATGAAGAAGAATGTTGATGAGTTGGTAACTGATTTGAAGAAGGTAGCTGAGGAAGAGAAGGTATAAGAAAAAGTTGTTGAAAAAGAAACTGTTACTGAAGAACAGCAGGTAGAAGAAAGGATGAAGAAGAAAAAAGAAGAAGAACTGAAGATAGAAAACTTGGTTGAAGTAACTGAGAGTTTGGATGTTGGTGATGATGTTGATGTTGGTGATGAGAAAAAGAAAGATGCTGATCAGACAGTAATAGCCGAGAAAGCCGAGGTGCTAATCACTAAGGTAAAATCTGATTCTGAAAGCTTAAATGAAACAATTGAACAGTGCAAGAAATGCATGGAAACGTGAAGTGCTTGTACTGAAAAAGATGAAAAGTTCAGAACAAGAAATCTTGAATTTAATAAAATCGAAGAAGTTTTCAAAAATAAATGCAAAGAAATTTTAGAAAATAAAAAAGTTTTAAAAGAAAATGATGAAAAACTAACACAAAAGTGCAAGAGTTTAGAAAAAGAAAATGAAATTTTGAAAAAAAAGGTTTCGAAAATGACAGAAGAATGTGTTCAAAAAGAAAATGCATGTCAGGAAATGAAAAAGGAGTATGATTCAATAAAATTGGCTTACCACATTACAAAACAATCATATGAAGATGTGAAGAGTCAAATGAAACTTGTTCAATCTAGATTGAGATACTGTTCTGAAACAACTGATACGCTAAAGAGACAATATTCAATAAAGAAACAAGTTGTTAATTCTTATATTGAGGATGTTGCTAAGTTGAAGCGTCAAATAGCCGATTTAGAACAGGATAACAACAAGTTAAAAAGTTATCATGCGTCATTATATGTGCTTGAAAGAATTTTCAACATAAAACCGGGTGATGATGATTCTGAGAAAAACAAAAAGGGTATTGGTTCTGAGTATCATCAAGTTCCTCCACCGGAAAAGTTTGCATTGTATGATGATGAGAAAGTCGAAAAAGCTTTCAACATGGTCGATCAGTTTCCAGATAACATTGACGTAACCTATTCCAAATCTGACGATTCTAGTGATTCAGAGGTGGTAGGTAAGGTCGTTGAAAGTGTCTTGAAATAAGAGTCGGTTGAAACAGGTAAATCTGAATCACAAGATGAAAATGAAGGTAGTTTTCATGAAGAATATCTGAAAAACTCAAAATCTGAGAAAAAATTGAATGATGATTCAAAAGGATTGGTTTATACCATGATTGGATCGGACAAATTATTCTTAGATATTGTATTCCCGATTCAGAATGTGATTTCTGAAAAGATTGATAAAGTTTTCAAGATGGTTGAAATTGAAAAATCCGAAATTCCAAAGTTCGCTGGAAAGAGTCACAAAACTTTTTATAACAAACCTGGTTACAAAAAGAAAAACATGAAGGCTGGGTTGGGTTATAAAAAGAAACAAAATTGGAAAAGAAATGAAACTCCAAATTATCAGACAAAAATGAATTTTGTTCACGGAACAAGTTCCGAAGAAGAGAAAGAACTCCAATTTAGACGACAGTCTAATGAAGAGTTCTATGCTCAAAAGAAAAAGCAACAACAACAGGTGAAAGATGTTTCAAAGATAACATGTTTCAAATGTGATCAAACAGGACATCTTGCTCGCAAGTGTCCAAATCCGAAACCTGTTGGTGTTGAGACCAAAAAGAAGTCTGATGTTGTGAATCAGAAATCAACCAAGTTTGATCCAAAGCAAACTTGGAAGCCTAAAATGTCAAAGGCTGAGTCACAACAAACATGGAAACCGGTGACACCCAGATTAAGAACAACAGAAAGTTGGAAAACAACGGTTGATGCAACAAAACCAAACCAATTTTGGAAACCAAAAGTTGTTGTTCAAAATCAAAATGTTCGAAAAGATTCACATTTTTACAAAAGAGGTGCTCCAAAAGGTCAAACATGGACAATTAAGAAACAAATGACTTCGGTAAATGAAGAAAAAGATGATATTAAAATTGAAAAAGTCTTTGTACAAAATGACAAAGATTTTCCGAAGTTAAATGATGCATTTTGTGTTGAAATGCCTAAGGTCAAACAGACCTGGGCTAAATTGTTCAAATAATTCAATAGTTGAATGTGCAGGTGCTCAAGAAAATTGAAGACTGTGAGAATGGAAATCGGAGCAGCCTGGCAGAAGGAGATGAGAAGGCTGCTGGTCCCTACGACTGTTAAACAGGGAGTTTGTTTCTGTACATAAATAAACCATATTTCAAAACCCTAAAAATTTGAAAATTTAAAAATAAAAAATATGTTTGTTTTTAAATTTGTCAAAAATTAAAAAAAATTCAAAAATATGTTGAGTGAATACATCGAAACCCTCACTGCTGAACAAACATGATTAATTTCACAAGATTGAAAAACGGTTTTCAAACTGTCGAATATCAATGTGTTGTAAATCATGGGGGTAATTACTATATTTTCTGCAAAACAGAGCATGAGATGCAGAAAATGGATGGCGGGACAAAGCTATCAGTATCGGTTTGTCAAATTTTCTTTAAATGTTTTGAATTTTAGGGGGAGTAAGAAATTGTCAGAAAATTCAAAAACATTAGAAAATTTGAAAAAGCCAAAAACATGATAAAATTCAAAAATGAGTTTTTGTGTAAAAAGAGGAAATGATAGTACATCAGTAGACAATCACAGTACGCTAAAGAAATGGAAAGTCAAATGTGATAAATGGTCTCACTGATGATGTGCCAGTAGGTTTTTACACGCTTAGTAGATTGTTTTCTAGATATAAACCTAAATATCAAATACTTACTTATCTCGTGGGGAACATCTCTTGGATATATGGGTAACCCCCGAAATCTTATTTGAGAGATTGCCTGATTCTGAGATACTAGGTATTTATACTGTTTGATATCTGGGGTATTATACCTGGTCTTCTGATATTGCGAAAGCAATGGCATAGACCTCGTATAATACTTTACGTGCTTTTAAAGCTTACACTCTGCATAAAAATTGAAAAATATCGAAAGATATGAATCAATTGCAGTTGAAGAAAAGATTCCCTAAAGGGAACACACCTAAAGTCGAGCCTTCATCTCTTTGACTGAACGGAAGTTCATACCTGAGCTCTCAAGGTCTCGCACTAACCCAGATCACAGATATCAAATTGGTATACTCACCTGTAAGACTGAATCTAGGGAATTTTGATACATGAGTATATTCTGAGGTGGGATACGCGAATAAGTTAAGTCCTTAAAACATTAAAATCGTATCTCGAATCAGTTGAACTTTGTGTGAAAATTTAAGTGGATCAGTATACTGACAATCTAATCGAATCGTTTAGAACTTAAAGTGTTTAAAGCTCAACGGTGCTAGTGATTTGTCAAAAACTGATATGATTCTCTGACGCGAACTCAAACAAAAATATTGTCTGTAAATATATATCTGTAAATATTTCTTTACTGCTTTATGTTTCAGAAAAATACAAAAAGATTTTGATTTTACTTTATTTTCGACAACCGATATCTGAGAAGCTGAGTTTCAAAATCTGAGTATGCTGATCGTGTTTCTGAAAATAAACAAGTTCATTAATTTGAAACTTGTAGTTTTAAAATAAAAAATCAAAAACAGTTTGTGAAGTCTCCAAGGTCATTAATTTGGACTTGGATAATTAACTGTGAGGGATTTTGTTAGTGCATTATGTGTCTATCGCCTCTGTCAATCAAGTCCGTACCAGAAAAAGAAGAATTCTAGCGTTTTATTGTCACATCTAGTTAAAAAGGGCAAGGTGGCAAACTTGTAAATAAGGAAAAATCCTTATAATCCTTGTGCCTATAAATAGAGGAGTTAGTGTTAGAGTTTAAGACTTTTGCTCATTTGGAGACTTAGGGAGA
This sequence comes from Helianthus tuberosus, assembly GCA_030545235.1. Taxonomy (NCBI): domain Eukaryota; kingdom Viridiplantae; phylum Streptophyta; class Magnoliopsida; order Asterales; family Asteraceae; genus Helianthus; species Helianthus tuberosus. Next base: position 99,978,244 of record CM060371.1, on the reverse strand, counting down.
TAATCTTAGAGAGAGAAAGTTTTCTAGTGTGATTCACGGCTTTGTATACGTCATCTTATTCAATAGAATCACGTTATTAGTACGTTCTTGTGTGTTTGGTCACGCACGTTCACGGATTCCGCACGTTTCACGTTCGTTTCGCAATCGTTTCGGAGTCAAAACCGGTCCTACAAGTGGTATCAGAGCAGGAGCTCGATTGCGCTGATCAAACACATAGATTCGTACCTGATTACATCGATTTCAGATCTGAATTTCATATATTTCTTCATCTTTTTCATTCTTATCACGGTTTTCACTGAAAATAGTAAAATTGAACAGGTTTTTACGGTCCGAATCAGCTGATTTTTTGACATGTTGTGCGAAAACACTTGATTTACAACCCTACCAAATTTCAGAATATAATTCCTAGCCGTTTAGGAGATATTTGAAGTTTTAGGTCCGATTTCGTATCAAACAGCAAGGTTTCTCTTGACCGAACTGTACCCTATCGCTTGAAAATCGAGTCTCTTGCTTGAACTTATATCATATCGCTTGAAACACATGGCAATTTGAAGCGAGACTCACCCTTTCGCTTGATATATTTGAGTTTCGCTTGAAAAATTGTGATTATCTCAAGCGAAGGAAGCCTTTTCGCTTGAATTGCACTTTTCGCTTGGGATCACTTAGTGTTTCGCTTGAAAAACCTCTGGGTTTTCGCTTGAATTTACCTGTCTAAAATTAATCAGGGGGTTCGCTTGAAAGTAATCAGTGTGTCCGCTTTAGTTGATCGCTTGAACTGATTTTGATTGAACGAGAACATAACAGTTGTTGGTCCTATCAGAAATTTGTTGGAATATTTGTTGTTGGCTGCATGTGATCACTTTCAATCAGTTTCATACTCAATTAATACTTGTCGGATAAGTGATTTTGTCGGTCCAATCACAAGAGTTAACTAAATTCAGAAATTCACTCAGATTTAAGTAAAATCAAAATTGTTGGACTTTATTGTTGACATGAGATAATAATCAGACATCTCGGCCCAATCATATTTGGTTAATTTTTGAAGTTGTTGGCCACTGTTGTAATTCACGTGAATTCCTGAATTCATTAATTGCACTAAGTGTTCGACCCAATCACAATTGAAGTGTTGTTGAATATCATCGGCCCAAGGTCTAGTTGTTGTCTGCCAAACATAGTTGTGGCCCAATTAAATTGTTGAGTGATTCTAAATTGTTGGACACATTTAATAGAATTCATGTCACTTAACAAAGAAGTTGTGGTTAAAATGTTTGACGAAAAGGAAAACAAGAATCTTGAAAATTTAAATGATTGGCCTAGTGAATCTTGGTGTGGGAGATTAAGTGATAAGAATGTTTATGTTAAAAGATTCGAAAATTTTTTGTGTATGAAGAATGAATCATTGGAGAAGTTGGAAAAACGGTTTAATGAGTTAATTTACAAGTTAGAAAGACATGGGATATATTTTTCAAATGATGAGAAAATTTCAAGATTTGTTGATGCATTACCTTTGGAATGGGATAAATTTTTGTGAGAACTGAAACGGAATTCTAGTTTATCAAACTATGGTTTAAGAGATTTCATCAATAAACTTAAAAATCACAAGTTTGATGAAGAATCAAGAAAAAGGAAGTTAATGGATGAAATAAAAGAAGAATTAGAAAAGATAAATTTGGATGTAATCATTGAAATGAGAAAAAGAATCTCTGTGTGTCTTGATGCAAAAAATGTTATGAAATACGATATTAAGAGGGGTTGTTATATTGATGAATATATGAATCCTCTTGATTTTGTTAAATTTTTTTGTGCAGGCACATACAAAACAGAGACAAAGGAGATTTCAAAGATTGAAGAATCCAAGAAGGATGAAACTTCAAAATGTGAAGTTGTGTGCTCAAAATGCGAAAAATTTGAAGCAGAAAACGTCAAACTCTTGAAGGATGTGGAGAGTTTGACATTGGAAATCAAAAAGTCGAAGGATGAGAAACAATCTGATGATAAACAAATTCTTGTTTTGCAGGAAAATTGTGAAAAGCTGAAATCTGAAAATGTTAAACTGTTAAGTGACTTGAACAGTTTGACATTGGAAATTAACAAATTGAAAGAAAATGAAAAAGATTTTGAAAAAATTAAAGTTGAAAATGAAAATGTTTCTTGGATAAAATTAGAAAATAAAGTTTTAAAAGAAAAAGAAACAGAATTTCAAGATCAGATAAGAGTTTTTGAAAATGAAAAATCTGTTCTTGAAGAGAACAAAATTGAGAATGAAAAGGCAATCAATTCTCATCTTGAGAAAATATCTCAGCTTGAAAAAGAAGCTGAGAATTCAAGGAACAAAATTGATGAGCTTGAAAAGAAATTGAAAGGTTTTGTGACCTCATCTGCATTATTAGATCATATCTGTCCAAAATCAATCAATGAAGATTGTGATGAAGAAACTGATGATGAAATTGAGAAAAAGAAAATCTTTTTGAAATTAAAAGAAAATTTTCAAGAAACTGTTCCACAATCGACTGAAAAGGGCGAATGCTCTAAGCAAAAACCTTTGAAGAAGAATGTAGAACAGAAACAAAAAGCTAAAACTTCAGAAAATATTCAAAATAAAAGTAAAAGCTCATCAGTTCAATCATCCAATCATTATAAAAAACCACAAAAATTGAAAAATCAAAACTCACAAAAAGTTGGTAATATGTGGTGCAGGTTTGACCACAATGCTACAAAGCAAAATCCAGCTTTCAAGAGGAGTGATGATTACAACAGAGCCAGACAATGTTATGATCTAAGTGTTTGGTGTGAAAGTGGTGAATGGTACGATAACAGAGTGTGTTACACGTGTGGTGTTAAAGGACACATTGCTGTTAACTGCCAAAGTTGGAGATTTGAAACGAGAAGATGCTTTGAATGCCAAATCAAAGGTCATATTGCCATAGATTGCCCAATGAGATCAATGGAAAGATCGAGGGCTGAATCTCAGAAAATGGGAAAGAAACCAATCAATGTCAAGCCCAAAGAACAGAAAGTTCAAGAACTTAAAGTTCAAGAACAGAAAGTTCACGAACCAAAAGTGAAGCTTTCACAGGGGCAGAAAGACAGACTGAGGAAGAAAAGGAAGAAGGCAAGAGAGTATCTGGAGAAAATTTTGTCCTCGGGTACAACTGATAAATCAGATAATAGTTCTGATGAATCGATTTATTCGACAAAAGGTAAAACGAATTCATCAGATTCAAATCTGAGGACAAAATAGAAGGTAAAGAAAGAAAAATTGATTAATCAAACAAAGGAAGAAAAATTTTCAGACAAAACCGAAACACCAACGGAAAAATTCAAAGTGTTTAAAAATTCTATATTTGAAGTTGGTGAAAGTTCAAGAAGTTCTTCTAAAAGAAATGAGAATCTTAACAACCAATGTTGGGTTGTTAAGAAATCAGATGCGAAATCTGGCGATGAATTTGTTTCTTCGGAAGCAAAAGAGCCATTTTCTGGTAATGAATCTGACTCGTCAAAGTCAGAGGAGCCATTTGTTGAGATCAAAAGAGAAAATTCAGTACCGCAGTTGAATGATGTAAATTTTCCACCTTTGCGGGCTGAAAATTTAAAGCAAAAATTGCAAAGAAGGAATTTAATGTTGATAAGGTTTTCAATGACAAAGTAAAAAATATTTTTAGTAAGATGGCTGATGGAAAGGTAAAAGGGGTAAAAGAATTTTATGAAGCAAAAAGGACTGATCAAACCCCGAGTAAATTTGAAACGGTCACACCCAAGACTGGTCAGGCTTGGGTGCATAAATCTGTTGGTTGAATTTCTGACTTGCCGGAGTTCCCAGGTTGGTAAGTGTGGAACAGGAATCGGCATATTTCTTGAGAAATTCACAGGTTGGTAACTGTGATATTTCGAATCACAAAAGACTAATCAAGGACATTAAGTTGTACTTGATTTCTCTTTCCGATAAGTGGATAAAGGTGAACAATGTGATGAAAGAACCCCGAGTTTGTAAAAAGACAAACAAAACTAATTTTCTGGAAAAACCATTTTGATTAAAACAAACTTAAGTGTTTTGAAATCTAAATGGGAAAATAGTTTGTTGTCAGGGGGAGTTCTGATTGTTAAGCCGAGTGAATGGCGAATTGAAACAATTCGATATCGGTTGTCAAGTTTGTTTTCAAATTTTCCTTGAAAATCAAAATTGAAACATATTTTGATTTTAGGGGAGAAAAATTAAAAAAAAAATAGAAAATTTGAAAATGTCGAAAACATTGAAAAAGCAAAAATGAGTTTTGTGGTGTATAAAAGAGGAAATGATAGTACATCAGTAGACGATCACAGCATGCTAAAGATATGGAAAGTTAAAAAGTGATAAACGGTCTCACTGATGATATGCCAGTAGGTTTTTGCACATTTAGTAGATTGTGACGAGATATAAACCTAAATTCAAACTTGCTTATATTGTGGGTAACATCTCTCGGATATATGGGTAACCCCTGAAATCTTGTTTGAAAGATTCCTTTTTCTGATATACTAGGTCTTTATACTCAGTGATGTCTGGGGTATTATTCCAGGACTTCTGCTGAATGGAAGTTCTGACCTAGTCCTCGAATAATACTTTCCGCAATGCTTGAAACATAGCATCACCCTCAGCATAAATGATAAGACAATAAAATTGCTTAGCAATGCTGTTGTAAAAAAGATCCTCTAAAGGGGACACACTCAAAGGTTGAGTCAGGATCTCTCTGCTGAACGGTAGTTCTGACCTGAGCTCTCATGATTCTTCATAATTTATAACTCCTTACAGATATCATTTGTGTTATAATTACCTGTAAGACTGAATATTGGGATCTGGATACGGGAGTATATTCTGAGGTGGGACACGCGATTAAGTTTAAGTATCTAAGACATTAAACTCGTATCTCGAAGCAGTTGAACTTTGTGTGAAAATTTAAGTGGACCAGTATACTGACAATCTATGTGAATTGTTTAGAACTTAAAATGATTAAAGCTTAACGGTGCTAGTGATTGGTCTCATAAACTGATATGATCCTCTTACACAAACTCACAAAAATATTGTTTGTATATATTTCTTTACTGCATTTCTTTAAACTCAAAATCCAAAAAGATTTTAGTGTGTTTTAGCATAAAGTTTTGAAAAATACAAAAAGATTTTCGACAACTGATGTTGGAGAGTTGATTTTCAAAATTCCAAGTGCTAAACTTGATGAACTAGAGGGTTGGGAGAATATGTTGAAAAATTTGAATGTTATATACAAATGTTTTGAAAGATTGTGTGATTAGTTAATCAAGGTCATTCACTTGAACTTGATGTAACTATACAGATTGATGAATGAATGATTTCTACCAAGTAAGTTTCTTAAATATAAGTGTTATAAATGTGTGAAAATTATGTTGAGGTAGAGGATATGCAGGTTAACCAGGTTTCAAATCCTGAGCAGATGCAGAATAGAGCCAGGAATTGATCCTGAACTTGTGAATTTGTGAAAAGCCAGACTACGATCCCGAAAGCCGAGTCTAAGGGGGAGTCTGAAGACGAGCTCAACGCAAGAGGAAGCTTGGATTAAAGGAGCTTGTAACTGGAAAGCCAGGTGTCGATCCCAAAAGCACGGAAGCTTGACGAAAGGGGGAGCCTGAGGAAAAAGAGTCTAAGAAAAAGGGGAGCAACGGAAGCTCAAAGACAGATCCACGGGGATTCTGTTCGTGAAAGAGAAAAGACAAGATGCTATGAGATTGACTACGGCAATATCCAAGGGGGAGTCTGTTAGTGCATTATGTGTCTATCGCCTCTGTCAATCTAGTCCGTAGCAGAAAAAGAAGAATTCTAGCGTTTTATTGTAACATCTAGTTAAAAAGGGCAAGGTGGCAAACTTGTAAATAAGGAAAAATCCTTATAATCCTTGTGCCTATAAATAGAGGAGTTAGTGTTAGAGTTTAAGACTTTTGCTCATTTGGAGACTTAGGGAGATAATCTTAGAGAGAGAAAGTCTAGAGAGAGAAAGTTTTCTCGTGTGATTCACGGCTTTGTATACGTCATCTTATTCAATAGAATCACGTTATTAGTACGTTCTTGTGTGTTCGGTCACGCACGTTCACGGATTCCGCACGTCGAACGTTCGTTACGCAATCGTACGGTGTCAAAACCGATCCTACAGATTTGGATTCTTAAATTGTTAAAAATCTGTTGTAAAGAGCTAGTTTTCGATTTTGGATACTTAAATACTACCAAATCTATGAAGATTGTTGATAGAGGAAGAAAATCAAGTAATCCTGGATATTTTCATATTATTATATTTTTGAGCCAGGTTCTTGATATAAAAGTTTTAAGTGTCAGGTCACGATTCCTGGACAATTGAAAAGGCTTTCACTGTCACATATTTGAAATGTTTTAGCTTATGCTGAGAGAGACAGGTAATCAATCCTGGATGTTCAAAACGTTTTTACTTATAAATGTTTGAGAATTGCAGATTCCAGATTACAATCCCGATAGCCGAGTCTAAGGGGGAGTCTGAAGACGAGCTCAACGCAAGGGAGAGCGTGCATTCAAGGAGCCAGGTAACTATTCTGGAGGATCTTGTATCCGGAAAGCCAGGTGTCGATCCCAAAAGCACGGAAGCTTGATGAAAGGGGGAGCCTGAAGAGTCTACTGAAAGGGGGAGCTGAAGCTGAAGACAGATCCACGGGGATATTGTTCGAGAAAGAGGGAGTATGTGTTTCTAAAGATGATAAAGCATTAAGAAGACTCAAGAGAGAGATAAAGACAAGACGCTACCTGTAACACCCCGTGTTTTTGAAAGTCAAAGTCAAAGTCAAGGTCAAAGTCAACGACCGATTATACGATGTGACTTTTAGTAGATTTCTTTGCTGTATTTATTTTAGTTGTATTATGTGGAGTAAGTGTCAATGAATGTAACAATCGAAGTATGTTAATCGCTATTCTAATCGACTTACGACTGTGAAATATAGGAAGTAACAATGCGATAAAGTTAATTAATCGATAATCGACCTATGCCGATCGAATTGACATCGAACCGTAATACGAACCGCAACTCGACATACGTATCTTGTTATTATATGTGTGTGTGCCTTATGTGTTACTTGTGCATGATTATTTATGTTATGTGTGTAATCAATCGAAACGCATTCGAACTCGAAATGCAAATCGAACTCTATCGAACTCGAATCGAAATCGAACTATGATAATTAGTGGAGAAGAGACAGTGCGAGATATGAGTGGTTGGGATTAAAAGTAATTTGAATAGGAAATCTCATCGCAATCGGAATCGAATCAGCAAAATTCGTCGCGATAAACACTCGAACCAAGTGCCATCCGGCCGGATAGCCATCCGACCGGATAGCCGCTTGTCCAGAGATCAGGTGCCATCCGTTCGAGATGCCATCCGACCGGAACGTCATCCGGGCGGTGTGCCATCCAACCGGACAGCCCTTTCCTCTTTTGGAATCCTATAAATACCCCTGTCATTGTCATTATTTCCACTTTTGGAAGTCCTCTGTCCGAACAGCTCGTGTACACCACCTTTTCTCATATTTCTTCCGATTCCGGTAAGATTTCATCCTAAATCTTGTACTTTCTTGATCTACACGCACTCCTACACATTTCTATCTTTAAAATCTTAACTTTTAACCATGAAATCACTAGATTTCGGGTGTTCTAGGATGACGTCATCATGTGTTCTTGAAGAACTCCATGTTTTGACTTCAATCCACCAAGAACGACCGAGATCTAGCTGATTTCCACACCAATATACGAGATCCTGTAAAGATCTACACAAATCAGTGGTGAAAAGGATTGAGAGAATGTTTTCTAACTTTCTTTCGACTCTGTTACACTCAAAACACTCAAAACCGGTAGAATCGGACTTGGTTCTAGTCTCCTACTCATTTTAGTGTTGCACTAGTTCTAGATCTGGATTCTACATACGAGACCGCCGACTTCGGGTTAAACAAGAACCACCGTCTTGAGCCGGTAACCGGCCGAACTAGGGTGATTCCTGGTCGGTCTGGTCACTTGGGTCAAAAAGGGGATTCTGTTGGTTAACACGTTGTCAAAACATCTCGATAAAACGACAAACAATCAAAACCACCAAGTGTTAGACGAATGGAACAATCAGAACGGAATGTTGTCCGAATGGATAGTTCATCCGAACGGATTGTCATCCGAACGGATAGTTCATCCGAACGGATTGTCATCCGAACGGATTACACTTGGGTCCCACACTTCAACGACCTCAACTGAAGTCGGAGTATCGAACGGATTGCTATCCGATCGGATTACCATCTGATCAGATTACTCTTCGGATCATGAGATACTAAGACTTTAAAGACTTAAACAATTTTCAACATGTTCAATAACAAGGTTGCCACCCGATCGGATGAACATCCGACCGAGTGACCCTTCTGTTGTGAACTTAGTTCCCACCAAGTACTCTCATCACTAAGGTCGCCATCCGACCGGACTACCGTCCGACCGGATGACAATCCGAACGGATTGTTGTCCGCATGATTGAACGTTCGGTCGATCGACCGACTTGAAGGATAGAGATACTTGAATGTTTTCAAAATGCTACAACGAAAACTTCAAAAGTCAAGCCATCATACACAAACACATTCATCTTTCTTATAGGAAGAAACAATCCACTCGAATAGTCATCCAACAGGACAAGCTGTTCGACCGGATGACCATCCGAACGGATTGTTATCCGTACGGATTGCTGTCCGATCGGATTACCATCCGATCGAACTGCTATCCGACTCACTCACACCTTGTGCCGTTTTATGCGTCACTTATCGTTATGCTATCGAATCTATTCAGGCTAACCTTACTCGCTAAGCGCTCCCTTCAATCCATCAACCGCTGTGAGTATACTCGATCCCTTTTTACTTTATGCACTTTCGGGTGTTACATACGTTACAACTATTCAAATCACATCAATCACACTACTCAATACTATTTGAACGCTAACCGTTAATGCATGTTATACGTGGCTTATGAATGCTTGTTTGTTATGTTTACACATGGAATGCTGTCTACCTGCCTTAGCAACGATAGTACTATAGTTTGGACTCAGCACCCGTTCACCTGGGGTTGTTAAGGACAAATACTTGCATGGATTACAGTGGTATTCATGTATTGCGAACTGCCTCGGGCAGTCAACTCGTAGTCATTGGTATCGATGGATCTATGTCGATAACTAACGTGCCTCATTTCGCTATGTGTACGTGCTGGTTATGCGTAAACGAATTCGAACTCTATATGCTATTATCAAACTTATATGCTCACCTTTACATTATATGTATTGACTTTATTTTAACGTATGTGACAGGTGCTTAGGATGCACACTTGCTAGGAAGTTGAGGCTAGAATAAAGCTTTAGAGCCCAACAAATAGTTGTCTGTAGTAAATGGATCAAGGGTCTCTAGAAGCAGATAAACAATTGCTGCATTTAAATCTGAGTTGTCGGAACAGAACTATTTGCCTAGATTTTGTCTGTAATAATTTGTTTACTGTTTGAGACATGGTATGTGACATGTTATTTAAATTGAATAGTAATGATAATTGAATAGTAATGATAATTGACGTAACCTATTCCAAATCTGATGATTCTAGTGATTCAGAGGTGGTAGGTAAGGTCGTTGAAAGTGTGTTGAAAGAAGAGTCGGTTGAAACAGGTAAATCTGAATCACATGATGAAAATGAAGGTAGTTTTCATGAAGAATATCTGAAAAACTCAAAATCTGAGAAAAATTTGAATGATGATTCAAAAGGATTGGTTTATACTATGATTGGATCAAACAAATTATTCTTAGATATTGTATTCCCGATTCAGAATGTGGTTTCAGACAAAATTGACAAAGTTTTCAAGATGGTTGAGATTGAAAAGTCTGAAATTCCAAAGTTTGCTGGAAAGTGTCACAAAATTTTTTATAATAAACCTGGTTACAAGAAGAAAAAACATGAAGGCTGGGTTGGGTTATAAAAAGAAACAAAATTGGAAAGAAATGAAACGCCAAATTATCAGACAAAAATGAATTTTGTTCACGGAACAAGTTCCGAAGAAGAGAAAGAATTCAAATTTAGACGACAGTCTAATGAAGAGTTCTATGCTCAGAAAAAGCAACAACAACAGGTCAAAGATGTGTCTAAGAGAACATGTTTCAAATGTGATCAAATAGGACATCTTGCTCGTAAGTGTCCAAATCTGAAACCTGTTGATGTTGAAACGAAAAAGAAGTCTGATGTTGTGAATAAGAAGTCAACCAAGTTTGATTCAAAGCAAACTTGGAAGCCGAAAATGTTAAAGGCTGACTCACAACAAACATAGAAACCTATGACACCCAGACTTAGAACAACACAAAGTTGGAAAACAACAGTTGATACAACAAAACAAAACCAGTTTTGGAAACCAAAAGTTGTTGTTCAGAATCAAAATGTTCAAAAAGAGTCACATTTTTACAAAAGAGGGACTCCAAAATGTCAAACATGGACTGTTAAGAGACTAATGACTTCAGTAAATGAAGAAAAAGATGTTAAAACTGAAAAAGTCTTTGTACAAATTGACAAAGATTTTCCGAAGTTAAATGATGCATATTGTGTTGAAATGCCTAAGGTCAAACAGCCCTGGGCTAAATTGTTCAAGTAATTTGAGTAATCTGAATGTGCAGATCCTTCTGAAGAAATTTGAATGTCAATAAGAGGAGTGTTGGAGCAGCATGGCATGAGTAGAGAAGGCTGCTGAACCCTGCAACTAAAACAGGGAGTTTGTTTGTTTCTGTAAATAAATAAACAATATTTCAAAAACCCTAAAAATTGAAAAATTTTAAAAACAAAAATATTTTTTTATTTTGTCAAAATCTTGAAAAATCAAAAATATGTTTGTTTTTAAATTTTGTCAAAAATTCAAAAAATATGTTACGTGAATACGCCGAAACCCTCACGGCTGAACAAACATGATTAATATCACAAGATTGAAAACGGTTTTCAAACTGTAAAATATCAATGGATTGTAAATCATGGGGGTACATTATGTTTTCTGCAAATCAGTGCATGTGAAGCAGAAAATGGGTGGCGAGACGAAGCTATCAGTATCAGGTTGTCAAATTTTCTTTAAATGATTTTGAATTTTAGGGGGAGTAATATTGTTAGAAAATCCAAAAACATTAGAAAATTTGAAAAAGCCAAAAACATGATAAAATTCAAAATTGAGTTTTTTGTAAAAAAGAGGAAATGATAGTACATCAGTAGACAATCACAGTACGCTAAAGAAATGGAAAGTAAAATGTGATAAACGGTCTCACTGATGATATGCCAGTAGGTTTTTACACGCTTAGTAGATTGTTTTCGAGATATAAATCTAAATATCATACTTACTTATCTCGTGGGGAACATCTCTCGGATATATGGGTAACCCCCGAAATCTTGTTTGAAAGACCCATCTTTCTGAGATACTAGGTCTTTATGCTTAGTGATATCTATGGGGTATTATCCCGGGACTTCTGATTTTGCGGAAGCAATGGCCTAGTCCCCGTATAATACTTTTCGCTTGCTTGAAATATAGCACCACCCTCAGCATAAACAATGATGAAACATTGAAAAATGCTAATCATGTGCTGTTGAAGAAAAGATTCTCTAAAGGGAACACACCTAAAGTCAAAGCCATCATCTCTCTGATTTTGCGGAAGCAATAGCCTGAGCTCTCATGGCCCTTGCATTTAACCCTTTACAGATATCATCTAGGTATACTCACCTGTAAGACTGAATATTGGGATCTGGATACGGGAGTATATTCTGAGGTGGGACACGCGAATAAGTTTAAGTCCTTAAAACACTAATCCGTATCTCGAAACAATTGAACTTTGTGTGAAAATTTAAGTGGATCAGTATACTGACAATCTAAGTGAATCGTTTAGAAATTAAAGTGTTTAAAGCTCAACGGTACTAGTGATTTGTCATAAACTGATATGATCCTCTGACGCGAACTCAAACAAAAATATTGTCTGTAAATATGTTTGTAAATATTTCTTTACTGCTTTATGTTTCAGAAAAATATAAAAAGATTTTGATTTCTGTTTTATTTTCGACAACCGATGTCTGAGAAGCTGAGTTTCAAAATCTAAGTATGCTGATTGTGTTTCTGAAAATAAACAAGTTCATTAATTTGAAACTTGAAATTTTAAAATCAAAAATAAAAAATAGTTTGTGATATCTCCAAGGTCATTAAGTTGGACTTGGATGAATAACCGTGAAGGATTTGGATACTTATACTGTTAAAATATTGAATAGAGCCAGTTTCCAATCCTGTTCACTTAATACTGCCAAATCTTTAAAGATTGTTGATAGAGAGAGAGAGAATCAAGTATTCCTGGATATATTCATATTATTATATCTTAGAGCCAGGATCTTGATTTAGAAAGTTTAATAGAGCCAGGATTATGATTCCTGGACAATTGGATGTTCAAAATGCTTTTACTTATAAATGTTTGAGTGATTGCAGATGTTGTACCGGACTACGATCCCGACAGCCGAGTCTAAGGGGGAGTCTGAAGACGAGCTCAACGCAAGGGGAAGCGTGCAAGGAGCCAAGTATCTTTCCCGGAAGAGCTTGTAACCGGAAAGCCAGGTGTCGATCCCAAAGCACGGAAGCTTGACGAAAGGGGGAGCCTGAAGAGTTTACCGAAAGGGGGAGCTGAAGCTGAAGACAGATCCACGGGGATTCTGTTCGAGCAAGAGGGAGTCTATGTTTCTAAAGACGTTAAACCTTCAAGAGGACTCAGAGAGAGAGAGAAAGACAAGACGCTACGAGTCTGACTAAATGTTTGAGATTGACTGCGGCAATATCCAAGGGGGAGTGTGTTAGTGCATTTATGTCTATCGCCTCCGTCATCTCAAATCGTAGCTGAAACAGTTTATTTCTAGCGTTATATTGTAATATCTAGTTTAGTAAGGCAAGGTGGCATTATTGTAAATAAGGAGAATCTCCTTATATCCTTGGCCTATAAATAGGAACCTAAGGTGTTAGGTTTAGAACTTTTGCAACTTTTGGCATTTTTGGAGACTTGGAGAGCTCTAGATCTAGAGAGAGAAGCTAGAGAGAGAAAGTGCTCCACGTGATTCAGGTGCTTTGTATGATTTCAGATCTGATTAATAGAATCACGATTATATTATGTTCTTGTGTGTTCGGTCACGTTCATGTACGAATTCCGCACGTCACACGTTCAGTTCGCAATCGTTACGGAGTCAAAACCAGTCCTAACATATATTCACAATACTTACTGGTGTCTTTGTTGGGAGCGGCCTTCAATGGCTTTGGAGGGTTAAACTTAAGGTTTTCAGAGGCTAGGATATCTGCTGGCGTTTTGCTCAAGTTAGGGTAATCGGACCGCGGTTTAGAGGAGGATTCGTTCCTTGAGTAGGTGCTTCTAGACTTATCATACCGCGAGTCCGTTCTGTCATTTTTCAGGTATCGGTCTCCTCTACCTTTAGAGTTCCGCTGCTCTCTATAATCCTGGCTTTTCTGAGCTTCTTTCTTTCTGTTGGCCGCGTTGTAACAACTCGTATCAAAAGTCCTAATTATTATTTTAATTTGTCCAATAGGAAACCCTAATTGAGACCCAAGTGATTCTGTATAAACCCTAAATTTTTCAGAACAATCAGAATTAGGATCAGGGCCCCTAAAACTCAAGGGGGTATTCCCTATTGACGATTATCCACATAAAGTGCTGTCAAAATCGAATTTTACAAATCCGCTGACTCACCTGAGCTACAAACACACAGGGCTACCCTATAATAGGGTGGTGCCCCTCGCGTCACGCGACGTCCCAACATGGACCGCTCGCGTCACGCGAGGGGGTCAAATTTTAAGTATAAATAGAGGGGTGTGGGACTTGAATTTTGGCACTTGTTCGACGTTAAAATTCGTTATACACACTGAGTTATGATCTGATTACTACAAAACACACACACAACATGAAACGCTGCCGCAAAACAGGGTAATAACTCGATCGCTGCTACGATTCAATGTCCGATCGATTGAAACTATCCAATGGATGTTTAAGTGCTGCCCACATTAGGGTTATGCTTTGTCATTCGTCGTAAACTCGATGGATGTTTAAGTATCGCACTTTGTCATTCATTGTGAGGATTTAATCTCGTGAGTTATCGTAAATGCTGTATTAGTTACTAACCTAGTTCGTGTGCATTGTTATTTAAATTAGGTTACAAGGCTAATCAGTAGGCTAGACTCTGCCCGTATTAAATCTTCAAAGTGAGTCATTCTCTTTTTACCAAATTTGTTTTCAAAAGCATGTTATTTTCAAAAGTTATAATTACAGGGATTAAGTCTTTGTAATCTCCAAATTACAGCCGGTATGTGGGGTTTTGTATACATTACTTGATAACCGTCACCATTGGACAACGGGTTAGCCAAGGGGTGATATGACCATAATCACAGACACCATTGGACAACGAGATAGCCAATAGGTGGTCGAGTGATAAATACCGTGGGTAGATGGTTGATATGTATAAACATTGTAATCGCTCTTAATACTGTAAATTATAACAACACGTCGTTTTAGTAAAAAGAATGATTCACCAGTATTTCCCCGCTGACAAAACCTTTTTCAAACATGTTTCAGGTGATCTGTTGTGATCCAGGAAAAGTGCTGCAAAACACTACAAGCTTAAGGAAGTGGCTCAATAGAAATAAAGAAACATGTTTTGTAAAATAAAGATTTCCCAGTGAAATCACCATAGTGTAAATTACCGGGGTTTTATCCCAAATTATGAAATAAAATAATCGGGCAAATTTCAGTTTTAAAGGATCCTGCTAAAATCTTCCACTGTCAACTCAATTAATTAAATACCACGGGATTTTCTGTCCCGCGGCTCCTGGACTGGGTCAAATCGGGTCGTGATAGAAAAAGGTGGTATCAGAGCCACTGATTTAAGCCAATTAAGTATTTAGAAAATACTTAATTTTACTGATTGCCATTTTATGATTTCGTGTTTTATTGTTTGAATATTTGTTTGCAGTATGGGTAAGCAAAGACTTTCGGATATCTACCATAAATTAGATACTTCACCGAAAGAAAAAGGAACCTCATCCTCAAAATGCCCAACAAAAACTGAGGAAGGAATATTAGTTCGAAAGGCACAATATGAGGAACCACTTTCTCCTAATAAAAGAAGTTTGATTATTAGGAAAAGTTAGGAGAAAAAAAAGAAACCACAATCAAAAGAAGTAATAATGCCTAAGGAGACACATAAAATAGGCAATAACCCACCATGGGAAGACAAATTAGATGAAAAATGGGCTGATCTCTATATGTTAGCCATTATAGCAGTGAATGCAAAATTTTAAATACTTTGACCTAGTATTAGCACTCATATCATCTACAATCCAGAAACTTTAAAAGAAAACTTTTCCCAGTAAATAAATAAGTTACAATAAACCCTAGTATGTTTTAATTGTCAGTTATCCTTTGTATTAAATTAGTCACACGGTATGCAATAATACTTGAATGTTTATCTGTGAAATTTTTTTTAACTTAGCATTTTTGTGCATTTTGCATATATGCTAAACAGCATGAATGAGTTATCCGAAGCCCTTCAGAATCTCAATCTCTATCCGGTGAAAATCGAAGTTTCCAAAGACTTTACTGGTTACATACCCGATATAGAAGAACCTATGGAATTCAACGCTTCTCCTCCGGAGAAATCAAAGCCTAAGAAAATGAGAAGATTCGTAGGATGGAGGCGTGTACGCAGGAGAAAACCAGCAACTAGAAAGATTCCCAAAATAGAGAATCCCATAGATAAAGGAAAAGGGATTGAGATCGGGGAAGGTGTTAGGCAAACAGAAAGGGAATTTGGGGAAAGTTCGAGGCAAGCCGAGGAATTACCTCTACAGGAGGAATTGGATCGCATACTGGCAGGCTGTGATATCATTAGCCCTATCAATACCAACCTTTACCCTTATCCTGCTGAAACTCAACTTCCAATAAATTTGGAACCAGCCATCCCAGAACCTTTAATCCATACTCAACCTCTAGGAATGGACGAATGGTGGACCAATGACTGGTAGTTTCAAAACCTCCTAAATAATCCTTATACCTTTTTCCCTCAGTTCGACCCAGAACCTATACCAAACCCACCAATGAGCAATGAAAACTTAGCTGAACTCCGCCATTTTGGCGAGGAGCTGATAGGTGCGGGGAATAGGATCCGGGAAGTGGGAGAACAAATCTCCTGGAAATACGACGAGAGGGAACGTCGCTTCTAAGGTGCCCAGGGATAGGATGGTTGTGAAACTGTGATTATCTAATAGTAATAGTAATAATAAAATAAGTCTGTAAAATAACCTACAAATAAA
The DNA here is from genome assembly GCA_030545235.1 of Helianthus tuberosus. NCBI lineage: Eukaryota > Viridiplantae > Streptophyta > Magnoliopsida > Asterales > Asteraceae > Helianthus > Helianthus tuberosus. Next base: position 99,961,856 of record CM060371.1, on the reverse strand, counting down.
AACCTTTGTAAGATAACGGTGTGTAATGATGCATAACATATATATAAAATAGGAATCGAGAAATCAATAATTTTGGCTATATGTGTGTTGTGAAATTGCATGATTGTTTTGTGTATAATTGCTATTTACTCTATGCTAATAAAATATATATATTAATTATCAGATGGAAAACGCTAATAATGAACCAGTTAACGAGGTTAACCAATCTGAGCAACACCAGGAAGATCAATTTATGACTAGGCAAGATATCGAGAATATCGTTGCTCAAAGAATAGCCAATGCTATTCCAGCAATCCTTGCTGCTGCCCAAAAACCCGTTGAACGTCAACAAATTATTCCTAGCAAACGTACTACTGAAGATAACTTTAGCAATAGCGTAAACGGAGGTGGTAATCATACTAACAACGATAATGATCCACGGCAAGCCACGTTCTCTAAGAAAATGAAAGCTGCAACGCCTGGTTGCATTTACAAAGAATTCCTTGCTTGTAAACCAGCTGAATTTGCAGGAAATGAAGGGGCGACCGCGGCACTGCGTTGGTTGGAGAAAACCGAAGCAGAACTCATGATAAGAAAATGTGCTGAGGAAGACAAGGTTATGTATGTGTCGCATCTTTTTAAAGAAGGGGCGTTAGAATGGTGGAATACAGTACTTCAAGCCAAAGGAAGAAATATGGCCTATGCCATGAGTTGGGAGGAATTTAAGCAGCTAATAGAAAGAAAATTTTGCCCTGAATACGAAAAAGAACAAATGGCAAATAAATTCCTTAACCATCGAATGGAGGGTGTAGATTGTCGAGTATATACTTCGATATTCTTCGAATATGCTAGAGTGGTACCAACACTGGCTTCGCCAGAACCGGTACTTATTTCTCGATATATTTGGGGATTAATTGGCGAAATCCGTAATATCGTTAAAGCTGCGAGACCTCGCACTATTGACGATGCGGTAGAATTCGCTAACACCCTAACTGACAAGCTGATATGCACAAGAGATGAAAACAGGAAAAAGGAACTGGCTCAGAAAATTACCCAAGGATTTCGTGTGAGTAATAATAGCAACTTCAAGAAAAGAGGAACTGGACAATCCTCAACTCCGCCATTCTACAGGAATTGCAGAAAGAAACATTATGGAAAATGCAATGTAACCTGCAACTTTTGCAAAGTTGTAGGACATCGCGAAGAAGACTGCAGAAAGAAAACAAGGGTTTGCTATAACTGTGGAGAAGCGGGACATTTCAAACCAGAATGCCCTAAGTTGGTTAAACCAGCAGACAATAAAGCCAAACCAGCCGACGGAGCTACCAAGAAGAATGTTCGAGCATTCCAGTTAACTACTCAGGAAGCCGAGCTAATCCCTGACGTGATAGCTGGTACGTTCCTAGTTCACAACGTTTACACAAAAGTATTATTTGACTCTGGTGCAAACCAAAGTTTTATAAATACTTCATTCTACCAAGCTCTTAACTTACCCTTAACCAACCTTAGGCAGATTTTTACAGTCGAAACGACAGATGGGAATTCTATTAACATAGATAAGGTTTTGCAAAAAGAAAATATAGAACTTTCAGGTCATAAATTTCATACAAATCTATTACCAATGAATTTAGCTGGATTCAATGTTGTGTTAGGAATGGATTGGTTAGTAGCCAACCATGCTCGAATCCTTTGTGATAAGAACTCTATAGAGATTCGTGCACCTACCGGAAAAGTAATTCTGATTACAGGGGACAGGCCGCGGAAACCCATGAAGTTCATTTCAGTAATGAAAGTCGCTAGTTATGAACGAAAGCAAGGAGTAGTGTATATGATTTCAGTAATCATTAACACTAAAGGTAAGGAACTTAAGGAAATTCTGGTAGTATCAGAATACCTGGATGTCTTTCCAGAAGAACTCCCAGGATTACCACCCAATAGGGAAGTAGAATTTAGGATTCATCTAATTCCCGGAACTACACCGATAGCCAAGGCACCTTATCGGTTAGCACCCACCGAAATGCTAGAATTGAAGAAACAATTAGATGAATTACTAAGTAAAGGATTTATACAACCTAGTTCATCCCCGTGGGGAGCACCAGTGTTGTTCGTGAAAAAGAAAGATGGGTCAATGAGAATGTGTATTAATTATATAGAATTGAATAAAGTTACAATTAAGAATCGATACCCATTACCTAGGATTGATGATCTTTTCGATCAACTTCAAGGAGCTAGATAGTTTTATAAGATTGATTTACGCTCTGGATATCATCAATTGAAGGTACAAGAAGAAGACATACCTAAAACTGCTTTCAAAACTAGGTATGGTCATTACGAGTTTACAGTCATGCCCTTCGGATTAACAAATGCTCCGGCAACATTTATGGACATGATGAATAGAATCTGTAAACCGTACTTGGATAAATTTGTAATTGTCTTCATCGACGATATACTTATTTATTCCAAAAGTCAGGATGAACACTGTCAGCACCTGCATGCACTCTTAACTTTGTTAAGAAAAGAAAAGCTTTACGCCAAATTCTCGAGGTGTATATTTTGGCTACAAGAAGTTCAATTTTTAGGAAACATGGTGAATCACGAAGGTATTCACGTAGATCCTACTAAGATAGAAGCGATCACCAAATGGAAGGTTCCACAAATAGCTATGGAAATTAGAAGCTTTTTAGGATTAGCTGGATACTATAGGCGCTTTATTAAAGATTTTTCCAAGATAGCTGTACCATTAACTAAGCTAACTTGTAAAGCAGTTAAGTTTGAATGGGGACCTAAACAAGAAGAAGCCTTTAGGATTCTGAAGCAAAAGCTAATAAACGCTCCAATTCTAGCCTTACCAGAAGGAATTGAAGATTTTGAAGTATATTGTGATGCTTCAAAGCTAGGATTAGGATGTGTGCTAATGCAACGCAAGAAGGTAATTGCGTATGCTTCAAGACAATTGAAAAAGCACGAGGAAAATTATACGACTCACGACTTAGAGTTAGGAGCCATAATTTTTGCCCTTAAGATTTGGAGACATTATCTGTATGGAAGTAAGTTTACTGTCTATACTGACCATAAAAGCTTAAGATATATCTTTGGGCAAAAAGAGTTAAATATGAGACAAAGGGGATGGATGGAGATTCTAAGTGATTACGACTGTAATATTCAGTATCACGAAGGAAAATCAAATGTAGTTACAGATGCCTTAAGTCGTAAGTATCATGAGAAACAACGAAGGGTTCGTGCTCTTAGATTAAATCTACAGTTAGATTTAATGGAACAACTAAAGAATGTTCAGGAAACAGCAATCAAGGATGATGCTGAAGGAATGAAAGGAAGAGTAAAAGAATTGGAGCAAGGAACTGATGGAATTTGGAGATTTCATAAGAAAAGGATTTGGGTACCTAAGCAAGGAGAATTAAGAGATAAAATTTTAGAAGAAGCTCATAAATCTAGGTATACCATGCATCCTGGTAACAATAAAATGTACCAAGATTTAAGAAATAATTTCTGGTGGATAGGAATGAAAAAGGACATAGCCAGATATGTTTCTAAGTGTCTTACTTGTTCACAAGTTAAGGCAGAACACCAAAAACCTTCAGGTCTACTACAACAATTAGAAATGCCTGTATGGAAATGGGAACTCATAACAATGGACTTTGTTACTAAGTTACCCAAAACCAGAAATGGTAATGACGCGATTTGGGTAATTGTGGATCGATTAACCAAATCAGCTCATTTTCTACCCATGAAGGAAACCTTTAGCATGGAAAGATTAGCCAAGTTGTATGTAGATGAAGTCGTATCCTTACATGGAATTCCACTCTCCATTGTATCAGATAGGGATAGTCGTTTCACTTCCCACTTCTGGACAAGTTTCCAGAAAGCAATGGGAACACGACTAAATTTAAGTACGGCATATCATCCACAAACAGACGGGCAAAGTGAGAGGACGATACAAACACTGGAAGACATGCTTAGAGCATGTGTAATAGATTTTGGTGGAAATTGGGATGATCACCTACCCTTAATTGAATTCTCCTATAACAATAGTTATCATTCAAGCATTGAAGCTGCCCCATTCGAAGCACTGTATGGACGAAAGTGCAGAACTCTGGTTTGTTGGGCAGAAATAGGAGACAGACAATTATCAGGTCCTGAAATAGTGCAAGAAACTACCGACAAGATCACTCAAATCAAGGAAAGACTAAAGACTGCTCGAGATCGTCAAAAGAGTTATGCCGATAATAGACGCAAGCCACTGGAATTTCAAGTCGGAGATAAGGTACTTTTGAAAGTTTCTCCTTGGAAAGGAGTAGTTCGATTCGGTAAGAAATGAAAGCTAAGTCCAAGATACGTAGGACCATTTCCAGTAATCCAAAGTATAGGACCAGTTGCTTATCGCTTACAACTACCAGAAGAGTTAGCTGGAGTACATGATGTATTTCATGTATCCAATCTCAAGAAATGCCTATCAGACGAATCCCTGGTAGTACCTCTTCAAGACATAGAGGTAAATGATAAGTTAAAATTCGTAGAAAAACCACTTCAAATAGAAGACCGAAAGATCAAGTTTCTCAAGCACAAACGACTAGTGCTAGTCAAAGTCAAGTGGGATTCAAAGAGAGGACCAGAATATACTTGGGAGCTGGAATCAGAAATGAAGCGGAAATATCCTCACTTATTCCAGTAAATCTCGAGGACGAGATTTTTATTAAGGTGGGGAGGATGTAACAACTCGTATCAAAAGACCTAATTATTATTTTAATTTGTCCAATAGGAAACCCTAATTGAGACCCAAGTGATTATGTATAAACCCTAAAATTTTCAGAACAATCAGAATCAGGATCAGGGCCCCTAAAACTCAGGGGGGGGGGGGTATTCCCTATTGACGATTATCCACATAAAGTGCTGTCAAAATCGAATTTTACAAATCCGCTGACTCACCTGAGCTACAAACACACAGGGCTACCCTATAATAGGGTGGTGCCCCTCGCGTCACGCGACGCCCCAACATGGACCCCTCGCGTCACGCGAGGGGGTCAAATTTTAAGTATAAATAGAGGGGTGTGGGACTTGAATTTTGGCACTTGTTCGAAGTTAAAATTCGTTATACACACTGAGTTATGATCTGATTACTACAAAACACACACACAGCACGAAACGCTGCCGCAAAACAGGGTAATAACTCGATCGCTGCTACGATTAAATGTCCGATCGATTGAAACTATCCAATGGATGTTTAAGTGCTGCCCACATTAGGGTTATGCTTTGTCATTCGTCGTAAACTCGATGGATGTTTAAGTATCGCACTTTGTCATTCATTGTGAGGGTTTAATCTCGTGAGTTATCGTAAATGTTGTATTAGTTACTAACCTAGTTCGTTTGCATTGTTATTTAAATTAGGTTACAAGGCTAATCAGTAGGCTAGACTCTGCCCGTATTAAATCTGCAAAGTGAGTCATTCTCTTTTTACCAAATTTGTTTTCAAAAGCATGTTATTTTCAAAAGTTATAATTACAGGGATTAAGTCTTTGTAATCTCCAAATTACAGCCGGTATGTGGGGTTTTGTATACATTACTTGATAACCGTCACCATTGGACAACGGGTTAGCCAAGGGGTGATATGACCATAATCACAGACACCATTGGACAACGAGATAGCCAATAGGTGGTCGAGTGATAGATACCGTGGGTAGATGGTTGATATGTATAAACATTGTAATCGCTCTTAATACTGTAAATTATAACAACACGTCGTTTTAGTAAAAAGAATGATTCACCAGTATTTCCCCGCTGACAAAACCTTTTTCAAACATGTTTCAGGTGATCTGTTGTGATCCAGGAAAAGTGTTGCAAAGCACTACAAGCTTAAGGAAGTGGCTCAATAGAAATAAAGAAACATGTTTTGTAAAATAAAGATTTCCTAGTGAAATCACCATATTGTTAATTACCGGGGTTTATCCCAAATTATGAAATAAAATAATCGGGCAAATTTCAGTTTTAAAGGATCCTGCTAAAATCTTCCGCTGTCAACTCAATTAATTAAATACCACGGGATTTTCTGTCCCGCGACTCCTGGACCGGGTCAAACCGAGCCGGGGGTTGTGACACGCGTGACTGGCGGCAACAGTTTTTTCTTGTGTAACGTATACCTTGGCTATCCTCAAGATTTCGTCCATGGTGGGAGGTACACCATCCCTCCCGTAGAGCGTTCTTAATAGCTCATCATCATTTACCCCTTGTAGGAAGGCTCCACACACTAGATCGTTTGTGACACCTGGGATGGCCAAGCTTTCCTTGTTGAATCTAACGATGAAACTTTCAACTGTTTCATTGTCTCGCCGACGAATGTGAAGGAGCTCGTGTTGATCGTTTGTGACACTAGATCTTGAAAACTATCGATTTTCCCAATAGGAAGACTGTCCCACCAGACCCGTGCTGCTCCCACCAGTGTTTGGACAAACATCTTACACCAGAGGGGCATGGGCCAACAGGCTACTTCCCCAGCGCTCTTGAACAGATTGAGATGGTCACCAGGGTCACCTAGACCATCGTATTTGCCTACAGTTTGAGGCATCTTAGGTTTTTCCTTCATTGGAGCTTCAGCTATCCTTCTGGTGAACTTGGACTTGAAGGTAGCGTCCACTGGTTTGTAAGGCCTGGTGAGGTCATCCTCTTCAACGTTAATGGTTTGCACTGGAAGGGTTACCCCGCCCTGGCTGGTTCCCTGGGCAATGGGGGGTTGAGCTGGAGTGATGTTTACTGTAGAGCTAGGGCCCCCGCTTGGTGAGAAACGGGGCCTGGATACGTTCCCCCTGTCATAAACCGGTTCCGCTGTAGGCGGAGATTGGCTGTAGACCGGCTCGGATGTTGGAAAAGTCCACCAAGGTGGCATGTAAGCCGCGTATGGCGACTGTTGAGCATAACCTTGTGCCGACATCTGGGGAGTGTACGACTGAGTGTTGTATGGGGGTAAATACCCGTATGGGGGCGCATAGTAGTACCCCGGGAAGTAAGCTTGATTTCCCGGCGTAACCGGGGCATTCATGACTCCTGCAGGCACGACTGGCTGGTGTGGCGGAGTGGACAACGCCGCTGTCAGCGCTGCCGAGTAGAGAGGCGGCATGGCGTATGTAACTGAAGGCTGGTAATACTGTGCCATGCTCATTGTTGGCGTGATACTACTCGGACTTGCAGATGTGATGATCGGCGTAGTGCTATGACGTAAAGCCTGTGCACTTACAGTTGATGCTGGGACGGAGACGTTAGTGTCTGCTGTGGTTAGTGTTGATGACCGGAACTGTAAAGAGGTGTATGGAAAGGGATCTGTCGTTATCGTCCCAGAAGAGGCAGCAGAGGTGACTGCAAAACCTGGTGGTGCCTCTGCTTCAAATTACAGGTCGAGAGACATGGTTACAATGGGCGAAAACGGCATGGTAGTGACAGGGTTGGTTTCCAGCAGGGGGTTGCTGGTTGTCATTGCTTGACTCGGTGTTGCTGCCGTGTTCTGATCGCTTGCTATTGGGTTCAGTCTTACTGTTGTTACCGAAAGGTCCCACGGATGGCGCCAATGAAGAAACACTGACCTTCACGGTAGTATCCGGCCAGGACTTCAACTCTTGGCGATCCGAACTGCTAGCTGCAAAACAGAACACTGTTAGAACTCGTTACAGGAATGGGGTTATTCCTGTAACCACCCTCCAGCGTGAGAATAAGTCTCGGTTTTGGAGAAAGTATAAGTGTATAGAGAGGGAGTAAACGAGAGCAAGATGAATTATACCTTAGATGTTTACCTCTATTTATAGTTTACCATTAGGGTTTCCCTTAACTTAGGATGGGCTCCGATAAGTTAGGGATTTGCATGATCTTCCCAAAAAGTTGGGGATTCGGTTACGTAATTTATCCATGCAGAATAGAACATTCTAGAATAAACATGTGTAATTAATTATTTATAATAAAAATAATAGGTAATGACCGGGTCGGGTTAGCCGATCCGGGTCATACCTCGTCAGTTATGGTTTTAGATCAAAACCGACCCAAACCGACCCATGCACACCCCTAATGTAACTAACCGAACTAACACTAATAAATTTTTCGTGACTGAGCGCTGAGACATTCCAATAGTATTGTAATAATACGTATGTTTTGGCATTAGTAATGTTTTACAAAAAAAAAAAAAATTGGGAAGTCAATATACTCGATTATGGTTGGTGAGGCGTGGAGAAGATCATATGCACGGTTGAGGGGTCATTTTCATGCCAAGACAAGTAAACCCTACATCACCATCCGATTAATCAAAATCTTCACTCCCTTTCCTCTACTCTACGATTCTAATTAATTATCCATTTCGTAGTAGTTAACATTGTTTATGTTATACGATATATTTTATCATGATTAAGATACATCTTTTTTTTTTAAGGTGTGAATTATTCGCGAATGTCAGAAGGTCTAGCATACGTTGTTTTAACTGAGTCCGCGCTAGAGATCCCCCTCGTACAATAGATCCTTAATTTAACCCCCTATGAGAAACCCCTATCACCCAGACTCGAATTTGAGACCTGTAGGGGAAAACTCACCCAGACCCACCATAGGTAAAACTTAGATATCCATGACCACCACTAGAGCACCAATGATGGTAATGATTTAAGATATATCTATGTATATTATCGTTCATGAAACTTTATTTTTGTCAAAGATTAGCTTTATTTTGTTAATGAATGGTTAAATATCTAATTCAAATTTATTTTGTTTTCTGTGATTAACAAGTCTCGAACTACACTTTTTATTTGTAGTTAACGAGTTAATGCAACTCGCACATTGCAGAAGGATGTTGATTATAGATGTATTTGGTATCACTATATCGTATGCTAAAATTTTTACGTTCATGCAAAGCATTCTTTTTATTTTTCCAAACCACCGGCCTACAACGCTATATTAAAACATTTTACTTATAAATATTTTTTTTATTTTCACCTACGCCAATCATTTATTGTTTCATTTGTCATAATGAACGTTCAAAATGAACGTTTAATCTCAATACCCTTAATCTTATTAGTTTGTAGATGGGCTCCAAACAAAACCGCTGTTTATTTATTTCTTTTTGAACAACGGATTTTTTTTTTATGAAGCTTGAACGCAAGACATCATAATTCATTGAATTGATCAATATTAGTCTCGTCATTTCGGTGTCTTCATAACAGTATAACATAAACGGTGATAAAACAAAAACTATTGGTGTATTATAAACCAGTATCCAATCCCTAATTAAAAAAATGTAAAAAAACACATGGAAAGGTAAATTTATGAAAAACAGAAGTGTCAAACAATACATCAAAAGGCAAATCTATGGTAAAGAATTTTAGATCGTAATCATAGCTTTGAAAAAATGACATGTCAATTCAAAAAAACTTCAAAATCTTGTTTTGTTTTTTGGATTTTTCAATCAAAGATATTTGTGGAAACATATTTAACATTTTGTTTTTAGGCTTGTTTGTATGTGTTCTACAATATTATATAAATATATCATGCCTGTTTGCGGACATTTGATATGTATTTATTGATCGGTCCGTACTTCATACATACATGTACAGACGATGCATTTGTTATGAAGGGAAAAGATTAAATATGAAGTTTATTTTGGCTAGGAAGTGTAGGAAGCAATAGGATTAGGACATGTGGCAACATTTAAAATAAAGAAAAAGGGTATTTTAGTCAATCCAACCCTTTCTTCTTCCTTTTCAAAATCCAGTAACTTCAAAACCCGCCATTTTCAAAACCCACCATCTTCAACCATTTCTTCACTTTCTATCTCAATAATCACTACATTATAGTGCGATTTTCATCACCAATCAATGATTCAAATACCCGATCAACGTGTTCTTCAGCTTTTTTTGAAGAAAACCCAGTTTAATTTCATACAAAATCTCGTTTTTTCCGGTGATTTTGAAGATAATCACTCGATCCGTTCGATTCGAGCGCTGATAAGTGTTTCAATAATTCAAAATTCGTCAATTGTTGAAGAAATCACTTCGATCCAGGTAAGAAATTCTTTAATTTCATTTTTACGATTTGGGTTTTTGATTTAGTCATTGCGTTTTACGATCTTGGCGGGGGTCCAGGGGCAGCGCCCCTGGTAGCGGGGTCCAAGGGGTAGAGCCCCTGGCTGGTCAGCTCGGAAATTTTTTTCCGATTAAATTGATGTAATAAAAATGCATCAGAAAAATTAATTTTCTGTAAATTGCCTCTGGAAACTGCATTCTTAAACTGAATTGGTTCAGACAGTTCACAGCACAAACAAAACTATTGTCACGGTTCAATGCGTTTTAGAGAGAACACTTTCTTTGGTGTTTTTAGGCAATTGCGTTTTAGAACTAAAACATTTTTATTTGTTTTCTGGCCATTGCGTTTTAGAAAAACACATTCTTGAAGTGTTTTTTGGTGCATTGCGTTTTAGGTAAAACACTTTTTTAGGTGTTTTCAGTCCATTGCGTTTTACAGAGAACACTTTCTTTTGTTTTTTAGGCAATTGCGTTTTAGAATGAGTCATTTTTAAGTGTTTTCTGGCCATTGCGTTTTACAAATAAGACATTTCTTTGTGTTTTTTGCGCATTGCGTTTTAGGTAAAACACTTTTTTATGTGTTTTCAGTCCATTGCGTTTTAGAAAACAGACATTTTAAGTGTTTTCTGGCCATTGCGTTTTACAAATAAGACATTTCTTTGTGTTTTTGGTGCATTGCGTTTTAGGTAAAACACTTTTTATGTGTTTTCAGCCCATTGCGTTTTAGAAAACAGACATTTTAAGTGTTTTCTGGCCATTGCGTTTTAGAAATAAGACATTTGTTTGTGTTTTTGGTGCATTGCGTTTTAGGTAAAACACATTTTTATGTGTTTTTAGTCCATTGCGTTTTAGAAAGTACATTTTCTTTTGAGTTTTTAGGCTATTGCGTTTTAGAAATAAGACATTTCTTTGTGTTTTCTGGCCATTGCGTTTTACAAATAAGTCATTTCTTTGTGTTTTTTGTGCATTGCGTTTTAGAAAAATGTTATTTTTTAGGTTTTTTTTTCATTGCGTTTTACGTAACTGGGGGTTTTTCTATTGCGTTTTACGCAACTGGGTTTTTTATTTTTTTTAAAATATAGCAATAGTATACTCGTTTTAAATATAAAAAAACGCTCGTTTTTTGGTGCAATTTTTATAAAAAAATAATGTCATATGAAAGAGTTATTAACGTTTAAAAAGGGGGGGGGGGGGGGAGGATTGGAGGAGAGAGAAACTATTGGCTTGGATTGACTAGAATGCCCTAAACAAACTCACGCGCCTCTTTTCTTCCCTTCAATTTCCCTGATTTAATCTTAGCCCTTGATTAACTAAATGGATGGTCAAGATCACTTCCTAGCCTTCCTAGCCAAATAAACTTCCTATTGTATCTCCACCCTTGTTATGAAATGGTTCTCTAATAATTGCTGATAGAGTAATTACTTTTATTGATAAAAAAGACTTTCAACTAAAATTGTTTTATGACATGGCTTAAAACAATTTTTAGAGGCGTTAGATGGTGTGAATGGGGAATTCACACCTCATTACACATAGTCTTACGATCAAAAGAATTTTTTGAAGTAAAAGTCTTTCGTGTGGTGTTGTAGGTTAGAAGTTGGTGTTTTACATTTTGCACATCTCATATGGTGATCCTAAAGACATTCATAATCGACATCCCTCCACAACGCCTCATCTAGTAATAATAAAACTTTCATAATTGGCATCCCGCCGCAACGTACGGGTTTGCGTCAACTCATGTAAAACAAATATTAATGTCAATACATTACATCCAATCAACGCTTGATAATCTGAAGTTTAAATCTTACAAATTGTTTTTAAACTAGTGGTCCGTGAGGTTTAGTAATTTCATCAAAAACAACTTTTTTGTACCAAATTGCATTCACTTTTGGGATTTTTTTTGTTATTTTCATCCAAGTGTCAAACTTTTTTTGCTAAAATTGTCACTGATATTTGGGATTTTTTTACCATTTCCATCCAAATGTTTGATATTAAAAATAAAGCAAATTAGACGTTTGGATGAAAATGAAAAAAAAAAATCCCAAAAATGACATATGGTACAAAAAAAGATTTTTTGAATGAAACTAACAAACATTACTAAACCTCAGTGACGATTTTAGCAATTTACTAAAAAAAAGAGTTAAATGCCATTTTAATCCTTGTGGTTTGGGCCATTTTGCCAATTTAGTCCAAATGTTTGAAACGTTGCCATTATAGTCCAAATAGTTTGCAACGTTGCCATTTTCGTCCATTGAGTTTACTTCATCCCATTAAACTGTTAAAGAGAAGGGTAATTCGGTCATTTTATATGGCGGAATTGCCCTTCTAGTTAGCCGAACTGCATAAAAATGACTGAATTGCTCTTCTAGTTAACAGAAAAATGGATGAAGTTAACCTAGTGGACTAAAATGACAACGTTTGAAACTATTTGGATTAAAATGACAACGTTTCAAACATTTAGACCAAACTGGCAAAATAGCCTAAACCACATGTACTAAAATGGCATTTAACTAAAAAAAAAAAACCTTAAACAAGATTCATGCAACTATTTTAAAAATAGAACATTGACTAAAGAATATGTTTTATGTTATGTTTTGAGTTATTATCCCCAATACATATATTGTGTACGTAATGAATAAACAAAAACAATTTAGATTGAGGCGAGATAAGCCTTAGGGACAATTAGGTTATGAGTTCGATTTTCACAAGTGAGAGGGGGGGGGGGGGGGGTTTCTCAAATTTATTGGGCTTCATCTTAAATTGGTGTATAGACATTATTGCCTAGTAGAGATGGATATGATCAGATGGTTTCGCTGGTGGCACGATGATACTCCAGTGGTCCGTTAGTGATCCAAATTTACCGTTTAAGAAAAAGTTCAGTATTAAATCTTAGATTCCTTTTAGGATAAATACACTCTACAAGAGAGCATCTTTTAAGGCAAATTTCTTTTAATCATATTTTGTGTGAGACTTAACCTAAGACCTCTCCCTTTCTAAGAGCATTCACATCCCTTCAATCCTTTTTACCCTATAATTTCACTAAAAACAAATATATTTTCTCTCCCCTATCAATTAAGTAATACCCTTTTCTTATAATTTTATTATTACATTTTCTCTTTTCTCCACCCATAATCACTTTCAAAATATATTAAATAATTATAGAGCTATAGAATAATATCTACTCAAATAATAACATTTTCTTTCTTCTCTACTCACAATATAAAAAGTGTAGGGTACATATTGTGAATGCTCTAAATTATTTAAAGATTTTGCCTTTGCTAATGGACCATTTAACCACCATGATGTATCATTGAAAACAAATATTGTAATTACTAAAAAAATCATGATCTGGATAACTTTAATTAGAAGATAATATGTGAGATAATTTATTTTTTATCATATAAATCCCAAATCAAGAATCAGTTTTGATGAATATTTATTAATTTTTTTGTAAACGAAAAAAAATCTAATTAAAGTTCAATTATTAGCGATTATTATATCTTCAGAACCAGCTAAGAAGTTGAAGTCGGCAAAAATCTAACACATTTACTTCTATTATTGTAATTTTTTAGTAGTTAGATTTTGAATTACTTATAAGTTATAGCTTACCATATTTAACTTTTAATAAATAATCAATATCTATATTTATCTGTACCTTATTATTATTATTATTATTATTATTCTTTTTGAATGGTAAATTTATTTTAATCTCTGTCGTCCGTGAGATTTGAACCCACAACGTCCCTTCTCAAACCCAGTTGTTTAAAGGTTTTGTCTTCGCTAATGGACCATTACCTATTTGTTTGTAGCTTATTTAATAAAGGGTCGTATCATTTAGACACCCTTCCCCTTATTTCGACACCCTATATACATGACCCGTGTAAACCTATATAGGTCGTCTAACCTTTTCAATTTCCAACTAAAAGTGATGTGTCAGATCATGTCTAGTCGGCTGGACCTATACGACTCGTATAGGTCTATATTGATCGTATAGGTCTGGACCTATATGCCTTGTATAGGTCTATATTGGCCGTATAGGTCCCCTTCGTGTGGGCCTCATATATGTCTATACTAGACTACACGTATACCATACTATACGAGACCTATACTACACCTATATGTAAGACCCTTATCACGCTTTGACCCAAAACGACGCAGCGGAAAATGAACCGTAAAATTTCTTTCTTTTAACTGCTCTAACACACTTGAATACCGTTTAGGTCAACCCTTTTAACATAAATACATCATTGATCATTTATTTAATGTAACTATGTTAACAAATAGTTACAAACAACGTGACCGCTTTCCCGTACAATCTATGATCTTCAACTCGACCCTCGTTCACTTGTCCATCATGAATATCTGACCAACCTGCGGTCACCATATATAACCAACACGTTAGTGCATGGTGACATCATATATAATTTAAAACATATACTTAAAAGGCTATATCGCATTCTAATTATGTAAGGTATTCCATTGAACCATCCTCTCAATTTTATTTACTCGATTCCGACATCAATTCCTCGAGAGTCCGGCGTTCCCATACCTACACTTCATTTCATTCTCAATAGTAACATGGTTAGGAATACGTAATCTCAAACATGTTGAAAGCCCACATCTTCACATATACATATACCAGTGATCTACAATCATTAGATTACAACACGCGTATACACATTCATATATCTAAGTACATTCATACGTATCCCATGCATATGTGCTTACATACAAGTTCACACTACTTACACACGCTACAGTTCCATATCTACATACATGCATACAAGTCACATTCACTTATTTGTATTCAAATATCAAACTTTGAACGTCGCAAGCATCTAAAGTTGAGCCTTACCTACAAATATATCAATAAAAATCGATGCAGTTACAAATAAACATAACCGACTAACTTCCAACTAGCATGATGAACGTTCCATTAACATGATGAACGTTCCATTAACATGATGAACATTCCATTAACGTGATGAACATTCCATTAACGTGATGAACATTCCATTAATATGATGAACATTTCATTAACATGATGAACACTCGATTAACATTATGAACATTCCATTAACATGATAAACATTCTATTAACATGATCCATTAACATGATGAACATTTCATTAATATGATGAATATTCTATTAACATGATAAACATTCCATTAACATGATGAACATTTCAGTAACATGATGAACATTTCAGTAACATGATGAACATTTCCGTAACATGATGAACATTTCAGTAACATGATGAACATTTCAGTAACATGATGAACATTTCAGTAATATGATGAACATTCCATTAACATCATGAACATTCCATTAACATCATGAACATTCCATTAACGTGATGAGACTATCATCTTAATTTACATTAAGGATAGACGAAGTTCATATGAACTTACCTTGGTACTTACCCTTACCCGTAACTTCTTACATGTTTCCCTATATACAACATACCAAACTTCATTTATAAAATAAGAAGTGATTCCGGAAATCACTTACCTTTAGCATCCATGTTCATGCTTGCCTCCTTGCTTCCTCTTGACCCGATAGCCATCCATGCTTGAGTCAATTGACAAGATTTCCGTCCTTACATATCAATACGTTCATAACATTGTTAGCTTATGTGAGCATACATACAAACATTCATTTTCTTTCCATTCATACAATAATCGACTTTCGTTAGTCAAATGCCGTATAAATAAGACATATACTAATAGTCATCTCGTTTCGAATCCACACAACTCAACTATCATCATGCATAACACATAAATCATCTAGCACATAACACATTGACTCTCTACTCTAACAATTGTGTCCAAGGCCATTCCATGATATTTATACATTGTTGACTTTTAGAAAGTCAACTGTCTTACTTACACACTTTTGATTTATGAACATGTATTCATCTTAACTTGGTTGACAATTGTATTAATGTCCTACGCATTTCATACTTGTGTTGTATGACATATATAATTGCATGATCACCTAATTATATACACATACACATTCGCATACACATACTTTCACATGCTAATGCTTTGTGATTCTACAATTGGTAATGCCATCCAAGGTAACTAGTATAACATAAATCCAACATTATTCATGTTAGTTTACTATTAATTACCTCATTTTCATTCATATTTATCAAGTTCTTTCATATAATCTCACAATCTAACTTCACCTAGACATTTCATCAAACACTTGGCGTGCGTACTACTATCTAAGCACAATGTACAACCCATTCATACTTTATTACCTATTTCTTGCTTTCATTCATCATATTCAACTAATTTCACATAACTTTCATTCTAATCATATTCATTTAACAATAATATACAACATCAAGCTTCATACATATCAAAACTATACTCAATTTAGCACATGCAACATCATCATCTTCATAACATTACTTCCACAAGTGGGTTTTCATTAAAACATCAAAGTAATCCGAAATTCGAGCATGATTCATGTTTCATGAGATGATTTTAATTCATTATCATTCTAATTTCACATAAACTCACGGATTGAATGTGACAACCCTCATTAAACCAGGTATCCGTACAATTAATTAATTATAATTAAGTGCTTAATGACTGTGCTGAATTACTTAATTGCTTTCTGATTATTGCGTCATACTTACATGTGCATCACATAATACATAATGTCACATCATTATCACATACAGACTTTATTGACATACCTGATGCACAAAGCACAGTTAGCACAGTTAACGGATAGAACGGGAATATGCTGACGGGGTTCAGTAAATAGTCAGACAGTGTTTTGAGGCCCAGTATGGGCCAGGGACAAGGTACTACACTAGTATGGTGTGTAGGGAAGTGAGGACCATAAAACTGCGTCACTAGGTGATAGTTTGAGTGCCAGAAATTGCTTAAAACTCACCTTAAGTGCAGAATTCTGCATTTTTCAGCAAAAAATCAGCTTTTTAACATACTAGTATTATGCAGAAAATTGACTAAATGGTCCTGAATGCTTTCCTAAGTATCGGGAATTAAAAGTGTCACAAGATGTTACATAAAAGACACTATACGGATAGCTTGACACTTTAACGAACCGGTATCTAACCGAACAACCGGATATTACTCGGAACACCAAAATTTTACCTGAGACATTGTTTTAATATTTTTGAACTGGTTATGGTCCCCGAATACCCCAACACACTATATAATGTGCCATACACATAAAATACTAGATATTACACTTAATCTCCTAACCATTTACCTACTTACCATCAAATTTTACAATTAACCCCCCCTCACCATTTTACGATCACAAGGGACCCCACAACCCACTCAAATATTTTATGTAATATTTTATTAGATTTTAATTGATCTTACTTGCTTGAGTGAACAAGATATTGAAATAGAAGATTATAAGTATGGTTCATAGGATTGCAAGATCATTTCATATCTTCGCAATCTTCACACCATCTCCCTCAAACTCTCTCTCTCCCTCTCGTAGGTGATTCATGGAGTTTGGTGTTTGAAGAACTTAAAGAACCTTCATCCATAGCTTTCATCCACCATTTTCTTCACCTTTTTCTCTAGTGATCTTCCCTAGCCTTTGAGCTAGTTGTAAACTTCTTACTATTAATTTTTACTTCTCTTTTTGTTGGTTAAAAAAATGTACATTGTTATGAAGCACAAGAACACTAAAAGACTTAAACAAGAATCATGAACATGAAACTTAAAGACGATGAAATCTTGTTAAAATAATGTTGATTAAAGCATGCATGACACTTGATTGTTATTTACTTGAAATTATGATGTTGATCATCATAAGGAGCTTGCTAAATTGTGATTAAACACATGATTTAGCAAGTTAAAGGATGTTTATGTGTTAACATAAGATGATCATCCTCTTGTAGGAACATGAACTTGAAATCAAAATGATTTTTGAAAAATAGTAAATAAAGTGAGCTAGTAATTTTGTGAATCTAAGATTTACAAATAATTTTCCAAGAAAAACCAAGTTCAAAATATGATTTTAGTAGAACTTGATTCTTACATAAATATACATTGTTTTTGGTGATAAAATAAGTGTAAGAACACTTTATTTACAAGAAGAATTCAAAAGAATAATTTTTGTAGAATATGTTTACAAGTTGTAAACATCTAAAATTTTCAAGAAGGAAGTTTATTAAGAAATAAACACACTTTAAGGGGTAACTAAGTCTACTAAACATGTTACCAAGTTACTACGAGTTTTTGTGAGAGTTCATGTTGATATATACATTGTATAATTTTTTCACTTGGGAAGTGTAGTTTGATTATTGATTGTTGGGTTGATTTTTGAAAAGAAAATGATATGCTTATATGGCATGGACACCCCCATTTTTAGGGGAAACTATGGAAAAATTTTCTAAAGATATAAACACTTAGAAAGATATTTCCAAACAAGTATTTACAAAGTATATTTTGATCATAAGTCTTTGATATAAACTTTGCCATAATTTTTGTAACGAAAATACAAATATTGGAGGTTGGTTTTATAAATAAAAATGGATAAATATATATTTAGAATATATATTTCATATTAAGACACTTGTGTGACTATTTGTATACTCGGTGAAATGGTTATATTATATAACTTAACAAAGTACCATGAAGTTTATTATCCAAAAACAATACCGTTACTTATATATTTTTGGACAAGGAGAAATATATTATTTTTGGGAAATAAAAATATATTTTCCTAGTATAGTTAGAAGATATATGATTTTTGGGAAAAATATATATTTTCGGGACAATACATTATTTTGGACAAAATGAGTTTACAAATATATTTTCTTAAGTGAGACTTAGAAATATATTATTTCGGATATTACAAATACAATAATACAAATACAAGTATAAGACACCCCATCCTTGGGAAGGAAATACGAAAGTTAAATACTTGAGAAATATTAATACAAAAATATTGTTTAAACAATTATTCCAAAACTAAATATAATTTAAGTTGAAATATTAATTATTTTGACAAATAATTATAACTCGGAATAATATAAGAAACGTAACTCAAAACGCAAATACTAAGCAAAGGCACGGCCCGTTCGTCTAATAGACGTTAGTACACTATAGGTAGTCTTGTTTGCTGACAGAGTTTGGGTTACGAGCTGAGGATGCAATACTGTGAGTTCATGTCCCCCTTTTCTCTTACTGTTTTCAGTTTTATAAGTCGGGGGTGGAATACATGTTACAATTATTACAGACATTTTATACATGGTATGGTTAGCCTAAGGAGGGTTTACTACTAGATCATGTGAAGGGTGGGCACAACACCTAAGGCCATTAGTCCTCGTCGTAGGACCGAGGGACATGAGTGATAGATCTATTTGGGTGTAGCGAGCCCACACCCATGAGGCTGGGGCGGCCCATAGTGGTGACTATGTCTTCCAGCCAGAAGCCCGGTACAAATTTGCTAGGTTTGAGTTTTCCTGCACCTTTTCACACATACCATTGGCTTTGCAACCCATTGGTGATCTCTTTTTCCTTATTGCTACATACCAGGGACATTTATACATACAAGACATATTTCAAAGGTTTATACATACTCACGTACACATGAACTCGCTCAACTTTTTGTTGATATTTTAAACTACATGTATTTCAGGAAACTAGTGGATCTGGCAAGGGTATGCATGTGTCTTCAAGCTGCGTTTTAATAAAAGTTGTTATCCATGGTTGTTGAGTTTAGGGGGTGTATCCTATTCCTGGACGGGATACGTATTTCCAAACTCAGGTTTTATTCAAAGTCATTTATGGAGTCTTATGAACTCATTTAGACAAGTCATGGTTTGTAATGTAATTTGGTATCGATGTTTTCAAGACAAGTTGTTGTGGTATTTTCTAAACATAATTAATGGATGAATGTCTTTTAGTTTTATCATTTAGCATTGTTATGATTGAATGCTATGGTATTAAGAGGTCACACCAAATAACCACGCTTCCGCAAAAGTTAGGGTGTGACGACTTGGTATCAGAGCCTTGATCATAGCGAACTAGGATTCTTTCTCGAGTCTAGACTATGATCATCAGGGCTCTCACGAAAATGTTTTCACAAACATATTTTCATTGCATACCCAAAATGTCCAGATCCAGGGAACAAACTTTTTTACAAACAAAAGGCACAAGTACACATTTCAAAAAGGCTATGTATATAATTCAGTCTTAGAGACTGAGGGAGTTCAGTCTTAAAGACTGAGGGAGGTTCAGTCTTAGAGACTGGGAGGTTTGGTCTTAGAGACCAGGGAGTCAGTCTTAGAGACTGGGGAAATTTAGTCTTAGAGACTGGGAAAGTTTGGTCTTAGAGACCAGGAAGTTAGTCTTAGAGACTGGGAGGTTTGGTCTTATAGACCAGGGAGTCAGTCTTAGAGACTGGGGAAATTTAGTCTTAGAGACTAGGAAAGTTGGTCTTAGAGACAAGGGAGTTAGTCTTAGAGACTGGGAGGTTTGGTCTTAGAGACCAGGGAGTTAGTCTGAGAGACTAGTGAGTTCAGTCTGAAAGACTGGGTGGGATAGTCTGGGAAGACTAGGATGATTACTTGCTTACATTGTTATTACATACATGCTTATTTGCTGATCATTGATATATGTGCATATGTGTGATTGTTTTGTCACAGACATCATGTCATCTTCCTCCGAGAGTGGAGTGTCAGACACTATAGACCCGATAGCCATAGTATCAGATGACGAGATCCTTCCAGAGGACGAGGTTTTCACTTCAGATACTACAAGCAGTAATGACGATGACTTTCAGCCCTTCGCGTTACCGGATTTCGGAGATGATTTACCTTTAGCTGATGGTTTTCTTGACGTTGGATCTACCTCCTGCTCAGATCCCTGCACCTATTCCTCTTGCTGCTTTTCCTGTTGAGGATCCACCTCTAGACGATATGTTGGACGATGACGTCGATCTCTTCATCGAGGGTCCCCCTGAGGATGACCAGGATGGCGGGGCTCTGATTGATGACGATGTCGCTATTCCACTTGCTGATATTCCGATTGATGACCTTGTTGTCCCTATGGATGATATTCCTGTTACCGATGCCATTGTTTTGCCACCTGTCGAGGTTCCTATTTTATCTGACCCGTCTGGTCCCGACTCGTTTGAGTCCGTATCATCTGTCACACCCCGACCGCGTATAACATGCAACCGCGGCGAAAAACGTCGGGGAGTGGAGCGACATAATTAATTGTTTCATAACCATGGCATTCAAAGTTGTATTTTATTTATCAACATAAGAGTTTCATTGTCTTAAACAGTAAACATAGAGTACATAACAAAATTAAACTAAGTCTATCTTCATTTTATGTCTCTAAGGCACAGGTCCGCCCTAGTGTCACGATCTTCATCTTAAGCAACAGCTCCTGAAAACACATGTGAAAATAGGTACGTCAGCATAAAAATGCCTGTGAGATACATAGGTTTTGTGAAAATAGGATTCATGACTTATAAGTTTAGAAAATGTTGTTTAGCAAAAGTCAGTCATGAACCTTGTAAATTGTTTTATTTTGTAAATCATTTAAAAAGCGATAAGATCAAATGATATGTATGAATAAAAGAATAATGTATGGTTAAATGAATAACCAAACAAAATGAGTTGTATAAAATAAACTGTTTGTAAAACAATGTCTTGTGAAAAATAAGTTGTTTATGAATAATGTAATATGTCGAATATTTAAATGATTTAAGTAACGCTACGACATGTAATATCATACAAGCATTTATATATAGGAAGTACCAGCGGCGTATCCACCATACATGTATCATATTACACACGCCTCGTTACTCAAACCACTTACCCAAACCAACCACCATTGTAATTTGTTCATGTATAAATCAATTGTCAAGTGTTATTGTGTAAACCATATCAAAATGTCCATGTCTAATGTAAATCACCAAATGTGTATATCAATGTCAAAATGTTTATGTTTAATGTAAATTGTATAATGTGTATCCCAAAAATATCATGTATGGCATGTGAAATATATCAACTAAACCATAGGTAAAATGCACAAAACAGGGTATTGAATTAAACATAGTTTAAGTCAAAGTTTTGTTTTGTGGAACAAATGCATGCTATACTGATACAAACATCTATGCGGTATTGTGAAAATGCATACATCCAAGCCTTGTGACTGTGGCGATAGACCTTCAAACAAATTAAAGGTCTATCTTGTTGTTATGTTTATCGAATTCGGTCATTCCTTCCAATCCAAACAAACCCGGGATTTCAGAAATGGGAGTTGTCAAGTCCTATGGTACCATTACCTACTAACAAGCGGCATGATCGGTGTTAATGAATGTACATTGTATTATTTAAACAAACCAAATGTCATACCAAAATGTAAGCATGTGAAAACAATGCACTAAGTATGTAATCAAATGAACATACATAGCGTGAAATGTAAAGTAATGTACTAAGTATGCACACAATGGACATACATAGCATGAAATGTAATGAAAACAATGTACTAAGTACGCACACAATGGGCATACATAGCATGAAATGTAATGTAAAACAATGTACTAAGTACGCACACAATGGGCATACATAGCATAAAATGTAATGTAAAACAATGTACTAAGTACGCACACAATGAGCATACATAGAGTAAAATGTAATGTAAAACGATGTACTAAGTACGCACACAATGGGCATACATAGCATAAAATGTAATGTAAAACAATGTACTAAGTACGCACACAATGGGCATACATAGCATAAAATGTAATGTAAAATGATGTACTAAGTATGCACACAATGGACATACATAGCATAAACACAATGAAATCATGTACTATAAGTGTACTAATGAATATAATAAGCATATGATGTGAAAACATGGAAAGCATGAAAGTAACAAGTAGGCACATGTGTTTCACCCCAAAACAGTTGGAAAACAGTAAAAGAGGGGTCTATGTACTCACTTGAGATTGCTCAGAAGTCCTAAGATAACCACCAAGTAATGCTAGAGATCACGGAAATCAAACGGCACCTAATATAGGTAACTATGTTAATAAACCGGACCTATATCGGAAGATCGGGTAGTATGAGGGTTTGTAAACCAAATGAGTGTAGGAACTCATGTAATATGGTTTAACAAAGTCTACATACTAAAATGAAACCTAACCTAAGTGCTTATGACCCATTACGACCCGTTTAGGTAGCTTATGCTACTTTAACGCGTCGTTCGCGTAAAACGCGTTCGGACCGCCTAACTAGTCCTATGACAAGTAAAATATGCCTTAACATGTCTAATATTGTTGCCAAATCAGTTTAGATACCAAAAGTTATGTTACATATGTTTAAAATGAATTTTGGCATCAAAGGGGTATTTTGGTAATTTACCTAAGGCATATAAACTACCTATCATAAAACTACTTAAACGATGTGACCATAAGGTGTAACCTCGGAAGGTTATTCCCTATACACTATGGTCACCTAAAGTGTTTGGTCGGATCCTAATGATCGACCAAATGGGTCGGGTTCGAAGGTATAAGCGATTTATTAGATCGCTTACCCTTACGACCCTAGACAACGTGGTAATTAGTAGGCATAGTCACAAGGGACTATAACCATCGTGATTACGCTCATGTTGCGAAGTTCAAACGAACTTCGCATTGACCATAAACTGGTCAATGCAGAAAGTCAAACAAAGTTTGACTTTCGGACTCGAAAAACAATAAAAGAACGAAGGAACACTTAGAAAGGGTCCCCGAATGCTAATCTAGATCGAAATAGCTCAGGTATGAAACAAAGGTTTCAACTTAGAGCACTTTAGATCAGATTCTTGTGAGGAATGAGTGGAAATGGGTTGGGTATTTATAGAATTCTTCAAACTGTTAGGATCGTTTCTTGGATAACGTGCCTTGATCTCACCCGTACACTTGTCGGAATGTTGTGGTAGCTCATTTTGCCCCCACCACAAGAGTTTGACATGTGTCCTTGGCCTTTGGGGTGTTTGAAAGGCTGTTAACAGGCTGTTAATACACTGAATCTGGTCTGGGAGCCTGAAACGGGCCACGTAAGGTATCACCTTGGGTTTACGCGGGCCGCCTGGCCTGTCTGATCAGAAGAAAGTTTGCTGAAATGACAGTTTAGGTCCCTGTTGGTGTTTAAGGCCATTTCCGATATGTTTTAGGCCCATTAAGCCAACGTTAAGGCCCTAAAATGATGCCTAAACATTGTGGACATGAAACATGCTCAAAAATATGTCGGATGTTGGTTCGTTTGGTCGTACGATCGCGATGTTCGCTTAATTACGACGGAACGCGCATAAGTGCGAAAAGCGATCCAAATGACGCGACGAATGGATTTTTCTTATGCCAAACACTAAAATAAAATATTTTAGTGCTTACATAAATTTTTGGATGTCCGGATGTATTCAGAACG
This sequence comes from Helianthus tuberosus, assembly GCA_030545235.1. Classification (NCBI taxonomy): domain Eukaryota; kingdom Viridiplantae; phylum Streptophyta; class Magnoliopsida; order Asterales; family Asteraceae; genus Helianthus; species Helianthus tuberosus. Next base: position 99,937,390 of record CM060371.1, on the reverse strand, counting down.
TAAGTTATGCGCGAAAGTGCAAACTTGTGCACTTTTTGACACTTTTAGTCCCTGAATGACCCAAAAGTTTATTTTAGCACACCGAGCCCCTCAAAGCCTATTTATAAGCTATATAAAGGATATTTAAGGTGTGTTTAACTTATGGTCATGTTCCGGAATGTTTGTTACTGTTCAAATTGGCATACATTCGCAGTTTGTCAAGTTTAGTCCCTATAAGCAACAACAACAACAACAACCATACCCAGTATATCCCACAAATAGCAGACTATTGGTAGGGTCTGGGGGAGGTGGGATGTAGGCAAACCTTTCCTCTATTCAAGAATAGAGAGGCTGCTTCCTGAGAGACCCCCGGCTCCAAAACAACCAACCGACAGATAGACGAGAAACGGGTAAGTAAATCACGTAGCAATAGGCAGATAAGTCATCAGTAAGCAACATATATGCAAATATACAAGAAAATCATCATATGTTGGTCTACCTAAATTGTAACGAAATCTAACCCCCCCCTCTGCACAGATAGGACACGTCTATACCCTCACCTACTAGTCCTTAACCTTAATCCTACGTCTCCACGAACTCCTATCATGAACCATGTCCTCAGAGAGGTGCAATTCTAACAAATCTTGTCTAAGTCTTTCATCCCAAGTCAACTTGGGCCTGCCTCTACTCCTCTTTCCTTCCACTGTCATGGTTTCCACTGCTCTAACTGGTTCTGTCAACTGTCTCCTCTTCACATGCCCAAACCATCTCAACCTCCCCTCTTTTAACTTGTCCGATATACTAGCTACTCCTAACCAATCCCTAAAAACCTCACTTCTTATTCGGTCTAACATCGTGTGGCCACACATCCACCTAAACATCCTCATCTCCGCTACCTCCATCTTGCGCGCTTGTGTTTTCTTGGTGGCCCAACAATCTGTCCCGTATAACATAGCTGGTCTAACTGCTACCCTATAAAATTTTCCCTTTAATTTTGTTGGGAATTTCCTGTCACACAAAATTCCAGTGGCTGCTCTCCACCTACACCAGCCAACTTGGATGCGGTGAGATACGTCACTATCTATTTCCCCGTCCCCTTGCACAAACGATCCTAAGTACTTGAAGTTAGTCGTTTGTGGGACCACTTGACCTTCAATGGTAACCTGAGTGTCTTCGTTGCCACCTGCACCGCTGAAATTACAATAAAGGTATTCAGTCTTAGAACGACTAATCCTTAAACCATTGCCTTCTAAGGCTGCTCTCCATTCCTCTAACCTGGCATTTAGGGCTTGTCTAGTTTCAGCCACTAACACTATATCATCCGCAAAAAGCATGCACCACGGAACTGTCCCTTGAATGGACTTGGACAGCTCATCCAAGACCACCGCAAAAAGAAACGGACTCAACGCGGACCCCTGGTGGAGTCCTACTTCCACGGGGAAAGCCTCTGTATCTCCTACAGGCGCACGAACCCTAGTCACCGTCCTATCATACATATCCCTAATTAAGTCTATATACTTCCCAGGAACTCCCCTACCCTCCAAGCTTTCCCAAATCAGTCCACGTGGCACACTGTCATATGCCTTTTCAAGGTCAATGAAAACCATATGTAGATCTCTCTTTTTCTCCCTATATTTTTCCATTAGTCTCCGTAGAATATGAATCGCCTCCGTAGTTGACCGCCCTGGCATGAAACCAAACTGGTTTACCGTAACCAGAGTTTCTTTTCTGATCCTAGTGTCAATTACCCGTTCCCAAAGTTTCATAGTGTGGCTTAATAGCTTAATCCCTCTGTAGTTCCCACAACACTGGGCATCTCCTTTATTCTTATACAAGGGCACTACGTCACTACTCCTCCACTGATCCGGGATTTTTCCAGATCTGAAAATAAGATTAAACAAAGTAGCTAGCCATCGAACTCCATCCTCTCCCAAACACTTCCACACTTCTATCGGTATGTTGTCAGGACCAACTGCCTTAGCCCTGCCCATCTTCTTGAGTGCTATCCTTACTTCTCCCATTGTAATACTCCGACAATAGCAGTTATTTCGTTGTCGTCCTTGAGTGTTGTTGTCGCTTTCTTGTTGGGCTTCCCTCCCCCCATTAAAAAGATTAGAAAAGTAGGTTTGCCATCTTAACTTAATGTCTGGTTCCTTTACTAGGACGTGCCCATCCTCTCCCTTTATAAATTTCACTACCCCTAAATCTTGCTTTCTACGCTCCCTAGCTTTGGCAATCTTGAACATGGCATTTTCCCCTTCCTTCGTCTCCAGGCGTTCATACATTTTCTTATAAGCGGTGTTCTTTGCCTCCGCCACTGCCTTCTTCGCCTCTATTTTGGCCTTCTTGTACCTCTCCTTCAACCTCAGTCGCTCTTCCTCGACCGTGCACCCCAAAAGATCTCTAAAACTCCCTTGTTTATCCCTTAAGCGAATTAACTTATTTTTTCCATACCAAAGCCTTCAAAACTTATTTCTAAGTTATGTAAAGGTTATTTAAGGTATGTTAAGTATATTTTGATGTTTCGGAGTATTTGTCGCATTAAACTGACTACGTTTACGCACCAGTTTGCGTATAACTCTCTAGAAAGCGATATAGAGTTTGAAATTGAACAAAAGTCAAAACATGAAAAAATGTAAAACATAACCAAACAAATATTGGGATCAAATAACATTGTTTTATTGATAACTGAATTGTTTACAATGATTACAAGCACAGATGTTACAGTCTCCCCTACTTGTGGAAATTTCGTCCCGAAATTTATTTAGAGGAAACTCGTGGGAATAGATGTGGGTATTTCTCCTTCATTTGATCTTCGCGTTCCCAAGTAAACTCGGGTCCACGTTTAGCTTCCCAGTGAACTTTGACCAAAGGAATGCGCTTGCGTTTAAGCCACTTGACTTCACGTTCCATGATTTCCACTGGCTTCTCAACAAATTTCAGTGTTTTATCAACACGAATTTCGTCAAGTGGTATGTGGAGGTTCTCATCGGCTAAACACCTCTTGAGATTGGACACGTGAAAGGTTGGATGAACATTTCCAAGTTCAGGAGGTAACTCAAGTCTGTAGGCTACCTTACCGATTCTTTCGACGATCTTGAATGGTCCAACGTATCTAGGTGCAAGTTTTCCTTTCTTTCCAAATCTGATCACACCTTTCCAAGGTGAGACCTTAAGTAATACACGATCACCGACTTGAAAATCCAAGGGCTTGCGTTTTGGGTCCGCGTAACTCTTTTGACGGCTTCTAGCTGTCTTAAGGTTATCACGAACTTTCTTAATTTTGTCAGTTGTCTCTAAAATGAGGGCCAGTCCAGTAAGCTGAGCCTCACCGATCTCATTCCAGCAGACTGGTGAACGACATTTTCGACCATAGAGAGCCTCAAAAGGAGCCATTTTGATGCTGGAGTGATAACTATTGTTGTAGGAGAATTCAATCAACGGAAGATGTGAATCCCAACTACCACCAAAGTCGATCACACAAGCTCTAAGCATATCCTCTAGAGTCTGGATTGTTCTTTCAGATTGACCATCCGTTTGCGGATGATAAGCTGTGCTCAGATTAAGTTGGGTCCCCATAGCAGATTGCATGGTTCTCCAAAAATGAGAAGTGAAATGAGCATCTCTGTCAGAAATGATGTTCAAAGGAACACCATGTCGAGCTACAATTTCATCCACATAGATTTTAGCAAGTTGGTCAGCAGAAAAGTCCTCACGGATTGGCAAGAAATGCGCTGACTTAGTAAGACGATCAACAACTACCCAGATGGCATCATGACCTTTCTTTGTGCGTGGAAGTTTGGTAACAAGATCCATAGTAATGTTTTCCCATTTCCAAACTGGGATCTCTGGTTGCACCAATAAACCAAAAGGACGCTGATGTTCAGCCTTAACCTTAAGACAAGTAAGGCATTTTGATACATATAAGGCAATGTCTTTCTTCATACCAGGCCACCAATACTGAGTACGAAGATCCTTATACATCTTGTCTGAGCCAGGATGAACAGAATAACGAGACTTATGGGCTTCATCCATAAGCAAGGTGTGAAGGTTATCTTGGCTTGGGACCCACAAACGGTCCATGAAGTAATACGATCCATTGTCCTTCTGTTCCAGATCAGGTGTTATGTGATAGGGAAATTCCTTATCCATCAAACCTTGTGAAACACAAGATTGTTGAGCCTGAGAAATGCGTGCTTGGATATCGGATCGAGCTTGAATACCAGATTGAGCACGAACACAATGAAGCTTGGTACGCTCCTTACGACTCAAAGCATCGGCTACGACATTCGCCTTACCAGGATGGTAGCGAATTTCGCAGTCATAGTCGTTTAGAAGCTCAACCCAACGTCGTTGCAATGCTGAGTTCTTTCTGGTTGAAGATATGCTGAAGACTTTTGTGGTCTGTGAAAACCACACATTTTGTACCGTACAAATAGTGTCTCCAGATCTTAAGAGCGAAGACAACTGCACCCAACTCAAGATCATGAGTGGTGTAGTTCTTTTCATGTATCTTCAACTGCCTCGATGCATATGCTATGACTTTGTTTCTTTGCATCAGAACACAGCCAAGACCCAATTTTGATGCATCACAATAAACGAAGAAATCATCATTGCCCTCAGGCAAAGTCAGAACAGGCGCGTCGCAAAGTTTCTGCTTCAAGTTTTGAAAAGCTTCTTCTTGTTTGAATCCCCAATCAAAGGGCTTGTTCTTCCGAGTTAGAGCAGTTAGAGGAACTGCAATCTTTGAGAAGTTCTCTATGAAGCGGCGATAATAACCCGCAAGACCAAGAAAAGAACGAACTTCAGTAGGAGTAGTGGGCGTATCCCAATCCTTAATCGCACTGATCTTGGAGGGATCTACATGAATACCTTGTTCGTTGACAATATGTCCTAAGAATTGAACTTCTTTAAGCCAGAATTCACACTTGGAGAATTTGGCGAAAAGTTGCTCTTTCTTTAGGAGTTCCAGAGTAAGACGAAGATGTTGCTCGTGATCAGCTTGCGTCTTAGAGTATATCAAGATGTCGTCAATAAAAACAATGACGAAAAGATCCAAATAAGGCTTGCAGACCCTATTCATTAAGTCCATGAAAACAGCAGGAGCATTAGTCAAACCGAATGGCATGACTGTGAACTCGTAATGCCCATATCGAGTGCGGAACGCTGTCTTAGGAATATCTTCTTCATGCACACGAAATTGATGATATCCAGATCGCAGATCAATCTTCGAAAAATAAGAAGCGCCCTGTAACTTATCAAAGAGGTCATCGATGCGAGGTAGGGGATATCGATTCTTGATGGTAAGCTTGTTAAGCTCACGATAATCGATACACATCCTAAAAGATCCATCCTTCTTCTTGACAAAAAGAACGGGAGCACCCCAAGGTTAAAAGCTAGGACGGATAAAACCTTTGTCAGAGAGCTCCTGAAGCTGCTTAGCCAACTCTTGCATCTCAGACGGCGCAAGACGATATGGAGATCTGGCAATGGGATTTGCACCAGGTACGAGATCAATACGTAACTCGACTTGGCGTGCTGGAGGTAGACCAGGTAACTCTTCAGGAAACACCTCAGGATAATCCCTAACAACTGGGATATCTTGAATAGACTTACCTTTGCCCTTATCTGCTGTAACATGTGCCAAGAAGGCCACATAGTTCTTTCGCAGACACTTCCGAGCTTTAAAACAAGACATGAGTTTGAGACCACCGACAGGTTTCTCACCATGAACTTGTAGGATCTCTCCTGTCGGAAGCGGCACACGAACAATATTCTCAAAACAAACTACCTCTGCGCGATGCTTGGCTAACCAATCCATACCCACAATAACGTCGAAGCTTCCAAGTTGCATAGGTGTGAGGTCAATAGGAAAAATATGGTCGTTAAGGTTCAACTGGCAGTTGCGAAGAACAGAATCAAGAACAATGGGTTCACCACTACCAACTTCTACTGTCAAAGGCTTTCCTAGTTTCGTTCTAGACACTCGAAGCATTGGCTCAAAAGACAATGACACAAAACTCTTATCGGCACCTGAATAAAAAAGAACAGATGCAGGCTGATTATTAAAAAGAACGTACCGTTCACCACTTCATTATCTGCTTGTGCCTCTTGTGTATTCATGTTGAAGACTCGACCTCGAGCCTGAGCCTAATTCTGATTTGGATTTGCGTTAGCTAGTCTTGAGCATCGGTTTCTGTAGTGGGTCAGATCCCCACAATTGTAGCACGAACCAGGAGGGAAATGAGGTTGTGCAGCTTGACCTTGTTGCTGAGCAAGAGGCTGAGCAACTTGTTGGGCTTGGTTCTGAACTGCCTGATTCTGGTTAACAGGAATGCGACAAGTAGCGGCAAGATGACCATTTCTTCCACAGTTAGTACAGAAACGGCATGGAAATTGCGGCTGATGGTGACTGTTGCATCTATTGCACAAAGGTGCATTTCCTGCATAAGGTTTCTTTGCTGGAGGCTGTGCGGGTTGGTTGGGAGCTGCCTGGTTAGCTTGGGCAGTGACAACAAAATTTTGGGAAGCCTTACGCTTCCTTGACCCTCTCGAAGAACCAGAATTCTTTCCCTTCTTGTTTTGACCTTTCTTGCTATCTTCCTTGTCAGACGACTGTTTCTTGCCCTTGTCACCCTTCCTGTGTAACTTATTCTACCGAATCTGCGACTCAGTCAATGTCGCTGCTAACTCGATAGCCTGACTGAGTGTGGTAGGGTTACTACCAGTAATGATGTCTTGTACTGAGTCAGGTAGACCATCGATGTATCTTTCGATAGCCTTATCGAGTGGGGTAACCATAGTCGGGCAAAGCAGACTCAACTCCTCAAATCTATCAGTATACGCCCTGTGCTCGCCACTATCCTGTTTCAAGTCATCAAATTCTCTCTCCAATGCTCGCAGTTCATGACGAGGATAAAACTCCCTCATCATAAGAGCCCTAAGTTCAGCCCATGTTTGAGCTAGAGCAACTTCCGCACCACGGTCTCTCATAACCCCATTCCACCATGTAAGAGCCCTCTTCTGGAATACACTCGAAGAAAACTCGACCTTGTGATTGTCAGGACACTGCACGTGACGGAAAGTATTCTCAATGCTCTCGAACCATTGAAGAAGCCCAGTTGCTCCTTCAGTACCACTAAACTTGAGTGGTTTAGCCAAGTTGAAACTCTTGAAATTGCATAGAGCATGATTGTTGTTGTTGGCTTGGTTCATTTGAGCAATGAAATTTGGAAAAGCAGCAGCCATTTGCTGTGCGATGATTTCTGCCAGTTCGGCAGTCGCTATCTGATGTTCGCGTCGAGGAGGCATTCTAAAAAAGAGGGAAACATGAAAGGAAACGAGTGAGATGGTTGGATGAAAAGAATGAGATGATACAAAAATTGACAACATCAAAGATGGTGGTTATTTGTTTGTTACCACAAGGTAAACAAATGACACAATGTGACTAATCAAAGTAAGTGGGTCAAAAATAATGTATCGCGAAGACATGCTCGCCTATAAGTGAACACTCACCCCAAGAATTCCCAGGTAAGAGTGACTGGTCCGATTATGTGGATTTTACGAACACTCTAGCCTTAGACAGAAAACCCAGGGTACAGGCATTCACTCTTCCAGTTTGCACATGTTCACACTATTTAAAACCCGAAACTTTGACGAGATTTTGAAAGTTCAAAGGGGTTCAAAACCTTACAATAGAGGGTTCAAAACCTAGTAATCAATCATCCAAGAACAGATGATTAATTTTCAAAGCGGATTCGAACTTGATGTTCCCGTTGTGGTTATTCACCTAAGGATAGGTGAAGTGCATGTTTTAAGATCTAAACATAAGATAACTTGTGTTGGGGTCCTAGAAAGTTATAGTCTAGGTCAAAGCATTACTAATAACCTAATTCCCTATAACCATTGGCTCTGATACCAACTCTTCTGTCACACCCCGACCGCGTATAACATGCAACCGCGGCGGAAAACGTCGGGGAGTGGAGCGACAGAATTAATTGTTTCATAACCATGGCATTCAAAGTTGTATTTTATTTATCAACATAAGAGTTTCATTGTCTTAAACAGTAAACATAGAGTACATAACAGAATTAAACTAAGTCTATCTTCATTTTATGTCTCTAAGGCACAGGTCCGCCCTAGTGTCACGATCTTCATCTTAAGCAACAGCTCCTGAAAACACATGTGAAAATAGGTACGTCAGCATAAAAATGCCTGTGAGATACACAGGTTTTGTGAAAATAGGATTCATGACTTATAAGTTTAGAAAATGTTGTTTAGCAAAAGTCAGTCATGAACCTTGTAAATTGTTTTGTTTTGTAAATCATTTAAAAAGCGATACGATCAAATGATATGTATGAATAAAAGAATAATGTATGGTTAAATGAATAACCAAACAAAATGAGTTGTATAAAATAAACTGTTTGTAAAACAATGTCTTGTGAAAAATAAGTTGTTTATGAATAATGTAATATGTCGAATATTTAAATGATTTAAGTAACGCTACGACATGTAATATCATACAAGCATTTATATATAGGAATTACCAGCGGCGTATCCACCATACATGTATCATATTACACACGCCTCGTTACTCAAACCACTTACCCAAACCAACCACCATTGTAATTTGTTCATGTATAAATCAATTGTCAAGTGTTATTGTGTAAACCATATCAAAATGTCCATGTCTAATGTAAATCACCAAATGTGTATATCAATGTCAAAATGTTTATGTTTAATGTAAATTGTATAATGTGTATCCCAAAAATATCATGTATGGCATGTGAAATATATCAACTAAACCATAGGTAAAATGCACAAAACAGGGTATTGAATTAAACATAGTTTAAGTCAAAGTTATGTTTTGTGGAACAAATGCATGCTATACTGATACAAACATCTATGCGGTATTGTGAAAATGCATACATCCAAGCCTTGTGACTGTGGCGATAGACCTTCAAACAAATTAAAGGTCTATCTTGTTGTTATGTTTATCGAATTCGGTCATTCCTTCCAATCCAAACAAACCCGGGATTTCAGAAATGGGAGTTGTCAAGTCCTATGGTACCATTACCGACTAACGAGCGGCATGATCGGTGTTAATGCATGTACATTGTATTATTTAAACAAACCAAATGTCATACCAAAATGTAAGCATGTGAAAACAATGCACTAAGTATGTAATCAAATGAACATACATAGCGTGAAATGTAATGTAAAGTAATGTACTAAGTATGCACACAATGGACATACATAGCATGAAATGTAATGAAAACAATGTACTAAGTACGCACACAATGGGCATACATAGCATGAAATGTAATGTAAAACAATGTACTAAGTATGCACACAATGGGCATACATAGCATAAAATGTAATGTAAAACAATGTACTAAGTACGCACACAATGGGCATACATAGCGTAAAATGTAATGTAAAACGATGTACTAAGTACGCACACAATGGGCATACATAGCATAAAATGTAATGTAAAACAATGTACTAAGTACGCACACAATGGGCTTACATAGCATAAAATGTAATGTAAAATGATGTACTAAGTATGCACACAATGGACATACATAGCATAAACACAATGAAATCATGTACTATAAGTGTACTAATGAACATAATAAGCATATGATGTGAAAACATGGAATGCATGAAAGTAACAAGTAGGCACATGTGTTTCACCCCAAAACAGCTGGAAAACAGTAAAAGAGGGGTCTATGTACTCACTTGAGATTGCTAAGAAGTCCTAAGATAACCACGAAGTAATGCTAGAGATCACGGAAATCAAACGACACCTAATATAGGTAACTATGTTAATAAACCGGACCTATATCGGAAGATCGGGTAGTATGAGGGTATGTAAACCAAATGAGTGTAGGAACTCATGTAATATGGTTTAACAAAGTCTACATACTAAAATGAAACCTAACCTAAGTGCTTACGACCCATTACGACCCATTTAGGTAGCTTATGCTACTTTAACGCGTCGTTCGCGTAAAACGCGTTCGGACCGCCTAACTAGTCCTATGACAAGTAAAATATGCCTTAACATGTCTAATATTGTTGCCAAATCAGTTTAGACACCAAAAGTTATGTTACATATGTTTAAAATGAATTTTGGCATCAAAGGGGTATTTTGGTAATTTACCTAAGGCATATAAACTACCTATCATACAACTACTTAAACGATGTGACCATAAGGTGTAACCTCGGAAGGTTATTCCCTATACACTATGGTCACCTAAAGTGTTTGGTCGGATCCTAATGATCGACCAAATGGGTTGGGTTCGAAGGTATAAGCGATTTATTAGATCGCTTACCCTTACGACCCTAGACAACGTGGTAATCAGTAGGCATAGTCACAAGGGACTATAACCATCGTGATTACGCTCACGTTGCGAAGTTCAAACGAACTTCGCATTGACCATAAACTGGTCAATGCAGAAAGTCAAACAAAGTTTGACTTTCGGACTCGAAAAGCAATAAAAGAACGAAGGAACACTTATAAAGGGTCCCCGAATGCTAATCTAGATCGAAATAGCTCAGGTATGAAACAAAGGTTTCAACTTAGAGCACTTTAGATCAGATTCTTGTGAGGAATGAGTGGAAATGGGTTGGGTATTTATAGAATTCTTCGAACCGTTAGGATTGTTTCTTGGATAACGTGCCTTGATCTCACCCGTACACTTGTCGGAATGTTGTGGTAGCTCATTTTGCCCCCACCACAAGAGTTTGACATGTGTCCTTGGCCTTTGGGGTGTTTGAAAGGCTGTTAACAGGCTGTTAATACACTGAATCTGGTCTGGGAGCCTGATGCGGGCTGCGTAAGGTATCACCTTGGGTTTACGCTGGCCGCCTGGCCTGTCTGATCAGAAGAAAGTTTGCTGAAATGACAGTTTAGGTCCCTGTTGGTGTTTAAGGCCATTTCCGATACGTTTAAGGCCCGTTAAGCCAATGTTAAGGCCCTAAAATGATGCCTAAACATTGTGGACATGAAACATGCTCAAAAATATGTCGGATGTTGGTTCGTTTGGTCGTACGATCGCGATGTTCGCTTAATTACGACGGAACGCGCATAAGTGCGAAAAACGATCCAAATTACGCGACGAATGGATTTTTCTTATGCAAAACACTAAAATAAAATATTTTAGTGCTTACATAAATTTTTGGATGTTCGGATGTATTCAGAACGTAAGTTATGCGCGAAAGTGCAAACTTGTGCACTTTTTGACACTTTTAGTCCCTGAATGACCCAAAAGTTTATTTTAGCACACCGAACCCCTCAAAGCCTATTTCTAAGCTATATAAAGGATATTTAAGGTGTGTTTAACTTATGGTCATGTTCCGGAATGTTCGTTACTGTTCAAATTGGCATACTTTTGCAGTTTGTCAAGTTTAGTCCCTATAAGCGAATTAACTTGTTTTTGCCATACCAAAGCCTTCAAAACTTATTTCTAAGTTATGTAAAGGTTATTTAAGGTATGTTAAGTATATTTTGATGTTCTGGAGTATTTATCGCATTAAACTGACTACGTTTATGCACCAGTTTGCGTATAACTCTCCCGAAAGCGATATAGAGTTTGAAATTGAACAAAAGTCAAAACATGAAAAAATGTAAAACATAACCAAACAAATATTGGGATCAAATAACATTTTTTTATTGATAACTGAATTGTTTACAATGATTACAAGCACAGATGTTACATCATCTGCCACGTTACATGCACGGGGCGAGCAACAGTACCCCACAGACACTGATTCCGATACTGCTATGTCTGCAGCGCCCGATCCGCAGCGGGGTTTTGGTTTCATCCCTGACTTCCCACACGATTTTGATCCAGACCATGAGATGGAGTTCATCCCTAAGGAGCAGCCTGTCGAGGCACCTATTATTCCTGATGATCAGCTTCTTGATATACCCGCTGATCATGAGCTTGCTCCCGCCGACCCAGAGCTTGAGATAGCACCCGAGCCTGTTCTTGCTCACGACCTTCCACCTATGCACGACCCTATCCCTGCTGATGTTCCAGTTATTGCACCTCTGCCTGACCCTATGCCTGTGTTTGTTGATCATGCAGCTTTTGCTACCCATACGGACCCTAGATATGCTCATACCCGTAATGGGTGGATTGAGGAGGATGACGACTATCCTCCTTTTGTCAGACCAGTTACTCCTCCTTTTGCACCTGTCCAGGCACCCGTTGATGTCCCACAGTTTCACCCTCACGTGTCAGACGTTCACCGCATGGATTTACCCGTCACTTTTCTTCAGGACATTCCTCCTCCCCGTCCAGGGGAAGGACCTTCAGGTCAGCAGCACACTCACATACCTATTGTGATAGGAGCCGATCAGTTCATGCCATAGTTCACACATGCTGCTTCTTCTTCAGCACCCATGGGCGAGCCATTTATGTGGTCTTCGCCCAACGTCATGCCTTTATCTGATCCGTACCATCCCTTTCATGTTGGGTATTCGACGGATGATCTGCTTTTATCCCTGCAGCTCCAGCAGGATATGTTGAGTCGTAGAGTTGCTGAGCTCGAGAGGATCCCGCATCCTCCACCTTTTGCAGATCCGTCACAGTCTGCTTTTCCACCTGCTCCGCTATTTCTTTATCCGGATTTCCACATCCGATTTCTGACGATGGAGCAGCAGATTACTTGTTTGTTGCAGCTGGTTCATACGCTCGAGGAGGAGTTAGCGCGTATGCGCCGTTTGCTTTTCATTCCTCCACCTCCTCCTCCCCCACCATCAGCTTAGGGGTTATTGGTCTCCTGCAGATAGGCCACTTTTGGTGAGAATACAACTATTGAGCCATGATTGTGAAGACTTTTGAAGACCACACTTTTAACTTTTGATTACTGTAGTTGTTAGACGATTTGGACAGGGGAGATGTGACCCTTAGTCTCTTTTGATGTACGATACATTTGTAAAACTTGTAAGCTACTTGTGGTCTTGTTATATGAAAAGCTCAATCACAGCCTTCTCATTACATGCATTGTTGATTTACTTGTTTATGTTATGACATTGTTATGACATGGGGTGTTATGTATTTACTTGTGTTGATGAATGTTATTACATGCGCGTATCACGTACTCATTATACATATTATGACTTGACCAATACAATCTTCTTATAGAAGATGCCTCCACGAAGGGAAATCGTTTACCCACTACTGAGGCCGAATTGCAAGGGAAATCGTCCAGGACTTAGGATCCCGCTCGGGATACTCATCATCAGGATCCTGAATACTTATTACTTCCTTATCCTAAGGATTCGTCGCAGGATATAGGATATGTAATATTGGTATTCGGGTTCCTTCCGGTATCCTGACCGATGATCCCAGATTTGCCAAGGCATCAGCTTCAGCATTATCCTCTCTTGGTACCTGTTCAAGTGTAAAAATTACGAAATATCCTGCTAATTTTTTGAGAATTTCGAGATACTCGATTAACTTCTCACCCTTAACTGCATAGGTTCCATTAAAATGATCAGTGATTAATAAAGAATCAACATATACTTGCAAATTCTTGATACTCATATTTTTAGCCAACTCTAATCCTGCAATTAAAGCTTCATATTCTGCCTCATTATTAGTAGCAGGAAATTCACACCTAATAGCCTGGGGTAATATGTCCCCCTATGGCGATTTTAGTAGTATACCTAGACCTACACCTCTTACATTAGATGCACCATCAGTATATAATATCCAAGATTCTAAGTTTTCTCCTAGCTGCTGTACTTCTAAGTCTACTTCATTTTGAATGTCACTACTGAAATCAGCCATAAAGTCAGCTAAAGCCTGAGACTTTATGGCATTTCTAGGCTCATATACTAGATCAAAAGCACTTAATTTCACTGACCATTTAGCCATCCTACCAGACATCTCAGGTTTCCTAAGCACATTTTCAACGGGATAATTGGTTTTAACATGAATCCTATGTGTCTCAAAATAATGTCTAAGTTTTGTTGATGCCATAACTAGGGCTAATATCAATTTTTCTAGATGAGAATATCTAGTTTCAGCATCTAATAAACTTTTACTAACATAATAGACAGGATACTGCTGACCTTCATGATCCTTTACAAGGACAACACTTACTGCATTCCCTGATACTGCAAGATACAGGGATAATGCTTCGCCATCCTCAGGCTTCATCAATAAGGGTGCGGTTGAAAGATACTGCTTCAAATCCTGCAAGGCTGCTTCATGCTTTGCTCCACATTCGAACTTCTTATTCTTCTTGAGGATATCATAAAATTCCTTGCACTTCACCGAGGATCTTGAAATAAATCTGTTCAATGCTGCTACTCGGCCTGTTAATCGTTGAACATCCTTCATATTGGATGGTGACTTGATATCCAGGATAGCTTTGATTTGTTCTGGGCTTGCTTCTATACCCCTTTTAGTCACCATGTATCCTAAAAACTTTCCTGCCCCCACTCCAAAATGGCACTTGGCAGGATTTAGTTTCATATTATACTGGTCCAGGATGTCAAATGTTCCTTTAATATCCTGGAGATGATCTTCAGCCTTCTTGGATTTGACTACCATATCGTCAATGTACACCTCCATGGTGTCCCCTAGTTTGTCTTTAAACATCATGTTCACCAATCTCTGGTACGTTGCACCTGCATTTTTCAAACCAAAAGGCATAGCAGTATAACAATAAATACCTGTTGGTGTCATGAAAGCAATATCCTCCTGGTCTGAAGGTTCCATTTGGATCTGCTGGAATCCTGAGGATGCATCCATGAAGGTTAACATCTCATGACCGGCAGTGGTATCCACCATTGAGTCTATATGAGGTAGAGGGAATGGGTCTTTAGGACATGCTTTGTTCAAGTCTGTGTAATCTACACAAACTCTCCATTTCCTATTCTTCTTTTGGACCATGACCACATTTGCTAGCCACTTGGGAAATTTGACTTCCCTGATCATCTTGGACTTCAATAGTCTTTCAACCTCTTCTTGAATAATTATGTTTCGTTCTAGAGCAAACTTCCTTCTCTTTTGCTAGACAGGCTTGAAAGACCTGTCAATTCCAAGCTTGTGAGTTATAATATCCTTAGAAATACCTGTCATATCCTCATGCTTCTATGCGAATGTCGACATCCTGCATTTCAAAAAGTTAGTTAGCTGATTTTCAATATCCTGAGGGATATTGGCTCCTACGAGCACCGAGATATCTGGATTATCCTGATCCAGGATAATTTTCTTTACATCCTGCTCTGAAGCCTCCACGATATCCTGGGCCCGCATCTTTAATTGCTATGCTGAATTAGGCTTGTTTGAGGATTTCATCAAGGATTGGTAACACTCCTTTGCTTCCTGCTGATCACTTTCCACCTTGACTACTCCCCAAGGGGTAGGGATCTTGATACATTGATGATAGGTTGACGACACAACTTTCATATCATGGATCCAAGGCCTACCTAATATAATATTATAGCAGGATAAGGAGTCCATGACACAAAAGCGCTGCATTGAGTTGACTCCTTCAACATACACAGGCAATTTTATCTCTCCCACGGTATTCCTGGCTTCTCCACTGAACCCAACAAGCACAGTGGACTTTGAAGTGATGTCCATCAGGGATATATCCATTCTCTTCAATGTCTCAAGCTGAATTATGTTGACGGAGCTGCCATTATCCACCAGTATCCTGCGCACAAAATGGTTAGCAACATATAAAGTTATTACCAAAGCATCATGGTGAGGATCCTGGACAGTATCCCTGTCATCACTATCGAATGTGATCATTTTATCAGTCGTGAGGGTCGATATCCTGGTTGGCTTATTCCCCCTTTCGGCCTTAGCCTCCTTTGCATGTCTTTTGGCTGCAGAATAAGAAGTTCCGCAGATATCGTACCCTCCTGAGATAAAGTTAATTATCTTGGCGTTGGCGGGAGGTGACGCTGCTCGTTCAGGATCCTACTCAATATCCTGACCCTTATTCTTCTTTCTGCCCAGAAGATTCTTCAGATATCCTTTGCTTAGTAGGTAGCTTATTTCTTTCCTCAGGGCAATGCAATTCTCAGTAACATGTCCGAAATCCTCATGGAAGGCGCACCATTTGGACTTATCCTTCCAATTAGCTTTTTGTTGATTCTTCCGAGGCCACCTGGCTTTATCTCCCAAACCCTGCATAGCATACATTAGTTCAGGTATATTAACAGAAAAGCAATATTCTGACAATTCAAGATACTCCTCAGGATCCTCATTTTCAACAACGTTCACTTTTTTGCTATCATTCCTGTCATATGGCTTAGAACGATATGGTTTGTATGAGGATTCTGATTTCCTGTTAGTTGATTCATAGGTTGAGGTAGAATTCATCCTCTCTTGCATCTTTTTGACATCTTCCAAGCGAATATATCTCAAGGCCCTGTTACGAGCTTCGTCGAGATTCCGGCAGGGATTCATTACAAGATCCTGATAAAACTGAGAATCTTTTTGTAATCCCATCTTAAAAACTTGCACAGCTGTTGCAATACCAAGATGTGGGATATCCAAGGATTCCCGGCTAAACTTGTTCACATAATCCCTCAAGGATTCCTGAGGCCCTTGAGTTATCCTGTAAAGATCACTGGTTAGTTTCTCAAAACTCCGGCTGCAAGAAAACTGACTATTAAATAAATTAACCAAATGAGCAAACGAAGTAATTGAGTGAGGAGGAACATTTAACAGCCATTTTAAAGCTGATCCTGTCAAGGTAGAACCAAAACCCTTGCAGAGACATGCTTCCTTGAGATCTGGAGGGATAGGGTTGATCTCCATCCTTTCCCTATACTGGGCGATATGCTCTTCAGGATCCGTGGTTCCATCATAGAGTTTCATGTTGGGGGTTTGAAATCTTTTCGGGATTTCAGCATCACAGATAGGATGCGCAAACCGGGATATCCTATGACTGTCTTGGGATACTTCTGGAATCGGCTGGACCACTCCAGGCATACTGGATATCATGTCTTTCAGCTTTTGAAGCTCCCTAGTAAATATTGACGCCATACCTGCATCCTGCAAAGATCCAACACCATTAGTAGCAAGAGTGTTATTATTATTAGATACATTACCAGTCTGGGGATTCTGGCCATATCCTGAAGCATATCCTGAGCTTCTCACGGTTGATACTCTTATTGAAGAGGGTATCTCAGGAGTATGATTCTGGGAATGGCTTGGCACGATATTCCCCCGGGTATCTTCAGTATAAACTGCAGAACTGAAGTCCAAAGCCCTGGGTTGCAAGGGAGTAACAGTTTCTTCCGCAGGCCTACTTTGGCCGGATTTCAAGAGTTGTATCTCTCTCATCAGCATCCGATTAGTTTCCTGCTGCTGCCTCATCTGTTCCTGTACACTACCAAACAAATTCAGAATTTCGTCATTAGAAGCCAAAATAGGACCAGATCCCTGGGCACTGGGAGCGGGAATAACATCCCGAGCCACATGACTCTCAGCTCCTTGTGAAGAGGCTTGCATTCTTGGAGGAGGAGGTGGAAGCATCGAACCAATTGTTGCAGAGGTTGTAGCAGATATGGTGGAAAAGCTCATGTTTGATCTCAAGGCCATTGAAAACAATGTAGCAAAAAGTTTTGACAATAGAAAACCGAGTAGTGATTTTACTAAAGTTTTTAGTAAAAATAGCACCACTTGCCCCACGGTGGGCGCCAAATTGTTTTGGTAAAAAATTACAGAAGCAATTAAGTGATCAAATTAGTTAAGTGAGGTAGTGTGCTAGAAATGAGTGTCGAAA
This sequence comes from Helianthus tuberosus, assembly GCA_030545235.1. Classification (NCBI taxonomy): domain Eukaryota; kingdom Viridiplantae; phylum Streptophyta; class Magnoliopsida; order Asterales; family Asteraceae; genus Helianthus; species Helianthus tuberosus. Next base: position 99,919,645 of record CM060371.1, on the reverse strand, counting down.
ATATGTTAATCAAATTATTTGCAAAAATAGTTTCAGGATACGGCTCAGAATATAGAGCTGTATCTATGATCAAACAATGAGCAAAAATGTAAAGGGTGACACGAGATGTACGAGGAAAGCCCTTGATCAATCAAGATCGCCGGCACAAAACCTCGGGAGCTGACAATCGCAGCTGCCTTGTTCTTCTATTACTTCGAATATCAGGATACAGTGCAGGATGTGATGCGGATCAACTAGGTGTTACAAGGTAATTCGAGTATAAGTGTTTGTGTGTAATGTTTGCTAGAAGCTAGAGAGCGAAGTGTGTGTGTAAAATTGCGTGCCTTAATCTGATCCGCCCCATCTATTTATAGTAAAAGAAATTCAACAAACCATCCTATTAAACCGGGATTCGGCGGATATTCCCTACTTGAACGTTGTAGACCTGGTCCTTCGGGTTCAACGTCTCTCATGTAACTGGTTTGCCCGAGTCTTAAGGAGAAGAGGTCCATTCGACCGTTAGTGACCCACAACTTCTAACCTGCACGTGGTTAATTTAGCTAATACCAGGATATCGCACCAGGATGTTACCAATATCCTGATCCGGTATCCTGATCACAAGTAAATAATCAAAAGCAGAATATTAGTCAGGATATATATGCTCAGAAAATGACCCATAACAGTACCTTTAAGCAATTTTTAGACTGCAAACCGCTAAATTTTGACGGCACCGGGGGTGCTGTGGGTTTTGTTCGATGGGCAGAAAAGACCGATTCGGTGTTAAGGATGAGCAAATGCGCACCAGATCAACAAGTTACCTACATCTCCGGTCTGTTCATAGATGGAGCGCTATCGTGGTGGAATCTCCAAGTCCAAACCCTGGGAGAGGCAGCGGCATACGCGTTGACGTAGAACGAGCTGAAGGAGCTCATGAGAAAGAAATACTGCTCCAGGGCTGAGATCCAGAAATTAGAAACCGAATTCTGGAACCTCAAGATGGACGGCCCAAAGATCGCCGAGTATGTGCAAAGATTCCACGATCTGTCTCACGTGGTACCATACATGGTTACACCGGAATTTAAGCGCGTTGAGCGTTTCATCTGGGGGTTAGCACCCCAGATCATGAGTATGGTAACAACGTCCAAGCCGCCGACAATTACTGAAGCTAGTGACCTGAGCGTGTCACTGACTGAAGAAGCTATTCGGTTAAACAAGTTTTCAATCTCTGACCCGAAAAAGATGGAGACACGTGTTGAATCATTGAGTGAGAACAAGAGGAAGTTCTCAAACTTCAAAAAGGGTACCAACAGTGTCAGCAAGAGAGAAGAGGGAAATGCACCAGCCAGGGCCAAAACGGGTGCTGAAAACAAAGGAAGAGGGTACATGGGCACTCTGCCCAAATGCGATGTATGCCAATATCATCACCCCGGCCCGTGCAGATTCAGGAAATGTGTGTCTTGCGGGAAGGCTGGCCATTCAAAGGAAACATGTTGGGTTGGTACTGGGCGTGGTAACAATGGTCAGAGAGGTTTTGGAAGTGGTAATGGAAACCGCCAGCAGGGAGGAAATGGCGGGAATGGGAATCGTGGGAATGTTGGGAATCAAGCTGGTAACCGGGGAGCGAACATCAATCGAGGCGGTAATGGGAATGTGAATGGTCGAGGACCAGGGTGTTTCAATTGTGGAGACATGGGGCATTTCAAGAGGGAGTGCCCAAAACTGAATCAAGCCCATGGAAGAGTCTTTAACATCGGTGCGAGGGAAGCTCGCCAAGATCCCAATGTAGTTACTGGTACGTTCCCTATCAACCAACACTTTGCATCTGTATTATTTGATACCGGAGCCGATTATAGTTTTGTATCGCTAAAATTTAAAAGTATGATTGGGTGAACTGCTAGTAAGTTAGATATTCCGTACTGTTGGACCCAGTTAGCCCTGAAAACAACTTATTTTCACGTAATATGGAAAGTGATTTCACTAGATGTGAAAAAGATGTGCGGAAATGGAAATCAGACTTTCAAGAAACAAGACCTACAGAATTATCAAGTTTATATCACTTTGAAAACAAAATGGTTTACAAGGTGATTGTAAGATTATTATCTAATACAAATGAATATTGAATTCTGTGGGTGTGGAGGGCAATGGAGTTTTGATGTATGTATGAATGATAAGCTCCAAACTCACTTTACTTCTCCTGGTTTAGCCTTCTATTTATAGACGGCTTGGGGACATGAATAAACAATAGTTTATTCATGCAATAATTCCTGCAAAAAGTGGCCAATTGACATATTCATTGATTCCAACGTTCAAGTTGTCTTTTTCATCATGATATCAATTAATGTCAACTTGCTTCGGTAAGTGTGGCAGGACAGAGCCAATTTCAGACAAGTGGGGTATTTCATCAGAATTCTGATAAACCACTTCATCAGAAATTCTGATGAACAAATCATCAAAAAAATCCTGATGATCAGAATTGTCAGATACTGATGATATTTCATCAGAAATATCATCAGATCCATCAGAAATGACCTTTTCTAATAATCCAATTTAGCTCTTGATCAACTTGTGATTCTTTGAAGTAGATGTTGTGCATTCCAGTTGTCCCATCTGATCTTCTTTTTCTATTTTGTAATCTTCAGGAATGTGATCTCTTCATAGATCCAGTTGATTGTGATTTTCTTCAATACTTACAAATAAAGTTTCCTAACAGTTTCCCCCTAAGTATTGTAAGAAAATAAACTATCTCTACATCTAACATAAACAACTTTCTTGAAATTAAAACAACTAAGTTCAGAAACATAGAACATAGTCAAACCAACCATAAATCAGACAAAAATAAAATATAGTTCAAAAACAGGAATTTAATCTCATCAATTTATTAATTGATCTTCACTCCACTTTTGTATCTCCCCTGGTTTCAGCTTCTTCTTGTGATCTATTGCCTTTTGAGTTTCCTTGTACATTTCTTTGTACCATCCTCTTGCTTCCATCCAGTTTTCAATGCATTCTTCAATTGTTTTTTCTCAGCTGTTCATTGTTCTTTCCCTTCTCCTTGAGTTGCTCTTGTTTTTCATTCATGCAGTTCCTTATATATGTCAGAGTTTGATTGGAGTACCTTCATATTTCACTGATTCTGAATAGAGCTTTCTCTTCATTAGCATCTTTGAAGACTACACACATTTCTAGTTGTTCAAAGATTGCTCCAGTTCTTATTAGTTTGGAAGGGATCTCAGCTGGAATACTTTTGTTGGGAGGAGGTATTTGTACTTTGTTGCTATACTCAAAATTGATACAAAGATCAAAATCTGCCAGTGCAGCCCTGTAGTATAACTTTGCTCCTGCATTTTTGAGACTGTCAAGGGCTCTTCTGATTAAAACTGAATTCCCTTTTTCTTTATCAATGATATTCTTCATTTTGACTATATCCATTGGATGAATATCATCAGCCAGATCTGCATCAGTAACCTTTTGTATATTTTTATCTTTTCTGATCAGTGTATACTTGTTTTGCCCTTCATTTCCTAATATGCCTCTTCCAGTGGTCAAAGTATCAATTATTTCAATGGATACTATTGGATTGGTCAAGTGTTTGTGCAATATTACCCATCTACCAATTTTTCTTTCTTCAATTATACCTCTACTCATTGGTGAGAGTGGCCTTGTTGGGTTGTCTTCTGGACTTTTCCAATAGTAGTGCTTCAGATGTTCTTCAGGGTACATGATTGTGTGTAAATCACCTTCCAGCATCATTGATTCTTTGATGTTTCCTTCTGAATCTTCTCTCATTATTTTCTTTGGCCTTTTTGAGGAAGTTACTTCCTGTTCCATTCTTCTCTTCTCCTTTGTATCCATCCTTATGCTTAATACTGTTTCACCTGTGATGGCTGTAGAAGATGGTTGAGCTGGAACATGTTCTTTCTGTTGGATCCTTGAAGTGTCTGGCTTTGGGATGTTTGGTGGAGGACCCATGGGTTGCTTTTGTTTATCTTGAGGTTGACCCATGGGTTGCTTCTGTTTTTGATCTGTTGAAGTTTTTGTTGGTTTGGTTTGAACTTGTTGAATAGTTTCTGGTTGTTTTTGAGGAGTTTCTGATCTCCTTGATTGTTTTTCTTGTGGAATTGGGGCCTTTAGTTCATGAAAATCGACTTTTGCTAACCTAGCAACATTATACTGCAATCTCTCAACTAACAGATGAACATTAGTGAGAAGTTGAGTATTTGTTTCTTCTTGTTTCTTCATTTTCTACACCTCCTGGTTGTTTTGATTTCTTTGTGCATTCAATTCCATCAACAGTTTCTCAAAAGCCTCTGTCATGCTATTGTTGTTGGCTCTGAGGAACTGTATTTCTTCAAGAATCTTCCCTGAACTTGAGCTTTCTCCTGCAGTTGCAACCTCAACCATCTTTTTCTTGATATCACGCAGCTCATTAAGAGCTTTCTCGATTTCTGATTAACTCTATCTGTTTTCTTATGACTTTTGTAGTTTATTGAGAGTTGCAGTATTGTCTTCTGTTTGCTTCTGCACAGCTTTGACATTTTCTGATAAAACCTTGATCTCTGATTTTTTATTTCTGATTTCTTCCAGTATCAGATCAAGCTTTCTTTCTGTAGCTGTTTTCTCAGTGACAGTTGTATCTTCAAGTTTCTTGTGAAGTTGTTCAGTAGACATAGATTGATGTCCTTGGGAAATAGGAGTAACAACAGATGTTCCCCTTCTACCACCAACAGAAAACACATTCTCTGCTGTTCTGAGATTAAGAGGATTGGAAGAATCCAAATTCTCTATATTCTCACCAGAAAATTGAAACACATTCAAGTTCTGGATTTCCTCATATCCTTGAACCTTTTCAGGTTCTCCATGAGTTGTTGAGAAACTCTTAGTTTTCTCATCCAGGTTTCCTTGATCAGCTGAGTGATCTCCACCTGTTGCCACCACATTTTCCTCCTCAAAATCTGATTCCAAAAATTGGTCTTTGGTTTTACTCACATTTTGTTTTGTAGAGATAGTACCTCTAAGTAAAATTTCATATTTTCCTTGAATTGATTCATCAGAATCACTCTCAGAAAAATGAAATAAATTCAGTTTAGAGTGTTGTGCACCTGTTTCTCCCATATGTGAGGTTTCAGCATGATGTTCTTCAGCCACATGACTCATATTCACATCTTCATCAGCTGGATGAGAATCAGATTCACCCTGCTGTTCTGTTCTTGGTGTGCTTGACTCTTGTGCATCATGCTCCATGGGTGACACATTTTCAAAACCTTCTTTGTTTTCTGACTTTCTACTCAACATCTTCAGATATTCTGCTCTATATGATGACTCTTCTGGTATCAGATTCATCATTCTTTCTGGTAGAACAGGCACATCAAAATCTGATTTCCATGACCTTATAGCGCTCCAAGGTCTCATAATTTATGTCTTCCACATATTTTTTGATTTTGGAATTTGTATGTTCTCTTTAGAGAATGCATCAGAAATTATGATTGACAGAAATCTGGGAAAGGGTAGATGTGAATCTATCCTTCCAGTTTTGGTCAGAATTGATCTTCTGATCAGATTAAATATTTCTGTTCCAAAATCAATATTCAACCCAGTTATGAGACTAAACATGATTGTCAGAACATTCATATTTATCTGATCTATACCTCCAATCTTTGATGATAAACACTTGTTCAGGATCTCCATTAATACTTGCCAGAAGGCAGGTAGCTTGTATCTCTTGAATTCATTTATCTTTGAAATTTTTGTTTTGTAGCCCATTACAGCTTCAAGTTGCGCGAACATATCCTCTTTTCCTGGTGCTTCTTCAAAGCCTTGGTTCAAGGGTAGTTGTAAACATTCCCTTATTTTCTCTGGTGAAATTGTGATGAAGATATCTTCCCATACATGTGCTGTTAGCTCCATTTGATATGTAACTTTGAGAGTTTTCACAACCTGTTGTAGTAGTCTTTCTGGTACTTCTCTGGTCTTTGTGAGAGCATGAGCTATCGGGCATCTTGTCAGAAATTCAATGAGAATTTGACACTTCATGTCATACTCTACAATGTTAACATTCATTGCTTCATTGTTGCTCTTTAACGAAAGATATTCAGCTTTAGTGATTAAAGGAACAGGGTGTTCAATTGGAGGAGTCATGATGTTGGTAGCAGCCATTGATGAATTTGGTTTTACTTTGACAGAGGGTTTTAGGGTTTTGAAGATGAAGGTTGAAGATGGAATACTCTGTTTCGAATGAGGTATTTATAGTGTGTAAAGACAGAGATTCTTGAGTGTTTGTCGTGGGTTGTTTGTATTCAAGGTGGTTAATGACACATTTGAAAAACCTTTGGTTTATCTCTAATTTAATGTAAATCCTTTAATGAGATTTTAGAGATTCCAAAGATTTTGCGGATAAACACCAATGTCCAACTTGCACCTTTTCTTCATGTGGGACCTCTTTTGTTTCAAAAAGGTCCAATAGAAACCCCTTGTGTATCTTCCCAGATATTTCTTTTAATGATATATATCAGAAAGTTTTGAATAAAACTTTTGAGAGATTTATTTTCTTCATATATCATCAGAATGCAATTGATTCATTCATCAAGGATGAATCATCAGAATTTTTTTTTGAGATGAGAGGGAATAAGTAGAGTTCTGAGATTTTTACTTACAATGCAATCTTGTGGTTCTGAACTCCACACCTTTGTTCAGAAATACAGAAAGTATTTTTCATACAACTTGTTCCAGTCCTCAGAAATTTTTTTTTGACAGAAACTTATTTTTAAAAAATTTAGTTGTTCATAAGTTTCTTCAATTCTTACAAAAATCATTGTTTTTCTGATTATATGTCAAACTTCCTGTTTTTCAAACAATTTTTCTGATAAAAAATTGATTTTCTGATTCATTGTCAGATTTTCTGATTAGCTTGAAAATTTTCTGGTCAATGATCAGATTCACATGGATCTGATGAGTTTTCTGAATTAATAACAGATTTTCTGATTGATTATCAGAAATTTTTCTGAGTACCACTTAATCCTGTCAGATCTTATTTGAATTTTACCAGATTTTCCTTATTTTTATCAGACATGTAGTGTACGTTCCCCTAGATCTATTGACACATTTTTTTAATAGAAAATTAAAGCAAACCTGATATAAATAAAGCAAAGAAAATAAAAACACACAAAAAAAAAAAAAAAAAAACAACTACTCCTCCTCCTCTTCCAACACATTGTACATGCACTTCACATATAACCAAAGACTGGTTATTCGTCCAGTGTGATTCGTAGAAGGCGTCAGGGTGGCTTCACTAATGTTTTCTTGAAGTACCAGCTCAGCTCTTGGATAGCAGCTTCTCACTCCTCCGAAGTCCAGCTAACTTGTGATCACCTTGGTTACGAATCGAGGGTAGATCAGAAAAAGGTTGACGATCGTGGATATTTGCTTCTAAGTCCCTCATGAGAAACTTAGCATAATTGTAAGGTTTTTCCTGTATTACAGCATGAACCACTTCCATCATCTTATGAGACAGCTCATTGAAGTGTCCAATCTTCTTGGAGAAGCAGACACTTAGCCGAGTTACCAAATACTGGAAAGGTGGTATAAAACCAAATTTGCTAACAACCCTTGATGAGTTGAGTGTATGATAGCCCATTTCAGTCAAGGTCTGTTGCACATCTACCTTATCCAGATATTGGATTTCATGATCATTACCCAGTTTGAGGACATTTCTGATTGTTTCCTCGTTTAGGGTAATTTTTACCCCCATAACTTCACTCTCAATCCACATGGAAGTACCACTAAAAATGATTACAGAGTTCCACCAGAACTCTTGTAGAAGTTTTGGATACACAGTGACATGTGATGATACAGCAAAGCCCAAAGGACTTTTCATGATCATATTGTACACAAACCTGCAGTCCTCCCATGCAGGTCCTTCCCAGCTGGATCTTAATCTAAGATTGAGAAGACGATGAAAAGGGAGAGGAAATTGAGTAGCTTTCATTAATTTTGGGTGACCCATTTTAAAATAAGAAAAGTTCTGTCAAAGAGCTTTTGAAGAGATGATTTTGATGTGAAGAAAATCCTTTTCAGGTTGTTAATATTTATAGATGAAAGTGATAGTACTTTATGAATGACTTTAACAGCCAAAAAAAATCCATCTCTTCAATTAAGACGATATCTGTTGCGGTGAATGTAACAGTGAATGAACAGTTTATGTGACAGTCTACAAAGCCCTATTTGTGAGTAAGCATTTAATGACTAGTCGGCTACTTTCATAGCTCCTAATGATTCTAGTGCCTACGTGTCACTTAAGTTTCTTATGAAAAAATGACGTTGCATGCAATGGCAGTAAAAATAAAATCCAATATTCTGAAAAAAAAATTGAGACGGTTGGTTTTCTCAGTTGTTTATGGAATTTTATCAGTATGCATGTTACTTTTCCCCCTTTTTGTTTTTGTTTTTTTTTTAAGTTAAGAAAGAGAAAAAAAATACAGAAACAAAAAAAAAAAATACAAACAAAAATATATACAATCTATGTGTGGGATAAGCAAATTATGAAGATGGATGATTACAATGATTACAAATTATTCTGATGTTTCAACCTGGTTTCTGATTTTATATCAGAATTTCTGGTGTTTCACTAGATTTTCTGATATTTCTTCAGATTTTTAGATAAATCATCATTTATTGATGATCCATCAGATTTTCTGATGTTCCATCAGATTGATGGATTTCTTTGTCAGAAACCAGTTGATTTATTCTTTGATTATCAGAACTTTGATGATCATCAATCTGGTTTTCAATTTGTGCCTTTGTCTTTTCTGAAAAATTTTCATCATTTAGATTAACCATGCCAAGTTTGCTGATCAAAAAATTGTGTCTCTTTTCATCGAGAGGCTTTGTAAAGATATCAGCAATTTGGTTTTCAGTTGGTACAAAATACATTTCAATGTTACCTTTCTCCACATGATCCTTTATGAAGTGATATCTGACATCTATGTGCTTGGTTCTTGATTGATGAACTGGATTTTCTGTTATTGCAATAACACTCTTTGAGTCACATAGAATAGGTATTCTTGTCAGAGATACTCCATAATCTTTTAGTTGAGTTTGCATCCACAGTACTTGTGAACAACAACTTGCTGCTGCTACATATTCTGATTCTGCTGTTGATGTGGCAACACAGTTTTGTTTCTTGCTTGCCCAACAAACCAATTTTTCTCCCAAGAGTTAACAGGCACCAGATATGCTTTTCCTGTCAATTTTACACCCTGTATAATCGGCATCTGTGTATGCAATTAATTCAAGGTTTGTATCCTTTGGATACCAGAGACCAAGTTCAGAAGTGCCTTTAAGATATTTGAAAACCCTTTTTACAGCTTTTAGATGGGATTCTTTGGGATCACATTGATATTTGGCCAGAAAGCATGTTGCAAACATGATGTCTGGTCTGCTTGCAGTTAAATATAGCAGTGATCCTATCATCCCTCTATAGGTTTTAATATCTACACTAATTCCTTCTTTGTCAGAATCTAACTTGTTCCCTGTTGCCATGGGAGTTTTTGAAACATAGCAGTTTTCAAGTGAGTATTTTTGAAGAATTGTTTTCACATATTTTGATTGACTCAAAAATATTCCATCAACTCTTTGTTTTACTTGTAACCCTAAGAAAAAGGTTAACTCACCCATCATACTCAATTCAAAGTGGCTAGTCATCAATTTTTGAAATTTGTCACAAAATTTTTCATTTGTTGATCCAAATATAATGTCATCAACATATATTTGGACCAGCAAAGTATGACCTTTGTGTGTTTTGAGAAAAAGAGTGGTGTCAATGGTACCTTTGGTAAACCCAGAATTGAGTAAGAAGTTTGATAAGGTTTCATACCAGGCTCTAGGAGCTTGCTTCAACCCATACAAGGCTTTGTTTAATCTGTAAACATGATTTTGAAATTTTGGATCAACAAAGCCTTCTGGTTGATGCACATAAACTTCTTCTTCAATTTTACCATTCAGGAAAGCTGATTTTACATCCATTTGATAAACTTTAAAATCCTTGGATGCAGCATAAGTAAGAAAAATTCTTACAGCTTCTAATCTAGCTACTGGTGCAAAAGTTTCATCATAATCAATACCTTCTTATTGACAGTAACCTTTGACCACTAACCTTGCTTTGTTCCTGGTGATTATGCCATTCTCATCAGATTTATTCCTGTATACCCATTTTGAGCCTATGATAGATTTGTATTTAGGCTTGGGTACCAGATCCCATACCTTGCTCTTCTCAAACTGATCCAGATCTTCTAGCATAGCTAGTATCCAGTCTGGGTCATTCAGAGCTTATTTAACAGACTTGGGTTCTATTTTGCTCAAGAACCCAGCATATGCACATTCATATGCAGTTGCAGATCTTGTTCTTACACCATCAGCTGGATTGCCAATGATATCAGAATGAACATGCCCTTTGATCCACCTAAACCTGTTATGAACAGTTGTTAGTTCTGATGGATTTGAAGTTTCCCTCTGAACAGATGGCTCAGTAGTGGGTAGTGTACCAGAATTTTGATTTTCTGGTGCACTGCTCATTTGTTCTGCAGGGTTAGTACATGAAGTATCTTTTGATTTGATATTGAGAGAATTATCATGTTCTAGGAAATCTTCATTAATCATTTCAAATAGATGTTCATACTTTTCTTGATTGTCAGAAAAATTTACTTCTTTCATATACTCATCAGAAACTTCTGTTTCTGATGAGTCATCAAATGAAACATACAAACTTTCACTGATTGTTCTTGTGTTGAGAATAAAAACTCTATATGCTTTTGATGACAAAGAGTAACCAAGAAAAATACCTTTTTCTGCTTTTCTGTCAAATTTTTCAAGGCTTTCAAAATCATTAAAAACAAAACATCTACAACCAAATGTATGTAAAAATTTTATACTTGGAATTCTTCCATTTATGATGTTGTAAGGTGTTTTGTTGTGCCTTTTGTTGATAATGGTTCTGTTTTGGGTAAAACATGCATTTGCTATAGCTTCTGCCCAAAAGTGAGTGGGCAACTTAGCATAAGCAATCATGGTTCTGGCAGCTTCTACCAAGGTCCTATTCCTTCTTTCAACTACCCCATTCTGTTGGGGTGTTCTTGGAGCAGAAAAATCATGAGAAATTCCTTTACTTACAAGGAAATTCTCAATTTTTGCATTCTTAAACTCTGTTCCATTGTCTGATATGATCCTTCTTACTGTTAGTTTTAACATATTTTCAATTTTCTTGACAAAATTAATGATCAAATCAGGAGTTTCACTTTCCTTTCTCAAAAATTCAACCCATGTATATCTGGAAAAATCATCAACTATTACTAGTATATATTTCTTTCCAGAAAAACTCTCTGTGCTTATTGGTCCACACAAATCCATGTGTAAAAGTTCCAAATTTTGTGTGATAGATGATTCAGAAATTGACTTATGAGAACTTCTTTTTGATTTTCCCATCTCACAAGCCTCACAAATTTTATCCTTTTTAGAGGATATAAAAGGTAATCCCTTTACCAGACCCTTGCTTGCTAGTTTGCTTAGATTTTTGAAATTTAAGTGAGCCAACCTTTTATGCCACAACCAACTACTTCCTTTGTTGATTTTAGAAAATAAACATAATTAAGGATGTTCATTTTCTTCTTTGAAGTCAAAATAGTAAATTGATTTTCTTATTCGTTTGCCACTTAAATATATTTTGTTATCATCCATACCTATTAGCAAGCATTTTTCTGGTAAAAAGGTTACCTAAAAACCTTTGTCACAGAATTGACCACAGCTCAGCAAATTATACTTTAAGCCTTCAACATAGGCTACTCTTTCAATGGTCAAGCATCCATACCTGATACATCCGTATCCCATGATCCTTCCTTTCACCCCATTCCCAAAGTTTACCATTTTACCCAGCTTTGAAACAAAGTTGCTAAGTAAGCTCCTATCCCCAGTCATGTGCTTGGAGCTTCCTGAGTCGCAGTACCAGATCTGCTGCACATGATGGTCCTGAAATGGAATGATTAGAGGGCTTTTTGTACCCAGGCATGCTTGGGTACTATTTCTGATGGAATTTCAATCAATTTATTTTTATTTCTTCTTCTTCTTGGTTTTGCATCAGAAACTCTGTTATATGCTGAGCCATTAACAGATTTTATATTTTTCTTTTGAAGATGGTGTTGAACAAGCTTCAGTATGTCAACACACATACAGGATTTATTAGAATTTTCTGATATTTCTTCTTGTGATGGAATGATGGGATAATTTTGAAAAAATGAGTGAACTGCTTCTGGGGTCTTTAAAGATTCTTGACTGCATTCACTTATGTTTGATTTGAAGTTTGGTTTATTAAAAGAGTATTCAGAACTTGTTGTTTTGCAAGAATCAGATTCAGATTCTGATTCAAATTTATCAGGAATCTGATGAGTTGCTTTTACAAAGACAGGGGGTTTACTTCCATTTGATCTTGTATAACCTAAACCCTCTCCTTTGTTCTTAGGTGTGGACTCAATAAAATTTATGAACTCTTTAGCTTGTTGAAAACCTCTTACATTGATTTCTTTTTCATTGATTTTCTTGTATAGATCTTTTCTTTCATTTTTATAGAACTCAATTTTAGCTCTTAGATCTAAACTATCCTCTATAAGAAGTTGGTTTTCAAGAATGATTTTATTCAAAGTCCTTTGCAACTCATCAGATTTTCTTAAATCTGATTGATGTTTTTCTTGCAGATTTAGAAAATCTGACATGAGCTTGTTTAGCTTGTGTTCAAGATCAAGATTGTCTAAATGTACCTTTTGTTCTGAAGTTTCTGGTAGTCCTTCAGAGAGTGCCATCAGGCAGAAATTTGCCAATTCTTCTTCTTCATCATCAGAAGAATCATCAGATAACCATGTATCTGTTCCAGCAATTAAGCTTACTTGTTGCTGCTTCTTTGCTTCTTCAAACTTCTTTTCATAATAGGCAACGTCCTTCAGCTTTTTGGTCTTGCATTCTGATGCATAATGACCTCTCTGCTTGCATTTGTAACACACAACTTCAGCTTTCCCTTTATCCTTGGATCTAAATTCCTCTTTAGATCTCCCTTCCATCCTTCCTTTGTCACTCCTCTGGTATCTCTGACCTCCTCCCCTCAACCTCTGCTCAAATGTTTTGGTGAGCAGTGCAATTGCTTCAGCAAAAGCTGAAAAATCTGATGTAGTATCAGAAATTTCATAACTTTGGCTGTTAGATGGTTGTGGATCATTGGATGGTGTTGGTCTTTGTGGGTTGGAGATAAGAGCTAAAGATCCCCCTCTTTGAATGGGTTCTTCAAATATTTCTTCCTCTCTGGGGACCAAGATGCTATATAAGTCATGAAGACTCATATTTCCTAGTTCTAAAGTTGATGATAAAGTCATGGTTAGACTTCTCCATTCTCTAGGAAGGGCATCAAGAAATTTGATGTTTCTTTCATCATTTGACTTTGTTATACCAAATTTCTTTAGCTCGTTTAAAAGTTTTGTAAACCTTTGATATGTATCATTTAACCTTTCATTAGGTAAACTTTTAAACCTTTCATAAGATGAGACATTATTTGTTCTTTTGTTTCTTCTCATCCTTTCTCCTCCTTCACAAAGATTTTCCAACTGATCCCATATTTCCTTAGCTGATGCACATGCATCAACTTGTGAAAATATGTTATTTGGGATGACCATTATTAAAAGTGACTTTGCCCTTTCATCCCCAGCCACCAGATCCTTGTCTTCCGCGCTCTAGTTTATTTCACTTTTGGGAGCACGGGAGGCAGGGATTGCTGGTGTTTGGTCAGTTGCTGGAACTGCTGGTATATCAGTCATTGGTATATGTGGACCCCTTTCAATGGATTGAAACATAGCTCGGTCATGACCATTAAGGAAATTGACCATCCTGATTTTCCACTGGTGGTTTTCCTCTCTGACCAGAGTCGGAGGTTTTGACATAGAACCAATGATAAAAGCATTATTCCAGGATTGAAAGCTGGCCATATTTAGAGAAAAGAAGATGAGCGATTGATCGTTTGAAAATAGTTTATTCAATCTGCTCTGATACCAATTGTTGGAGCCAGTTAGCCCTGAAAACAACTTCTTTTCACGTAATATGGCAAGTGATTTCAGTAGATATGAAAAAGATGTGCGGAAATGGAAATCAGACTTTCAAGAAACAAGACCTACAGAATTATCAAGTTTATATCACTTTGAAAACAAAATGGTTTACAAGGTGATTGTAAGATTATTATCTAATACAAATGAATCTTGAATTTTGTGGGTGTGGAGGGCAATGGAGTTTTGATGTATGTACGAATGATAAGCTCCAAACTCACTTTGCTTCTCCTGGTTTAGCCTTCTATTTGTAGACGGCTTGGGTACATGAATAAACAATAGTTTATTCATGCAATAATTCCTGCAAAAAGTGGCCAATTGACATATTCATTGATTCCAACGTTCAAGTTGTCTTTTTCATCATGATATCAATTAATGTCAACTTGCTTCGGTAAGTGTGGCAGGACAGAGCCAATTTCAGACAAGTGGGGTATTTCATCAGAATTCTGATAAACCACTTCATCAGAAATTCTGATGAACAAATCATCAGAAAAATCCTGATGATCAGAATTGTCAGATACTGATGATATTTCATCAGAAATATCATCAGATCCATCAGAAATGACCTTTTCTGATAATCCAATTTAGCTCTTGATCAACTTGTGATTCTTTGAAGTAGATGCTGCGCATTTCAGTTGTCCCATCTGATCTTCTTTTTCTATTTCGTGATCTTCAGGACTGTGATCTCTTCATAGATCCAGTTGATTGTGATTTTCTTCAATACTTACAAATAAAGTTTCCTAACACGTACTCAATTGAACTGGCTAATGGAAAGCTAGTTGAAACGAATGAAGTCATCAGAGGATGCGTAATGGAGCTGGGAGAGCACGAGTTTACATTGGATCTACTGCCAGTCGAGTTGGGAAGCTTCGACGTGGTAGTAGGAATGGACTGGTTGTCAAGTAACAGAGCCGAAATTGTATGTCACGAGAAGACTATTCGCATCCCAATGGCGGATGGAGAAACGATTGTGGTACACAAAGAGAAGCGCGATACGCCCTTAAGGATCATTAGTTGCTTGAAGGCTAGAAAATATTTGAAGAAGGGATATATTGCCTTCTTGGCGCACATCGTGGATAAGGAAGCAGCTGAGCCAAAGATAGAAGATATTCCGGTCGTGAAGGAGTATCCTGAAGTCTTTCAAGAAGACTTGCCAGGATTGCCACCGCAGCGACAAGTCAAGTTCCACATTGACTTAGTTCCAGGTGCTGCGCCTGTGGCTAAGGCACCTTATCGACTTGCGCCCTCCGAGATGCAAGAACTATCAACGCAACTTCAGGAGCTATTGGATAAAGAATTTATCAGGCCAAGCTTCTCGCCTTGGGGAGCTCTAGTGCTGTTTGTCAAGAAGAAGGATGGTAGTTTTCGCGTGTGCATCGACTACCGCGAGCTAAACAAGTTGACTATCAAGAATAGATATCCTTTGCCAAGGATTGATGACCAGTTCGATCAACTACAAGGTTCAAGTTGTTACTCCAAGATCAATCTTCGATCGGGTTATCACCAGTTACGTATTCAAGAGGAGAGTATTCCGAAGACTGCCTTCATAACTCGATATGGACATTACGAGTTCCTGGTTATGCCGTTTGGTCTGACAAACGCGCCAGCTGTATTCATGGATTTGATGAACAGAGTGTGTAAGCCGTATCTCGACAAGTTTGTGATTGTGTTCATTGACGATATTCTAATCTACTCAAAGACGAAGGAAGAACACGAGCAACACCTAAGAGCTATCTTAGAATTGCTCAAGAAAGAGAAGTTGTACGTGAAGTTCTCGAAGTGCGAATTCTGGTTACACGAGGTTCAGTTCCTTGGTCATGTGGTAAATGGAAATGGAATCCATGTGGATCCTACAAAGATTGAATCGATCAAGAATTGGGAGACTCCAAAGACGCCAACCGAGATTCGACAGTTTCTAGGTTTGGCAGGTTATTATCGCAGATTCATTGAGGATTTCTCGAAAATCGCTCAACCTTTGACTTCCCTCACATAGAAGGACAAGAAGTATGAATGGGGAGACAAGCAAGAAGAAGCATTTCAGTTGTTGAAAAACAAGCTTTGCGACGCACCCATCTTATCCCTACCCGAAGGTACTGACGACTTCGTGGTCTATTGCGACACCTCGCGTCAAGGTTTAGGCTGCGTGCTAATGCAGCGACAGAAAGTTATAGCCTATGCTTCCCGCCAGCTGAAGGTTCACGAGAAAAACTACACCATGCATGACTTGGAGTTAGGCGCAGTGGTGTTTGCATTAAAGATTTGGCAACATTACTTGTACGGCACGCGATGCACCATCTTTACTGATCACAAGAGATTACATCATATTTTTTATCAGAAAGAGCTTAACATGAGACAGAGACGATGGGTAGAGTTGTTGAACGACTATGATTGTGAGATCAAGTATCACCCAGGGAAGGCGAATGTAGTCGCCGATGCCTTGAGTCGGAAGGAAAGAATTAAGCCCATAAGGGTTAGGGCTTTGGAAATGATTGTTCAGACAGACCTCACGTTGCGCATTCGTGCTGCGCAGAGGGAAGCTCTTAAAAGGGAGAATCTTGAGAATGAATATCTCCGAGGGATGGAGAAGCAATTGGTACCAAAGGAGGATGGAACATTGTGTTTCTTGGGAAGAATTTGGGTTCCTTTCTTTGGTGGTCTGAGAGACGTTATTTTTGATGAGGCTCACAAGTCACGGTACTCGATCCATCCAGGATCGGACAAAATGTACCAAGATTTAAAGGATTTCTATTGGTGGCCGAGAATGAAAGGCGATGTTGCGGTTTATATTGGCAAATGTTTAACTTGCGCCAAGGTAAAGGCCGCATACCAGAAACCTTCAGGTCTCCTGCAACAACCTGAAATACCCTAGTGGAAGTGGGAACAGATTTCAATGGACTTCATAACGAAATTGCCAAGAACACCCAGAGGTCACGATACGATTTGGGTAATCGTGGACCGTCTGACCAAATCTGCACACTTTTTGCCAATCAAGGAGAAAGACAATACAAGCAAGCTTGCTGAAATATACCTGAGAGAGATTGTTGCACGACATGGAGTGCCTCTCTCAATTATTTCTGATAGAGATGGAAGATTCGTGTTAAGGATTTGGCAATCCTTCCAAGAAGCTTTTGGTTCTCAGTTGAATCTGAGTACTGCATTTCATCCGCAGACTGATGGCCAGAGCAAGCGAACGATCCAAACGTTGGAAGATATGTTACGAGCTTGCGTGATGGATTTGGGTGGCAGTTGGGACACTCACTTACCCTTGGTAGAATTCTCTTACAACAACAGCTACCATGCAAGTATCCAAGCTGCACCGTTCGAAGCTCTCTATGGACGCAAGTGTCGATCACCGCTATGCTGGGCAGACGCGGGTGATAGACAGCTTGTTGGTCCAGAATTGGTTCAAGAGACTACTGATAAGATTACACAGACCCGAGAGCGTATAAAGGCGGCTCGTGATCGACAAAAGAGTTACGCGGACCGAAGAAGGAAACCGCTAAAGTTTGAGGTAGGAGATATGGTTTTGTTAAAGGTTTCACCCTGGAAGGGTGTAGCACGCTTTGGGAAGCGTGGGAAGTTGAACCCAAGATACATCGGACCATTTAAAATCCTGGAAAAAATTGGTCTTGTAGCTTACAAGTTGGATCTACCCGCAGAACTGAATGGCTTTCAAGATACATTTCATGTATCTAACCTGAAAAAGAGTCCAACTCAAGAAACAATTGTCATACCTGCCGACGAAGTCCACATTGACGACACACTCCACTTTATTGAAAGAACCTGTTGAGGTTACTGATTGGAAGGTTAACAAGACGTGACGGAGTAGTGTCAAACTCATCAAGGTTCGTTGGAACACGCGACACGGCCCAGAGTTCACTTGGGAGCGTGAGGATCGCATGAAGGAAAAATACCCACATTTGTTCCCTAAGACCCCTGCAACTAGAAGCAGAACTTAAATTTCGGGACGAAATTTTCCTAACGGGGGGAGAATGTGACAACCCTCATTAAACCAGGTATCCGTACAATTAATTAATTATAATTAAGTGCTTAATGACTGTGCTGAATTACTTAATTGCTTTCTGATTATTGCGTCATACTTACATGTGCATCACATATTACATAATGTCACATCATTATCACATACGGACTTTATTGACATACCTGATGCACAAAGCACAGTTAGCACAGTTAACGGATAGAACGGAAATATGCTGACGGGGTTTAGTAAACAGCCAGACAGTGTTTTGAGGCCCAGTATGGGCCATGGACAAGGTACTACACTAGTATGGTGTGTAGGGAAGTGAGGACCATAAAACTGCATCACTAGGTGATAGTTTGAGTGCCGGAAAGTGCTTAAAACTCACCTTAAGTGCAGAATTCTGCATTTTTTCCGCAAAAATTCAGCTTTTTAACATACTAGTATTATGCAGAAAATGGACTAAATGGTCCTGAATGCTTTCCTAAGTGTCGGGAATTAAAAGTGTCACAAGAAGTTACATAAAAGACACTATACGGAATAGCTTGACACTTTAACGAACCGGTATCTAACCGAACAACCGGACATTACCCGGAACACCAAAATTTTACCGGAGACATTGTTTTAATATTTTTGAACCGGTTATGGTCCCCGAATACCCCAACACACTATATAATGTGCCATACACATAAAATACTAGATATTACACTTAACCTCCTAACCATTTACCTACTTACCATCAAATTTTACAATTAACCCCCCCTCACCATTTTACGGTCACAAGGGACCCCACAACCCACTCAAATATTTTATGTAATATTTTATTAGATTTTACTTGATCTTACTTGCTTGACTGAACAAGATATTGAAATAGAAGATTATAAGTATGGTTCATAGGATTGCAAGATCATTTCATATCTTCACAATCTTCACACCATCTCCCTCAAACTCTCTCTCTCCCTCTCGGCTCTTGTTTGTGCCGCCACCACCACCACCCTTTCACCATCATTCAACTTCATTCATTCCATTTCAAGATCATTCCAAGTGCAAGAAAGTGATTCATGGAGTTTGGTGTTTGAAGAACTTGAAGAACCTTCATCCATAACTTTCATCCACCATTTTCTTCATCTTTTTCTCTAGTGATCTTCCCTAGCCTTTGAGCTAGTTGTAAGCTTCTTACTATTAATTTTTACTTCTCTTTTTGTTGGTTAAAAAGATGTACATTGTTATGAAGCACAAGAACACTAAAAGACTTAAACAAGAATCATGAACATGAAACTTAAAGATGATGAAATCTTGTTAAAATAATGTTGATTAAAGCATGCATGGCACTTGATTGTTATTTACTTGAAATTATGACGTTGATCATCATAAGGAGCTTGCTAAATTGTGATTAAACACATGATTTAGCAAGTTAAAGGATGTTTATGTGTTAACATAAGATGATCATCCTCTTGTAGGAACATGAACTTGAAATCAAAATGATTTTTGAAAAATAGTAAATAAAGTGAGCTAGTAATTTTGTGAATCTAAGATTTACAAATAATTTTCAAAGAAAAACCAAGTTCAAAATATGATTTTAGTAGAACTTGATTCTTACATAAATATACATTGTTTTTTGTGATAAAATAAGTGTAAGAACACTTTATTTACAAGAAGAATTCAAAAGAATAATTTTTGTAGAATATGTTTACAAGTTGTAAACATCTAAAATTTTCAAGAAGGAAGTTTATTAAGAAATAAACACACTTTAAGGGGTAACTAAGTCTACTAAACATGTTACCAAGTTACTACGAGTTTTTGTGAGAGTTCATGTTCATGTTGATATATACATTGTATAATTTTTGCACTTAGGAAGTGTAGTTTGATTATTGATTGTTGGGTTGATTTTTGAAAAGAAAATGATATGCTTATATGGCATGGACACCCCCATTTTTAGGGGAAACTATGGCAAAATTTTCTAAAGATATAAACACTTAGAAATATATTTCCTAACAAGTATTTACAAAGTATATTTTGATCATAAGTCTTCGATATAAACTTTGCCATAATTTTTGTAACGAAAATACAAATATTGGAGGTTGGTTTTATAAATAAAAATGGATAAATATATATTTAGAATATATATTTCATATTAAGACACTTGTGTGACTATTTGTATACTCGGTGAAATGGTTATATTATATAACTTAACAAAGTACCGTGAAGTTTATTATCCAAAAACAATACCGTTACTTATATATTTTTGGTATATATTATTTTTGGACAAGGAGAAATATATTATTTTTGGGAAATAAAAATATATTTTCCTATTATAGTTAGAAGATATATGATTTTTGGGAAAAATATATATTTTCGGGACAATACATTATTTTGGACAAAATGAGTTTACAAATATATTTTCTTAAGTGAGACTTAGAAATATATTATTTCGGATATTACAAATACAATAATACAAATACATGTATAAGACACCCCATCCTTGGGAAGGAAATACGAAAGTTAAATACTTGAGAAGTATTAATACAGAAATATTGTTTAAACAATTATTCCAAAACTAAATATAATTTAAGTTGAAATATTAATTATTTTGACAAATAATTATAACTCGGAATAATATAAGAAACGTAACTCAAAACGCAAATACCAAGCAAAGGCACGGCCCGTTCGTCTAATAGACGTTAGTACACTGTTGGTAGTCGTGTTTGCTGACAGAGATTGGGTTACGAGCTGAGGACGCAATACTGTGAGTTCATGTCCCCTTTTCTCTTACTGTTTTCAGTTTTATACTTCGGGGGTGGAATACATGTTACAATTATTACAGACATTTTATACATTGTATGGTTAGCCTAAGGAGGGTTTACTACTAGATCATGTGAAGGGTGGGCACAACACTTAAGGCCATTAGTCCTCGTCGTAGGACCGAGGGACATGAGTGATAGATCTATTTGGGTGTAGCGAGCCCACACCCATGAGGCCGGGGCGGCCCATAGTGGTGACTATGTCTTCCAGCCGGAAGCCCGGTACAAATTTGCTAGGTTTGAGTTTTCCTGCACCTTTTCACACATACCATTGGCTTTGCAACCCATTGGTGATCTCTTTTTCCTTATTGCTACATACCAGGGACATTTATACATACAAGACATATTTCAAAGGTTTATACATACTCACGTACACATGAACTCGCTCAACTTTTTGTTGATATTTTAAACTACATGTATTTCAAGAAACTAGTGGATCTGGCAAGGGTATGCATGTGTCTTCAAGCTGCGTTTTAATAAAAGATGTTATCCATGGTTGTTGAGTTTAGGGGGTGTAGCCTATTCCTGGACGGGATACGTATTTCCAAACTCAGGTTTTATTCAAAGTCATTTGTGGAGTCTTATGAACTCATTTAGACAAGTCATGGTTTGTAACGTAATTTGGTATCGATGTTTTCAAGACAAGTTGTTGTGGTATTTTCTAAACATAATTAATGGATGAATGCCTTTTAGTTTTATCATTTAGCATTGTTATGATTGAATGCTATGGTATTAAGAGGTCACACCAAATAACCACGCTTCCGCAAAAGTCAGGGTGTGACATTGAACACAACCCATTTCATCAATAATCACCAAATCATAAATTGTAGCATACCTTATGCTTAGCAAGTAGAGGTGATCAAAGATTGATGTTCATGCACTAGATCAACCATCAATTGCTCCATTAATTTGCTGAATTTGTGGTTAGGTTTTAGAGGGTGTTCTTCCCTCTTTTTCTCCATATCACGTAACACACACAAAATTCTGCATTTTGTTTTCTTTTTAATTAGAACTCCACCCCAAAATCTTCACCTTTAGTCCCTCTTGTTTGATACTAAAGCATAATTGGCACAACTTTCCTTCTTTAATAGTTTTTGCCATACACTTAACTAGGTTACATAGCCAAGTTATTCATTTCATGATATATCATATAGGAACATATGGTGAATATAAACATTCGAATTTTTGGGGCGTTACACTATAGGTCTATACAAGGCATGTACATGACCAATATTACCCTATACTATAACATATGATACATATACTACATGTATACGATACTACACCTACACTATACCATACACATATAATACAACTCTAAGCATATACAAGAACTACTCTACACCAATAGGTATATACACGAGACTCATAGTATACTATACTATACTATTGTCACACCTTGATATTTCCTGGTGGGCCCGGATGGGGTACGTGATGAGATTGATATCAAATACACAAATAGCACAGCGGAAGTCATGGATTTAAAATACTATTACAAATATAAATGTCTGAATGTTCAAAATAATATACAAACGGATATCGTATCAAAAGATTCACAGGCGGATCGTAAATAACATAAAGATGAAATAACAGATTACTAAGCTTCAAATGCAAAGAGTTGCAAATTCCTCTTAAGCATTACCGGGCACTTCCAGCCTATTTCGTAACCTTGCAACCTGTCACTTAGTCTTTTGAAGATACGTCAGTTTACACTGGTAAATACAAATAACCGACACATTTTGAAAACATTTCAAAATCATTTTCATGTACACAATGGTACATATATTTTTATAAATAACTTGGGATAAACTATTTCTCATGTTATCAGTTTTACAAGCTTGACAATTCATACGGGGCCCGAAAACTATGCCGATACATGATTAACCGACACACTACTTTAATTCCCTTATTGGGAATACCCTTATTGGGCAAACCTGTATTGGGTTATAAAAATCATTTTAATATAGCATTAGCATCTATCAGGTGTATGCCTACATCCCGTGCTTAGGTCGTGGCCACTTGCAATTAAATGAACCGACGATATCGAGGACACGGTCGTATTAACCCCCAATGACTTAGTTCAAGCAAAACGAATTAAAACGGGTTATTTGAATTCTAGACACATAGGTCATCGATCCCATACCCAACCATGCGCTAATAATATACCGTATCCCAAGCTCGTATAGGGAAAATAGGTTAAGAGTATTTACCTAGCTTAAATAACCTTACAATGCAAGATATAATATAAGCTCATCTAATATATCAATTAACTAAGCTTGGTTGCAATCTACTGGAATGCCGTAGTCTGGAATGAATGGTATAATAACCAATTAGAATGTTAATGGGTCTTATTCAAGTAATAGACTTGGACCGGTTAACTTAAATTAACGAAAACGGTACGATACGCTAGATTAAACGATGACCGGATAGAATATAGTTTAATCTCCACAAGTACTAAGACTTGTATAATATGGGTAAACAATATACATTCTGAAAATTGAAATGAATTTGAAAAGAATTTGAAAAGAACTGACCCGTTTTGTTAAACTAGTTACATAAGCTAACCATACGCGCATAAGCGATATCGCTTGATCGGATGATTTATAAACAAGTTCAATATGTCAAAATATTTTTATTATGTTATAACATCAGTAGGTTATCAAATTTATATGATCTTTATGGTTTAAAACCAAACTATGCACCATAAGGTCATTTTAGTCGTTATATGGTATGTTATTGATGACTGTCGTAAGGGTCATGCAAAAACCTAATTAACCTAGATAGGGTAAGCAGGGTATCGAATCCAGAGGAGTCTGGTGGAAAACGTTATGAATTAAGTATTGATTAACTACTTGCAAAAATGTAAACTTTGGTTGTTTGAGAGTTTGATTAAACTACGAATTACTAAAACAAAGTTGTGACAATAGGAGAAAACAATGGTTCCTCCGGATTTTAGATTCAAAACAAACTTCAATTATGCCTTCGGTTGTGACAATCACATAGACATGATTGTGCAATTCAATTAACAAGTAGTGATTATTCAAAGACTACATACTTTGGTTACAAAACAACGAAAGGTTATCATATGAACAATCAATTGAAATTACCAACCCTAATCCCTATCAAATATATCCCAATTACTAGAAATCTCGGGAATTGAATGAATCAGAACTAAAGTTTAAATAAAACCAATCGTTTACAACCAGTCAATCAAATCAAATGGTAAAAAGCATCGAATGCTTAGATTACCAAATTCACAAATAAGTTCAAACACATAAAATCCATTTACTTACAAGAATCCTCCACCCGGAGGAAACCACTAGGTGATTAGCCGCTCATCTCATTCGATGGATCTTCAAAAGCGTGATATATGGTTAAAATCATCTTCCGAACGATTGATTTGAGAGGGAATATGATGTTGTTGAGTGAATATTGATGCGCAATGGTGTTCTTGTATCCCCAATTTCATCCAAAAGGTATCCCAATCGAGTTAGGGTTTTACCATCCCTTTTAAACCCTTTTTATCTGAAAGAAGTCTTTCCATCTGTATGATCAGTTGTTCCAAGAGTGTTTGCTAGTTGAACAGTCAAAACACGCTGCCAGCTTCTCTCTGCCGTAGCCTATGGTCTGATGACCGTAGGTTACGGTCTACACTTGCTGTTCTTTTGTTTCACTGGACCGTAGCTTGTGGTGGGTTTTTGTACATCTCTTTTCCTTCACAATTCCACTTTCATAAAATGACAATTCAGCCTCCGAACTTTATTATTTTACATTGTTCATGCTTTTAAGCTATCTTCTAAGCTATAACTCATCCCGGACAATTTCTTTAGCTATGCTTATCATCTTCGGGTGTTCCGCTTCATCTCCGAGCATCCTAACTTCACCGAATTAAGCGATTATCTTGTAAAACCACAAATACTCGTAGTTATCACATTCAAAGCATGTAATCACTTAAACCACGATAAAACACATAAGATAACACACATTAACACCCGGATTTCACCCTCTCCATCACATCCCCACACTTATCTTTTTTGTCCCAAAAAATTACTTGCAATGGAATCACAATCAAATCACTGGCTCTTAATTTATTTAGTTATCTTATTAACAAGTCTAATCACGCATTAACTAAGATTGTAGGTATATGATCCACTTAAACCCAACCACCAATTTCCAAGCCCTTATTCATAATCTATTAAGTTCAATTGCATTATTCATCTTGGGTCTCACACTCAAAAACCATACCGCTACCTAATCCCATTTCAAGCTTATGAGATTACTATCTTATATAACAAGCTTTTATATATTTCCGATTAAATTTATAACCGATAATGG
The DNA here is from genome assembly GCA_030545235.1 of Helianthus tuberosus. Taxonomy (NCBI): domain Eukaryota; kingdom Viridiplantae; phylum Streptophyta; class Magnoliopsida; order Asterales; family Asteraceae; genus Helianthus; species Helianthus tuberosus. The sequence continues at coordinate 99,894,428 of CM060371.1, read as the reverse complement.
ATGATGGATATGAGCTTCACATACTTTTGTATACGATCAACTTAGCGGACATACCCCACCCGAGTCACCATCCTAGTGGTTAATGCCATAAGTTTCACATATTTTTTTCTAACTCCACCTAGAGGGTATGTACCACATGAGTCACCATCCCCGTGGCGATACCATAGGCTTTGTCAATACACAACTAGCTCAAAATAATGGATAGATGGAATTTTTTCAGCGCCACCTTGTTTCGGATTTATTTTCATAAAAAAAACAGATGTGCCATTTAATCGGAATACTTATAAGCTTTTTATTTATAACATAATCCTTTATACTCTCTACAGTTTCGGTTTTGTTATAGCTCCTAAGGTGAGAATCCACACGATTCCTAATATTTAAGTATTTTATATCAATCCTAAGGAACCTTTCAACCGGATGGGCCTACCCACAAATCCTAAATTAGACACATTTTTAACCGTTTTACTATCTCATATATATAATAATTGATGGAACATTGGATTTAAATAATCCCAGCTTTCTCAGTTTGGCCGATGATAATCTCAACTCAGTTATTGGCCAATAATAATCCGAACTGGTCCACTTTTGGCCGATAATAGTCTGCGTTAAATATAGCTTAACGGAGTTAAGTTTTTTTCCGAATTACAAACTGATGTTTTAGGGCTTTTGAGTAGAACGAGGATACGAGTTGTTGATGTAAAATTTACAACGAAATACTGCCCCAAACGACAAAAATGGTGCTTCAATTCGAGTGTTTAAACTTCCAATTAACAAAAATCAAGCCATTTGAAGCATCGTTTCGAGGTAAGTTTTACATAAATCGACTCGTATCCTCGTTCTGATCAAAATCCAAAACATCAGTTTGTAATTCGGAAAAAAGCTTAACTCCGTTAAGCTATTTTTAACGACGGACTATTATCAGCCAAAAGTGGACCAGTTCGGATAATTATTGGCCAATAACTGAGTTGGGATTATTATCGGCCAAATTGACAAATCTGGGATTATTTAAATCCAATTTGCCTAATTGAAAACCAACAATCTGATTATACCTATCATTTTCCATTTTGTGCAAAAATCTTTACGAAACATTTTCAAAATTTTCAAATTATTTTAATTTTTGCCAATTTTCAACCATTCAAGCATTTGAATTCATCAATCCTACCAACCCTCTCTCAAGTTACCGCATCCCCACACTTGGGATACATTTTCCCCAATGTATGGTGCAATTTATAGTCTAAACTCTAGAGATACCACCTAACAAACCATAAACGGCTAACGGCCTACTAGACTCAACAAATAAAACCACTCCCAACACAAAAGTTCACACCACCAAATACATAAATAAAAATAAAATGCAGGATAGAGAGACACATGGACCTGATTAGTCAATTAGTATGTGTCGGCAGTAGAGCGGCTGCTGCAATCTAATAGGAACGTAAGCATCTCTTGGATTCTTTGATATCTCACCGGGGATGTTGCCAAACATCCCCATACTTGAATCATGGCATCCATGAGGATTGCACCATAATAACCTGTCAAGCAAACAATACAATAAACTACATCCTTGGGCTGCCTCCTGAGAGCGCTAAGTTTATAGGTCTTCATCCTAATGTGCTCAGGTGGTTCTGATGCCTACTTGCCTCCCCACTTCTCTACATATAACCCCATCTAGTTTTGTGGGAGGTTCACAACTGCACGCCAATTAGGGTCAAATTCAACTTCATTACCCCTTCTAATTCCACCATCGGGTGGTTTTCTTTCATCCATCCTCCTTCTCACGTCCACCTTCTTAGCTTGACCTCCATTGTTTTCAATCTTCAACATGTCAAACTTAACACACTTCTCGTATAACGTGCCATTGCTCACACATGAAACAGATTCATTAGTAGCAACCGTATGATTCAAATCATCAGTAATATCATAAGTAATTAATTTTGAAAATACATCAAAGAATAGCTTGCTATTCTCATAACTCGTCGTGACTACTCCCCGTCTGCAATCGATTTGAGCATTGGCTGTATGTAAAAATGGACAACCCAATATTACTTGTGGCTGCTTGTATGTCTTTGCTGGTGCGTAATATGTCACCATAAAGTCTACTAGGTAGTAGAATTCACCAAGTTGAATCATCACATCCTTTACAGCCCCCCGAGGTTGTTTCTAACTTGCGTCAGCAAACACCGCCATGCTATCAGCTGCGTGCAGAGGACCAAATTCATACTGGTTATACAGGCTACCGGACAGCACACTCATCCCTGCTACATAATCCAAAAGGACTCGATGAATCTTGAATTTCCCAACTTGGATTGGGATAACCGGTTCCCCTACATCACCTCCACTGCTTCCCTCACTTATTTCAGTTACACCTATAATCGTTTGAGAAACAAAAGAAGTTAAACATTTATCATTTAAATCATTTTTAGGAATGAAGCTTACCCCACTGATTGGTACATTCTTTACACTCTTGGGGTTGGTTTGAGTGTCACTCGACAACTGTCCTTTCTGTCGCTTCAACATGGCTACTTCACTCGCTAGCTGCCCCATCTGCGTTGTTAGTGATTGGATGACTTTTTCATGAATCTCATCCATTTGTCTTCTTGCTTCATCCAATTGATTTCTCTTTTGCATTTCTTGCTGCATAGTCTTCAGCATTTCCATTATCTCGTTATTTCCCAGACCATTACCTTGCTGATAGCCTCTTTGACAACCAAAATTGGCCCCCTTTGATAGTTTGTCTGATTACGAGGCTAGAAAAAATGGTTTCCACCTTGAAAATCTGGGTATTTATTACCATTTCCCTCCAACATATTCACTTCATCAGACACACCTACGATGCTAGGGCACTGATCACCTATGTGCCCCAGATCTCCACAATGCCCACACATAGGCATTTGTCCCCCCATTTCCAGTGTGTTCTCTACTACCCACACCGTCGCATGTCGAGCTCTTCTAGAAGATTGAGCCTTTCGCTTTGAAGTGCTCGCCATTTTCTTCAGGTAATCCAAATCAATGTGCTCATAGTTTGTACCGAATGTGCCATTCGATATAGAACTAAGATCACAGGCATCCTCCGGCGTCAACCCCTCATGGAAAGCATTAAGTAACTCCCACATTTGTATACCATGATGTGGGAAATTTTTCAACAACATTTTAAATCGGTTGAAGGCTTATGAAATAACTCACTTGATTGCTTTTGGAAATTCCAAGTATCCCTACGAGCATCACCGGTCCTTTGCGGAGTGTAAAATTCGTCCAAAAACAACTGTTGCATATCGGGCCATGTAAAGATGGAAGCCAAAGGCAAAGTATGAAAACATTGTTGTGCCTTGTCTTCTAGTGTGAATTGGAATAGTACCAATTTCACATCATCAGGTGTAAATCCTTGGCCCCCGATAGTATTGCAACGAGCATCGTACGATGCGATGTGCAGATACGGTTCTTCGGTGGCCAACCCATGATACTTGTGCAAGCTTTGAATAAACTAAGCTCTAATTTCAAATGACCAACCCCGTAGTTGGGGAATCACAACTGGTGATGGGTTGTTAGCAATCGCGGGTTTGAAATGACTTTCAATCCCCCGCACTGGTCCACGATCATATCTTCTTGGAATACCCTCATATTGATTGACCGGTGGGATTAGATTCCTCGGAAGTGGTCTTGGCTACACCGGTATTTGCTGAACCGGTGGTGGCATTGCGATGTTCATCAGTCTTACATAGCCTTGTTGGTTAACTGGATCGGGTGGATAACCGTATTGTTGATAACCAGCTGACTCTTGGCTCCCTCTTTCAGCAATTCCAAACATCGTGTTGCATCTTTTAGCATCCCCTGTATTCAACACTTTTCGATCACTTTGATTCCCTACATAATTGATGAACTCTTCACATCCATCTCCAAATTCCCTAGAGTCATACCTTTGATAAAAAAAATAGAAGTTCTGACTGAGAACTGTTGCTGTTGAGGCGCTTAATAATGTGAAGGCTGATTTGGTAGAGGAATTTAGGTTGATTGGTTAACAGGTTGACTTTGGTTAGGTGGGATGATGTTCTCATCGGGTATTATCCTTACATACAGTGAATAGTACTGAGCAGTAGATGTTTGAGTGAAGGGTGGATGTTGGGAAGATGATGATTGGTTTGGTAATGGTGGTGGTAGGTTATCTAGATTGGGGAATGGTGGCGGAGGCATTGGTGGGAAGTTGAGTGGTGGAAGGTTAGGTGGAGATTCAGATGGTATGAACGTATTAGGTGAAGGTTGAGTAGGAGTTGGTGAGAATTGGGTTTGTAGTTTGCTTATCTGGATTCGTTGAATTCTCCATTGGTTCAGATGTCAGTGTTGGAGATTTCAGAAGTTTGTTTTGTTGGTGCAAAACTCGTGTTTGCCGAACTGTCCTATCGATTTCCGGATCAAAGACTAGTGATGAAGACTTCCCGGATTTCCAAGTATGATGCATGCACGGACAAACTCACCTGCACATGCACAAACACAAAACCATGCGTAATTCTGCACAAGAATAGATAAACACTATTTTTGGGTTTTTAACTATTTTTCTAAAACACTTAAAACAGAACACTTTGCTCATGACTCCTCGGCAACGGCGCCATTTTGATGACTGTCGAACGGGTCATGCAAAAACCTAATTAACCTAGGTAGCTAGGGTAAGCAGGGTATCAATCCAGGGGAGTCTGGTGGAAAGCGTTATGAATTAAGTACTAATTAACTACTCACAAAAATATATACTCAATTGTTTGTTTTTTGATTTAACTAACGAATTACTAAAAATGAAGTTGTAAACCGTTGGAGAAACAATTGTTCCTCTGGATTTCAGATTCAAAATAAACTTTAGTTACGTGTTTGATTGTTTATAATCACATAGACATAATTGAATAATCTGATTAACTGATTGTGATTACCCAAAGATTACTTACTTCTATTGTAAAACAATGGAAGGTTATCATATGAATTACCAATTGCAATTACTAACCCTAACCCTTATAAAATGTATCCCAATTACTAGAAATCTCGGGAATTGAATGAGTTCGAATTAATATTTAAGCAAAACCAATCGTTTACAAATCAATTAAATCAAATCAACTGGTAAAAAGCATCAAATGCTTAGATTACCTGATTCTAACAAAAGTTCAAACTTATAACATTGGCTCACTTACAAGAATCCTCCATTCAAAGGAAACCATAAAAAGATTAGCCGCTCATCTCGGTCACATGATCTTCAAAAGCTTGAGAAATGGTTGAATTCATGTTCTCGATCTTTGATTTGGTGAAAGATGTGATGATGAGAGGTGGAATAATGCCCAAAATAGCTCCTTGGATCACCTAAGTTCGTCCCCAAAAGTGTATGTTTGATTAGGGTTTGAAAAAATAACTTTTATACCTTCCAAAAAGTCAAACCCGTGTTGCAACCTGAGTCCCACCGTAAGCTACGGCTTGCTGGCTGTAAGTTACGGCGGGAAACTTCTGGTCTCTTGTTGTTCAGCCGTAACTTATGGTTGGCTGGACGTAACTTATGGTGGGCAGATTCATCCAAAAACTAGTTTCTTTTTAACTTCTTTGTTTGAAGTCTGTTTCCCTCTTCGTTTTCGCCCACATCTTGGTAATTCAACCCTCTGTCATTCCATATTATAAGATCTTCAATTCCACACCATTTGTTTTCCCCAAGACACGCCCAATCTTCATGTTTAACCTACAAAACATCAAGTTCTTGTAGTTATTCAATTGAACACATATAATACATAAGAACTCATAAAGTTAATCATTTAAACATGTTAAACACCATTCAAAACCCATTCCATCAGTTATGAACAAGTTCATTCTGCCAAAACATGTTAATTATATTACCATATCAGTAGGTTATGAAAATTATATGTTCATCATTGATAAAAACAAAGTTATGCACAAAAAGGGCATTTTGGTCATTATTAGGCATATTATAAGAACTTGCATAAAAACTCAAGAATTGATTATGATCAGGTAGTATAACCACAGAGAGTTATTCTACACTATAATATGATCATAGTCCAACTTAGAATAAATAGCTAAAGTTGCTAAATCGGGTCAGAATCGAAAATCAAAGTAGAAGTCAAACTGCTTGACTTTCGGTTGCGAACCGACACATAAATTGGAAATGACGGGCTGAACATGTTTATAAATGTTCTAATATTAGTTACCAACTGATATGATGTTAAAAACATGAGTTAAAAGTTTACAACTTCATTTTATAAGTTTTCTAAAAATCTGCCGTTTGACTTTTTATTAAACATAACTTTGACCCGTCATTTGACCAACTTAACGTGATTTCCAGGAGGTGCCCTGTTGAGGGATTAACACAAACCTTATTACAATCAAGTAGCCATGTTTGATTCGAACAATGGCTGGACCTTAATGGTCTAAACCAAAAGTCAAAGCAAAAGTCAATTTGCTTGACTTTCGGCTAAAAAGGCTTATAAAATGAAAAGAGTTGGAAAGGAACACTTACTTGTGATCCTTAGAATATTTAAAAATCAGGGGATGCTCCTTTAAGATCAGGAACTTCCAGATAGAGTAGAGAGTATTGAAATGAGAAAGATGAAAGGAAAGAACTCAACATATAGTGCCTATTTATAGTGCAAGAAGTTGAATGGAGATCAAGACAGGTCTAAGGAGTGATCTAGGATCATTACAGGTATTAATGGAGGTGGAACAAGCTGAAGAGGAGTGGCAAATTCACCAAAGGTGGCACCATGGCAGAGAAACTTGGCCTCCAAACAAAATTCTGTCACTGGCAGTCCTTTACGGACCGTATGGCCTTCTGGCTTATGGTCCCTAAGCTAAGTAGGCACACATAGTTTTCAAATCCCTTACGGACCGTAAGCTATAAAGCTTTGCGGTCCGTATCCACTATACAGAAAAAATATAGCTCATGCTTGTGGTCCGTAAGCATAAAGGCTACGGTCTGCAAAGGGTCATTCAGAGGCCATTAATTGGCATGTTAACACCTTTAGTGCCTCCACATTCAAGGTTTCAAAATTTGACAATATTAGTCCCTCTTGTCCAAATTATTAGGCATATTTGAGAGTGGACACATGTCATTATATTATTTGATACAATTTTACGAGGTGTTACATCCTCATCCCCTTAAAAGAAATATTGATCTCGAGATTTTATTTAAAAAGATGGGGGTACTTTTTTCACATACTGGACACAACCTCCCATGTGTACTCGGGTCCACGATGGGCGTGGCATTTGATCTTTACAATAGGTATCAATTTCCTTCGGAGCTTCTTAACCTGTCGATCCTCGATCGAAATGGGTTTCTCAACAAACCTCAGGTTCTCATCGATTTGCACATCATGATGTGCCGTTGTTAGCGACTCATTGGCTAGACATTTCTTTAAGTTACAAATGTGGAACACATCATGAATTCCACTTAGCTCCTCAGGTATTTTAAGCTTATAGGCCACTGAACCGACGCATTCGGTTATCTCAAATGGTCCAATATATCTCGGGCTTAACTTGCCCTTCTTTCCAATACGCATTACACGCTTCCTGGGTGATGCTTTCAGTTAGGGGTGTGCATGGGTCGGTTTGGGTCGATTTTGACCAAAAACAATAACCATAACTGCGATGTCAGTTATTGGAACCCATAACCATAACCAATTGGTTATGGTGGTTATGGTTATTCGGTTTTGATGGTTATAGCGGGTTGGTTATGGGTGGTTAACCGTGTATTTAGCTTAGCTAAAAATAGCTTAATTTTTTTAACATGGAATAAATTGTTATTGCAAATTTGTATATATTAGTATATTACATAGTATTAAAAAAATACATATAATCTATAGTATTAATACCAATTATTATCTAATATTCAAATAAAGTGATATGATAAATTCCATAAATTCAAATAAACCCATACCGGCTCGATACAAAGCCTTCATTTAAAATTTAAATTATTCATTTAAATTATTCAAAGGGAGCAAATCGAAGTCAATTACAAGTTGGAAACATCAAATATTAAAAATATGGTGAAAAGTCCTAAATCCTACAAAGATTTATTACATGTCGGTTCGGTTCGGTTATGGTGGGTATGGAAAAAATAATAAACATAACCGACCCGCTACTTTCGTTTTTCAAAAAAAACCATTAACCGACCCACCAGTTTTTTATTTGGTTCGGTTTTTTCGGTTTGGGTTTTTTGGTTAATTCGGTTATGGTTTGGTTAATTCGGTTTTTTGCACACCCCTACTTTCAGTAAGACCTTGTCCCCTACTTGGAACTTAAGAGGTTTACGCCTCTTGTCTGCATAACTTTTCTGCCTATCTCGGGCAACTTTGACATGATCACGGATTTGAATAATCTTCTCTGTGGTCTCTAGGACAATCCCTGGTCCAGATAGTTGGGCTTCCCCAACCTCAGCCCAACAAACGTCCGTTCTACATTTTCTCTCATACAAGGCTTCGAAAGGAGCGGTCTTGATACTTGTATGATAACTGTTGTTATAGGAGAATTCAATTAGGGGTAGGTGATCATCCCAACTACCACCCAAATTTATCATACATGCCCTAAGCATGTCTTCCAATATTTGAATAGTACGCTCACTTTGTCTATCAGTCTAGGGATGGTAAGCCGTGAAGTTTAATCTCATGCCTAATGATTGCTAGAAACTTTTCCAGAAGTGAGATGTGTATCTAGTATCTTTATTGGATTGATGTGTGCTAAGCAGACTATTAAAATTAACTAAATTAGACTCTCTAAGCTAGACACTAAAAAGCTTTAATTCTAGACTCGACCGAAACCACACAATCGGCAAGTGTACCGATCACTATAGTATGACCTAAGGAAGTCCGGATATTGAACCACGAGACTCTATTTATCACGTTAACTAGACTCTAACAGATACTGACAGACACGACTTAAACTTGTTTAATTGTTTGGGGGGGTTACGGAAAATCTAAGGAAATCTATTTAAACTAAATATTAAACTAAAACTAGACTAATACGAAGTAAGGCGAAGGCTTGTCTTATATGATGAACGAGACCACCTAGACTAGAATCCTGGATTGATTTTAAGAAATTACCAATTAAGTTAACTGCATGATTTATGGAATCGGGATCTTATGATACTAAACCTATTAAGACACCAACTAAGCCCCTCAACCCTTCTTGAGGTGAAACTTATGGCGCTACCTAGGCCGTTAATCCTACCGGTTATTAGACGTCTTTCCAGTTGTCTAATTATTGTGCAAGTACCCTAATATTGACCTACTCTTTTCCAATTATAGATCTAGGGTAGTTTGGATTTCTTAATTTGACTTGATAGACTAATAAACCGACGGGGCAACTAAGGCATGACTTTTTCCAAAGACTGTCTAAAGCAATTCGCCGGGTAAGACCTATCAATAGCCCCGCACCTTCCAGCTATAAGGACGAGTAGAACACTAAAATCTAGCAAATCACTAACAATTACTTCTAGGGGTTATTGGCTAATTCTCCCTAAAGGTAAAAAACACACAGTCAAAGACCTAACATGAACCTATTCCGTAGCGGACAACCACCAAGATTCACATGAAGCAACTGATAATAATAAACCAAATTAAAGTATGCATATACATCAAATCAATCAACCAAACTGTTTACAATACACAATCAATCCATAAAATTCATGCAATTAACAAAAAAGGTTAAAACTTCATATCAATCCATTCATCAAAGTCTAGGTGGCTTAAAAGTTTAGCCGGGCATGTTAAGTAATGAAAACAAAGTAAAGATGTTCAAGTAAGAATTCATGACAATGAATTTCGAGAAAGAAATCAACAAAACAAGGAATTGGAAAACCCGAGAAAGACTTCAATTCTTCATCTCGAACTCGTACCACTGATTCTCGTGCTTCAAAACCTTCAAATCAGCTCCAAGAATGCTCCCAAGATCGCCTATGATGTCCTCAATTCGTCGTTAGGGATTAATAATGATTTCTTGGGATTATATACGAAACCCTAATCAGCTAACGGAGAATTCTCGTAATTTAACCCCGTCGCGTCACGCGACGGGTAGAGGTCTTCGGAGTCGCGTAGCGCGGCGGCAACAAATATCAGAAATCATTATTTTATTAGTGGCGGCACGCGACTGCTATACTGGTTTCTTGTAGCGTAGCGCGACAGCGCATTGTTCACAGACTGGTGCGTAATTTTTCCAACTCTAGCATCCCAAAAACTCAGAAATAATTCTAACTCCTTTTCAACTTGTTCCGGGACTTGGTGTTTCAGCATTTTGGCTCGTTTTCACTCAAATTTCAGCAATATTAAGTACCAAGACCTGCAAAACTCGAATTGATCAATAGTATGCACATTCTAACAAAAACTAAACTAAATATAACGGAAAACTATACAACTATACACGAATAAGAGATGTATTTTGCAATACATCAAATATCCCCACACTTACTCTTTTTTCGTCCTCGAAAAAGAATTATGCAACGGTATCAGAGATGAATAGTTCCTCAGGTCAAAAACATATTTATATTTTATTAAAACCAAAGCTTGTGTTAGCTGCGATTGCGAATATACTTGTCCCTTTAAACCCAAATCCGGTCTTAGGCCCTTATTATGTGAATTTAATTTATGTGCGGTCAATCCACCTAGGGTCTCACGCTAGGATCTATGGTCCACCTACTCCTGCCTCAAGCTTATAGAACTAAGGGAACGATCACTAGACCCATTCCCAACTGTCTTATATCAAAACCAAGAGAATTTAAAATCAATTTTTTTCTTTTTCCATTTTTTTTCAGCATTTTTCTTTCTCTTTTTTTTTCTTTAAATGAGCGTAGACGTTGCTTTCCCTAACCAAGAGGCATTCCGGCTGTAGAGTCGCTATCCCCAACTCGGATTACTTAGGCTTCGGTACTTTTTTCTTTTCTTTGCAAGTTCGATTTCACACATCCTAGAAGTAATCCGGTTGTAAAGTCACTATCCCTAACCCAGACTACATAGAACTGTGCTACTTTCATTCAGTTTCTAGCTCATCATTTTTCTATTTTTTTTTCATGATAAAAAATTCTAACGGTTTTAACTTATAACGGTGTCCCTTATACTCTTATTGGCGGTTTCAATTTCCCATATTTCCCAGATGAAAACCCACTAGTAGACCGACAATTAATGTGTATTAACTCAAAGGTACTTAAAACCAAACCCGGGCCTATCCACATATCCTAACTAGACACAAGCTCGATTTTTTTAATCTCTTATTATTATTATTCGAACCCGAGCAAAAAATTCATCTTTTCTATCATTTTCCGCTTTTTATTTGCAAACTTCTTTATTCAAAAGCGGCTACTAACATCAACCTATCAATCATCAGCAAACACTACCCAAAAGATCAATATATATATCTTCAAAAGCACCAGTTCAAACACAACCCAAACCATCCTGCCCAACCAACCTGTTTAACGTGTATCAGTATAAGTACAGACCAACAAATGAGGATTAAAAACAACATAAAAGAAAAATCAAACAAGATATAGTCAGCTGCTGCTTCATCCTCGTCATCCCCACACTAGTCCTCATGCTCACTGGCAGACTCCTCACTGCCCTCCTGTCCACCTGCACCAGAGCTGCCCTCACCAAATACTTAAAATGGGGGAACCGAATCAAACCTCTCAGCAGCACCAGCCGAGCCACCCTGCTGCCTCGGCTGGAAGAAGTCTGGGATCCCCATGTTGTGCCTGCTCATAATATACCTGAGGGCCTCCTCCTGTCTATCCTAACCCATCTGAATCAGGTGCTCCAGCCTGTCGAATCTCTGCTCCACATAGCCAGACAATGACTCTAAAGTTAGAGGCACAGGTGGTGGTTGCCTACGGGGGTACTAAGGTGCTAGCCGCTCGTGTCACTGTGGTGGCCGCTGTCGGCGTGTAGGGTCAATCTGAATCATCACATCCTCATCCCTCTAGCGGCTGCACCTACGGGCCCTACCTAATCGGCTCCCAGCCGTAGGGCTCAATCCACGACACTATACCTGCCTGCTGTAACACTTTAATCCCAAACTTCATCGTCTTGGGCCCCTCATGTAGAAATTGGGGGACATACTTGGTAAACACCCCCAAATTTTGTGCGATACGAGTAATATAGGGGCCCATAGCCAACCCAGCCCGATGACCACCTCGACGTCCCCTACTGAAAGAATCTGCTAACACCGTAGCTAAGTTCATCTCCCTGTTCTCCACAAAGCACAAAAGAATAAACAACTCAATCCAATTCGCCTTATTTTCCCCCGACTTCCGCCCCGCCAACGTAGTAGTAAAATCTTCAAAATATACCGATAAACTGGATTACGAACCGAAGTAATCAGGTTCGTAACCGCGAATGGGTGGTCGGAAATCGTCTGCCAGAAATTACGCAGCTCAGTCGAACCAACACTGTGATCCCTCACAGTAGAATATGCACCTCTCAAACTAGTCATGGACCCGGGCTGCCTCACCTCCTGCTCAGTTTAAAATCCTGACACAATGGCAAACCTCGCCATATTCATGTCAAAGACCTGCCTACCCAAACTGAAAGACACAGCTGTGTCATTATCAAACTTTCCTTCCTTATGTCTCCATGTGCTGTGAAACTCCAGCACCAACTCCTCGTACTGAGCCAGCGTACACTCTAATGCATCAGTCAACTTTGGACCCAAGAGGTCCGCCACTTCCTGCCTTGAACCTATTTCCCCCAACCACATCCAATCTATCACCCTGTGTTGAAGCAAATCGGTATTCTTCAATTTATCATACTTATCCCACTCAGGTGTACTCGGCTCGAATTGCAGTATCGGGTGGTCGCGTCAATTAACCTTATGTGTCGGAATGAACTCATGAGCCCTTTGGTACTTAATTTTTCTCAATTTTGGATCATCAGCAGCTATCTGAAGAATTTGGATCTCCTGAGGAATCAGATCAATCGGCCCTACCACTGCGCGAGCTGCTAGCCATGTTTGCAAAACAAATATTAAAAACAAGACAAAATAAGCAAACAATCAGTAATCACAAGCTATTTTTGGTATTTTTAGTTTTTTAATTTTTTTGAATTTTATATTTTTTAAGGTTAAAAAAAATTAGAATAGCCGTATAGCATTTCATTCGCGGATAATTATGAAAATAAAGTTGAATTAAAAACAAACGGGTTACCCTTTTACAAATTCTAAGTAATAATTAAACTCACCCGAATGGAGATTGAGTACGGGCAAGCCTAAATCACTTGTATGTGCATGTAAACCCAAAAACAACTAAACACGACTCAAACTATGCTAAAACTTGACTAAAACGACACAAAGACACTAAACTGGACTCGATGTACACTACCCCCCTCGGCACTTTAATTGTCCGCAATTAAACTCTAGTGCCTAACAAAGACATTGAAGTCCAACCTCGCTTAAAAATCAACCATTTATTAGTTTTAAAACCAAAATTTTAGCGATTGAAAAAAAATCCGCCTACTTAAAGGAGGGTTTTCCGTTTGAAAAAATTTCGTTTTAATGCGCAAGGTTGAAACTTTATGTGTCAATATCCCAAACCATTCAATAAATTCAGCGTATCAAGTTCCAAAACCAACCCGACAAACATATCCACCCCAAAATCAAACTACAAACCAATACCAAAATTGAGTGTAAACCACATTAAAGTTGAACACTTTAGTATGCATTAGTGAAACAGTTCAAAACAATGAATAAATCTGATGTTTAGCTCAAAAAATTCACCCAACCGAATCCCCACACTCAATTTTAGCAATCCCGAGCCTAAGATATGACAAACATAGCACGCATACCCCAAACCGAGCCATCCGTAACCTGCAAATACTGAAATATCCAAACCAATCCCATGCCGCAACCTCATAAACGATAATAAAAACAGTCTATACTTAGCTTATGACAAGCAAAAACCCCTAACTTAGTCGACTCGAAATTTACTTGACTGACCCAACTAACTATCGCACAAAACTGATGCAACTGACTCAACAAGACTCGACATTCGTGACTCGATTTGACTGACCTACAACTGAACCGACAAGACTGACTGAGAAGCCGACCTACGAACCCAACTACATAACGTAAACAACAAATATGAGTGATTTAAGCAGAAAACATCCCTGAGTTGCTTAGATTGTGCAAGAAAACTTAGAAAATCCGAGTATGGTGAGTCCCGAATCGGAGAGATTCAGCGGGGGAATGTGAAAATTTTTTGGTGGGTTTTGTTCCTCACGAGATTCCGGTCACTTGGATGGAAAAATGGTGGAAAATGGTGGGAAATCGGTGAAGATATGGAGGTTTGAAGGTGTTCGGCGGTGGGGTTTAAAGGGATGGGGGTTTGGTGATTTTTGGGGAAGAAAGATGAAAAGATAGGTCTTAAACAATCCGGGATGTGGTCGTGCTGTGCGACGTTGGAACATATATGCTGTGGCGTGCTGCCACGGCATGGTTAAAATAGGAGGTTCATGTTTAGGTGTCGCGTAGCGTCACAGTGTGTTTGCTTTGCTGTGGCGCGACGCCACAACTTGGTTCATAATTGTTATTTGGCCTGAGGGGTCGCGTAGCGTGACCAAAGGTCCTTTTTCACCGTGGCGTGACGCGAAAGCCTATTTTGGGCAGTGGGTTGGGTAAAATTTCATGGGTTATGCGTTAGAAAATTTCTAAGTCTTACCAAACCTTCCCCAAACCATCCCAAATTTTTTCCAAGTGTTGGGACTTACCTGGAATGTCGTTTTCTTTGCAAATTCAGCTCCTCAATGGTACGATTCCTGCAAAATTTCTCAAACACACGAGACAAAGACACAAGAACCTACGAAAATTAACGAAATTTACAAACGGTACATACTCTACACTTGGGGTTTCATCCCGAATCACTAAGTGGGAGCTTTTGATGGAATTTCGAGAGGAGTTTCCTCCATCTCGTTCTTGTCTATTAATGTAGTGCTTCAAACGGTGACCATTCACCTTCCAACTCCGGCCATCCGATTCATCCATAATCTCTACCGCTCCGTACGGAAACACGTAATGAACCATATACGGTCCCGACCACTTTGACTTCAACTTACCCGCAAACAACTTCAATCTTGAGTTGTAAAGAAGCACTTTATCCCCTTGCTAAACTCCTTCACTTTTCTTAACTTCCTATCATGTGAAGGCTTTGTTTTCTCCTTGATTCCCCACGATCGCGCATAAGCCGCATCCCTAAGCTCCTCACGCTCATGGATTTGAAAGAAACGCTTCCTAGCGGCTTCGGTCATGTCAATATTAACATTCTTTAATGCCCAAAGCGCTCGGTGCTCTAGCTCTACGGGAAGGTGACAAGCTTTTCCATAGACGATCATAAATGGTGTAGTTCCTAAAGGCGTTTTGTAGGCGGTTCGAAACGCCCACAATGCATCGTCTAGCTTGTCGGACCAATCCTTCCTATTCTTACCAACAGTTTTCTCTAAGATACGTTTGATACCACAATTTGCATTCTCCACTTGACCACTTGTCTGTGGATGGTACGCGGTAGATAAACGATGAGTGACTCCGTAGCGGGCAAGCAATTTTTCCATCAATGCGTTGCAAAAGTGAGTACCACGGTCACTAATTAAAGCTTTAGGTGTACCGAATCGGGAAAAGAGCTTCTTAAGGAATTTCAAGACTACTCGGGCTTCATTTGTAGGAAGAGCTTGAGCCTCTACCCATCTAGACACGTAGTCAATCGCCACAAGTATATAGACGTTTCCTTTGGAGACGGGAAAGGGTCCCATGAAATCGATGCCCCAAATGTCAAAAACCTCCAACACTTGGATCGGGTTTTGAGGCATCTCATCTTTGGCTGAAATGTTGCCGGTTCGTTGATAAGCATCACATGTTTTCACGAACTCAACGGCATCACGAAGTACGCTAGGCCAATAAAAGCCACAATCAAACACCTTTTGAGCGGGGGCATATGGACCATGGTGGCCTCCCGTGAGGCCTTCATGCACATGCTTAATGATGTTCCAACCCTCTTCTCTCGACACGCAACGTCTAAGTATCCTATCTCCCCCTATTCTAAAGAGAAAAGGATCACCCCACACATACTTTCTCGATTCACTAAGAAACTTTCTCCTTTGTTGTGTGGTCATTCCTCTCACAATATTGCCACTAGAAAGATAATTTGCTAAGTCACAAAACCAAGGCAATCCCTCCTTCTCGGCTTCTACGAACTCGATCGACTCGTGAGGGAATGTATCTCCAATCTCCTCCTCATGAATCTTTTCTCTCTTGGGGTCCTCTAGACGTGATAGATGATCAGCCGCTACGTTTTCGGCCCCTCTCTTGTCTCTAATCTCAATATCAAACTCACTAAGCAATAGAATCCAACGAATAAGTTGGGGGTTTGGCGTCTTTCTTTTGAAAAAGAAAACGCAACGCAGAATGATCGGTGAAAACTATGGTCTTGGATAGAACGAGGTATGAGCGGAATTTGTCGAAAGCACATACTAAGGCTAAGAGTTCTTTCTCCGTGGTGGTGTAATTCTCTTGAGCATCATTTAGCGTGTTTCTCGCGTAGTATACGCGATGAAAGTGCTTATCCTTTCTTTGTCCTAATACCGCTCCAACGGCATAGTCACTCGCATCGCACATGAGCTCAAACGGTAAGCTCCAGTCGGGCGAGATAAGAATAGGTGCACTCACAAGCTGTTCCTTCAAAAAGTTGAAGGTCTTAAGACACTCCTCGTCAAAGACGAATGGAACATCTTTCTCCAAAAGACGGGTCATGGGGCGAGTGATTTTTGAGAAATCCCTAATAAAGCGCCTATAAAACCCCGCATGACCTAGAAAACTCCTAATCGACTTCATGCTCGTGGGTGGAGGTAACCTACTAATGGTATTAATTTTCGCGCGATCTACCTCTATACCATCCCTAGAGATCTTGTGTCCTAACACAATACCTTCCGTCACCATGAAGTGACACTTCTCCCAATTTAACATAAGCTTCGTCTTGACACATCGCTTTAACATCCTCTCGAGATTCTTCAAACACTCATCAAACGAGTTACCATATACCAAAAAATCATCCATGAAAACCTCCATGGAAGTCTCAGTCATATCCTAAAATATGGCAACCATGCATCGCTGAAAGGTAGCTGGAGCGTTACACAGCCCAAATGGCATGCGTCGGTATGCATAGGTGCCATAGGGGCATGTGAAGGTGGGTTTATCCTGATCCTCCGGTGCTATGGGGATCTGGAAGTACCCGGAAAAACCATCAAGAAAACAATAAAATTGTTGACCCGTGAGACGCTCCAACATTTGATCGATGAAGGGCAATGGGAAGTGGTCTTTTCGGGTGGCATCATTCAACTTTCGGTAGTCGATGCACACGCGCCACCCCGTGACCGTACGAGAAGGGATAAGCTCATTCTTTGCATTCATGACAACGGTCATCCCTACCTTCTTAGGGACAACCTGAGTGGGACTAACCCAAGGCGAGTCAGAGATGGGATATATCATCCCGGCATCTAGGAGTTTAAGAAACTCCTTCTTCACTACATCTTGCATATTGGGGTTGAGCCGCCTTTGAGGTTGCACCACCGGCTTAAAATCATCCTCCATGAGTATCCGGTGGGTACAATAAGAAGGGCTTATGCCCTTGATGTCGGACAACCTCCATGCAATGGCCTCTTTGTTGGTCATCAACACGTCCAACAATCTCAACTTCTCTCCTTCTTCCAACTTTGATGAGATAATAACGGGTAGCTCGGAACCCTCCCCTAGAAAAGCATACTCTAGATAAGATGGAAGGACTTTAAGCTCTAAGGGTGGGGGTTGGGTGGTGTCATTACTAACGGCTAATACTTCGGGAATCAAAGGAATTCCCTCAACTTCAACTTCATCTACCAACTTCAACTCCTCCTCTACCTTCTCTCCTACCACTAAGTCGGCACCACTAATACTCTAAACAATGGTCGACACATGAGATAAAAGAGTTCAAGAAATATACGGAATGACAAGGACCACTATAGTCATCGGAACCACTCGGGTGGTTCATGGAACGATCTATCTCAAAGGTAACTCTCTCCTCCTCGGCCCTAAGTGTAATCTTACCATCGTAAACATCTATGAGGGCTTTAGCGGTACGCAAGTGTAGGATCGTTTTACCGACCAAATGAGTCAATCAAAGACAATACACAACTGTTTGAGAGGCGGAAACAAACAAACAAACAGTCTAGAATCAGTGAAGAATTGAGTAGAAACAGAGTATTTCACTTTAAAAGAAGCTTCTCATTCAAAATAGACTTGATTACATGGTGGAATTTCAGCAGCACTTCGTGACACACTAGCTAATTGCGTATGAAATGAGAAACTACACTTGCCTATTTATAGGCATCTAATTTCGTTTGAAATGACCACATGTCATTTCAAGCGGAATTAACATTTCTAATTTCGTTTGAAATGACCATGTGTCATTTCAAGCGAAATTACAACACAATAATCATAAAATTACATATTTGACCCTTAGACCCCTATACAAGCTACCGACATAACCTAGACTTTAGACGTAGGCTATAGACATTATGCACCAACAAACTCCCCCTTAGATATTGCCGGAGTCTTCAGTCTGGTCTTCAGCGCTTTCTATTACAAGACTCGAACAAAGACGAAGTCGAAAGACGTATGCACCAACAGACTCCCCCTCGGATGTTGACGAGTCTGAAGTATCGAGTCTTTGGCATATCACGTCTTCGGTCTTGATCGGTCTTCTCTATCTTCTCTACTCTCGCCATTATCAGCTTTTTTCCATAATCTGAATCGGGCTCTTTCACTCTTCACTCTCCCCTTTGCTAACAGGCTCCCCCTTAAGTTGTTCTGGGATCGCAGTCTGGAATTTGTAGCTTAGGATCGAAAACCTGACATTAATCCTCAGGAATCGAAACCTAGCATTTTCAACATTTCCTGCACATTCTCTACCCAAAACATAAGTTTTTATTTATATCACTTTGAAAAACTTACTGATAGAGAGCATTCATTCACCAAACATTAATAGTTACATCAAGTTCAAATTAATGACCTTGATTAACTAATCATATAATCATTCTCAAAAACATTTCTTATTTAAAGAAACTCCCCAACCCAATGTGGTTCATCATGTTTAGCACTTGGAATTTTGAAAATCAACTCTTCAACATCAGTTATCGAAAATAAGATGAAGTAAAATCTTTTTGATTTTTCAAAATTTTATGCTAAAACACACATAAAATCTTTTTGAATTTTTGTTTAATGAAAAGCAGTAAAGAAATATTTACAGACATATTTTTGCGAGCTTGCATTAAAGGATCATATCAGTTTATTGAAACAAATCAGCTGCACCGTTGATCTAAAATAACCACTTAAAGCTTTTAAACAATTCACCTTAGATCATCGATATTGTGATCCACTTAAACTCCTCTAAGATGTTCGTAATGCTTACTGATACGATTAGGGTACATTAGATAGCACTAAAGTCTTATGTACCCCACGATCTTAGCATATCCCGTCATCATGCAATACACTAACTCACGTAATGCCTTTAAACTTTCATCAACTGTGATTTGTGTAAAAATAAAGCAGAATGTTTAAATATTAACAATCAAGTCGATACTTCCGTATACGCAGAGAAAGTCCAATGTTTAAACAAAATAAGAAATAAAAAACAAGTTGAAGTTGTTTAGGCTTTAACCACCAGGTCGATACTCCCGTATACGCAGAGGTGATCCAAAGCTTAAACGAAACACCAAAGAAAATAAAGCAGAACGTTTAGGCAATAACATCCAGGTCGATACTCACGTATACGCAGAGGATGTCCAATGCTTAAACAAAATAAAGAAATAAAATAAGTTTAAATCTTTGCAAAATGAAAACACGGAATCACAGTGACTTTTCAGCAAAGTTGTGAAAGCTCACAAACTTAACCGATTTTATGTCTTTCGACAATCAGCGATTACCGAGCAGGCACACAGTCAAGAAGGACAAAACTAAGTACTATGCGTTCGACCGTGTTTCCCACCAGACTTAGGCTTTTTGCTTTATGTTTGTATCATTTTCGCAAAACTACTAGTCTTAGCAGAGCCTATCGACACATCCCTAGTGAGACTGTTTAAAACTTTATAAAACTTTACATTTCTCTAGCGTGCACTGATAGTCCACTGATGTACTATCATTTCCTCTTTTTACACACAACTCGTTTTGAATTTTCAAATGTTTATGAATTTTTCAAATTTTCTATTTTTTTTTTAAATTTTCTCCCCCTAAAATCAAAATTATATTTCAAAATTTTATTTTCTAGGAAATTTGAAAAATAAAGCAGTAAACTATACAAACAAAGTGACAAACTGATGAGAATTGCTTCAAATCGCCATTCACTTGGCTTAAACAATCAGAACTCCCCCTGACAACAAACTATTTTCCCATTATGATTTCAAAACACTTAAGTTTGTTTTAATCAAAATGGTTTTTCCGAAAAATTAGTTTTGTTTGCCATTTCACAAACATGGGGTTTAATTCATCACACTGTTTTCAACCACTTAGGTTTATCAAAAACAATTTCCAATAATCATACAAATTGTAAGATAGTTAAATCAAGTACAACTTAATGTCCTTGATTAACCACTTGTAAGTCGAAATATCACATAACACACACCCTTCACATCTGTGATATATCTAAAAAAAATGCCGATTCCTACTCCACACTTACCAACCTGGGAGTTCCGGCAAGTCAGGTTTTTCAGTTAAAAAGATTCCCCCAAGCCTGACGGTCCTTGGGTGATTCCGAGTCATCTTCAGTCGGTTTTTAAACATACCTTTTTGATTCATAAAATTCTTTCACCCCTTTGACTTTCCCGTCAACCATTTTTCCAAAAATATGTTTTACTTTGGGGTTAAAAACTTTCTCAACATCAAATTCTTTCTCTTTTCCAATTTTTTGTTTAAAATTTTCAGCCCGCAGTGGTGGAAAATTGACATCATCCATTGGCGGAACTGACGTTTCAATTTTTAGCTCAACTTGTGGCTCTTCTGACATTGACGAATCAGATTCATCGCCAAGACATGGCTCCTTTGCTTCTGAAGAAACAAATTCATCGCCAGAAAGTGGCTCCTTTGTTTTCAAAGAAACAAATTCATCGCCGACTTTTATTGGAACCCAATCCATACTAGATTTAGGTTTTCCAAATTCATCAACTTGTGACATAAATGACTTTTCACAGTTTCTTTTATATTCAAAAACTTTGATAAAGGTTTTTTCTGAAAAATTAACTTTCTTTGATTGTTTATCAATTTGATTAGTCAATTTTTCTTTCTTTACCCTCTCTTTTGTCCTCATATTTGTATCTAATGAATTCGTTTTACTTGACTGTGTTGAGTAAAGCGATTCATCTGAACTTTTATCTAAATCAACAGTTGTACCCAAGGACAAAATCTTTTCAAGATATTCTCTTGCTTTCTTCCTTTTCTTTCTCAGTCTATCTTTCTGCCCTTGTGAAAGTTTCACTTTCTGTTCTTTCACTTTCTGTTCTTTGGGCTTTTCATCAGTTTTGACTGATTTCTTCACCATCCTATGAGATTCAGTCCTCGATCTTCTCTTTGATTTCATTGGGCAATCTCTGGCAATAAGACCTTTGATTTGACATTCATAACATCTTCTTGTTTCAAAACTTTGAATCTGGCAGTTAACAACAATGTGTCCTTCAAAACCACATTTGTAGCACACTCTGTTATCGTACCATTCACCACTTTCAAACCACACACTCAAATCATAGCACTGTTTGGCTTTGAGGTAATCCTCACTCCTCTTGTAAGATTGATTTGACTTTTGAGCACTGTGGTCAAACCTGCACCACTTATTACCAACTTTTTGTGAGTTTTGGTTTTCAAATTTTTGTGGTTTTTTATAACAATTGGATGATTGAACTGATGAACTTTTATTGTTGTTTTGAACAGTTTTCGGTTTTTTAACATTTTGTTTTTGTTTTACATTCTTCTTAACAAGTTTTTTCTTTGAGCATTCACCTATTTCAGTCGAATGTAAAACAGTTTCTTGAAACTTTTCTTTTAATTTCAAAAATATTTTCTTTTTCTCATTTTCATCATCAGTTTTATCATCACAATCCTCAATTATTACATTGTCATATTTTGTGACATTGTCACTTATTGGAACTTTATTGATAGCTTTTGGACATAATTGATCAAACATTGCTGAAGTTGTCACAAAACCTTTCAACTTCTTTTCTAGATCATCAATTTTATTTCTGGCATTCTCAACTTCTTTCTCAAGTTGAGAAATCTTCTCAAGGTGAAGATTTATTGCCTTTTCATTTTCAATTTTATTCTTTTCAAGAACAGATTTTTCATTTTCTAAAACTTTTATTTGACTTAGAAATTATGTTTCCTTTTCTTTTAAATTTTTGTTTTCTAATTTTATCCAAAAATCTTCATTTTCTGAAGATTTTATTATATTTTCAAAATCTTTTTCAATTTCAATTTTTCATTTTCCAAAAATGTTATTTTATCTTGAAAATCTTTTTCTTTTTCTTTCAAATTTTGTTTTCCAATGTCAAACTCTCCATCTCTTTTAAGAGTTTGACATTGTCTGCTTTAGATTTATCACAGTTTAAGCACTTCTCGGACATCATTTCAGCTTCAGCTTTCTTCTCGATCTTGATAACTGAAATTTCTTCAACTTGCTTCTCTACCACTTGAACATTTTCTTCAGATTTGACTTTTACTTCAACAGTTGCTGCTTTCTGATTCTTCTCTCTTGCAGCTTGTCTTTCTTTGATCTCTTCCATCTTACCTGAAACATACTTCATTTTTTTTAATCTGTTGGAGTTCAAGTTCTTGAGCTTCAATCTTCTCAACGAAAGTGCTCAAATTGAAACCAATATATTCCATGTTTTTCTTCCAAGCCAACAAATATGTGCCCCACACATTACGCGGTAAAGCATTTGCCAACTTGTCTACCCACTCATCATCTCTTTTGGTAATGTTCAAATTTCTCATCTCTACATACAACTTGCAATACCTTTCGATCAACTCTTTTGTAGATTCTCCCCTGATAGCTGTAAAACTATCAAACTTTTGTTTGATACTTGCTGGAGTCTGAACAAGCATACCATTTCCGAAAGACGAGTTATAGAACTCAGAATCCATGTTTCAGTATTGAAAGATTCACAAAGACAGATTTTCAAACGAACTGAGTTATCAAACAATCTGTGTTTTGTGCTGACTGTAACAAACACACTTAAACGACCTGATGTGATATCAAATTGTGCGAACTAATCAAGACTCAAACTCTAAACTTTTCGGCCCAAATGTTTTGATCCAAGCCCACTTAATCACACTAAACCAAACAATGCCAAAATTATATTACCATTACTTCTTCAATTATAAATTGTCGACAACTCTCTAAAAGATATCACAAACACTTGATTGGACCAACAAAATCCACTAATCCGACAATTTCAATTGTTAAATGAATATGATTGGGCCGATATCTTTGACACTTAGGCCGATTTGTTTTAATGAATATGTTTAATATCTTTCACATGTAAACACTTATATCAATACATGGGCCGACAACTTTTTAATTGTTTACTTAATTCTGATTGGGCCGATGATTACATGGACTTTGACTTTAATGAATCGATTTGACCAATTTATATGGATGAATCACGTGAACTAATAACTATCTGACAATCACATGCAAATTGGTATTACCAAAACAATTTTGCTGACAACTTTTCTTAAAAAAAACTGATTGGGCCGCAATATGATATTATGTAATAAATGGATTTATGATTTCACGTGATGTGGCCGACAATCAACAATTACAAATCAATCCTATTGGGCCGATACTCTAATATGAATTCACATGGACTGACACATTCATCTTTTGTTCAATTAAAGCTGGCCGACAACAGTGTTAATGATCACATGCACTGATTTTATCGATTAATGAATCTAATGAATACACTCACATGCACACACTTAATATCAATGAATTTCAATTGGACCGAGAATAAGACTTTCAAACGGAATTACCTTTTACAAGCGAAATCAGATTGATTTTCAAACGGAATTAGATGTTATTTTCACACGGAATTACTTTTCAAACTAAATCAGATGTTATTTTCAAACGAAATCAGTAATTTCGTGTGAAATTACCTCAACTTTTCAAACGGAATTAGATATTTTCAAACGGAATAAGTAATTTCGTGTGAAATCACCTGAACTTTTCAAACGAAATTAAGGTGCTCGTTCAAACGAAATTACCCTTTTGGCCCATTTTTGTCACTTTTAGTCTGATTTTAGGTCTGATTCTTTCAAGGGTTTGTTAAAACTGTATTTTACACACAATATCAAAAGATCAGTCCATTTTGTCCGTGAATTTGTCCAGAAGTCCAAGAATGTGTAGAAAAACAGAATTTCAAGCACTGATTCAAGTGTATTGACTCATCCTGAGCTCTGATACCAATTGTAGGATCGTTTTACCGACCAAATGAGTCAATCAGAGACAATACACAACTGTTTGAGAGGCGGAAACAAACAAACAGTCTAGAATCAGTGAAGAATTGAGTAGAAACAGAGTATTTCACTTTAAAACAAGCTTCTCATTCAAAATAGACTTGATTACATGGTGGAATTTCAGCAGCACTTCGTGACACACTAGCTAATTCCGTATGAAATGAGAAACTACACTTGCCTATTTATAAGCATCTAATTTCGATTGAAATGACCACATGTCATTTCAAGCGGAATTAACATTTCTAATTTCGTTTGAAATGACCATGTGTCATTTCAAGCGGAATTAACATTTCTAATTTCGTTTGAAATGACCATGTGTCATTTCAAGCGAAATTACAACAAAATAATCATAAAATTACATATTTGACCCTTAAACCCCTATACAAGCTACCGACATGACCTAGACTTTAGACGTAGGCTATAGACATTATGCACCAACAAACTCCCCCTTGGATATTGCCGGAGTCTTCAGTCTGGTCTTCAGCGCTTTCTATTACAAGACTCGAACGAAGACGAAGTCGACAGACGTATGCACCAACAGCAAGAAAGGACGACCAAGTATAATAGGGACTCTCTCATCTGCTTCCATATCGAGAATGATGAAATCGGCGGGAAACACAAATTTGTCGACCTTGACAAGCAAATTCTCTACTATACCCCTCGGGTATTTCACGGACCGATCGGCTAAGGATAATGTCACACGGGTAGGTGAAAGCTCGCCTAGGTCTAGCTTCTCGTAGAGAGAAAAGGGCATCAAATTGATGCTAGCACCTAGGTCAGCTAAGGCTCTAGTATTGGTGTAACTACCGAATAGACAAGGAATAGTAAAAATACCGGGATCGGTAAGCTTTTCCGGAAGCTTATTTAGAACAACGGCGGAACAACCTCCATTCAATGGGACATTCGACAACTCCCCTAACTTCTCCTTGTTCCTAAGAAGGTCTTTCAAGAATTTCGCGTACTTGGGCATTGATTGGAGTGCCTCGATAAAAGGTGGATTAATCTTCAATTGCTTGAAGATGTCTAAGAATTTCCCGTATTCCCTTGAGTATTTTTGGTTCCTAAGATGTGAAGGAAACGGGACACGCGAATGGTCTATGAGTGGGGAAGGTCTAACGTCTACGGGAGGTTTCTCTACTTTCTTCTCAACTTGGGGCTCACCGAACTGTGCGGTACTTGCTGGGCTTAGCCTTGATTGCACTTTTCCGGGAGCCTCCATCTCGATCTCTTCGTATACAATATCCTTATCTTCCACTTCTACTCTCTCCTCAACTCTCGGGTTCCCTACGGTTTTACCACTACGAGTGGTAATGGCTTTAGCATGGGCGTTAGGATTCGGTTGGGTGTTACCCGCAAACTGACCGGGTAATCTTTCCTCTAGTTTCCTAGACATGTCACCTACGACCCTTTGAAGGTCTTGGAAAGAGGCTTGGTGGTTCTTAAGCATAAGGTCATGTTTGTTAAGTGTCTTTTGGGTGGTTTGGTCCCTAACAACTAATTGGCTAATCATTGCCTCCATTATCTCAAGACTACCCCCTAAATTATAACTTGAACCCTGACCGGATTGAACCTGATTATTTGAACCCCCTCTTTGACCTGTCCATTGAACCCCTTATTGAACTGCCCATTTGAACCCCCACCAAAGAATGAACCTTGACCCCTATTTGGAAAAACTTGATGTGTGCTAAACAGACTATTAAAATTAACTAAATTAGACTCTCTAAGCTAGACACTAAAAAACTTTAATTCTAGACTCGACCTAAACCACACAATCGGCAAGTGTACCGATCACTGTAGTATGACCTAAGGAAGTCTGGATATCGAACCACGAGACTCTATTTATCACGTTAACTAGACTCTAACAGACACTGACAGACACGACTTAAACTTGTTTAATTGTTTTTGGGGGGCGGGGATTACCATTGGACCGAAAGCTATTACTATTATTAAAGTTATTATTATTACGCCAACCCGAACCAAAATTATTACCAAACCCACTAGGTTGACCTCTACCTAAACCTCCTCCCACGAAATCGACATGTTCCTCACCAACTAACAATGGACACGCACTCGTATCGTGACCCCCTCGGCAAAACTCACACTTATCTACCTTAGCCTTAATCTCCTTGAGCTCTCGAGTCACGTTTTCTAATACGGCGGCTAGACTAGGGTCCATAGTGACATGGTTTACCCCTCGGGCGGGTGCACTAGTAGTGTTATTTGAATTACCACTTTAATACCGCTAATCAGCTCGCGACTGAGATTGGGACTGGGAAAACGCCTCGAAACGCTCTAAACACTCGGCAACAGTAAGAATACCCATCATGTGACCCCCCCCCCCCGCATTAGTGTCAAAACGATCACGAGTCTCTTGGGTGAGACCGTTATAGAATTTTTCACAAAGGGCCCAATCGGAAAGACCATGTTGGGAGCAACGAGCACAAAGGTTTTGGAAACGCTCCCAAGCATACTAATAGGGCTCGTCGGGCTCCATGCGGAAGGAGTGAATTTGGTCACGTAGACGTGAGGCTTTAGCGGGCGGGAAATACTTGTTCAAAAAGGCTTAACGAAGGCCCGCCCAAGTGGTAAAAGTACCGGTTGGCTGAGAGTCTAACCAAGTAGCCGCACGGTCGGCTAGTGAAAATGGGAAAAGTTGTAGGTAAGTAGCATCATTTGGGGCTCCATGAAGGCAAAAAGTAGCAAGTATATGAGAGAAACGGTTTATGTGGGCCGGGGCGTCCTCGTCCTCACGACCGTGGAACTGGATGTTATTGGTGATGGCTTGCATGGCATAAGATGGAATCTGCCATGAGTTTTCGCTAACTATGGGTGGGACGGTGATGGGTGAGGCAAGACCGGTGAAATTCTGGATGGCTTGTTGATGGACGGTTTGTCTTGCGTTGGCCATTTGATCTAAGTCTATGTTTTCTGGGGAGCTAGATGTGCTAGAAGTGGGGCTATTGGGTGGGGAAGTTTTAGGTGATGTTTTAGGTGATGTTTTAGGTGAAGGTGGTGGGGTTGGAGGTGGGGTGGGTAACTGAGTGGAATCAAAATTAGGAAAATGAGAAGAAGATGACGTACTAACCTGCGGGCCTTGACCCAATTGAGATGATGATTCTATGACTGGCGGCTTCGGCGGTCCGTGCGAGCGCATATGTGGCATCCACTACAAGCAAAAACCTAGATATGAGAAAAGCAAACACTAGGTACTACGACTCAAAAATAAAAACAAAAACAAAAATTGAAAGACTCAAAACAAAACAAAACAAAACAAAACAAAACAAAACACGTAGCACGTATATGTCAAGAAAGTCTATCAAAGCTAATGAACGCGATTGCCAAGAGTCCTAGGCAACGGTGGCAAAAACTTGATGTGTGCTAAACAGACTATTAAAATTAACTAAATTAGACTCTCGAAGCTAGATACTAAAAGCTTTAATTCTAGACTCGACCTAAACCACACAATCGGCAAGTGTACCGATCACTGTAGTATGACCTAAGGAAGTCTGGATATCGAACCACGAGACTCTATTTATCACGTTAACTAGACTCTAACAGACACTGACAGACACGACTTAAACTTGTTTAATTGTTTGGGGGGGGGGGGTTAAGGAAAATCTAAGGAAATATATTTAAACTAAGTATTAAACTAAAACTAGACTAATACGAAGTAAGGCGAAGGCTTGTCTTATATGATGAACGAGACCACCTAGACTAGAATCCTGGATTGATTTTAAGAAATTACCGATTAAGTTAACTGCATGATTTATGGAACCGGGATCTTGTGATACTAAACCTATTAAGACACCAACAAAGCCCATCAACCCTTCTCGAGGTGAAACTTATGGTGCAACCTAGGCCGTTAATCCTACCGGTTATTAGACGTCTTTCCAGTTGTCTAATTATTGTGCAAGTACCCTAATGTTGACCTACTCTTTTGCAATTATAGATCTAGGGTAGTTTGGATTTCTCAATTTGACTTGATAGACTAATAAACCGACGGGGAAACTAAGGCACGACTTTTTCCAAAGACTGCCTAAAGCAATTCTCCGGGTAAGACCTATCAATAGCCCCGCACCTTCCAGTTATAAGGACGAGTAGAACACTAAAATCTAGCAAATCACTAACAATTACTTCTAGGGGTTATTGTCCAATTCTCCCTAAAGGTCAAAAACACACAGTCAAAGACCTAACATGAACCTATTCCGTAGCAGACAACCACCAAGATTCACATGAAGCAATTGATAATAATAAACCAAATTAAAGTACGCATATACATCAAATCAATCAATCAAACTGTTTACAATACACAATCAATCCATAAAATTCATGCAATTAACGAAAAAGGTTAAAACTTCATATCAATCCATTCATCAAAGTCTAGGAGGCTTAAAAGTTTAGCCGAGCATGTTAAGTAATGAAAACAAAGTAAAGATGTTCAAGTAAGAATTCATGACAACAAATTTCGAGAAAGAAATCAACAAAACAAGGAATTGGAAAACCCGAGAAAGTCTTCAATTCTTCATTCCGAACTCGTACCACTGATTCTCGTGCTTCAAAACCTTCAAATCAGCTCCAAGAATGCTCCCAAGATCGCCTATGATGTCCTCAATTCGTCGTTAGGGTTTAATAATGATTTCTTGGGATTATATACGAAACCCTAATCAGCTAACGGAGAATTCTCGTAATTTAACCCCGTCGCGTCGCGTGACGGGTAGAGGTCTTCGGAGTCGCGTAGCGCGATGGCAACAAGTATCAGAAATCATTATTTTATTGGTGGCGGCACGCGACTGCTATACTGGTTTCTTGTAGCGTAGCGCGACGGCGCATTGTTCACAGACTAGTGCGTAATTTTTCCAACTCTAGCATCCAAAAAACTCAGAAATAATTCTAACTCCTTTTCAGTCTATCAACAATGACCTAAATCATGGCATTACCACATTTGGTCTTGGGTAATTTGGTAATTAAATCCATAGTTACCATTTCCCACTTCCACGTGGGAATCTCAAGCTGTTGTAGAAGTCCTGATGGTTTTTGGTGTTCCAGATGCTGGAGACTTTTATGGTCAGTGTATATGATACACTTTTTACCATATAAGTAGTGTCTCTACAACTTTAGTTCAAATACAACGACACCCAACTCCAAATCGTGGGTGGTGTAATTTCTTTCATGTACCTTAAGTTGTCGTGATGCATACGCGATCAATTTAACTCGTTGCATAAGCACAGAACCCATTCCGGTGTGCGAGGCATCACAATAAACAACAAAATCCTAAATACCCTTAGGTAGAATTAGAACTGGAGCATTGCTCAGTTTATGCTTAAGAATCTTAAAGGATTCTTGCTGGTTGGGACCCAGTCAAACTTGACATTTTTGCGGACCAGGGTAGTCAGAGGAGTTGTTATTCTTGAGAAGTTCTCTATGAATCTTCTATAATACCCATCCAATCCTAAGAAGCTACGCATCTCAGATGGTGTCTTGGTGCTTCCCATTTCATGAAGGCTTCTATCTTAGCAGGATCCACCTAGATACGATGCTCGCTAATCATATGTCCATGAAACTGGACTTCTCTAAGCTAGAATTCGCATTTGGAGAACTTAGCATACAACTTCTCCTGCTTCAACAACTCTAGAATGCACCGAAGATGTTTCTCGTGATCAGCTTGATTACAAGAATAGATAAGTATGTCATCTATAAAGACAATGACAAACTTATCTAGATACGGCTTGCAGACTCTATTCATGAGGTCCATGAATGCTGCATGTGCATTTGTGAGCCCAAAAGGCATCACTAGGAATTCGTAGTGGTCGTATCTTGTCCTGCAGGCAGTCTTTGGAACATCTTCACCCCTAACCTTCAGTTTATGGTATCCCGATCTCATTTCAATCTTGGAAAAGTAACTAGCCCCTTGAAGTTGATCAAACAAATCATCGATCCTAGGCAGCGGATAATGATTCTTGATCATTATCTTGTTCAGCTTACGGTAGTCAACGCACATCCGCATTGAACCGTCCTTCTTTTTCACGAATAATATAGGAGCTCCCCAAGGTAAAGAACTAGGCTGAATGAAGCCTTTCTCCAAAAGCTCATCCTGTTGGGTCTTTAACCCCTTCATTTCTGTAGGCGCTAACCGATATGGAGCTCTTACCACTGGAGCAGCTCCAAGTAAAATTTCAATTCTGAACTTAACTTGTCTCACCGGGGGTAGACCGGGTAGATCTTTAGGAAATACGTCTGGATATTCAGAGATGACTAGAATATCTTCCATCTGTGGCTTCGGCTCATTAATCGTCACTCGTGCCATGTAAATGACACATCCACTCTTCAAGCATTTGGATGCCTTGAGTAGTGACACCTTCTCAGGCAATCCATAGTGTAGATATCCGTGGATGGTGAGTATTTCACCAGATGGGGTTTTAACTTCGATGAGTTTCTTATCGCAAGCAATACGGGCTTGGTTATGGGATAATCAATCCATGCGTAAGACTACATCGAATCCTGCCAAATTCATTGGCAAAAGAGATATAGGAATAGAATGATTCTTGATGGATATAAAGGATCCATCAAGAATAGAAGAAGCGATTTCTAAGGTACCATCTACCAATTCTATTTCATATGCTATATCTAGAGTTCTTATAGGTAGGTTTAGTAGTTAACTAAACTTATGGTCAACAAAAGATTTATCTGCTCCAGAATCGAAAAGAACTCTAGCAAAGATATTGTTAATGAGGAACGTACCCATTATGACATTTGTGTCATTAACTACTTCCCTTACAGTTAGCTTGAAGGCTTAGGCATTTCCTTTCTTTGCTTCTCCAGGCTTAGCAGTACCATCAGTAGTACACTTTGGACAGTTGGTCTTAACGTGGCTTTCTCACCACGTCCAAAGCAGACCACATTCTTCAAGTCCCTACACTCATGGGACTGATGACCAGTTCTTTTGCAGATACCACACTGCTTCGGCTTTTGGTCCGTCCGACACTGCCCCTAGTGTCGTCTGTTGCAGGTCTTACAAACAGGCCTCTCATAAGACCTTTGTTGGTTCTTATTGAACCCAAATTTACCTTTCTTTGACTTCTGGGAGTGATCATCCTCCCTCTTTCTCTTTCCGTCAACCTCAGATCGGAAATACTTCAATCTCACTTCGTCTGGAGTGAGAGAAAGGGATAGGTCCATAGCAGACCTATAGGTGGTAGGCTTTGAAGCCTTGACCATGCCCTTTATTTCACCTGAGAGCCCACCTATGAAACGTCCAATGCGTTTTGACTCTTTAGTAATTAAATAGGGAACCAATCTTGACAACAAATTAAAGTCGGACACATACGTCCGATAGTCAAGATTATTCATGGTCAGAGTCAGAAAATCTGACTCCACCTTCTCCACTTCGTGAGGTGGACATTACGTCTCTTTTATTAGGTCCAGAAACTTGGTCCATTCGGGATTATACAGGGACATCTTCCTTGTAGATTGTATCATTGCCTTCCACCAGGTCAGGGCATCGCCCTTGAATGACTGGGATACGTACTTCACTATATCTTTTTCAGCACACCTGTTGATATCCACCACTGTCTCCATCTCGTCTAGCCACTTCATGGCATCTATAGCCCCCTTTTCTCCATTAAAATCACGGGGCTTACAAGAAAGAAAATATTTATACGTACACCCGTGTTTAGAAGAATGGGACTTCTCTTTGACAATCTATTTTGGCTCGCTCTTCGCAGTTGAAGAATAATGTGAGCTCTCTTTCTTGTGAGCAGAAGAATGTAGAATGGAATGAGATTTAGGTTGAGTCAAACTCGAACCTTTAAAGTATTCTATGAAATTATTCATAGCCTTGCCGACTTCTACGGCTATCATAGCTTGAAGATTAACTCCTTCATCAACATGGACATTATTTATATCATCATTTTGTCCACTGTTAGCTCCATCCGAATTTGGATTCTCCATAACTTAGACTATAGGTCAGAAACAATGATTGCTTAGTGCAATAATACATGGTCATCGAATTTGATGACTTCACAATATTAGCCGTGATCTCTATGGATTATAAGGGCTATGAGGCTTGGACATATGTTCTTGTCACACCCCGATTTGCAGCGGAAGAAAAAAAATGTGGGATGCAACAGACACCTCTGGTACAAGCACATTGTTTATAAAGACACTACATTTTATTAATTACAAAATGTTGATTACATACTACATGTATGTTACAACTGCGTGTTCCCATGAACCACATAAGTCTTCTAAGTCGCATGCGTCTATCTCAATATTTGCCAATAAACACGTCTTGAACAACATACACGGATCACATCAGTCTCAAGTTACCTGAAATGCATGTTAGTTTTAGAAAAGGGTCAGCTAAACGCTGCTGGTGAGTTCCACTGGTTTGGTTGTTTCGTTTCAAAATGTATCAACATTTTTAATTACACATATTACGGTTCATCGATGGAATTACACGAGTGTCACAAGCGAAACCTAGACTGTTTTAATCGTACTGTGTCACACTGACACTTAATCGCACCACCTGCATCACATGTAGCTTAATGCCCTCGGGTAGTTATGTCTAACAACATAACCTGGTTAGGACGTGT
Source organism: Helianthus tuberosus (assembly GCA_030545235.1). NCBI lineage: Eukaryota > Viridiplantae > Streptophyta > Magnoliopsida > Asterales > Asteraceae > Helianthus > Helianthus tuberosus. Next base: position 99,861,309 of record CM060371.1, on the reverse strand, counting down.
GCAGTTGCCTGGCTGCCGGCCGCACCTGTCCGGCGGGCAACTGGGTTTGTCAGACCAATAGTACTATCCACTGCCCACGGCTTACGTTAATCACTTGTACCAGGGCTAATATCGTGTGTTAGATAATTCACATCATAGCAAGTTGGTGTAATTAACACAGTTTGTAACATGCAAATCATCCTAGAAAACAGTAAAACAGATTAAAAGTGGGGGAGTGAAACTCACAGTGCAAATAGTAGTCTCGGCTAAAGAGTGTTTAATCAACGAAATCAGCTTTAATAGCACACATGCAAGTAAGGACTCAAATCAGTATCTAAGTCGGTAATGGTTATAACTTGGATTTGGTCAGGAGTTTTCACCCCGGATTGAGTCTATAGGACACGGGTATGGTGATGGAGGTCAGGGTAGTATTAGTTTTCAGTTTGGCTTCCGGGCACCGGTTCGCGTGCCAGCCAATGTCAGTAGTTTAACGTGTTCGGATAATGGTACGGGAATACCAATAGTGCCAACACGTTGTTATTTAAGAATGATTAATTTTTCATTAAGGGGGTTTGGGTGTTTGGGGAGTCTAGGTTGCCCAATTTTGAGTTCCCGTTTCCACCGTTGGGGATTTCCTGAAATGGTATTGGACACACCCCGAGTGTCCAATCTGCCCTGGAATCTCCCGGAATACTCCCCGTGTTTCAATTATAGTATTTGTCGGGTTGGGTCAGTTCCCAGTTCCGGCAGGTTCGTTACACGGTAAACTGCCAAAATTGATTTAAAATAACCCATTTTTTTTAATCTCAAGAATTCCCCTCTTATCTATAATTTGAATAAAATTCTAAAAATTTTTATATAACTCAGTATAAATCTGTAGAATATGGGAAAAATTTATGGGAATTTATTTTGGCATTTTACTTGTCTAAATAAATTATTTATAAAACCATATTTAACCACATAATTAACATTAATTACCATCAGTGATCCAAAAATTCCCAAAAAATTCCTGGACATCCCTTATGTTTCCAGAAACATCTCCAAAAATTTTAAAATTTTTCTGATTTCGTTTCGGTGCGTTTCCAGCTACTGAAAATTCGCAAAAACGCGGATTTTTAACCCAAATCAAAACTCAACCAATGGACTCCGAATTTTACCAGAACATTAAATTTGGTGATTTATTGAATCCGTTTGGTATTTTTTCCAGAATTCTTTTGGTAAAACTGTCAAAATTTCACCAAAAATCGTAGAAAATTCCAAAAATTCTAAAATTTTACGTGGACCTTCCTGACACTACCCTTCATCGCCATACCAAATTTCAGCTCAATCCAAGTACCACGGACCAAGTTATAGTCCGAACAATATTCTGCCTAGTCTAGATTCAAGTTTCGGGTCTTATACCTAGCGATTCCTTCGATTCCGAGCGTTCCTTATGAGTCCAGAAGTATGTGTGGGCTATATTTAGATCAATCAAGCTTTATTTCATTGTTTTTCGGTTAATCGACTAGTTAAGCGAATTCTGTCGAATAGGTGTTGATTAGGGTATCAAAACCCAAAGATTTATTACCATGACTGCCATATAACACCAGGGTATTCATATGGTGTTCATATTCAGCCCCTAAACTTGTTTAAAACTCCAAAATTCATGGATTAAAAAGGGTTTTCATGGCCTAAACCATGTTTATTCAAGAAACCATGCTTAAAACCTTATGGATTTGAGTTAATACCTTTGATTTGTTGAAGTTTCTTGTGAATTCAGCTGGTTGTTCTTGAGAGAAACCATATTTTTGGAAAGGATTTGGTGTTAAAATGAATTTAGAAAAGAAAAAAAATGATTTTTTTTATTAAAAAGAGGGGGTGGGGGCGGTTTGGGTGTGGGTCCCACAAGGGACACCTCGTGCTTCGTTACGTGCGCAAAAAGATGATGTTTATCTTCCGTTAAGTGTTTAGGTTCGTTTACGGGTCCCGGACGCGTTCTCGATTTGCGTGACGGACTCCGTTTCGCGCGTAATTAGTGTCAAAAGACTCGGCTTTAGAAATCATGCATAACCGTCTTGAAATCCGAACCCAGTTACGTTTTAATCATAAAAGACTCGTATTAGAGTGGTTTAAGTGTTTTTAAGCTTGATCGATCGTTCCTTGCACTTTTGATTGCCTTATGTTATTCCTGAAACGAAAGCGTTTCCCTAACCGGGGAGCTGCTTCGTTTTGCGTGCCCGATCTCCGATTGACTTCAAACCTTATGGCACAAAAATAAGTTGTTCCTTGAACTCAAAATCTTAAATGATGCTACCGATAACCTAATAATCAATATCAAAGGTTTAAAGCGCTGTTAAATGGAACACTCCCGTTTAACACGTGTTTAAAGTCTAAGGATACCAATTTCACATCATGGGTCCTTATTAGTGTCATGTCATTCATAACGTGTTCTCGGATTCCTCCGAGACATAACAGATAGCAGTTGATCAAGCATATAAGTCACACATGTTTTTAGGGTTTTCGCACAATTAAAGTGTTAAGTGTGCTTTATAGTTTTGGACCGTTTAGGGTGTACCTGGTTTCGTTGTGGGTGTCACAGTTCTCCACCTATTTTGGTAAATGTGATCATTGTCACACTACCTTAATTAAAATTTTAACACTTCTATGAATGTTTAAATAGGATGATTATTGAATTCATGTCTCAATGATTTAATAATAATATGAGCCCCGATCTCATATGATCATGTGGCTGTAGGGTTTGGACATATGTCCTCCACCCTATTTGGACAGTGTACCATATGGTTACAACTGTCATCATCTCAATGGACAACAAAATATAGTTCATAGACTTATCTTGAGGGACAATAAAATACAGTTCATAGTCTTGTTTCGATGGACAATAAAATATAGCTCATAGGCTTTTCTCAATGGACATTGAAATATAGCTCATAAGCAATCCATTTAACATTACATTGAATGTTAAATATCATGATCATCAAATTTGATGATTAATAATAGCTAGGATCTCAATTGATCACATAGGCGATAAGGTTTGGACAGATGTCCTCCACCTATTGGTCAATGTGATTCCTCATTGTCACATTGCCAGGAATACTAACATTACACTAAATGTTAATATAGAATGAATATCTTAATGCTTTGATAATCCATAGTCTCATTGGACTATAGAAATAAGGTTTGGGCATATGCCCTCCACCTCTTTGGCTAGTGCGATTCCTCATTGCCACACTTTCATTTCTCATTGCCTATCATGTAGGCTTGCCATATGGGTTGATCAAACCATTAAGAGATCTTTTTGAATAATCAGCAGATCGATAAAATCCGAATAAAATCGAGACGGTCGCTTAAAAAAGGATGTAATATATAATAGATAAATTAAAGTTTCCAATAAAAGATGAAATATTACAATACTTGTCCAAAAAGGACTTTTGAAATAAAAACTAAAATGCTTGTCCACGAAGGGACTAAAAGAAAGACTTGTCCACGCAGGGACTTTTGGAATTTTAAATGAATTACAATAAAAAATAAAATAAAGTCTTCACTCGTCTTTCTTTCCATTGAACATTTTGTTAAGCTTTTTGAAGATCTTGTTTGTCTTCTTCTCAGTCTTTTCAGCACGTCACTGAAGTTGCTTCGCTCTTTATAAGGCCTGATTAAGGGCCTCCATTTGTGGCGGTGGTTGCAGTTATGGCTGAGGCACACCACAATACTGGTATCCATAATTCGGATATCCAATAGTTGGATATGCGGGAGGGAAAAGAGATGGGTAAAGAGCATTATGTACGACCGCCTGCATATAAGGGTCCTACGTTAGCGCCTGATAGTTAAAATCTGTAGGAGTAGTAGGTTTAAAAGGATAGTACCCAATAGTATCTAGATACGTCGGAATTGGGTTATCAAAACCCGATGGTGGTGGTTGAACAAATGTTTGAGGAGTTGGGTCAACCATTGGTACAACATTTGAGGCTCCTCATGAAAAAGTAGGGTAAGTTTGGGGCAATGGTGGAAGCGAGCCCGACCGTTGTCCCATACGCACAAACATGCGTGCTCCACGTTTCTTCCTTGGTTGTGGTGGCGACTGTGGTTGCTCCACAGGCTCCATTTGCACGTCCTCTGGTGGAGGTGGCACTGGTGGCGTCAGAGGTTGATACAAAGGTGTATTAACGAATGTAAACTGGTTGAAATATTGGTCCCATTCATTAGGACCCTGATATGGTGATCCTGCATAAGATGCAAAACCACCAGAAATCTCAATCGGGTGCATATGCGACCCAGATGGTGGCATTTCCAGATCAGAATCTTCGTCCGGTTCGTTTTGCTTGAACTAAGTCATTGGGGGTTAATACGACCGTGTACTAGATATCCTCGGCTCATTTAATGTGTAGGCATAATCCTGACAGATGCTAATGCTATATTAAAATGATTTTTATAACCCAATACAGGTTTGCCCAATAAGGGTATTCCCAATAAGGGAATTAAAACGGGTTATTTGAATTCGAGACACATAGGTCATCGATCCCATACTCGACCATGCGTTAATAATATGCCGTATCCCAAACCCATACAGGGAAAATATGTTAAGAGTATTTACCTGCCTTAAATAACCTTACAATGCAAGATATAATATAAGCTCAACCCATATATCAATTAACTAAGCTTGGTTGCAATCTACTGGAATGCCTTAGTCTGGAATGAATGGTATAATAACCAATAAGAATGTTAACGGATCTTATTCAAGTCATAGACTTGGACCGGTAAACTTAAATTAACGAAAACGATACGATACGCTAAATTAAGCGATGACCGGATAAAATGTAGTTTAATCCCCACAAGTACTTAGACTTGTATAATATGGGTAAACAATATACATTTTAGAAATTGAAATGAATTTGAAATGAATTGACCCGTTTTGGTAAACTTACGTAAACTAGTTACATAAACTAGTCGTACGCGCATAGGCGATATCGGGTGATCGGATGAGCTATAAACAAGTTAAATATGCCAAAATATTTTAATTATGTTATAACATCAGTAGGTTATCAAATTTATACGATATTTATGGTTTAAAACCAAACTATGCACCAGAATGGCATTTTAGTCAAAATATGGTATAATTCATGAACTTGCATAAAAAATTGTGTTATGAACAAGTTTATTATGCCAAAACATGTTAATTATATTACCATATCAGTAGGTTATGAAAATTATATGCTCATCATTGATAAAAACCAAGTTATGCATAAAAAGGGCATTTTGGTCATTATTAGGCATATTATAAGAACTTGCATAAAAACTCAAGAATTAATTATGACCAGGTAGTCTAACCACAGAGAGTTATTCTAAACTATAATATGATCATAATCCAACTTAGAATAAATAGCTAAAGTTGCTAAATCGGGTCAGAATCGAAAATCAAAGTAGAAGTCAAACTGCTTGACTTTCGGTTGCGAACCGACGCATAAACTGGAAATGACGAGCTGAACATGTTTATAAGTGTTCTAATATTAGTTACCAACTGATATGATGTTAAAAACATGAGGTAAAAGTTTACAACTTCATTTTATAAGTTTTCCAAAAATCTGTCGTTTGACTTTTTTATTAAACATAACTTTGACCCGTCATTTGACCAACTTAACGTGATTTCCAAGAGGTGCCCTGTTGAGGGATTAACACCTACCTTATTATAATCACGTAGCCATGTTTGATTCGAACAATGGCTGGACCTTAATGGTCTAAACCGAAAGTCAAAGCAAAAGTCAATTTGCTTGACTTTCGGCTAATAAAGGCCTATAAAATAAAAAGAGTTGGAAAGGAACACTTAGTTGTGATCCTTAGAATATTTAGAATTCAGAGGATGCTCCTTTAAGATCAGAAACTTCCAGATGGAGTAGAGAGTAGTGAGATGGAGTAGAGAGTAGTGAAATGAGAAAGGTGCAAGGAAAGAACTCAATATATGGTGCCAATTTATAGTGCAAAAAGTTGAATGGGGATCAAGACAAGTGTAAGGAGTGATCTATGATCATTCCAGGTGTTAATGGAGGTGGCACAAGCTGAAGAGGAGTGGAAAATTCGTGAGAGGTGGTACCATGGCAGAGAAACTTGGCCTCCAAACAAAATTCTGTCATTGGCAGTCCCTTACGGACCGTATGGCCTTCTGGCTTACGGTCCGTAAGCCAAGTAGGAGCACACAGTTTTCTAATCCCTTACGGACCCGTAAGCTATAAAGCTTTGCGTTCCATATCCGCTATACAGAAAAATTATAACTCATGCTTGCGGTCCGTAAGTTTAAAGACTTACGGTCCGCAAAGGGCCACTCAGAGGCCATTAATTGGTCTGTTGACACCTTTAGTCCCTCCATATTCAAAGTTTCAAAATTTGAAAATATTAGTTCCTCTCGTCCAAATTATTAGGCATATTTGAGAGTGGACACGTGTAATTATATTATTCGATACAATTTTACGAGGTGTTACAACTATACTACACTGTACTGTACTATACTGTACTATACCAAACCTATAATACACGATAATTTTTTAAGAATGTATTAAATTTAAAAAATAAATAATATTTTTGTTAAATTTTGTCAGGACTATAGATTATTGTATAAAAACTGTAAAAAAAAAGAAAAACAAACCATTCAATACGAGTAGTATAGGCCTATACGAGAGGTTTTTACAACCAGTATAGATCTATATTACCCGTATAGGTTCAGCCACCAAACAAGAATTGACATCTGCGTATTTGACTTTTTGACTTTTGACTTTTGTGTCTATATGAAACGTATACACGTATACGAGTCATATAAAAGTCAAAGGGTGTCCAAATAGACAATCAGGATATCATACAAACGACTAAGCCTTAATAAATAACTTTATGCGTCACATTACAATTATATGAAGTAAATATTTTTTTTTCTGCCAATCATATTATATTTCTTATATTAAAAATAATTGAAAAAACAACACCATTAAAAATATATATTAAATTATATTATTTTATAATTTTTAAATCTTCACTATTACTTATTTAATTTTTATATAACTCATATAATATACTGGTCTTTAACTATTTATAGTACATTTTTTTAAAAAATTAATATACAATAATACTTAAGACATGTGTTAAGCATCACCTAGTCAAGCTATCATAAATTAATTATGATCATTGTTTTTAGGTTAGTTTATGTTCGATGGCTTTTTAATAGTGCTAATCGTTTAAACATATTATAAATAATGTAAAGGCCTTAATAAATCTAATTAATTATAGCAAAGCTTTTAAAGAATGTCATATGACATTACCTCCTCATCCCTCATGAATAATATATATTTAAATTATCCATCTTTATTGCGAGAACTTTGAGAACCAATGTGAACACAACAAATAAATCCACTAGATCACCAAAAACCTAACCCCCAACACCACCAACCCCCCCCCCCCCCCCAAAAAAAAATAACCTACCCCCCGAGAACCGTAAGTCACTTAGAATTAATTCCGTCAACGCGAACCGACCGACGAACCATCCTAGAAGCACTAAATATGAAGACCGAGAAAGAAAAAAATTCAAACTTCTAATTCTTTGAATAAAGATTACTACAAGGTTAAAAGATTTCAAAATGTTAGCGGGACATTATGGAGTATACAAGATATATATTCAAAGAATTGTGTTCATAAGATAATATATCTTATGAACACATTAAATATCTTTTCTTATGAAAAAACTTTCATAAGAAAAAGAAAAGCATTCATCAGAAAAGAAAAGAAATATTTTCTTATAAAAAGGCTTTTATAAGAAAATATAAAGAATATCTCAATATGTGAAGATTTCACCAGATAAGATAAATAAGTAAGTTGGTGCAAAAAGAAAGATAAGCCACATTAAATAATGGATGGGCACACAAACCAATATTCTTCTCAACCCTTTCAACCAATCACAATTGAGATAGAGCACATGCATTCTCTATAAATACATAATTCATTCGTAGTAATTTTGTGTGTCTTTGAAGTTGAATTTTCTATATAGAGTCTGATTCCGTCAAACAAAGATTAATTCTTGTGTTCATAGAATGATTCATTCATTTTTTAAGAGTTAATCATTGAAGAAATCTCACTCTTACTGTCTCTATTTTTATTCTTTGATTGTTTATAAACTTCACAAACACCCGTCTCTATGATCCTGAAGAAAGTTGAATCATTCGAACATTATCAGAAAAGGGGACCAACATATATATATATGTATATATATATATATGTATATAGGGAGGAGTTCATGCGAGAAGCACCCTTATTGCGAGAACCGCGAGAACCAATGTGAACACAACCTAAAATAGCTAAAAAAACCTAACCCCCACCCCCCCCCAAAAAAAAACCTAAACCCCCACCCCCCCCCCCCCCCAAAAAAAAAAAAAAACCTAACCCCCCCAAGCTAAATGCTAAAAACTAAAACCCCCAAAAAACCTAACCTCCCCCCCCCCCCCCAAAAAAAAACCTAACCCCCCAAGCTAAAATGCTAAAAACTAAACCCTCAAAAAACCTAAAAAAATAAAAAAAATCTAATTTTTTTTTAATATTTTTTATGCTCAAATCGCTACTTTTAGTGGCCAAAATTTTTTTTAAAAATTTTTTTTTTTTTTTTTGCTTCGAAACGTAGCGATTTTTATATATAAAATATTAAAAAAAATTGTGTGATTTTTAGCAATTTTTGGTTGTGTTCACATTGGTTCTCGAGGTTCTCGCAATAAGAGGTGGTTCTCGCATGATCTTCTCCCTATATACATATATATGTATATGTATATAGGCTAAAGATAAATAGAAAACCCACTTTAATTTAGAAAACCCGGGAAACTCTAACCTCCCGATGTTTTTAAAAAAAAAAAATATATACACATGTTATATACATGTTTTTAAGGTATTTGGGCCAAAAAATCAAAAAAGCGCCGAGTAGATATTTTAAAAAAAAATAAACAAGTTTTGGTGTAACACGTGTTACAAATATGTCAGATGAATGTAACACGTGTTACACCAAAACTTGTTTATTTTTTTTAAAAATATCTACTCGGCGCTTTTTTGATTTTTTTGGCCCAAATACCTTAAAAACATGTATATAACATGTGTATATTTTTTTTTTTTTTTTTTAAAACATCGGGAGGTTAGAGTTTCCCGGGTTTTCTAAATTAAAGTGGGTTTTCTATAGATACTAACCCGTATATATATATATATATATATATATATATATATATACGTATACATATACATATACATATATATGTATATATATGTATATATATATTTATATGTATATGTATACGTATACATATACATATACATATATATATACACACACATATAATGGTGGTAGTGGTCACCGACAATCAGATTTGCAACAGACTTCCGCTAGGGCTTCGACGGTGGCAGTACTAACGACGGGAGACGATTTGAAGTTCCCCAATTCTTTTCTGTTGTTTTTTAAAAATGCCAATTCTGCCCGTCCAGTGTAAATTTAGCGTGTTTCTAATTGATTAGATCTGTAAAATCCGTAGAAAACGAATCCTAAAACCCGACCCGTTTTTGTAACACGGTTCATTTTCATATTCCATGTATTTTTATTTAATGGTTAAGCAATAAAATGTCTCATATTCTATGTTTTGATCATATGTGCTTTCACATCTAGTGATTTATAGTCTTATACATGTTTTATACAAGTTTATAAATTCATTTCCATGTATTTTGAAGCAGCCATCCATCTCTCAAGGTCTAAGACTAAGGTTTCCTTAAGTTGATCAAAAACTTTGGGGACTTCGTGAACACACCTAATGTAACACTGTCACACCCCAACCGATGACGAAAACATCGGGGTGCAAGCACTAAGCGTTCAGATTTCTCATGAAAATTCCATAACACTAAATATTTCGATAGACATTAATAAATTTCATAGTAATTGTCTAAAACAACCATCACAAATGTCAAGCATCAAACATAACAACATTGTTTCAAATATTTCAAAATGTCTAAATTAACTAGGCGACGTTTCTAAGCATCTCCTAGCTTGATTTCCATGAATTCCAAAGCAGCCTATTAGCCTACAACATGTATTAAAATATAAATACAAAAGTATTGGCGAGTATACATGTTTGATAATAGAATAATAGGTTAAAAACAGCTCGTATCCACAATGTAAGCAATAAAAATAGTTTCAGCCGTGCTAGTGTCGCAGTCCACGCAGTGATAGCCCAAGTATCCCGATGCTTTGGTGTTTACCCAAGACTCAAGGTAAACTAGAATCCTTCTAACAATACCCCCTGAGAATAATGGGAGAGATGCACCCCCTATAGCGCTACTATTGTTAAGGCGGAACTACACACCCTAGATTAAACATCACATAGCACAAATAGAGTACTAGAATGCACAAGTTTTCACATACACATAGGATAGAGTTCTGATTTCGAAAGATTCAAGTTTATATAGAATACAAGTTACACCCCAAAGTTTAAAAGTAAAAAGGGGATCGAGTATACTCACAGTGATTGCTTAACAATATAAACTGCTATTGGATCAAAGGGAGCTCTTTCTAGAATTAGCCTGATTAGATTATAATAGGATAATAGTTGAGCAGAGTAACGAGATTGAATAAAGTGTCAAACCAGTCACTGGATCGGATGGCTGTCCGATCGGATGGCTATCCGATCGGATTGCCAGTCGGTTGAGTGTCTTTAATGTGTTGTGAAGACAGATGGCTGCCCGATCGGATGGCCATCCGGTCGGATTGCCACTCGAGTACAAGTGTCGGGAATAGGGTGGCTGCCCGATCGGGTTGCCACTCGACCCGAGTGTTAGTTGCCTTGGTCCCCTCAATCGGGTGGCCGCTCGATCCGACGGTTGTCCGATCGGGCTACCACTTGATCAAGGTTTCCAATATTTTGAGAAAGTTTCTAAGTATCAAAGTTTCAAGGTAAAAGGGCAAGTGTCACCTGATAGGGTGGTTGTCCGATCAGACGGCTGTCCGATCGGGTTGCCGCTCAATCGGGCGACCCTTGTTCTTGTTTAACATGTTTGTGAAATTTCCAAGCTTCTTAGCTTAACGGTGATGGTACGGTACGTATCGTGACAACAATAAACTCATCAGTACCCCGGCGTTCTAATCGGGTGGGAATCACCCCTGTCCGTTCAGTCGTCTGTTCATAACGAGTTAATGTCATGATCCGTTCCATGCCCGTCTTCACTGGTATTAACTTAGATCCAAGCCGACTTTAGACTATTCATCCAGTCCACAGCCCGTTTAGACCTAGGCTCCACCGATTAATGGTGAAGGGTTGAGAAAAAGATGAAGATACACAAGTTTTATATGGAAAGAGTTTAGATTTATGTTAGATTTAGGTTAGATTTAGTGATATGTACATGGAATCCCTTAGATCTTAGCTAGATCTCACCAAGAATGGCATCATATGTCAGTTTATACCAACCACCATGATGACGTCATCCTTGGGATCTCAGATCTGAGAGATTTCACGGTGAAAAGTGTGATTTCAAGTGAGAATCACGTAGAGAATGAAGTGTAGATCAAGAAAGTACAAGAATCTAGCCGAATACGTACCGAAATCGATGAGAAAATGAAGAAATGAAGTGTGCACGTGTCTTGGTCGAGCAGAGCTGTCACATCACTCAAAATGGTGATGTGACAGGTCTATTTATAGTGAGAGAGGGCATTAAGGCGGTGCAAAGTGAATAGGGTGGCCGATCGATCGGTGGTCACCCGATCGGGTGATCATCCGATCGGGTGGTCATCCAATCGTGTGGAAATCCGATCGGATTGCCACTCTGGCCAACCCATTCCTTCCGTGTTCCTGACCTTGATTCGTTTCGCGAGTTAAATTAAGCGTTGCATTGCGTATAGTTTAGGTAGAGTATCTAGATTACATTATAAACCAAAAGTTTCCAAGTTTCATAGATTCCGCCAGTGACAAGGCTCCAGTCTCTCGTTCAACCAAGAATCAAGTTTCACGAGTCTAAGGAGTCAAGCACCAAATAAGTCTCAAGTGTTAAGAATCATAGTTTCTCAAGCATCAAGAATCAAGAGTCCAAGTATCTAGATTATCTATCAAGTCTCATAGTTTAAGTGTCAAGAATCAAGCATCTAGAATAAAGAATCAAGCATCATAGTATCAAGCATCATTATCTAGTATCAAGATTCAAGCCAAAAGTATCAAAGTATTAACATCACATAACTAAAAGGACTAAAACTGACAATTAATAGAAGTTTAGGGACTGATCTTGCCAAGTGCCTAAAGTTTAGGGACGCTGGGCGTTACAGTCTCCCCTCCTTTAGGAGATTTCGTCCCCGAAATCTTAGAAGAAGACTGCTCGAAGAGATGCGGGTACTTAGCCTTCATATCACTTTTCAATTCCCAAGTGAATTCGGCGCCACACTTTCCTTCCCATCGAACCTTAACAATGGGGATTTTGTTGCGCCTCAAACGCTTGACAGTTTGATCCATGATTTCAACCGGTTTCTCCACAAATTGAACAGCTTCATTTATTTGCAGTTCTTCGAGGGGAACCTGCAATCCCTCGTCGGCTAGGCATTTTCATAGATTAGATACGTGGAACACTGGATGCACGTTGTTTAGTTCTTGTGGCAAGTCGAGTTTATTTGCTACCTTGCCAATCCTTTCAAGTATCACAAAAGGACCCACATAGCGAGGAGCAAGCTTTCCCTTCTTTCCAAAACGAACTACTCCCTTCCAGGGAGACACCTTGAGAAGAACTCGGTCACCAATAGCAAATTCTAGAGGCTTCCGCCTATTATCAGCAAGTGACTAAAGAATCTTATCCGTTGTCACTTGAACAATCTCAGGGCCAGTGAACTGCTTTTCCCCAATCTCATGCCAGCTGAGAGGAGATCGGCATTTTCGCCCATACAAAGCTTCGAAATGAGCCATCTGAATACTGGAATGGTAGCTATTGGTGTACGAGAATTATATCAATGGTAAATGTACATCCCAGTTACCACCAAAGTCGATGACACAAGAACGGAGCATGTCCTCTAGGGTTTGAATAGTACGCTCGGTCTGACCATCCGTCTGAGGATGAAAGGCCGTGCTAATATTCAAGTGCGAACCCATAGCGGACTGAAACATTTTCCAAAGACGCGAAGTAAAACGACCATCACGGTCCGAGATTATGTTAAGAGGTATGCCATGACGGCATATAATCTCATCAGTATAGACTCGAGCAAGTTTCTCCACTCTGAAATCTTCACGGATAGGAAGAAAGTGGGCTGATTTGGTCAAATGATCCATAATCACCCAGATACTATCATGACCTTTAGAGGTATAGGGTAGTTTGGTAATAAAGTCCATAGCAATGCTATCCCATTTCCAGACAGGGATTTTGGGTTGCTCTAAGAGTCCAGAGGGACGCTGGTGTTCGGCCTTTACCTTCGAACAAGTAAGGCACTTAGACACATATACAGCAATGTCCCTCTTCATGCCAGGCCACCAGTAAGTCGTACGCAGATCCTGGTACATCTTATCGGCACCTGGGTGGATAGAGCAACGGGATTTGTGAGCCTCAGTCATAATGAGCTCACGGAGATTATCGCGATCTGGCACCCATATACGATTCAGATAATACTGCAATCCGTTAGGTTTTGTTTCAAGCTGGTCAATCCTAGTGCCGTGGATTTCTTCTTCTAGACTTCCTTCATTTGCTGATGAATATTGGGCGTCACGAATACAAGCATGCAGATCACTAGAGATACGAATAGCCTTAAAATGGGTTTTACGACTAAGGGCATCGGCTACTACATTCGCCTTGCCGGGATGATAGCGAATTTCGCAGTCGTAGTCGTTAAGCAATTCCACCCAACGTCTCTGTCGCATGTTCAGCTCTTTTTGGTCAAAGATATGTTGAAGGCTCCTATGGTCGGTGAAGACCACACACTTAGTACCATAAAGGTAGTGTCGCCAGATCTTTAACGCAAAAATAACCGCACCATGCTCCAGATCATGAGTAGTATAGTTTTTCTCATGTACCTTGAGCTAACGAGAGGCATAAGCAATGACCTTGTCCCACTGCATGAGCACGCAACCCAATCCACGGTTCGAGGCATCACAGTATACCACAAAATCGTCATTGCCATCAGGTAGGGTTAACACAGGAGCATTACACAAAAGGTTCTTAAGAGTTTGAAAGGATGCCTCTTGTTCAGGACCCCAAACAAAAGGTTTCTCCTTTTGGGTTAGCATGGTAAGGGGAACAACGATTTTTAAAAAATCCGCGATGAATCGGCGGTAATAACCCGCCAATCCTAAAAAAGAACGAATCCCAGACACGGATTTAGGCGTACACCAATTCTTCACTGCCTCAATCTTAGAAGGTTCAACATGAATACCCTGACTACTAACAATATGACCAAGAAATTGCACTTCATCAATCCAAAATTCACATTTAGAAAATTTAGCATACAGACGTTCACCACGCAGAAGTTCGAGCATAAGACGTAGATGGCGAGCATGATCAGCTTTAGACTTAGAATAAATAAGAATATCGTCAATAAATACTATAACGAAACGATCCAAATAAGGTTTACAAACACGGTTCATAAGGTCCATGAACACTGCAGGTGCATTGGTCAAGCCAAAAGGCATGACTACGAACTCGTAGTGCCCATACCGAGTACGAAACAAAGTTTTACGAATATCATCTTTGAGGACACGTAGTTGATGATATCCAGATCGAAGGTCGATCTTAGAGAAGCAGGACGCACCTTGTAGGTGGTCAAACAAATCATCAATGTGAGGTAGAGGGTAACGATTCTTCACGGTAAGCTTATTAAGTTCGCGATAGTCGATACACATACGGAACAAACCATCCTTCTTCTTGATAAATAAAACGGGAGCACCCCACGGGGAGGTACTTGGACGAATGAAACCCTTATCGAGTAATTCCTGCAGTTGACTAGATAACTCTTGCATCTCGGAGGGTGCAAGACGATAGGGAGCCCTGGCGACAGGAGTCGCACCAGGTACAAGATCAATACGAAAGTCGATGGATCTAGGAGGAGGAAGACCAGGTAGATCCTCTGGAAAGACATCAGGGAAATCACACACAACTGGAATGTCGTTTATGTTCTTCCCCTTGCTCTTTTGTTCCACCACGTGGGCCAAAAAGGCAGGGTTCTGTTTACGTAAACTTCTGTTCGCTTGTGTGCATGACATCAACCTTAGTCCTTTTGAAGGTCGCTCTCCATAGACATTTAGAATATCACCAGACGGTAGGGGTAGACGAACAAGCTTATCGTGGCAAACAATCTCGGCATGGTTCTTGCGCAACCAGTCCATACCGATAATAACATTAAAACTACCCAGACGCATGGGTATGAGATCAATAGAAAATACGTGATCGTTAAGAGTCAAGGAACAATCACGAACGATAGAATTAACAAGAATAGACTTGCCATTGGCAACCTCAACAGAGAACGACTCAGGTAACTTGGAGCGTATACAATTTATCAAGGACTCAAATTCCACGGACACAAAGCTCTTATCGGCACCAGTATCAAATAGGATCGAAGCGTAAAGGTTATTAACGAGAAACATACCATTCACCACGTCATTGTTGTTGCGAGCTTGATTGGCATTGAGATTGAACGCTCATCCACGAGTGGCTGCTTGTTGATCTTGGTTTAGCTGGGGACAATGATTATGGAGATGACTAGTATCTCCACACTGGAAACATGCACGAACGGCATTCGCGGGACATGGGTTCTGCGGAGGAGCTAGAAGTGCTGCTTGAACTGGGACTTGCTGAGTTGGTGCAGGATTAGCTTGACAACAGTATGGAGCCGTGTGACCATAGCGGTTACAATTTGTGCATAACCGGCATGCTGATGCAGTAGGGTGATGAAAGTTGCAGGTCGTACACTTGGGATAAGACCCAGTGTATTGCTTCTTTGCTTCAAGAGCAGCAGGGTTAGCAGCAGCAGTAGCAGGAGCAGGTTTAGCAGCAGGGTTTGCAGCAGGAGTAATAGCATTGCATCCGGAGCCCTGAGATTTCCTTTTCTTGTTCTTGCTGCCACTGGGCTGCTGGGTAACTTGGTTTGCAGACTTGGAGGCAGCAGGAGTAGCAAACTGCTTATCACGCACACGATTGTTGTTGAGGCTAGCTGCAAGACGGTAGACTTCCTTAATAGTTTCTAGCTGAGCTGCTTCAATGGAATCACGCATAGCGGAAGGTAGGCCGTTGATGTACTTGGTTATCATCTGCTTAGGAGTCGAAACCAAGTGAGGGACGATCAAGCTCAACTGTTTGAACCGGGTGGTATACGCCAGGTTGTCATCACTAACTTGCTTCAAATGCCAGAACTCTTCTTCGAGCTTGAGTTGTTCATGGGGAGGGCAGAATTCAAGCATCATCAATTCTCGCACCTCAGCCCATGGAAGAGCATAGGCTTCTTCATTAGTACGAATGTTCCTCTCATTAGTCCACTACTCCAGTGCTCTGCCTTGAAACATTCCCGTTGCGCTCCTAGTTTTCAAATGCTTCGGGCACTCGCTGTTGATGAAAGTAACTTCGATGCTGTCGAACCACTCAAGCATCGCGGTCACTCCATCACTGCCCGTGAAAGACTTAGGGTTGCATGAGACGAAATGCTTATAGTTGAACTCTGCAGACATTGACTTCTCCGTCTTAGAGTCAACAGAAGATGGAGGGGTGTTTGATCCTTGGAGCTCAGAGACGATCTTTGGCACGACTCGAGCGATCTGGTCGGCCATGAATGACATCATCTTTTTCTAAGACTTCTCCCTAGATTTCTTGAGAGTGTCGGATAGCTTTCGAGACGACATCTACAGATCCAACAAGAGGATCGTATAAGTCAAGATTACAAATCTCACAATAAGGATTTGCACATACGATAGATTTAAGAATATAGAATTCACACCACAAACTCACGACCTTCACATGGCACGTTGTACAAAGTTTGGTCAACATGCCAAAAACGCTTATATATAGGAAGTACCAGCGGCGTATCCACCACGCTTCGGACACCTCACCTCGCCTTGCCTTGCCTCGTACTCGGTGTCATGTTACGTGTCGCAATTACCAACGTATAATTCACTCATCATCATCATCATCATATACTCATAGATTGCTCAGATAGTTTTCACATAGATTACCATAGATTAATTCGATAGATTAACATAGGGTAACTCGATAGATTAGCATAGATTACTTGATAGATTAACATAGATCAACTAGAGTGCACATAGTTCACACGTAGACTTTCCCATATACTACACGAATAGCTTTAGAGTTCACATGAATCACATTGACTTTTCATGGATTGCACGAGTAGAATTTCCATAGATTACATAGTCTGCTCAAAGTTTGTATAGGCTATCCATAGATTACATAGACTTTTCATAGATTTCATAGACTTTCCACACTGGTCTGCAAACACTAATCTCGTATGGCACTTGGTACGAAAGTTGGTAACATGCCGGAAGCACTTATATATAGGAAGTACCAGCGGCGTCTCCACCATGCTTCGGACATGCCACTTCTGTCTCGTATTTCCATGCTATCTTAGTGTTTCATACCCACAACAACACATCATAACGTAATAGTCAATTAAGATTACCACATAGAATAAGGCTTCATAAATTTAGTTCGATCTGATATTAATATTAACGTTTTAGATTGCGGACACATGTGTGATTCGTGTAAAAGCATACCAAAATGAACGAAGAATCGAGTTTA
The DNA here is from genome assembly GCA_030545235.1 of Helianthus tuberosus. Lineage (NCBI taxonomy): Eukaryota > Viridiplantae > Streptophyta > Magnoliopsida > Asterales > Asteraceae > Helianthus > Helianthus tuberosus. The sequence continues at coordinate 99,843,576 of CM060371.1, read as the reverse complement.
AAAACCACATACATAAAATCAGGATAACATAAAACGATAGGCTTATAAAACATAAGATTGTTCCGGGTAGGGGAACGGTGACTAACCAAGGTGATTCGAGACCCGTTCAAATTGGAGTATCGCATCTTAACTTACTCAGACCAATACGTCATCGATGTTAGGCCTACGATATTCGTCCTTTTAGTCATTTCACGTACCCAATTGATCGGAAGTCACGAGACTTTGGCGAGACTTAAAATCAAGGAGTGGGACTTAGTTACCAAGGTATGAGTTTCACCTCTGACTTGACAACTTCGTACCCTAATAGCGTTGGTTCTTATCCTTAGACAAGACCGACTAGGATAATATGGAGATTTCCATCAAGGTTTGGATGTCACTCCTGACTTGAGGGCAAATCTCGTGCAAGAATACAAACACTGGATAACAATGTTATAAGGTGTATATTATGTTAGCCTTAGGAAAGGCATGTAAGTTTAACAGGAATGTATGTGCTGCTAGGAAGCAGATACGGTAGAATGCATAAGTCTTAAACAACAGATAAGAGTCAAAGTTCCTAGAACTATAGACTAGGGCAAGTATCTCTACTTATCCTAATTCCCTATAGTTATGGCTCTGATACCAATCTGTCACACCCCAACCGATGACGGAAACATCGGGGTGCGAGCACTAAGCATTCAGATTGCTCATGAAAATTCCATAACACTAAATATTTCGATAGACATTAATAAATTTCATAGTAATTGTCTAAAACAACCATCACAAATGTCAAGCATCAAACATAACAACATTGTTTCAAATATTCCAAAATGTCTAAATTAACTAGGCGACGTTTCTAAGCCTCTCCTAGCTTGATTTCCATGCATTCCAAAGCAGCCTATTATCCTGCAACATGTATTAAAATATCAATACAAAAGTATTGGCGAGTATACAAGTTTGATAATAGAATAATAGGTTAAAAACAGCTCATATCCACAATGTAAGCAATAAAAATAGTTTCAGTCGTGCTAGTGTCGCAGTCCACGCAGTGATAGCCCAAGTATCCCGATGCTTTGGTGTTTTCCCAAGACTCAAGGTAAACTAGAATCCTCCTAACAATACTGTTGGACTCTGTATGACCAAGACACATATTAAATTGATGTGGCTAGTACGTTATGATCCAAGTCGGGTCATACCCAATAACAAGCTAGACAAACACCTATAATATTTATTTATAATATGATCAAACAAATAAATATTAACACTTAGAATATTTAGAAATTGGTTTTCTAAATAATTGCACTTGAGAAACTAATAAATTATATGGATAATTTATTTTGAGAGAATATTTTATCATGTTATTTAATGGGTTAAATAACATTATAAAAGGTTATGATTTGTTAAATAAAGTCTTGTAAACATTTAATGTTTAATTTATAAAAGTTATAAATTAAACCAAGGCTTAAAATGTAAAAAGGGAAAATTTTCAATTGGTTGAAAAGGGTGGCATGGGGGCCGGCTATGGGGGAGCTTCCAAGGTGGTTCCACCACTCAAATTACATGCAAGACTTTCACAAGATTGATATTTTTGATTTGATCAATTTTTGACATAACTTCTCTCATACTTACACACACTTTTTCTCTAAATTTTTCAAGTTGCAAGAACTTATAAAAATCCCCAAAATTTTCGGCCAAGGTGGGTTGATCAAGACGGATTTCAAGTGTACAAATCCTAGCAACATAAGGTGTTCGTTGGAAGCTTGGGGTATGCAAGCTTGAGGTCTTCTCTTTTGAAGATTTCATTCAAGAATATCATCATCTTCATATCACCTTGCTCTTGGAATGGTAGTATTCTAAAACACCATATGGTTGTATTTTGATAGCATGCATGTCATATTTGGATCCGGTTATTGGGTTTTGCATATAAAATGGTTTCATATCTTGTAAAGTAACATGTTTTAAATCTTTTTCCGCTGCGTTTTAATTTTATTTGGATAAATTACTTTGATAAACATGTGAAAAACCCAACAATGGCATCTAGAGCCGCTTATATGAGTGCATGCTTCATCGGATTTAAAATTTTTGGGTTTTCGGGTTTGGAGAAACCCTATGGCCGAAATTTTATCAATGGTTTTCCTTTGTTTTTTCAAGATTTATTTCCTACATGTATAAAGGAATCTTGAAAAAATTATGTCATGTGGATGATTTGTTTTGTTTGGACAAAAACCCACATTTTTCGGTTTTTTCATTCTTGACCGAAAAGGTAGGTTGTAAAAGGAAACCATTTTGCTCTTGAATTTTATATATATTTGTATATATATTTTGGTGTACATAACCTAGCCATGTCCTTGTGTGAATATGTTTGTGTTTGTGATTTTATTTAATTATTCAATGGGTTGTAATAATTATTATTTCTGGTCTTCAATTTGTAAAAATATGTAATTTATTTATTTTCATTTGGTATGTAAATAAATAGATTAGGTGCATTTTATTTTTTACTAGAAAAATGTATTAGGATACCTTTTGTATAAGAAGATGCACACAAAAAAAAAATGCGGTTTTGGTTTTTGCCAATTTCGGGCATAAAGGACTTCATAGTTCTTAGCGGGATTTTAGCCCGATAACCAAAACTCATTTTTTGAAGTCCAATGGAGTTTGGAGCTGAATATAAAATACATTTGGAAGCTCAAAGAATGTGAAGAAATCATAACACAAGATGAAGACTTGAAGCATTTGGATGCGGGATCAAGTGGGAGTTCAACGACACATTATTTGTGTCTATATTCACCCTTTAGGAAGGACCTTTTGACACACTTGTTTCGGCTAACAAGTGTGGTCAAAATAGTTGGCTATGGTTATGCACCTTTTGATATATGTGTTGTGCTTGTATGGTTATTTTTATTTATGGTTGTTTGGATGATATTTGGATATGCATGCTTAACAACTAATAATCTGTAACAAGCTTAAAATTGGTTCTTAACAAATCATTAAAACGGTTAATAAAAGGTTTTATTAAAAAAATTAATGATTTTATAATAAAATGGGTTTTATTAAAAGAACCTTGAAAATTGGTTTTCACTAAAGTACCATTGATTTGAATGCATGCAAATATATGGTACATAAAATTTTCTAAACTAGAATTTTGGAAAATAAAAATCCCTTTTATAAAACAAGTCAAACACCATCCTTTTATACAATACTCGAATCACTTGGGAACTCTTTGTGGGATAAAGGTCACCTAACCACATTTGAGGGAACTTGTATATTTGAGGTGGGGTTACCATGTTTGTGGGATAAATGTCACCTAACCACTTATATGTGTAAACTCACACGTGTGTATAAGTTGGACGACTTGATTTGGAAACCATGAACTTAGGGTCACCGAAGCATGGGGAACAAAGGTTTTAATGGGATTAAATATGCCAACTAAACATAAAGATGTTTAACCGATCCCATATGGCTAGAAGTTGCAATCGTCAAACGTTGACTACCTTGTTAATTTAAATAATGGGATAAAGGTCACCTAACCAATATTTAAATGTAACGTTGGATTCTAGATTTTAATTATTAATTGTCTATGAGACATAAAAGGGTATTAATGATTAAAATTTTAATAATATCGAAAATACTAAAAATGAACTTTGTTAAATTTTGTAGATGGCCGCTAACAATGCAAACCCGATTACCCAAATCGTCCGTAACCTATCACTAAGAACCATTCTTGAAAAGGATCGTCTCAACCATAACAACTTCATGGATTGGTTTCGAAACTTGAGAATTGTTCTCAAGCAAGAGAAGATATCCTATGTGTTGGACGATCCTATTCCCGATGAACCTAACGCGGAAGATGTAGAAGCCTACAATGATTGGGTTAAGTATACGGAGGACTCCATGCAAGCCTCATGCCTCATGTTGGGAACTATGATTCCTGAGATTCAAAAGGACTTTGAACATCATGGGGCATACGACATGATTACCCAATTGAAGGAAATGTTCCTACAACAAGCAAGGGTAGAACGCTTCGAAACGGTTCGAGCGCTTCATGCATGTCGAATGGAGGAAACCCAATCAATCTCATCTTACGTCCTTAAGATGAAAAGCCACAGTGATTGCCTCGAGAGGCTCAATTGTCCCATCTCTAAAGAGTTGGCTACGGATTTGATCCTCAACTCTTTAACAAAGAAATTTGAGAGCTTTGTTATGAACTATAACATGAATGGATGGGACAAGAGCATTGGTGAACTTCATGCAATGCTCAAAACGGCCGAAGCGGGAATGGGTAAAAAGGCTTTACCCGTTCTAACGATCAATGAGGGAGGCAAGAAGGGGCATCACCCAGACTCCAAGGCAAATGTTGCCAAAGGAAAGGGGCACGTCAAAGGGAAGGGAAAAAGAAAGGCTAAAGCAGAACCACCAAAACCAAAAGAGAAGAAGGCAAAGGTTGCCACGAGCGATCCATGCTTTGAGTGTGGAGAGATAGGGCATTGGAAAAGGAATTGTCCAACCTATCTCAAAGAGTTGAAAAACAAGAGGGATGCGGGGCAAACCTCAGGTACAATCTCTATGATACATATTGATCTAAATGTTATTTCTTCTAACACATGGGTATTAGATACCGGATGTGGAACTCATATTTGCAATTTGTTGCTGGGGTTCAAAAGAAATAAGTATTACAAGAAGGGAGACACTAGTCTCTTCATGGGAAATGGGGCGAAAGTTCAAGTTGAAGCCCAATGAGACTATGTTCTAAAACTTCCAAGTGGTTTGGAAATTTGTTTGAAAAATGTTTTGTATGCTCCTAGTTTGACTAGGAACATTATTTATGTTTCCCTTTTAAGACAATATGGATTTGATTTGAAGTTTGTGAACAATGAAATTTATGCTTTGATGAATGACATGTTCTACTTTAAAGCTACGCCTTCAAATGGTATTTATGAATTGGTTCATGATGAAACATCATTTGATAATTCGATGTACCAAGCAAACACCAAGAAATTCAAAATGGATTTGTGTGAGACCTATCTTTGGCATTGTCGTCTTGGTCATATAAACAGAAATCACATGCAAACCCTTCAAAAGAATGGTCTTTTGGAAACAAATGAAATTAGTTCATTTGATACATGCGAATCTTGTTTACAAGGTAAAATGACTAAGAAACCCTTTAGTGGCACCAACCAAAGGGCAAAAGATTTATTGGGCATCATACATTCGGATGTATGTGGTCCTTTTAAGCCAATGACTAGGAATGGTGAAAGATACTTCGTAACTTTTACCGACGACTATAGTCGTTATGGTTATGTGTACTTGCTAAGACACAAAGATGAAGTTTTTAAAACATTCAAAATCTTCCAAAACGAAGTAGAGAATCAACTCACCAAGACAATCAAAGTTCTTCGTTCCGATAGAGGAGGTGAATACCTTAGTGATGCTTTTCAAGATCATCTTAGGAGTTGTGGAATTATCTCACAACTTACTCCACCTGGAACACCACAACATAATGGTGTATCTGAGAGGAGGAATCAAACTCTATTGGATATGGTTCGATCTATGATGGCTAGAAGCACATTACCTCTATCATTTTGGGGTTACGCTTTGCTCTCCGCAGCTCATATATTAAATATGGCCCCAACCAAGAAAGTGGATAAGACACCTTTTGAAATATGGCATGGAACGGTTCCATCATTATCATATTTGAAGGTATGGGGTTGTGATGCTTATGTGAAGCAATACACCCCAAACAAGTTAGAAGTACGATCCACTAAGTGTATCTTCGTAGGATATCCTAAAGATGATATAGGATATTATTTCTACGATCCAACAAAGCAAAAGGTATTTGTTGCTCAAAAGGCTAAGTTCTTGGAAGATAAGTTCCTTATGGAAGGAACTAGTAGAACAGTGGAACTTGATGAGGATCAAGAACCACAAGCCGATACACGTTTGGTTGATACTAGCACTCAACAAGAGGTTGTTGAAGATGATCAAATGGTTGATCAACATACGCAAAACGTTCGCAGATCTGGTAGAATTAGTAATCCACCTGAAACATATGGATTTTTCATGGATGGATGCTACGTAGTGGATTCAGATGAACCAACTACATACCATGATGCAATGTCAAAATCCGATTGCGATAAATGACTTGAGGCCATGAACGTAGAGATGCAATCCATGTATGACAACCAAGTATGGGAATTGGTTGTGCCACCTCTTAACTCCAAAGTAGTTGGAAGTAAGTGGGTTTTCAAGAAGAAAACGGATATGCATGGTAACTTGGATACTTATAAAGCGAGACTTGTAGCAAAAGGTTTCACTCAAACTCAAGGGGTTGATTATGATGAGACCTTCTCACCCGTGGTGATGCTAAAGTCGATTAGGATATTATTTGCCATAGCTGCATATTATGACTATGAAATCTGGAAAATAGATGTCAAAACGACTTTCCTCAATGGATATCTTGATGAAGATGTCTATATGGTTCAGCCTGAAGGTTTTGTCGATCCAAAACATCCTAACAAAGTGTGCAAGTTAAAGAAATCAATCTATGGATTGAAACAAGCATCGAGAAGTTGGAATCACCGTTTTGATGAAGAGATTAGGAATTTTGGGTTCATCAAGAACGGCGATGAAGCTTGTGTGTATAAGAAAGCTAGTGGGAGCACCGTCACTTTCTTAGTATTGTATGTCGATGACATTCTACTATTTGGAAATGACATTCCAACCATGGAAAGTGTAAAAGCCTGGCTTGGAAGATGTTTTTCCATTAAAGATCTTGGAGAAGCCGCCTATATTTTGGGAATAAAGATCTATAGGGATAGATCAAGGAGCTTGATAGGTTTAAACCAAAGTGCATACATTGACAAAGTCTTAAAAAGGTTCAAGATGGAGAACTCTAAGAAAGGTTTGGTACCTATTCAAAAAGGGACAATATTGAATGTGACTAATGTCCAAGCTCAAAGGATGAGCAAGAAAGAATGAAAGGAATCCCATATGCTTCTTCTATAGGATCCATAATGTATGCAATGATATGCACTAGACCGGACGTGTCATGCGCTTTAAGTATGACAAGTAGATACCAGCAAAATCCAGGTAACAGTCATTGGATGGCTGTTAAGAGCATATTGAAATACCTTAGGAGGACTAAGGATATGTTTCTAATATATGGATCTGGTGAAGAGGAACTCGTTGTAAAGGGTTACACGGATGCGAGTTTCCAAACTGATCGAGATGGTTCTCGATCACAATCTGGGTATGTCTTCATTTTGAATGGAGCTACAGTCTCTTGGAAGAGCTCGAAGCAGGATGTTGTAGCATTGTCCACTACAGAATCAGAATACATCGTCGCTTCATTGGCAGCACAAGAAGCATGGTTAAAGAAGTTCATTGCCGACCTAGGGGTAGTCCCTACCATTCAAGACCCCCTAGAGATCTTTTGTGATAACGAGGGTGCGATTGCTCAAATCAAGGAACCTCGTGCACATCAAAAGACTAGGCACATTGAGCGGAGATTCAACTACATAAGGGATGAAGTTGAAAAGGAAAAGATATGTATTCGTAGAGTTCACACTTATCAAAACATTGCGGATCCACTCACGAAGCTCCTTGAACGGCCAAAACATGAGGGTCATACTTGTGCCTTAGGACTTCGATATTCTAGTGATTGGATTTGATCTATTTTGTATTTGGATATTGGAACAATTGTTATTTTAACTCTTTTATGGTATTTTGAGTTATGTTCTATTTTAGCATGTTTAAATCCGTGAATAAATTAATTATTCTAAATGTCCGTAGTCGATCATACTTGTGGGAACAAATATGAATGTAAGACTATTATGAACTTGGATTGGTGGATATTCATTAGGTATGAATATAGAGCAAAGTGTTGCTGCCAAAGTTCATAGATATTTGTGGGATACAAATATTGGACTGACCCGCTCTCAAATATTACTGCATGGAATCATTTGTGATTGATCATAAGTAAATTTGAGCAAAGGCGAATATCATAGTATCCTCTGACCTGAGATACATATTGGGTCTTGATATTCACCAAATATTATACCTTGACTTAATTCTTCGTTGTCTGTAATAAGACAGTACATAAGGCTAAGCTCAAGTGTGGTTCGAGGTGATTGTGAGAGACGTATGTAGTCAAGAAGGGATTTGTTCCTCTTATTCATTGAGAGTAAGATGTCTAAGGCCTGCTAAAGTTAAATCAACAGAGAATGATCACACTATGTCTCTAGATTTGACATGACATCTGTAACGAAAGGATAAATGATAGATTCACCTAAATCATGTTCAAGTAAGGGACTTGAAGGGGATGATGTTATTGAATGGCACTTCGTCATACGTATTAGGGGTAGTAAACCGTTGTTAGGCGTTATTTACTACTTGCATCAATCTTCTATGTATCTTGTGCAAGTGAGAGATTGTTGGACTCTGTATGCCCAAGACACATATTAAATTGATGTGGCTAGTACGTTATGATCCAAGTCGGGGCATACCCAATAAACAAGCTAGACAAACACCTATAATATTTATTTATGATATGATCAAACAAATAAATATTAACACTTAGAATATTTAGAAATTGGTTTTCTAAATAATTACACTTGAGAAACTAATAAATTATATGGATAATTTATTTTGAGAGAATATTTTATCATGTTATTTAATGGGTTAAATAACATTATAAAAGGTTATGATTTGTTAAATAAAGTCTTGTAAACATTTAATGTTTAATTTATAAAAGTTATAAATTAAACCAAGGCTTAAAATGTAAAAAGGGAAAATTTTCAATTGGTTGAAAAAGGGTGGAATGGGGGCCGGCCATGGGGGAGTTTCCAAGGTGGTTCCACCACTCAAATTACATGCAAGACTTTCACAAGATTGATATTTTTAAATTGATCAATTTTGACAAAACTTCTCTCATGCTTACACACACTTTTTCTCTAAGTTTTTCAAGTTGCAAGAACTTATAAAAATCCCCAAAATTTTCGGCCAAGGTGGGTTGATCAAGAGGGATTTCAAGTAAGTTTTCAAGTGTACAAATCCTAGCAACATAAGGTGTTCGTTGGAAGCTTGGGGTATGCAAGCTTGAGGTCTTCTCCTTTGAAGATTTCATTCAAGAATATCATCATCTTCATATCACCTTGCTCTTGGAATGGTAGTATTCTAAAACACCTTATGGTTGTATTTTGATAGCATGCATGTCATATTTGGATCCGGTTATTGGGTTTTGCATATAAAATGGTTTTATATATTGTAAAGTAACATGTTTTAAATCGTTTTCCGCTGCGTTTTAATTTTATTTGGATAAAATTACTTTGATAAACATGTGAAAAACCCAACAAATACCCCCTGCGAATAATGGGAGAGGTGCACCCCCTATAGCGCTACTATTGTTAAGGCGGAACTACACACCCTGGATTAAACATCACATAGCACAAATAGAGTACTAGAATGCACAAGTTTTCACATACACATAGGATAGAGTTTAGATTTCGAAAGATTCAAGTTTATATAGAATACATGTTACACCCCAAAGTTTAAAAGTAAAAAGGGGATCGAGTATACTCACAGTGATTGCTTAACAGTATAAACTGCTATTGGATCAAAGGGAGCTCCTTCTAGAATTAGCCTGATTAGATTATAATAGGATAAGAGTCGGGCAGAGTAACAAGATTGAATAAGTGTCAAACCAGTCACTGGATCGGATGGCTGTCCGATCGGATGGCTATCCGATCGGATTGCCAGTCGGTTGAGTGTCTTTAATGTGTTGTGAAGACAGATGGCTACCCGATTGGATGGCCATCCGGTCAGATTGCCACTCGAGTACAAGTGAAGGGAATAGGGTGGCTGCCCGATCGGGTTGCCACTCGACCCGAGTGTTAGTTGCCTTGGTCCCCTCAATCGGGTGGCCGCTCGATCCGACGGCTGTCCGATCGGGCTACCACTTGATCAAGGTTTCCAATATTTTGAGAAAGTTTCTAAGTATCAAAGTTTCAAGGTAAAAGGGCAAGTGTCACCTGATAGGGTGGTTGTCAAATCGGACGGCTGTCCGATCGGGTTGCCGCTCAATCGGGCGACCCTTGTTCTTGTTTAACATGTTTGTGAAATTTCCAAGTTTCTTAGCTTAACGGTGACGGTACAGTACGTATCGTGACAACAGTAAACTCATCAGTACCCCAGCATTCTAATCGGGTGGAAATCACCACTGTCCGTTCAGTCGTCTGTTCATAACGAGTTAATGTCATGATCCGTTCCGTGCCCGTCTTCACTGGTATTAACTTAGATCCAAGCCGGCTTTAGACTATTCATCCAGTCCACAGCCCGTTTAGACCCAGGCTCCACCGATTAATGGTGAAGGGTTGAGAAAAAGATGAAGATACACAAGTTTTATAGGGAAAGAGTTTAGATTTATCTTAGATTTAGGTTAGATTTTGTGATATGTACTTGGAATCCCTTAGATCTTAGCAAGATCTCACCAAGAATGACCTCATATGTCAGTTTATACCAACCACCATGATGACGTCATCCTTGGGATCTCAGATCTGAGAGATTTCACGGTGAAAAGTGTGATTTCAAGTGAGAATCACGTAGAGAATGAAGTGTAGATCAAGAAAGTACAAGAATCTAGCCGAATACGTACCGAAATCGATGACAAAATGAAGAAATGAAGTGTGCGCGTGTCTTGGTCGAGCAGAGCTGTCACATCACTCAAAATGGTGATGTGACATGTCTATTTATAGCGAGAGAGGGCATTAAGGCGGTGCAAAGTGAATAGGGTGACTGTTCGATCGAGTGGTCACCCGATCGGGTAGTCATTCGATTGGGTGGCAATCCGATCGGATGGCCACTCTGGCCAACCCATTCCTTCCGTGTTCCTGACCTTGATTCGTTTCGTGAGTTAAATTAAGCGTTGCATTGCGTATAGTTTAGGTAGAGTATCTAGATTACATTATAAACCAAAAGTTTCCAAGTTTCATTGATTCCGCCAGTGACAAGGTTCCAGTCTCTTGTTCAACCAAGAATCAGGTTTCACGAGTCTAAGGAGTCAAGAACCAAATAAGTCTCAAGAGTCAAGAACCAAATAAGTCTCAAGCATCAAGAATCAAGAGTCCAAGTATCTAGATTATGTATCAAGTCTCATAGTTTAAGTGTCAAGAATCAAGCATCTAGAATAAAGAATCAAGCATCATAGTATCAAGCATCATTATCAATAAGATTCATGCCAAAAGTATTAAAGTATTAACATCACATAACTACAAGGACTAAACCTGATAATTAATAGAAGTTCAGGGAATGATCTTGCCAAATGCCTAAAGTTTAGGGACACTGGGCGTTACAAACACCTCGTAAAAATCACGTCCAATGATGTGTTGACACGTGTACTAAACTCTAATGAAGTCAAACGTTGACTATTAGGGACTAATTTTGTGAAAAATCAAAAACTTTGAATGCGAAAGGACTAAAAGTGTTAACGTGCTTAAACTAAGCCTGTGAATAACAATATACGGTATTCATAATTATAATTAAGCCACTCGTTGGTCGAGAGGAGCCATTTGCATAATTATTTGAAAGTTTGCGCGTCGAAGGGTTAAAAGCGTCAACATATTAATTCTTACCTCTGAGTGACCTTTTAACAAACCAAGAGCTTCATGATACTTGATTACACTTTCGGGAATGCCTAATATTGGCCATTTAAGGCCTTTATGCCAACAAGTGAAATTAAGCGCAAGTTTGCAAGTTAAAGGGGTTAAAAGCGTCATCAAGTTTAATTATACCTCTGAGTGACCTTTTAATGAACTCGTAGCATTTCGATGTTTGATAATACTCTCATGAATGCCTAATATGGGCTACCTAGGGCTTTGAAGCTATTAAACGGTAATACGTGCAAGTTTGCGCGTTAGAGGGACCAAAAACGTCAATGTGTGAAACTACGCCTTTAGGGTGGTCTTTTAAACAAACCGGGAACTCCGCAACGCTCGGCCGCACCCCTAGATATGCCTAAGAATTTCCGTTTAAGGTTTTTGTACTTTATAATAATATTACACATGAATATATAAAGTATGGGCCATTAACGTAACTTTTGAAAGTTAAAAGGTGCAGAAAACATAACAGGGACCAATTCTGCCAAGCTGTTAAAGCTGAAACCCGGACCAGCATCGCTCGCGGGTCGCGTAGGTCTGCTAAACATTTGGTCGTTAATGATCTATGTATCTTAGAAATAATAACATGTATGAATATGATAGATAAGTGCCAAAATGCAAACTTTAAAGGTTCAAAGTATGTAAAACATTGCAGGGAGCATAACTGCCAATCTGCCAAACAGTTTGAGCTGGGCCGGACTAGTTCGCGGTCCGCGACCGCTGGGCCTGCTGCCTTCGCGGGCCGCCAGCGAGCCAAATAGCAGCAGCAACTTGTTTTTTTTGTTGTTGTTTGTTTTATTTCTTGAAGCCCACAACTTTATACAAACCATTTGATCAAACTATGGACTAATATCTGGTATTAGACACCTGTCCAAACACATGTTATCATCTTATAAGCCCCTCAAACACATGGCAAGATCATAGTCGTTCTTGAAATCTATAAATAGGCTTCAATTTTCATTTGAACAACTTGCATATCATCCCTTTCTTGCTATCTCTCTAAATTCTGGAGGATCCTGAACATTTTGGAACCTCCTCTGAGTTTATTTTAGTCCCTAGGACCATATGTAAGTGTCCTTTCGTGACTAGTTTATTTTATTTGGCTTAAAAAGCCGAAAAGTCAAGTGTTTACGATAAACGCTTTGACTTTTAGCTAGACCGTAAATGGTCAAGCCATTGTTCGCAACGAACATGGCTACGTGATCGTAATTAGGTAGGTGTTAAACCCTCAAAAGGGCACCACCTAAGAATCACGTTTGCTTGGTCAATTGACGGGTCAACGTAATATTGTTTTAAAAAGTCAACGGGGCAGTTTTCGAATTAATTGCGATATGAGTTTAGAAATGTTCTAAAATACGTTTTATCACTTAAACAACTTGTTAATAATTATTAGAACATGTGAAACCATGTTCGGCTCGTCAATTCCAGCTTTAGGGTCGGTTCGCAACCGAAAGTCGCGAAGTTTGACTTCTGTGTTGACTTTCGATTGTGAACCGAATTTAATTAGGTTGCTACTGATTTTAGGTTTCGTTATGATCGTAATTTAATGTAGCATAACCCTATAAGGTTATATTACACGATCATACTAGAAATCTGAGTTATTTGCTTGTTTCCGTTATTATGCTTAATTTTGACTATTATGCCCTTATAGTTTAAAAACGAGATTTTTGAAGATATAAGCATGCCGATAGCTTTGTTACTAATATATAAACATGTCAAGTTAAATTGACATCATTTTCTGGTCTCAAACTAAAGTTATGCAAGATATTGTAAAACTTAGCTTTTTATTAATTAAATTACGCTTTTGCGCATAAATCATATGTGAAATGACCAAAATGCCCCTACGATGCATAGTTTGGCCATAAATGGTAAACCACACATATGTATGATATCCTACTGTTATAACTTTATAAAGTAAATATTTTTACTGAATATTATAGACCAGAACCTCAGTTTACTATTAAACCTCTTTTATAAATCTTAAAATGACCAAAATGCCCTTACGGGACTTAATTTGGTTTAAAAATCTATTTGGGCATAATTATTGGTATCCTACTGAAGCATAATTACGTATTTGAAGCATAATAACTTATGGAAATTATACATGACTCCCCCCCGTTATGCATATACGCGTTCGGTACGGTTCATGTTACTAGTTTGCATAAATTAGCCGAAACGGGTCAAATCTTATTGTTTTAACTTCAAAATCCAGAATGTATTTAGTTTACCCATTTTATACAAGTCTCCATACTTGTTAGGTCTAAATTATATTCCAATCCGGTCATCGCTTAATCTAGCGTTTCGTACTGTAAACCTTTCTTTAAACTAACCGGTCTAAGTTTACAACTTAAATAAGACCCGTTCGTAATCTAATAGGTTAATAAAACCTTCGTTCCAGATTAGGAGCCTCGGTAAAAGCTACTTGCACTAGTTCGAATACATTATATGACTGAGTAGATAAATCATGCATTTAAAAGCTCAGGTAAATTCTTTTAACTTATTTTTCCTTATACGGGCTTGGGATACGGTAAATTATTACCGCTTGGTCGGGTGTGGAATATTTAATCTATTAGTGGTTAATTCATTGACATAACCCATTTTACTATGTGTTGTTTGATATATAAACATTTGGGGGTTAACGACCGTGTCCTGGATATCCTTGGCATCATTTAAATGCAAATGGCCACGACCTAAGCACGGGGTGTAGGCATACACCTGACAGTTGCGATATGGTTTCTTTTCCCCCAAAATGGAATTAAGATATAAGATATAACCACATGTGAGGATAGCTCCTTGTGGGACTATATTAGTGGTGTGTCTATTAATCATGACTCAACTTCTATCCCGGGCCCTAAACGTACGACAAACATGTAAAACTGTATACAAGATTATTTTATATAATTATCCCAAGTTATAAAAGATTTTATGCCTTGTGCGTCCAAACAAATTTTATAATGTTTTCAAAAGAGTCGGTTAGTTGTATTTACCAGTGTAAACTGACGTATTTTCAAAAGACTAAGTGATAGGTACTATACGTAATTGGCTGGATGCTCCTGGGCGTTAAGTAGAGGATCTTGCAAGTCCGTAATGCCTTATGTCTGTTGAACATGTTGTGTATTATATTTTAGATCCGCCTGTGGATTTAATATTACAAGCTCGAATGTAATTATCTTTTTAGTATTTTCTGACAATTGGGTTTGTAATAATATTTTATATTTCAAGACTTTCGCTGTGCTATTCTGTGTATGTTTGACTATGACGATATCAATCTTATGTCATGATACTCCCCACCGGGCCCACCGGTAATATGTGGAAATATCGTGGTGTGACAGGTTGGTATCAGAGCCAACGTTTGAGTGAATTAAACACTAGCCTTTTGTGTTTAATCTCAAAAGACACAGTAGCATATTCCTTAGACCTTCTGAGTCTAGACTTAACATAGGAATGGTCTCATCCCTATTAAGTAAACATTGTTTTTGATTTTATAGTCCCTATATGGACTTATATTTTCCTTTAAGTTCCCACATGGACTAGTATCGCTTCAAAGTCCCTATTAGGACCTATTTTTCTGTATAGTCCCTGTGCGGACGTTGGTTTATTATAATTCCCTAATGAACATATTTTTAATTTAAGTCCGTGTGAGGGCATCTGTTCAGCAAAGTCCTTTGTGCGCATGCTGTACCAATATAGTCCTTTTTATGGACACGTTATTTCATTAAAATCCCTTTGGGGATATGTTATTTCTAAATAGTTCTTCCGTGGACGCGAGATTTCATTATAGTCCCTTAGTGGACATGATATTTAATTATAACCCCTTTGTAGACATGACATTTCATTATAGTCCCTTCATGGGAAAACTGTTTCAATATAGTCCCTATGTAGACTTATAATATTTTATAGTCCTTATACAGACTTACAATTTCCTTTTAAGTCCTATGTGGACAAATATAATACTAAAAGTCCTAATTAAGGCACTATTGTAAATGTCCTAATAATTTATGGGAAGCTTTGAAAATTTTATATAGGTATTCATTTCGTCCTTTATCAAGCAATAGTATCAATTTTATTCAAATTTTATCGATTTGCTAAATAATTTCAAAAGATCTTCTTAATGGTATAACCTAGCCAATATGTCAATACAGACATGCTATGATGGTAAAACCCTCTTAAGACAATTAATCCTTGTTAACATCTAAGAACATGTTAACACTCCTGGCAGTGTGACTTGAGAAACCACACCAGCCGTCAAGGTATTTGGACTATGTCCAAGCCTTAAAGGCTCTATGATCGAATTAGATCATGGCAAGTATCATCAATGTGATGATCATAATATAAACATCCATTAGTGATGAAGTGCCAACGGGCTAAACTTGTTGTCCAATAAGACAACGACAGTTGTGGTCTACGATCCCCTGTCTAAAAATGCTGGGCTATCCCCAAGCCTTAAAGTCTATAAGATCGATAAGATCATGACTAATATCCTCAATTACGATAATTATATATATATATATACATATATATATGTGTGTGTGTGTGTGTGTAAACATCCATTAGTGATGTCCATTGATTGGCCTATGCGGCAAAATAAATCGTCTTTCAAAGCAATGACAGATGTAGTCTATGACTCTCTGCCCAAAGGTGAAGAACTATCTTCAAACCGTAAAGTCCATGATCAAATAAGATTGCGGCTTATAGATTAATGTCCTCTGTTACAGGCCTTATGTGCCATATCCTATGTGTCCTTTGCGACAAGGCCTTCGTGCCTTATGGCTATTAATGTCCTTCGTGACAAGCCTATGTACTACATTTATATGTCTTTCATGACGAAATTATGTTTCATATTTTAAAAAGATCTTATGACGAGCTGCAAAGCTATACAAAAATTTTCAATATGACAAGTACAGTTTTAACATTGATCCTTGTCTAAAAGGTAATGGACTCGGCCCAAACCCTAAATGCCATTGATGGTCCTTTTATGACCTAGGCTAAATGTAATTGACATACATTCAAATAAACATTCATTAGGAATGTACATAACCTATTAGCCTATATGGATTAATGATACCATGCCTAATGTATGTTAGGACGTCAGGATGATGACTAGCTATTGCTATACAACTAAGCAACTGTTTAATTTGGTGTTTAGTACCAAGCTTCGAGTATGACAAACTTGGATGAGACAAATAACAGTCGCAATACTAGTGATGCGACAAATGCTAATGATGCAACAAATTTGAACCTCAATGTTAATGGAGTTAACCTCCAAGCTGTGTTTAACGCAACCGTTAGAAAGGCTATGAGAAAGGTCATGAAAAGGTTCAAAAAGCCGAATGCTACTTGCTCTAAAACACATTCCTCTTCTCATGAGAAGAGCTTTATTCATACTTCGAATGCGAAGAATAAACCAAATAAGATGATATATAGCAATGAGCCTTGTTCCTCTAAAGGACGTACCTAAAAGTACTTTCTCTTACAAGTTAAGAGACTTCAATGGCGAAAAAGGGGCCATTGATTGTAGGAAATTGAAGGATGAAATGGAAACCATTGTGTAAATTAGCGTTTGTGCTGAGAAAGACATTTGAGGTAAGTATCACAGTCATTCAAGTGCGATGCCCTTAGTTGGTGAGGACAATAATAAAGTCCACAGGAAAGATACCCTCATACAATATGGGATGGTCCAAGATTATGGACCTTATCGGAAAAACCTATTGTCCGCGATACGAAATGGAAAAGGTGGATCCGAATTTTCTGACTCTCGCCATAAAAGTTCTAGACTATCGACAGTATGTTACAGACTTTAATTTATTGTTTGGGATACTGCCCTATTCGTTTAACTCAGAATCTAAGCATAATGCATTATATATTGGTGGTTTAGCATCGGAAATTAGAGGGCATATTAAGGCTTCAAAGCCTGCTTCTTATAAATCCACTATGGATCTATCTCGGCCACTCACATTAAATGGGTTAGGAAGTGAATCAGTCAAAACTAAGACTGCCGTAAAAAGGAAAAGGGAGAAGGATAACTCCCATAAATCTATGAAGAAGGTCAGTCAGGATTAAATTGAACCAACAAAAGTCCAATAAGAAACCTGCATGCAAGACTTGTAACAAAAGGCACTGGGACAGTGTTTAACAGACTGAAGGTCAAAGCTGTGTGGCATCTGTAGTTCCCTGAATGTAGAAACATAAGAATGCAGTCTGTTTCGGTTGTGGCGTTAAGGGCCACATCAGAACTAACTACCCTAAAACTATCAAAGATGTTATAGCTAAGTATAGAGAGACTAAGAATGGAGGCGCTTAAACCCTCCTGATGAATGCCAGAGGCAGTTCATATCAATAATGACACCAGATACATCCCTTATCGTAAATCAATTGCTAAGAATTATGTTTTTCCTCAGGTACTACTAAGTCTTCCATATATCATAAGCTTAGCAAACTTTTGGAATTTTCTCATAAGAACTCCAAATATTAAGTATAAGGTAAAACTTACCAACGAAAATCATAGGAACCATTACTTCTATTCTCGTCGATTAATCTTCATTCATAAGATCTGGAGTACTCCATCTTCAGATAGAGTACGACAATATATGTTATTTTATTTTGTTATCTCATTGATTTCTATCAACTGCGAATGCCAAACTATGTTTGATAAAGGCGCCATATGAGGATTGGTATATATTAGTGTGTCCCGTAGATTGATTCCATGCCTGATCAGTATGGAGGTTTAATGCACGGAACCACTGAGATATCCCAATGTTCATATGATACTAAAGTCAACTAATGGTATTCAAAGAAGATATCTAGTATAGAAAGGTCCAAATAAGTGTCACTAATTAAGGCATCCATGCGTTCATAAAGAAAATGTGTCATTATATGACACAGGTAACGTTAGATGAACTGAAGCATGAGATTTAGAATATCTCTGTAATCTCTATGTGTCTTGATTATGTTCTCCAAAGAACTACCATGTTTACCTCCTGAGAGGCAAGTAGAGTTAAGATTAACATCCCACCTAGGGCTGCATCTATTGTAAAAGCTCCATATCGATTAGTACCGACGAAATGGAAGAACTAAGAGCCAATCAGATAAGCTTAGAGAGAAGGTTTCATAAAGCCTAGCTCATCATTCTTAGAGCTCCAGTATTATTATTTAAGAAAGACGGTTGAATGCGCTTATGCATTAATTACCGCAACCCTAACAAGGTAACGATTAAGAGTTACTATCAGCTGCCCAAGATCTTCGATTTGTTCGACTAACCATGAGGTTAGCTATTCTTTAAAGATTGGATTAAGCAGTAGTTGGAATGACTATCTCACCTTAAATAAGCTCTCCTATAACTAATAGATAGTATATAAGCATCAAGGCTGCTCCTTTGGAGACCTTGTATAAAAAGGAATGTCAAACGTCCGTTTGTTGGACAGAAGTTTGGTAAGTCCAATTATCAGGATCTGAAGTTACCCTGGAGACCATGGATAAGATTATACAAATCTATGATCATCTGAAAGCTGCCAGCAATCGGCAGAAAAATCAATACTGATGAGAGACGCAAACCTTTTGAGTTCTCAATAAGGAACAAGATTAAACGGAAAGTATCACCCTAGAAAGGTATGCTGTATTTTAAAGTAGCGGGCAAGTTAAGCTCTAGATAAATAGGACCTTTCAATAAAATCGAATACGTCAAGATTAGTAGCTTATAAGCTAAAATCTACCTAGGGAGCTTAGTGGAATTCACAATGTGTTCCACACTTATGATTTGAGGATATGTCTAGTTGATAAGTCGATAGCATTATCACATTGATGTGAAGACTAATGAAAACTTATGGTTTGTTGAGAAACCAGTATCGAATAAGGATCGGTAGGTTAAGAAGCTCCAAAAGAAAACATGTACCTATTATATAGGTCAACGGGGGTGCCCGTAGAGGCCCCAAATTTGTTGTGGAGGTTAAGCCCTTATACGACAGAAAGTACTTCCATATTTTAAGAAAATCTCAAGGTCGAGATTTCTTTTAAGGGGGTGATGATGTAACACCTCGTAAAAATCACGTCCAATGATGTGTTGACAAGTGTACTAAACTCTAATGAAGTCAAACGTTGATTATTAGGGACTAATTGTGCGAAAAATCAAAAACTTTGAATGCGAAAGGAATAAAAGTGTTAACGTGCTTAAACTAAGCCTCTGAATAACAATATACGGTATTCATAATTAGAATTAAGCCACTCGTTGTTCAAGAGGATCCGTTTGCATAATTATTTGAAAGTTTGCGTGTCGAAGGGTTAAAAGCGTCAACATGTTAATTCTTACCTCTGAGTGACCTTTTAATAAACCAAGAGCTTCAAGATACTTGATTAAACTTTCGAGAATGCCTAATATTGGCCATTTAAGGCTTTTATGCCAATAAGTGAAATTACGCGGAAGTTTGCAAGTTAAAGGGGTTAAAAGCGTCAACATGTTTAATTATACCTCTGAGTGACCTTTTAACGAACCCGAAGCATTTAGATGTTTGATAATACTCTCATGAATGCCTAATATGGGCTACCTAGGGCTTTGAAGCTATTAAATGGTAATACGCACAAGTTTGCGCGTTAGAGGGACCAAAAGCGTCAATGTGTGAAACTAGGCCTTTAGGGTGGTCTTTTAAACAAAACGGGAACTACGCAATGCTCGGCCACACCCCTAGATATGCCTAAGAATTTCTGTTTAAGGTTTTTGTACTTTATAATAATATTACACATGAATATATAAAGTATGGGCCATTAACGTAACTTTTGAAAGTTAAAAGGTGCTGAAAACATAACAGGGACCAATTCTGCCAAGCTGTTAAAGCTGAAACCCAGACCCGCATCACTCGCGGGTCGCGTAGGTCTGCTGAACATTTGGTCGTTAATGATCTATGTATCTTAGAAATAATAATATGTATGAATATGATAGATAAGTGCCAAAATGCAAACTTTAAAGGTTCAAAGTATGTAAAACATTACAGGGAGCATAACTGCCAATCTACCAAACAGTTTGAGCTGGGTCGGACTAGCTCGCGGGGCGCGACCGCTGGGCCTGCTGCCTTCGAGGGCCACCAGCGAGCCAAACAGCTGCAACAACTTGTTTTTTGTTGTTTGTTTTATTTCTTGAAGCCCACAACTTTATACAAACCATTTGATCAAACTATGGACTAATATCTGGTATTAGACACCTGTCCAAACACATGTTATCATCTTATAAGCCCCTCAAATACTTGGCAAGATCATAGTGATTCTTGAAATCTATAAATAAGCTTCAATTTTCATTTGAACAACTTGCATATCATCCCTTTCTTGCTATCTCTCTCAATTCTGGAGGATCCTGAACATTTTGGAACCTCCTCCGAGTTTATTTCAGTCCCTAGGACCATATGTAAGTGTCCTTTCGTGACTAGTTTATTTTATTTGGCTTAAAAAGCCGAAAAGTCAAGCGTTTACGATAAACGCTTTGACTTTTAGCTAGACCGTAAATGGTCAAGCCATTGTTTGCAACGAACATGGCTACGTGATCGTAATTAGGTAGGTGTTAAACCCTCAAAAGGGCACCTCCTAAGAATCACGTTTGCTTGGTCAATTGACGGGTCAACGTAATATTGTTTTAAAAAGTCAACGGGGCAGTTTTCGAATTAATTGCGATATGAGTTTAGAAATGTTCTTAAATACATTTTATCACTTAAACAACTTGGTAATAATTATTAGAACATGTGAAAATATGTTCGGCTCGTCAATTCCAGTTTTAGGGTCGGTTCGCAACCGAAAGTTGTGAAGTTTGACTTCTGCGTTGACTTTTGATTATGAACCGAATTAAATTAGGTTGCTACTGATTTTTGGTTTCGTTATGATTGTAATTTAATGTAGCATAACCCTATAAGGTTATATTACACGATCTTACTAGAAATCTGAGTTATTTGTTTGTTTCCGTTATTATGCTTAATTTTGACTATTATGCCCTTATAGTTTAAAAACGAGATTTTTGAAGATATAAGCATGCCGATAGCTTTTTTACTGATATATAAACTTTTCAAATTAATTTGACATCATTTTCTGGTCTCAAACAAAAGTTATGCAAGAAATCATAAAACTTAGCTTTTTATTAATTAAATTACGCTTTTGCGCATAAATCATGTTTAAACCCGAATTTTGGCACCAAACTCATTTCCTACTGTTATGATATTATTTTTAGGGATTTTTGGGATGTTGGGACAGATTACAAACTGACCATATCATTATGTTCTTGTATAAATTCGATAAATGATGATAACGCCCCTTTTATTAATAAAATAAGATTCACATATGCTTTTGTAGGACCGGTTTTCGACTCCATAACGATTGCGAACCGACTCGTGTAACGTGCGGAATTCGTACACGAATGTGATCGAACACACACGACGTAATATAATCTGTGATTCGATAAAAGATCTAAAAAGTACAAAGTCACGTGAATCACCTAGAGCACTTTCTCTCTCTCTACTTTCTCTCTCTAAGCACCAAGCTCTCCAAAGATCCAAATGAGCAAAAGTTCTAAATCCTAACCCTAAGGTTTCTATTTATAGGCCAAGTGGCTTATGAGATTTCTCATTAATTACAGAATTACCACCTTGCCTTTTCTTACAAATATAACACAAAAAGGCTTGTTTTCTTCAGTTTCTGCTATGATCTGTATTGACGGAGGCGATAGACATTACTGCACTAACAGACTCCCCCTTGGATATTGCCGCAGTTGTAGGATCGGGGATTCAATCTAAACGAGTCGATCAGAAGAGTTCTGGACCAAATCAGAGGCGGAATTCAGTGATTTGATCTTCATTCAGCTTAATATGCACTTAGAAGTAGATTAACAGTCGATTGTATTGATATAACAACTTTACACGAGCTGGAGACACTTCGGCAGAGCTTCGCTACCAGAATCACACACACACAAATGAAGAACCAAGACCTCATATATATAGGGAAGCCCAGGTCGCACCAAACAGTCCCATGCGAACTGGTTCACTTCGCACGACCTGGCCAGTTCGCACGAACTGGTTAGTTCGTGTGAGGTAACTGGTTCAACCCTGCTTCCCGTTTATCTCGAACTACGTGTCTTGGTTTATCTAATCTATTACATGACTCGATACAAGACGAAGTCAACAGATATATGAACCAGGTGAAAATTCTCTTTTATAATATTCAAGTATATGATTCTTCTTTTTCGCAGCTTGTCTTTCTTTAATCTCTTCCATTTTACCTGCAAAATACAAATTATACCTATCAGGTCAAAATTCTCTTTTATAATATTCAAGTTTTTGAATTTCTTCACTATCATCATCACTCTCTTCATCTGATGAGTGATCAAAGATTGGTGCTTTTTCTGAAGCCTCTTCTGTTGAAACTGGTTCTTCTTCTTTCTTTTTCGGACTGAATTGCTGAGATTCGTAATAAACATACGCCATTTCATCTTCAGAAGTTGAATCTTCCAAAATTTGAGCAACAAATGCTTTAGAATTTGAAGTTCTGTTAGGATCATAATGATCCCAATTAAAACCTTCTGGAATTCTTTCATCGTCTTGATGAACTAGATAAGCTTTCTTTGATGGTTGTTCCTTCCTAGCATGTGAAGTTTGTGGCAATTGTTGTTGATGCGGCTGTTGAGCAATTTGATGATAAATTGCTTTTCGATGATAATAATTGTTGCCAATTGGATTTTGAGCTCCACTTGCTTCGCGATTTGTGCATTCTCGTTTAAAGTGCCCCTTTTCCCTGCAACGAAAACAAGTAACTTTAGATTTATCAAAACCTAAAGGTGAAGTTCCAGCATCACGGAAATCATCTCTTCCAGTGATCTTTTTAAACTTCTCAGCTCTTCTCAACACACTAGCCATACACCACTTTATATCTATTAGTTCCATCTCTCCTGCATCAATCTGATCATAATCCTCTTTGGTCAACATTGGATTACCAATCTTTCCGGCTACCAAACTTTCATAAGACTCTAATACGGTCACCAATAAAGACATATGACCTTTGGCAACCTCTTCTGAGAAATTCTGACCATTCTGAAGATGTAATGCAATGTTGCATTGTAGTACTTGGCCATTATTGGTTGCTGAAAAATTTGGATCAAATGATGGATATGAAGAAAATCCAGTTTTGTTGTTGTTTGATCCTTGAGATGACCCTCCAGAAGAACTTTTTGCGTTAAAAGCAGTTTCGATCTTAGGTGCAATGTTGGTCTTATCAATCGTACTTCCTTTGTAATACAAACCAATGTCCTGTTCACCATTAGAATTCTTCATTTTCTCCATCTTCCTTTGTTCCATCTCTTGAACTTCGAGTTTTTCAATAAACTTGCTCAGCGATAGATTCGCAAATTCACCATTATTTTTCAAAATCATAAGATACGTGCCCCAAACATCTTGTGGCAACGCATCGGCCAACTTTTCAACCCATTCTTCTCTATCTTTCTTGATTTCCAATCGTTTCATGTTAACCACCAAATTGCAATATCTTTCTATAATCATTTTGGTGTTTTCAGTTTTCAATCCACGAAAGAGATCAAATCCTTTCTTCAAAAGCGATTTTTTGTTCTTGATCATGTCTAAGCTTCCAACAAACTTCATTTTTAGTGCTTTCCACATTGAGTGTGCACTTCCATTGTGTTGCAATAAAATCAAGATGTCTTCCTTAATAGCTTGTTGCAATATACTGATCATCATCTTTTCACTTTTGTATTTCTTTTTCTCTTGATCATCTAAATCTTTAATCGCAACAACCTCTCCGTCTTCATCAATTGGTCTAACATATCATTCTTCAACACATTCCCATGCCTCTAAGTGATTTGCTTGAACCCAATTTTCGAAACGTTCCACCCATCCACTATACTCCTCGATATTCATGAGCTTAGGAGGTTTTTGCATGGTGCCCATTTCATTTTCTAAGTTCACGTTCTGAGCCATAGTGATCGGGGTAGCAAATGCATTGTAAAATTCGTTTTCCATGTTTCGGTTCTAAAAATTAACAAAAACAGATTTTCAAACGCACTGATTAATCCTCAAACGACCTGATGTAATGTTTCAAACGATCTGAGTTTCACACGACCTGATGATTTCACACGACCTGAATCACAATCTCAAACCATGCGATCTGATGAGATTACAAGCAAACTGAATCACTCCGTGCGACCTGAACACACTTTTCAAATGACCTGACAGTTCGTGCGGTCTGAGATCAACAAACTCAAACGATCTGGATAAGTTTCACATGATTTGAACCACTTCGTGCGAACTGAGTTACCTTTTTAAACGATTTGAACAATCCGTGCGATCTGGACTATTCAGCTCGTGCGATCTGAAGTACTCTCGAACGAACTGATATGTTTTTCACGCGGTTTGGTCAATTTTATCAAGTTTTAGGTTGAATTTGGTTCTGCTTTTTTTACGGATTGTTTAAAACTCAGTTTTACATGTTATATGTCAAAATCAGATCATTTTATCCGTGGAAACACAATAAATTTGATGAAAAAGTGTAGAAAGATGAATAGAAATGAGTAGAAATCAGATTTATCCGTGAAAACAAGCTGAAATGGTAAGAACTCTTCCTCCTGAGCTCTGATACCACTTGTAGGATCGGGGATTCAATCTAAACGAGTCGATCAGAAGAGTTCTGGACCAAATCAGAGGCAGAATTCAGTGATTTGATCTTCATTCAGCTTAATATGCACTTAGAAGTAGATTAACAGTCAATTGTATTGATATAACAACTTTACACGAGCTGGAGACACTTCGGCAGAGCTTCGCTACCAGAATCACACACACAAATGAAGAACCAAGACCTCATATATATAGGGAAGCCCAGGTCACACCAAACTGTCCCATGCGAACTGTTTCACTTCGCACGACCTGGCCAGTTCGCACGAACTGGTCAGTTCGTGTGAGGTGACTGGTTCAACCCTGTTTCCCATTTTTCTCGAACTACGTGGCTTGGTTTATCTAATCTATTACATGACTCGATACAAGACGAAGTCAACAGACATATGCACCAACAACAGTTAATCTCGTAGCATCTTGTCTTTCTCACTCTCTTAGTCTTCTTGAAGTTTTATCATCTTCAGCAACATAGACTCCCTCTTGCTCGAATAGAATCCCCGTGGATATGTCTTCAGCTTCAGCTCCCCTTTCAGTAGACTCTTTCTTCAGGCTCCCCCTTTCGTCAAGCTTTTATGCTTTTGGGATCGACAACTGGCTTTCTGGATACAAGCTCTTCTAGGAAAGTTACATGGCTCCTTGAATGCACGTTCCCCCTTGCGTTGAGTTCGTCTTCAGACTCCCCCTTAGACTCGGCTATCGGGATCGTAGTCTGGTATCTACAATTCTCAAACATTTATAAGTAAAAACATTTTAAACATCCAGGATTGATTACCTGGCTCTCTCAGCATAAGCTGAAATATTTCAAATATTCGACAGTGAAAGCTTTTTCGATTGTCCAGGAATCGTGACCTGGCACTCAAAAACTTTTAATCAAGATCCTGGCTCTAAAATATAATAATATGAATATATCCAGAATTACTTGATTTTCTCCCCCTATCAACAATCTTCATAGATTTAGCAGTATTAAGAATCCAAATCCAAAACCTAGCTATTTTCAACAGATTTTAACAGTTTAAGCATCTAAATCCCTCATAGTTAATCATCCAAGTCCAATTTAATGACCTTGTAGACTTCACAAACTATTTTTGATTTTTGATTTAAAACTACAAGTTTCAAATTAATGAACTTTTTTATTTTTCAGAAACACAATCAGCATACTTAGATTTTGAAACTTAGCATTCAGACATCGGTTGTCGAAAATAAAGTGAAATCAAAATCTTTTTGTATTTTTCTGAAATAAAATGCAGTAAAGAAATATTTACAGACATATTTACAGATAATATTTTTTGTTTGAGTTTGCGTTAGAGGATCATATCAGTTTATGACAAATCACAAGTACCGTTGAGCTTTAAACACTTTAAGTTCTAAACAATTCACTTAGATTGTCAGTATACTGATCCACTTAAATTTTCACACAAAGTTCAATTGATTCGAGACACGGAATTAGTGTTTTAAGAACTTAAACTTATTCGCGTGTCCCACCTCAGAATATACTCCCGTATGAAAATTCCCTAGATTATGTCTTACAGGTGAGTATACCAATCTGATATCTGTATCTGGGTTAGTGTAAGACCTTGAGAGCTTAGGTATGAACTTCCGTGCAGTCAAAGAGATGAAGGCTCGACTTTAGGTATGTTCCCTTTAGGGAATCTTTTCTTCAACTGCAATTGATTCATATCTTTCGATATTTCTCAATTTTTATGCAGAGGGTAAGCTTTAAAAGTGCGTAAAGTATTATACGAGGTCTAGGCCATTGCTTCCGCAATATCAGAAGACCAGGTATAATACCCCAAATATCAAACAGTATAAAGACCTAGTATCTCAGAATCAGGCAATCTCTCAAACAAGATTTCGGGGGTTACCCATATATCCGAGAGATGTTCCTCACGATATAAGTAAGTATTTGATATTTAGGTTTATATATTGAAAACACTCTACTAAGCGTGTAAAAACCTACTGGCACATCATCAGCGAGACCGTTTATCACATTTTAACTATCCAATTCTTTAGCGTACTGTGATTGTCTACTGATGTACTATCATTTCCTCTTTTTACATAAAAACTCATTTTTGAGATTTTATCATGTTTTTGGCTTTTTCAAATTTTCTAATGTTTTTGTATTTTCTGAAATTTTTACTTCCCCTAAAATTCAAAACATTTAAAGAAAACTTGACAGACTGATGTAGACAGCTTTGTCTCGCCATCCATTTTCTGCATCTGATGCTCTGTTTTGCAGAAAATATAACATGTAAAGCAGTGATTACCCCCATGATTTCCAACACATTGATATTTTACAGTTTGAAAACCATTTTTCAATCTTGTGAAATTAATCATGTTTGTTCCGCCGTGAGGGTTTCAGCATATTCGCTCAACATATTTTTGAAAATTTCTGATTTTTGACAAATTTAAAAACAAACATAATTTTGATTTTTCAATTTTTGACAAAATAAAAAAAAACATATTTTTTGGTTTTTAAATTTTTAGGATTTTTGAAATATGGTTTATTTATTTACAGAAATCAAACAAACTCCTTGTTCAACAGTCGCAGGGTTCAGCAGCCTTCTCCTCTCCTTGTGCCAGGCTGCTCCAATTTCCATTCTCACAGTCTTCAATTTTCTTAAGCACCTGCACATTCAACTATTCAATTATTTGAACAATTTATCCCAGGTCTGTTTGACCTTAGGCATTTCAACACAAAATGCATCATTTAACTTCGGAAAATCTTTGTCATTTTGTACAAAGACTTTGTCAATTTTGACTTCAACTTTTTCATCATTACCGAAACGATTTGTTTCTTAACAGTCCATATTTGACCTTTTGGAGTACCTCTTTTGTAAAAATTTGAATCTTTTTGAACATTTTGATTCTGAACAATAGTTGGTTTCCAAAACTATTGTGGTTTTGTTGCATCGACATTTGTTCTCCAACTTTGTGTTGTTCTAAATCTGGGTGTGTGAGAATTCCAGGTCTGTCTAGAATCAAGCCTGTTCGAGTTTGATTTCCAAGTTTGATTCGAAGCAAACTTGTTTGTGTTGTACCTCCAAGTTTGTTTTGAATCAAATCTGGCTGACCTTTGTTTCACATCCTCAGATTTCTGTTTCTCAACATCATCAGACTTCTTTTTTGTTTCAACACCAACATGTTTCATATTTTGACACTTGCGTGCAAGATGTCCAGTTTAATCACATTTGAAACATGTTCTCTTTGACACATCTTTGACCTGTTGTTGTTGCTTTTTCTGAGCATAGAACTCTTCATTAGACTGTCGTCTAAATTTGAGTTCTTTCTCTTCTTCGGAACTTGTTCCTTGAACAAAATTCATTTTTGTTTGATAATTTGGTGTTTCATTTCTTTTCCAACTTTGTTTCTTCTTATAACCCAACCCAGCCTTCATGTTTTTCTTCTTGAAACCAGGTTTGTTATAAAAAGTTTTGTGACCTTTTCCAGCAAACTTTGGAATTTCAGATTTTTCAATTTCAACCATTTTGAAAACTTTATCAATCTTTTCTGAAATCACATTCTGAATCGGGAATACAATATCTAAGAATAATTTGTCCGATCCAATCATGGTATAAACCAATCCTTTTGAATCATCATTCAAATTTTTCTCAGATTTTGAGTTTTTCAGATATTCTTCATGAAAACTACCTTCATTTTCATCCCGTGATTCAGATTTACCTGTTTCAACCGACTCTTCTTTCAACACACTTTCAACGACCTTACCTTCCACCTCTGAATAACTTGAATCATCAGATTTGGAATAGGTTACGTCAATGTTATCTGGCAATTGATCGACAATGTTGAAAGCTTTTTCGACTTTCTCATCATCATAAAATGCAAACTTTTCCGATGGAGGAACTTGATGATACTCAGAATCAATACCCTTTTTGTTTTTCTCAGAATCATCATCAACCGGTTTTATGTTGAAAATTCTTTCAAGCACATATGATGACGCATGATAACTTTTTAACTTGTTATCCTGTTCTAAATCGGCTATTTGACGCTTCAACTTGGTAACATCCTCAATATAAGAATTAACACCTTGTTGCTTTATTGAATACTGTCTCTTTAGCGTATCAGTTGTTTCAGAACAGTATCTCAATCTAGATTGAACAAGTTTCATTTGACTCTTCACATCTTCATATGATTGTTTTGTAATGTGGTAAGCCAATTTTATTGAATCATACTCCTTTTTCATTTCCTGACATGCATTTTCTTTTTGAACACATTCTTCTGTCATTTTCGAAACCTTTCTTTCAAAATTTCATTTTCTTTTTCTAAACTCTTGCACTTTTGTGTTAGTTTTTCATCATTTTCTTTTAAAACTTTTTCATTTTCAAACATTTCTTTGCATTTATTTTTGAAAACTTCTTCGATTTTATTAAATTCAAGATTTCTTGTTCTGAACTTTTCATCTTTTTCAGTACAAGCACTGCACGTTTCCATGCATTTCTTGCACTGTTCAATTGTTTCATTTATGCTTTCAGAATCAGATTTTACCTTAGTGATTAGCACCTCGGCTTTCTCTGCTATTTTTGTTTGATCAGCATCTTTCTTTTTCTCTTCACCAGCATCAACATCATCACCAACATCCAAACTCTCAGTCTCTTCAACCAAGTTTTCTATCTTCACTTCTTCTTCCTCTTCTTTCTTCTTCATCTCTTCTTCAACCTGCTGTTCTTCAGTAATAGCTTCTTTTTCAACAACTTTTTCTTTTCTCTTCCTCTTCTATCTTCACATCTACCTCTTTCACAAATTCAACTTTAACTTCCTCAACAACCTTCTTCAAATCATCAACCAATTCTTCAACATTCTTCTTCATTCTTTCTTCATCCCTCTTTTTCAAACTCGCGGTCATCACGTCACGAATTATCTTGTCCAGCCTTTTCAGATAAGTCTTATCTTTTGCTACGTTTGAGTAGTATTCGCCGGACAGAGGAATTACTGCAAGAACATCATTGAAAACCACATCTTTTCTGTGAATGACAGGATCACCATTTTTGTTGACATAGCAATCTCTCTTCTTGTCGTATCTTCCACAGTACTTTGCATCTTCGTATTTTTCATGCATTTTCTCAATTCTGCAACCAGCAAAGAATCTTTCTCTTTCGGTTTTCTCTTTCAGTATTTCTTCTCGTGTTTTCTCCTTGATTTCAGCAACAAAAGCATGATGTTTATTCTTTGATGATATAGTTCTGCCATGAGTTGTGAACCGATCATCAACAATATCATCTTCTGGAAGAAACTCGCTCCAGTCAAACCATTCATCATCTTGTAACAACGCACAAGATCTTGACTTCTCTTTGGTATTGTTTTCAATCTGTTTTAAGTTTGGCGGTTCTTCTTTGCTGCGGTGGTATATCGATCTTCGGTAACAATCATCATTGAAAGGTTTCTTAGTTTCGCCAACTTCAGAATTTTTGCATTCTCTTTTGAAATGACCTTTTTGCTTACATTTGAAGCAGGTCACTTTGGATTTATAGAAATCCCAGCTTTGTTGAGGGACCACCTATTGACTGCTTCCCAGTAATCTCCATATACCTCTGAGCTCTTCAAATGCAACTTGCTAACCACCAGCGTATGTCAATGAGTTCCATTTCTGCTGGTTTGATCTGGTCGTAGTCTTCCTTTTTCAGCTCTGAGTTTCCAATTTTTCCAGATACTAGACCTTCGTATGACTCAAACACAGATGATAGAAAACTCATTTGTTGTTTTGCTGTATTGATGCTCATAGCCGGAGAATTCTTCAGTTTCAAAGCAATGTTGCAAAGAATTTCTTCTGATTCTTCAGGATTTGCTTTTGCAGAAGATGAATGATATCCTGGATTGTAGCTTGATGAGCTTTTTTGTGGTTCTTTTGATTTTTCAACACTGAATGCTGTCTTTGGTGATTCACCAACTTTCACCAAAGGTGTGCTACCTTTGTAATAAAGACCAACATTCTGTTGATGTGAAGAACTACTCATCTTATTCTGTTTCTGCAATTCAAGCTCATGAGTTTCAATCTTTTCAATCAATACATCGAGAGTGATTATATCATATAACACATCGTTTTTCAAAATAAAAACAAACGTTTTCCACTGATCAGCTCGTGGTAACGCTTCAATTATTTTATCAATCACTTCTTCTCTCATTTTCACAATTCCAAATCTGTCTAACTCATTTTTTAAATGGAAAAAATGTTCAATTATTTGCTTCATTGTCTCTCCCTTTAAACTATCAAACAAATAAAACTCCTTTTTTAGTAAAGCAATTTTATTCTTTTTAATTTGTTTGCCACCCTCAGCTTTTACCCTTAACGCTTCCCAAACCAATTTTGATGACCCATCATGATTTAACAATGAAAATATATCATCTCTGATAGATTGTTGAATCAATGCTATCATCTTCTGCTCATATGAGAATTTTCGTTTGTCTTCATCGGAAAGATCATTGAGATGAATCTCTTCATGCTTGTCATTGATCGGTCGGCTGTATCCAAACTCTAAGTATAACCAGCTCTCATGAGCATATGCCTTGGTCCAGTTCAGGAATCTCTCTTTCCACCATGTATAATCTTCTATATTCTCAAGTTTAGGTGGTTTTGAATAGGTTCCATAGAAATTATCATGTTAAATATTATCATTAATTGTTTTTGTTATTGATTTGGGTGTGACCGTTGATGTTTCGGAGGATTCTGATGTGAATGCTTTGTAGAACGTATTGTAAAACTCTTCAGCCGTGATGTTATCTCCTCGAATCACCTACAAATGAACAAACACGATCATAAAAAAATATTAAACACCTGGATCGGACGGGTATCCGATCGAGTGAGGTCAAGCACAGTCAACAGTAACGATAATCGGGTGACAACAGATCGGATGGCGATCCGATCGAGTGACGATCCGACAATTTACAATATGCCTTGGATATGGTGGTGATCCGATCGAGTGACGATCCGACACTTGTCAATGAGCTTTGGATTGGGTGGTGATCCGTTCGAGCGACGATCTGACACTTGAACCTAAAACACAATAAAAAAAGGTGATTAGAATCGGATGGCAATCCGTTCGGATTGTCGTTCGACGATTTGCACAACACGTTAAAATGTGATAGTGTGAAAAGATCGGATGGTGACTCGATCGAGTCACCGTTCGATACTTGGACAATAACAATTTAATTCAAGGCACGTGGATCGGATAGCTACTCGATCGAGTAGCCGTTGATGATTTTGACATAAATTGATATATGATTTTTCAAAGTGTGGCCGACAATATTTATATGAAACTAATTCTCATTGGGCCAACAACATATAGTGGGTTGCTCAATTATGATGTCACGTGAATCTCTTGTTTCACAAACAAATTGATTGGACCATCAAACAATATCACATGAATTGGCAGGGGTTCACATGGCCGATGACATATCATAAATCACAAGGGCCAAAGTCAGTTAAAGGATAGAATCTATTGGACCTCGAACTAAACTGTTGACTTTTAAAAACAGAAATGATATTGAAACAAATGAAGTTTTGGATCGAGTGGCTACTCGATCGAGTGACTACTCGATCGAGTGACGGTTGTGAACAAATAAACTTTGATACCTTGGATTGAGTAGCTACTCGATCGAGTGACGGTTCGATCGAGTGACACTAACAAATGAACTTTGGTACCTTGGATCGAGTGGCTACTCGATCGAGTGATGGTTCGATCGAGTGACACTAACAAATGAACTTTGGTACCTTGGATCGAGTAGCTACTCGATCGAGTGACGGTTCGATCGAGTGACACTAACAAACTAAACACAATGCAACGGATCGGATGGTGATCCGATCGAGTCACCACTCGATAATTGACAAACACTTTATGTTGAACGATCGGATGGTGATCCAATCGAGTCACCACTCGATGATTGAGCCTCAAAATGCTATGGCAATAAACTTATTCACTTCACATGCAATCTGCCAAGATGAACAGACAGATTAAATCTATTGGACCAATGAATTAGAATATTTGACTAACACAATTGAATATGGCCGACAAAATATGAATGAAGTGTTACTTGATTGAACCAAACTTTGTTATAGCATGTGATACTGACAAAGCATTAAATGCCGTTGATTATTTTCAAATTCAATTGTGCCAACAATCAACTATCACATGCAATTCATTGGGATTCTACAATAAACTCTGATGTAATAAATGGATTCAGGATTTCACATGATGTATTGACCCGAAGCACAACTTAAAATGTTCGTTGATCGGATTACCACTCGATCGGGTGGTGATCCGATCGAGTCACCACTCGATAATTGTGCAACACCTTATGTGATTTGGATCGAGTGAATTGATAGATCGGATGGTCACCCAATCGGATGGACATCCGATCGGATGGCCATCCGATCGGTGAACACCACTTTGAATATTAACAGCAACAATCAACATCTTTATCATATACTTTCGAACACAAAAATTTAGATTTCTCTTAAACTGTTTGGAATTAAGATCTGAAAATTTGTAGGCTTTTAGATCAAGTGTTTTCGCACAACATATCCAAAAATTAGCAAATTTTAATCGTAAAAACCCGTTTAATTTGGTGTTTTTCAGTTAGAAACGTGAAGAAGATGAGTAGAATGAGAAATTTGACAAATCTGATGTGATTTTGACTCTGAAATTGATGAAATCTCATGCGATTTTGTGTGTTTGATCCGTGCAATCGAGATCCTGCTCTGATACCACTTGTAGGACCGGTTTTCGACTCCGTAACGATTGCGAACCGACTCGTGTAACGTGCAGAATCCGTACACGAACGTGATCGAACACACATGATGTAATATAATCTGTGATTCGATAAACGATCTGAAAAGTACAAAGTCACGTGAATCACCTAGAGCACTTTCTCTCTCTACTCTCTCTCTCTAAGCACCAAGCTCTCCAAAGATCCAAATGAGCAAAAGTTCTAAATCCTTACCCTAAGGTTTCTATTTATAGGCAAAGGGGCTTAATGAGATTTCTCATTAATTACAGAATTGCCACCTTGCCTTTTCCTACAAATATAACACTAAAAGGCTTGTTTTCTTCAGTTTCTACTACGATCTGTATTGACGGAGGCGATAGACATTACTGCACTAACAGCTTTACATGCCAAACCTTTTCCTATTGATTTTATATGAAAAATAAAATATTTTAAACACTAAAGGTTGATAGAAATCTCAGAATTTCATAAACATCCCGAATATCGTCAATTGTCGACTTTTACGCAAATTAGGTGCATAATATGGTTTAAAACCATATTTAACACTTAAGACTTGTTACCTACTGAATTTATAAATAAATTTTAATACTTTCATAGTAGGTATAAGTCATGAACTCAGACTTCTAATTTTGTCCTTAAAAACATATGTGAAATGACCAAAATGCCCCTACGATGCATAGTTTGGCCATAAATGATAAACCACACATATGTATTATATCCTACTGTTATAACTTTATAAAATAAATATTTTTACTGAATATTATAGACCAGAACCTCAGTTTACTATTAAACCTCTTTTATAAATCTTAAAATGACCAAAATGCCCTTACGGGACTTAATTTGGTTTAAAAATCTATTTGGGCATATTTATTGGTATCCTACTGATATCATAACATATTTGAAGCATAATAACTTATGGAACTTGTACATGACTCATCCGGCTACCAGTTATGCATATACCCGTTCGGTACGGTTCATGTAACAAGTTTGCTTAAATTAGCCGAAACGGGTCAAATCTTATCGTTTTAACTTCAAAATCCAGAATGTATTTAGTTTACCCATTTTATACAAGTCTCCATACTTGTTTGGTCTAAATTACATTCCAATCCGGTCATCGCTTAATCTAGCGTTTCGTACCGTAAACCTTTCTTTAAACTAACCGGTCTAAGTTTACAACTTAAATAAGACCCATTAGTAATCTAATAGGTTAATAAAACCTTCGTTACAGATTAGGAGCCCCGGTAAAAGCTACTTGCACTAGTTCGAATACATTATACGGCTGAGTAGATAAATCTTGCATGTAAAAGCTCAGGTAAATACTTTTAACTTATTTTCCCTTATACGGGCTTGGGATACGGTAAATTATTTTCACTTGGTCGGGTGTGGAATATTTAATCGATTAGTGGTTAATTCATTGACATAACCCGTTTTAATCTGTGTTGTTTGATATAAACATTTGGGGGTTAACGGCCGTGTCCTGGATATCCTTGGCATCATTTAAATGCAAATGGCCACGACCTAAGCACGGGGTGTAGGCATACACCTGGCAGTTGCGATATGGTTTCTTTTCCCCAAAAAGGGAATTAAGATATAAGATATAACCACATGTGAGGATAACTCCTTGTGGGACTATATTAGTGGTGTGTCTATTAATCATGACTCGGCTTCTATCCCGGGCCCTAAACGTATGACAAACATGTAAAACAGTGTACAAGATTATTTTATATAATTATCCCAAGTTATAAAAGATTTTATGCCTTGTCCGTCCAAACAAATTTTATAATGTTTTCAAAAGAGTCGGTTAATTGTATTTACCAGTGTAAACTTACGTATTTTCAAAAGACTAAGTTACAGGTACTATACGTAATTGGCTGGAAGCTCCTGGGCGTTAAGTAGAGGATCTTGCAAGTCCATAATGCCTTATGTCTGTTGAATATGTTGTGTATTATATTTTAGATCCGCTTGTGGATTTAATATTACAAGCTCGAATGTAATTATCTTTTTAGTATTTTCTGACAATTGGGTTTGTAATAATATTTTATATTTCAAGACTTTCGTTGTGATATTCTGTGTATGTTTGACTATGACGATATCAATCTTACGTCATGATACTCCCCGCCGGTAATATGTGGAAATATCGCGGTGTGACACCTAACACTCATGTCCTGACCTTCTTATCATCTAAGCTTTATTATATACATGCCTTAAGATAGGACATTGTGTTTTGGAGGGTTTAGATGTAAATGATAACAAGAAAAAAAACAGCTCTACTTGTTGCAATTTTAGTTTTGTCATATGATGAATTTCGGGTGACTTTCTTGCCAACTTTTCTCCATCCTTGAGCTATCATTCTGGTCCGTTCAAAGCCCCAATATATACTTGGTATACTAAGGAGCAAGTAGGTTCAAATGGTGCATAAAACTGAGACCAAGCGTAACGGGAATCATAAACACAAGTTTGAGAACGTAACCCTTAACCCGCATCAAGATCCAAGGTTTAAACCCAATGCTAACACCATGAATGTTAGATTACTTTCTTCCATATGATAGTACTCTGAAATAATGAAGGTAGGTGAAAACCGTGCGGGAAACGGAGTTATAACGAAATGTGAATCGTGAAAACAAGTTTAGTGTTTGTTGCTGATTTGTAAGACGCAAAAACCCATTTTAAATTCGTCCCACATCTCCCCAAATACCATTTGTGCTCCCTTTCACACATATAAATACCCTTGCTTGGTTCCTTATAGCTTGTAACACCTAGTTTGAGTATAAACAAGTGGAATAACCAAATTTGGTGGTTCTACAAATGCAATACCCCTTTTGGTGTTATGCGTTGTAGTTTTTATTTCTACTCTCAAGAAGGAGGTGCTGCCTTCAAGATCTTCTCATTTTGTAAATTTTCCTTGAGGTGATTTTCCTTTCCTTTTTGTTATTCATTTATTTATTACTTTCTTAGTTTAGTTTAGGTTCTTAGTTAAGGAGCATTTGGCCCATTTAGGTAGCCTTGTTTGGGCTCGCCTTTAGGCTTGGCGTAGCCTTGTAGAGGCTCGTTAGGCCCAACGAGTCTAACATAGCGTGTTTGTTTATTTAGATGTTCCTAGCATAACGTTTACCCTTTCCTTGTTGCATTCGTTTGTCTAGGCTTTAAATCACGCTTGTAATTTGGATTTGCTTCTTATTCTCGTGCGTTTTTTTCACTAAGGATCAATGGAACGCAACCTATGAGTTGATCTTTCATTTCCCCTTTTTCATTACAAGTTTTGGGGTGTATCATGTGCCACATTATTACATTTTCATAGTTTAGATACGTGCAATTACCATCTTGTGAAGTTTATATGTTATGTGTTAATTGTTTGGTTATCATTTCGTGCATTACATTCATTTTAGACATTACATCATCATAGGCTCGTATGTTCCCAATTACCTATGAGCAAAACTTGACGTTGCCAACACACGAGGTCAGCTCCGTTTGATTGGGCTTAGATCTTGCAATACAAAGCAGCACACCATAATACCATTCACAATTTACATACAATTGATTTGATTATTAGACAGTTACGTATGGATCCATTTGCTCGTCCGTTCCCCATTACCATGAGTGGAACCCGACGTTGCCAACACACGATATCAACTCCGTTTGATTGAGCTTGAATCTTGCAATACAAACCAGCACACCATAATACCATGCACATTTACATACAGTTGAGTTGATTATTGTTTAAGATTGCACATCGTTATCCAGTGCAACATATATACATTCATTGGATTCATTACAATATTTGCTGATTGGTTGCTTGAGGTTTGATACATTTACATACAACACATTCAATTATATTTGGTTATATGCACATTTTCTATATACAAAAATAAACTTATCATTTTCATAAAAATAATAAGATTCACTCACCAACCTTTGTTGACCCAAAGATTACTTTTTACACATGATACAAGTGAACAGGAATGAAGAGTTGATCCACATAAGATTTGGGCCTTAGTAACAAGAAATGGACTTATAATTGATTATCTACTTTGTACAATGTCTTTTATGTATTCGTTTCATTTGGATTATTTGTTATGTGAAACCTTTAACATGGAATCAATGAATATTTAACTATTTGTGAATGCACTATGTCTGTAGCTTCTATCTGTAATTAGTCTTTGTTTATCTTGTTTTGTGTCTTTGTAATGTTTATAGTATGTATTGTATGAAATCCAGCCCGAAAGATAGGGTATGCAAGTTGTAATAGTCCATCCGGACGGATGGGCATTAGTGCTTTCGGGCGGATGGACCTCCCATATACATAGGGGTG
The DNA here is from genome assembly GCA_030545235.1 of Helianthus tuberosus. NCBI lineage: Eukaryota > Viridiplantae > Streptophyta > Magnoliopsida > Asterales > Asteraceae > Helianthus > Helianthus tuberosus. The sequence goes on along the minus strand of CM060371.1, from coordinate 99,805,270 downwards.
ATGGGTCTTTCTTAGATAGAACTTTTGCAATCAGAGGCGAAGTTCTGTCCAATTGTTTCCAGGAACTTGTACTTGCTTTCAATTGAATGAAACAATCATTGCACGGTGTCTGTGTGATTCTCTCTACTACTACTTTCATGGATTCCGCACACGTTAGTAGGTGTTAAGATCCTATCGGAGCGTTCGAAACCCGAACACGGTCCTCACAAGTGGTATCAGAGCTTGGAGGCCGGATTTGGAGAAGATTATCACAAGATACCAGAGTTCTACATCAGATCCAAGCCGATTTGGATTCACAAAATTCTACTCACTTCTCATTTTTCTTGACTTTCTCATACAAAAACTCAAATTTGACATTGAATTCATGGACAAAATCAGCTGAATTTTTTATATAATGTGTAAAATCAGTGGTTAAACGATCCTTCAAAGTTTCAGATCATAATTTGGACTAAAACTCATTAAAATCTGTAAAAAACCATGAACCACGGAACTTTATTTGCTGACATCATCACTCATCCGGACGAATAGACTTGTTCATCCGGATGGATAGATTTCCAGGTTGTGGAATTATTCAAGGTTTTTTGCTCATCCGTAGATTTCTAAGTCCATTCGGTCGGATAGACTTTTAGTGTTCATCCGGAAGTTGTTCATCCGGAGACTTGCTCATCTGGAGAATTGTACATCCAGAAACTGTCCATCCGGAGATCTTGTCCATCTGGAACAGTACATTCGGATAAAGTCCATCCGTGAATCTACTCATCTAGACAACGGCCATCTGGACCAGTAGAGTGTTTACTTTGTTTTCAAATGTGTTTGACTTTCTTTGACTTTTACAGGTATTTTTGAAGATAGTAATCATGTCGGGAGAATTCTATAATGAGTTTTATGATGCTTTCTGTTAGTGCATATGTCTGTTGACTTCGTCTTATGTCTTGTATCAAGTCATGTAACTAGAATAGATAGACCAGGACACATTGTACGAGAGAAACAGGAAACAGACCTGAACCAGCCACCCCTCACGAAGTGGCTAGGCCACCTCTCACGAGGTGACCAAGTTCATGCTTTCTGGCAAGTTTATGCTTTCTGGCCAGTTCATGCGACCTGGACCAGTTCGTGAGGTCTGGTTCATGGGGTCTGGCATCTCCTATATATATGTGGTCTTGGGTCTTCATTTAGAACTTTTTGAACTTTTGGAGAACTTTTGGATTCCGGTAGCGAAGCTCTGCCGAAGTGTCGCCAGCTCGTGTAACTTTGTTAAATCAATACAATTGACATTTAAAGTGTTTCTACATGCAAATCTAGCTGTTATAACATCAATACGTCTGATTCCGCCTTTCGTATTAATTGAGAACTCTTCTGAACGACTCGTTTGATCGAATCCCGATCCTACAAGTGGTATCAGAGCTCAGGAGGAAGAGTTCTTACCATTTCAGCTTGATTTCTTCAAAAACAACTTCTTTCTACTCACTTTCTACACGTTTTTCTCAAAATTAACCATGAATTCGTCGTTAAAATGGTCTAAATTTCACATATATCATGTAAAACACTGTTTTGAACAATCTGTGAACTAATTTGACCGTAAATTCAACCTAAAAACTGATCAAATTTGACAAAATCATGAATTTTTGGACTTAGAAGTTTCAAACGGAGTGAAATTATGTCCAAGTCGCTTGAATTCTGCTCAGATCGTGTGAAAAATTGACCAGATCGCGTGAAACCTATCCAGGTCACACGGTTTGAAGTCAGGTCGCACGGGTTGAATTCCAGGTCGCACGGATTGAATTCCAGGTCGCACGGATTGAATTCCAGGTCGAACGGGTTGAATTCCAGGTTGACCAGGTCGTTTGAACTTTGATTTCATCAGCTCGCATGAGTTGATCAGATTGTTTCAAACTCAGATCGTTTGGAAATTTTGTTATTGTGAATTCTTGATACCGAAACATGGAAAACGAATTCTATAACGCGTTCAGTACTACCTCAGCTACTGCAAGTTCAGTTGCTCAGAACGTAAACATGGAAAATGAAACGGGAACGTTGCAGAAACCCCCAAAGTTGATGAGCATTGAAGAATATTACAGTTGGCAAGAACGGTTCGAAAACTGGGTTCAAGCAAATCATCTAATGTCTTAGGTTTGTATTTAAACTAAGTACGTTCGACCTCATTCTGATATGGGAGTAATAAAGATTATTTCTGAATTTTTGGATAAAGAGAGAGACATGTACAAGGAAGAAAAAATGATGATCAGTTTACTACAACAAGCCGTGAAAGAAGACATTTTCGTATTACTTCAACATGATGGTAGTGCACGTTCGATTTGGGAAGCACTTCGCACAAAATTCGAAGGAAGTACGGAGATGATCAAGAATAAAAAATCATTATTAAAGAAAGAATTTGAATTGTTTTCAAGTTTGCCGCGTGAAACTACAAAGACTCTTATTGAGAGATATTGTCATTTAGTGCGTTCAATGACCAGGTTGGATATCAATAAAGATCGAGAGGAATGGGTTGAAAAATTAGCCGATGCTTTACCTCAAAATGAATGGGGTATATATCTTATGATTTTGAAGAATACCGGAGAGTATGATAGATTGTCAATTGCTCAATTCATTGAAAAACTTGAAGGACAAGATCTTGAACAACAAAAGATCGCTAGAATGAACAATTCAAGTGGTCAACAAGATATCAAGATGTATTTCAAAGGTAATGTTCAAAATGTTAAAGCTAGTCCAAAGATCCAGACCGCTTTCAGCGCAGAAAAATCATCCGGATCACTCAATCAAAGTTCAATCAACAAAAGTGGATTTTCTTCATATCCGAGTGTTAATCCTAATGTTTCAACTTCAAATTATCAGTCTCAAAGCTCAAACAATGGTAATGGTCATGTGCTACAATGCAACATCGTGTTGCATCTTCAGAATGGTCAGAATTTCTCTGAAGAAGTCGCTAAAGGTCATATGGCATTACTAGTTACCGTGTTAGAATCATATGAGAGTTTGGTTGCGGGGAGGATCGGAAATCCTATGTTAACAAAAGAGGATTACGATCAGATTGATGCTGAGGAAATGGAGTTAATGGATATTAAGTGGTGTTTAGCGAGCGTGTTGAGGAGAGCTGAGAAATTTAAGCAGATTGCCGGAAGAGATGACTTACGTAATACTAATGTTTCTACTTTAGGTTTTGATAAGTCTAAAGTTACTTGTTTTCGATGCAGGGAAAAAGGACATTTCAAGAGGGAATGTACCAACCGAGAAGCAGGTGGAGCTCAAAATCCTTTCGGGAACAATGAATATTATCGGAAAGCAATATATCATCAGGTAGCTCAACAACCGTCATCATCCCGTACTATTTCGATTGAAGATGGAAAGAAGAAAGCTTGTATTACTATGCCTCCAGATCAAGAAGATGAAAGATTGCCAGAGGGATTTAGCTGGTACAAATATATTCCGGCTGAATGTAATTCAAAGTTTAGAGCATTTGTTGCACAGATCATTCAAGAGCCAGAGTTGATGAAATAATGGATGGATTTGTTTGCAAATGATGAGAAAAGTCAAAATGGAGAGTCTGTCTCTTCAGAAGATAGTTTAGAAAAGAAACCAGTCTTTGATCAATCACCAATTTATAGCAGTGATGATGATGAAGAAATTAAACAAATAAACATTGGTAAAACTCATTTATCTCCTGAAAGTTTCAAATTTTATTTTGCAGATAAATTGGAGAAACTAAAGGAGAAACGAGCAGCAAAAGAAAAGAAAGAGGTAAAATGTGAGAATGTTGCTCAGAAAGAGAAGTACAAACAAAGTGAAGAAGTTAAAGTTGTTGAGAAGATTGTTGAGATTGAAAAGATTGTAGAGGTCACAAAAGCTTGTCTGAAATGTATGGAACCATGCATACATTGTGAAAAGAAAGATAAGAAGTTTAGTGAGCTAGACAAGATGAAAGAAAAAATGTTGTTTGATGTTAAGTATGTAAAAGAATCGTATGATGTGTTGAACAGAACAGTTAATCAGTTGGAAAAGACAAACTCATAAAGGGAAAATGCTTTGACAATGATGAATGCAGTGATGATATCTAAGCAGAAGGCCATCAATCACTATATTGATGAGTGTGCAAAGTTGAAGCAAGAATTAGAGACTGAAAAGATTGAGAATGAAAGAATCAGACGATTGCTAATGAGTTACTCAAGTTCTGATTACTTGATTGATAGAATCTATCTGACAGTAGCAGGTTTTGAAGCCTTTCAAGATAAGAAGTCGGAAGATACGGATACTGGTAAGAAAGTGTCCGCCTCCAGTTTGGGAAGGGTATTCACCGAGACATCCAAACTCCTAACAAGTCAAAAAGGCAGTCAATATAAATTTGAAGTCAGAAACAACGGATGACTTGCCAGATAACATCGATGTCACTTTCACAACATCTGATACGGATCATGAGTCCGAGTGGATTAAGAAAGTGGTAGATCAAGTGTTGGATAACGATGAGGAGTCAGACTCAAAGTCTGAGTCTGAAACTTCGAGTTCATCAGTCAACAGTTCGAGTTCATCGGTCAAGAGTAGTTATAATAAAGAGATTCCGAAAACAGAAAATAGTTTGAATGATGAACCAATCAAAGTGGCATATACTTTGAATGATTCAGACAAATTATATTCTGATGAGGAATTTCCAATTAAAAATGTGAAAATTGAAAATATTAAAACAGTTTTTAAATTGATAAAAATAAAGTTTTCAGAAATAAAAGATAAACTGGGATTTTCAAAACCTAAATATACTTCTAGAGTTCAACAACGTTTAAACAAGAAGAAAGGTTTCGGTCCAGGTCATCAAAAGAAACCAAATCATAAAAGCAATTTCAAAAAGAAGGGGTTGGGTTTTGATGTTGAAAATAATCAAAATATTAAAGATTCTAAATCAAAAACAGTATTTGTTTCAGGGGCAAGTTCTGAAGAAGAGAAAAAGAGCTCATTCTGGAAGCAATCGAAGAAAGCGTTTCTTGCAGAAAAACAGAAACATGAGAATAATGAAGCTAATCAGAAAAAGGAGACAAGAACCTGTTACCGATGCAATGAAGTTGGTCACATCGCCTGGAACTGTCCAAAGGCAACCAACACACAACAGGGAGTGTCTTCTAAACTCAAAGAAAAAGTTGTTGATAAAACTGAACCACCAACTGAAAAATTTAAAATGTTTAAAAATTCAACGTATGAAGTTAGTAAGTGTTCTAAATGGTTTTACAAAAGAAGAGTGAATCTTAACAACCAAACGTGGGTTGCTAAGAAATCAGAGGTTAAATCTGGCGATGAATTTGTTTCTTCGGAAGCAAAGGAGCCACTTTCTGGCGATGAATCTGACTCGTCAAAGTCAGAGGAGCCACCAGTTGAACTAAAAAGACAAAATTCAGTTCCGCCAATGGATGACGCAAACTTTCCATCATTGCGGATTGAAAATTTAAAACAAAAAGTTGGAAAAGTAGAGATTTCGAATCAATTCTATTCTGAAAAGAAAGAATTTGATGTCCAAAAAGCGTTTAATGGCAAAGTGAAACATATCTTTGGTAAGATGGTTGATGGAAGGGCCAAAGGGGTAAAAGAATTCTATGAATCAAAAAGGAATGTTCAAAGACCGAGTGAAATTGAACCGGGAACACCCAAAGCTGGTCAGGCTTGGGTGTCAGCATTCTTTGCTTGAAAATCCTGACTTGCCGGAACTCCCAGGCTGGTAATTAGGGAGTAGGAATCGGCATCTTTCTTGAGGAATTCACAACTGTGATATTTCGAGTTACAAGTAGTATTGTTGATAAGAACCTACAAGTGGTTAATCAAGGTCATTAAGTTGAACTTGATTTAACTATCATACAAGTAGTTAAAGAAAAGGAAAAGTGAACTTACAAGTGGTAATTTGAAAATAATGTGATGAAACCCCATGTTTGTGAAATGAAAAACAAACTAATTTTCTGGAAAAACCATTTTGATTAAAACAAACTTAAGTGTTTTGAAATCTTTATGGGAAAATAGTTTGTTGTCAGGGGGAGTTCTGATTGTTTTAGCCAAGATAATGGAGAATTGAAGCAATTCACATCAGTTTGTCATTTTATTTGTACAGTTTATTGCTTTTACTTTCAAAATTTCCTGGAAAATTAAAAATTGAAACATATTTTTGATTTTAGGGGGAGTAAAAAATTTAGAAATTTTGAAAATTTGAAAAATCCAAAAACATGATAAAATAAAAAAAACCAAAAACATCAAAAAATCAAAAATGAGTTTTGTTGTGAAAAAGAGGAAATGATAGTACATCAGTAGACAATCACGGCACGCTAAAGAATTGGAAAGTTAAAATGTGATAAACGGTCTCATTGATGATATGCCAGTAGGTTTTTACACGCTTAGTAGATTGTTTTCAAGATATAAACCTAAATATCAAATACTTACTTATCACGTAGGGAACATCTCTCGGATATATAGGTAACCCCTGAAATCTTGTTTGAAGGGCTTTCTATTTCTGACATACTAGGTCTTTGTGCGTGATGATATCTGGGGTATTATACCGGGACTTCTGAATTTGCGGGAGCAATAGGCTAGTCCTCGTATAATACTCTGCACTGTTTTAATCATAAAGCCCACCCTCAGCATATAAAATGATGAAACATTGAAAAATGCGAATCATGTGCTGTTGAAGAAAATATCCCCAAACGGGACACACCTAAAAGTAGAGCCATCATCTCTCTGTCTGAACAGAAGTTCTAACCTGAGCTCTCATGGCCTCGCATTACCCATTTACAGATATCATTAGTGTACATTCACCTGTAAGACTGAATATAGGAGTCTGGATACGGGAGTATATTCTGAGGTGGGACACGCAAATAAGTTTAAGTCCTTAAAACACTAATCCGTATCTCGAAACAGATGAACTTTGTGTGAAAATTTAAGTGGATCAGTATACTGACAATCTAAGAGAATCGTTTAGATCTTAAAGTGTTTAAAGCTCAACGGTACTAGTGATTTGTCATAAACTGATATGATCCTCTTACACAAACTCACAAAAAGATGTCTGTATATAGTTTATTTCCCAAAATCCAAAAAGATTTTCAGTATGTTTTAGCATAAAAATTTGAAAATTATGATGAACAACAAGGGTCGGGAGAGTTTGTTTGAAATAACAAATGAATTTGAAAAGATTAAATGGTTCATTAATTAGAAACCAAATTTGTTTTTACAAGTGAATAATCAGAGTTCATCAATGTCAAAATTGTCTATCTTGCAAATGATGTCTAGATGATTAGACTATGAATGTTTTAAAATGAAAAACCTTATGTTTTGGGTAGAGTATGTGCAGGTAAAAAGCTTTGAAAGAGCTAGGTTTCGACTCCTGAGGACTTTCCGCATAAGCGTATGCAGATTAGAGCCAGGTTTCCGATCCAAAGCCTGCAGATAATGAAATCCAGACTGCGATCCCAGCTTATCGAAAGGGGGAGTCTGAAGACGTTAGAGCCATATTTAGATCATGGAATAGCGTTCGAGATAGAAGCTGCTAATGCTGAAGAGCTTAATGAACCAAGAGATCTGATCAAGAGAATTAGAAAGTTTGAAGAGTAAAGTTGAGATTCTGGAAGAGTAAGAGAGAGTTTGATAAAGATGTGTATAATGGAGAATACTTTGGAGAGAGCGAGAAGACTGATCAAGACGGAAGACTCGACACACCGAAGACTCGTCATCATCAAAGGGGGGTTTGTTAGTGCATATGTATGTTGACTTCGTCTTATGTCTTGTATCGAGTCATGTAACTAGAATAGATAGACCAGGACATGTTGTACGAGAGAAACGGGAAACAGACCTAAACCAGCCACCCCTCACGAAGTGGCTAGGCCACCTCTCACGAGGTGACCAATTTCATGCTTTCTGGCAAGTTCATGCTTTCTGGCATGTTCATGCTTTCTGGCAAGTTCAGGCTTTCTGGCAAGTTCAGGCTTTCTGGCAAGTTCATGCTTTCTAGCCAGTTCATGCAACCTAGACCAGTTTGTGAGGTCTAGTTCGTGGGGTCTGGCATCTCCTATATATATGTGGTCTTGGGTCTTCATTTAGAACTTTTTGAACTTTTGGAGAACTTTTGGATTCCGATAACAAAACTCTGCCGAAGTGTCGCCAGCTCGTGTAACTTTCTCAAATCAATACAATAGACATTTAAAGTGTTTCTACGTGCAAATCTAGCTGTTATAACATCAATACGTCTGATTCCGCCTTTCATATTGATCGAGAACTCTTCTGAACGACTCGTTTGATCGAATCCCGATCCTACACTTTCACTACATCGGCACCGGCGTCTACTTCCAACCCGAAGAATGTTTCAAGTGTCATTTCCGAAACACTAAATGTCGACAATGCGTATGGAACTTACCAAAAGCCACCTAAGCTTATGAACATCGAGGACTACAATAGGTGGGCTCCGAGGTTTATTAATTGGTTGAAGACATATGCTTACGAGAGTTGGAAATATTTAGAAACCGGGTATACTCTTCCAATAACTCCACAAGGAGAAAGAATCCCATTTACCGCTTTGGGAAAAACCGATCAAGATAATTTTGCTGCTGAACAAAGAGTGATCGCTCTAATCCATTAATCAGTCAGAGACGATATTATATTGCTGCTTCAATATGACAATACGACAAAAGGGGTGTGGGAATATTTGAAAAAGAAATGTACCGGTGGAGACGAAATAATTAAAAACAGAAAATCATTATTGAAAAAGGGATTTGACTATTTCAGTTGTATGAAAGGCGTAGGTGTAAAGCAGATGATTGAATGGTTCTGCCATTTGAAAGTAGAGTTGGATAGGTTTGATATTACAAAGACTGATGAAGATATCAATGAAAAGCTGATTGATGCACTGCCGAACGAGGATGATTGGAAGTATTACATGTTGATTCTGAAAAATAATCTAAATCTGAGTACGGTCAGTCTGGATACACTGATTGAGAAGTTAGAGGGGCATGAATTGGAAATCAGAAAACAGAACAAGTCAAATACTTCTAACTATCAACAGAACGTGAATCTATATTACCGTTTTACTTACACCAACTGTTCAATCATCGAAGATCGGGACGACCTTCAGTGTCGGAAATTCAAATGACTCACCAAACAGCAATTCAAGTGGTGGATCTTCAGGAAGCAGTGGTTTCGGTTACTCAGGATCAAACTCAAACACACAATCACATTCTGCACCCAAAACACAAGAGAGTAAAAACAACTCTAACCCAAATGTTGTCTGATGTAATATTGCCGTGAAACTTAACAACTCACAAAGTCTCAGTGCAGAAAAGGCAAAACAACAAATGGTATTCCTGGAATCTATCCTTGAGAGTTATGAAAGTCTGGTTGCAGGAAAGATTGGCAACCCAAATATGACGAAAGAGGACTATGATTAGATAGACCCAGAGCAAATGGAGTTAATAGATATCCGCTGGTGTATGGCGAGTGTAATCCGTAGAGCACAAAGATTTATGGAGATCACGGGAAGACAGTGTGTGGGTGATCTGAATACCAAACTGGGGTTCGACAAGTCTAAGGTCACTTGCTTCAAATGCAAATAAAAGGGGCATTTCAAACGAGAATAACAAAATCAAGATGTGAACGACAGTGACAACCCATTCCATGAGGATTACTACAAGAAGGCAATTCACCATCGCAATAAGGAACAGCCTCCGAAAATCAACCGTCCGCAGATCGAAGAGGGATCATCGTCAAAAGACAAAACCAGGGCGTTGATTGTCACACAGGAAGATGAGGGATTTAACTGGGCAAATATATTCCTGACGAGGGTTCCGCGTTGGTTGCTAAGTATGTGTATAACAGAGAAGAGGATATTGCTCGGAAAAAGCTTGATGAGATTAAAATGATCTATAGAGAAGCAAAAGAGTCGAACAGGTGGGATGATGAGCGACAGTGCTATTTGGATCCAACGGGAGAGATGAAATTTTTCCTAGGTTTGCAAGTCGATCAGCTGCCAGGAGGGATTTTCATTCATCAAATGAAGTATGTTCACAATGTGTTGGAGAAATTCCGCATGACGGGAACCTCTGCAATGTCTACTCCATTGGCCCTCAATCATGGTATACATCCAGATCTCGCGGGAGATAAGGTTGACGGAACCTTGTACCGGTCGATGATTGGCTCACTCATATACCTAACCACGCCGGGACCTGATATAATGTACCCAACATGCCTCGCGACACGCTACCAATCAAGTCCGAGGGCTTCTCATTTGATCATCGTCAAGCGGATTTTGCTTTACTTGAAAGGAACTCCGAGTTTAGGCGTGTGGTATCCTAAAGATAGTGATTTCAATCTTGAGGGCTACTCTGATTCAGATTACGGCTGCTACAAAATCAATGCGAAGTCTACAACGGCTGGCTGCCAGTTTTTCAGAACTCGTCTGGTAATGTGGCAGTCTAAGAAACAGACCACGGTCTCTCTCTCAACATGCGAAACTAAGTATGTTTTGGCTAGCAGTTGTTGTTCACAGTTATTATGGATTCAACAGCAGATGAGAGACTATGGTCTGCAATTTCTTAACTCGCCTATCTTTGTAGATAATGAGGCTGCAACTAACATCACCAAAAACCCTGTTCATCACGCTAAAACTAAACACATTGAAATTCGACATCACTTCATTCATGATTGTTACGAAAAGAAGTTGATTAGAATTAAAAAAATCCACACCGACGAACAAAAGGCTGACTTACACACAAAACCATTTGATCAATCACGTTTTAAATATCTTTTGAAACTAAACGGTATGCGGCTTTTATCGTCAGGGGGAGACATAGTTGGCGTTGATGGAGAATCCAAAGCAGAGGATGTTGAGAAGCAATCTGCATTGGTTTATCAATCTTTCTTTAAATTTTTTGGTTTTTTAGGGGGAGAAAATTGTAGTAAAAAATACAAAAACATTTAAAAATGTAAAAATACAAAAACATTTAAAAATACAAAAAATGGAAAAAACATAGAAAAACACAAAAAGAGTTAGTGTAAAAAGAGAAAATGATACTACATCAGCTAGACTGTCACAGTACGCTAAAGAATTGGAAAGTTAAAAAGCGTTAAACGGTTTCACTGATGATGTGCCAGTAGGTTTTTGCACATTTAGTAGATTGAATTCGGGGTATAAACATAAAATCAATATCTTGCTTATCTCGTGGGGAACATCTCTCGGGTATATGGGTAAATCTCGTTTGAGAGGTTGCCTGATTCTGAGATACTAGGTCTTTATACTGTTTGATATCAGGGGTATTATACCTGGTATTCTGATTTTTGCATCAGCAATGGCCTAGACCTCATATAATACTTTATGCGCTTTAAAAAGCTTTCCCTTTGCATAAAAATTGAGAAAATATCGAAAGATATAAATCAAGTGCAGTTATAAAGAAGATCCCTAAGTGGGACACACCTAAAGCCGAGCCTTCATCTCTTTGACTGAACGAAAGTTCTAACCTGAGCTCTCAAGGTCTCGCACAACCCAGAGAACAGATATCAATATAGTATAGTCACCTGTAAGACTGAATTTAGGGAATCTTGATACGAGAGTATAATCTGAGGTGGGACACGCGAATAAGTTAAGTGTTTAAAACATTAATCTCGTATCTCGAATCAGTTGAACTTTGTGTGAGAATTTAAATGGATCAATATACTAACAATCTAGGTGAATCTTTTAAAACTTAAAGTGTTTATAAGCTCAATGGTGCTAGTGACTTATTGGTAGCTGATATGATCCTCTAACACAACTCACAAAAATATGTGTGTAAATAGTTTGATGTTTCATTTTCAGATTAAACCCAAAAAGATTTTTAGTGTGTTTTAATATAAAGTTTGTAAAATACAAAAAGATTTTATTTCTGATTTATTTTCGACAAACCAGTGTTAGAAAGCTGATTTTCAGAGTCTGAGATGCAGAGCAGATCTTGAACAGACTGGGTAGCAGCTAATCTGAAAACGTTGGGAAACTTGAAAAGTTGAACAAGTTCATTAAGATGAAACTTGTAATTTTTGAGAAATTGAAAAACTTTGAACAAAAACGTCAGATGGTTCGTAAATCGGGTCAACCAAGGTCATTAACTTGAACTTGGTCGACAAATCGAGTAAACAGGGTCATTAACTTGGACCTGTATACTTGAGTGGATGTTAAAATCTGATAATATTTTGAAAATGTTTGAAAATTTTGAAAAATTTTGAAATGTACAAGGTCCATCCAGACGAATGGACTTTGTCCATCCGGCCGAATGAAGCTAAAAGTTCATCCGGATGGATGGACTCTGGGTATAAATAGTCCATATGGGTTCAAAAAGCTCATTCGTAACATTGTTTATCCGAGAGAAAATACCTTTTCTCTCAACATTTCAAGCAAAATTTAAACATTACTCTGCCCAAATTTTTACCTGAGGGTGTTGATTTGCACAACATCTAAGATAGTTAAGGTAGAAATCCATTCATTTTCCTCTAACTCGCTCAATTTTGATCCGAATGAACTGTCGGCACTTTATCTTAGATCTAGGGAGTTTCAAGGTGTTTATCATAAAATTGATCTTGGATTAAGTCTTATCGGCTCTTGAATCACATAAATCAATCATGAACAAAAATTTTGATTATTGATTCTTGAATGATGAACAGTTTGTTCATCCAGATGAAGGTCCGGATGAAGCCATCCGGACGGATAGGCTTTATGATTTGAATAGTGGGTGTTTTAAAATTTGTTAAATTGTTATGTTATGGTGTTCATATGATGTTTGTTGTTCATTCGGAAAAAATGTTCATCTGGAGATTGGCCATCCAGAGTTGGCCATCCGCTGATTGTATTGTTCATCCGAATCATGCCCATTAGGAGATTGTTCATCCGGATCAACTAATTTGATATCCATCCGGACATTGTCTATCCGGATGAAATAATGAGTGTTGTAATTTTTCTAAGTGTTAGTCAAATTTTCAAAGTCAACATTTTCTCGATTTACGTGTAATATCTTATGACATGTGTTATATGTGCAGGCTAAAAGTTTGGATTTTAATAATAAACATAATATCTATTGCACATTAGACAAGACATTGTTAAAGATGGGTCAGTTCGTGGAAATTTTATCGTTTATCGAGGAAAGCCGGATACGCAAAGCGTTGACTGATACTCATAGATATTATCGATCTCACGTCGCGGCATTCTGGAACTCTGCACGCTACGTTGAAGATGATAAAGCGATACATTCCGTAGTTAAAATGAAAGACGAAAACGACAAAGACATCGATGTTGCTGTGAAGATAACTGTTGGCGATATTAGAAGGGTTTTGGAAATGAACAACAAAGACGAAGATCCAATACATGTTCCAGAGAGGTTGTGTAAGGGTTTGTGGTTTAGAATGGGTTATACGGGTTTTGTGAACGATCCTGCATACACCAAGTCAAAGTTTTCAAAGCCATACAAATTTCTAGTTCATTCAGTTATACATGTTTTGGGCCAGATGAAGGGTGCATACGATGAGTCTGCTGATTATATCATGAACATCATCACATGTTTGATAATATACATGCCATACAACATCTCACAAATGATATTCAATCATATGTTGGATAACATTAAAGGCGAAAGATTTCTGCAATATCTAAGATTTGTTTAGATGCTGTTAGATGATCAAATTCCTAACTTACCAAAAGTAGATGATGATGAGTTGAAGTTAGATCATATGGATAATGAAACCTTGAAGAGGTTGAATGTATTTAGGGGTCAACCAATAGAGCCTAAGTTGAAAAGAAAGTTTGCTGCTATCGAGAAATCTGATTATCAAGCTCCAGCAGATGATAAGAGGAGGCATGATAACAGTGATTCTAGATCGGAAACAGAGAAGTTGAAGTTGTATGAACCTAAGAAGACAAAATGGTGGGTTAAACTTGAGGAGAAGAAGAAAAGGAAAACTCCAACTCCAAATGCTACATCACCGAAAGCAACACCAAAGAGAACTTCGAAGAAGAAATCACCACCACATCTGATTGATGAGCCTGATGAAATAGTTCAAACTGGAAATGTTAATGTTGCAGGTGGTGACGTTGAACTAACAGTTGATGAATTTGAAAATATTGCAGCTGCTCCGGATGCTAGAAATGTTGAACAGGCTGGTGGTGAGAAAGTTGGTGAGAATGTTGAAGTTGTTAAAGAAATGTTTGTTGTAGGTGAAGTGCACACTGACTCTAGTGAAACAGAGAGTGATATAGATCTTACGGAGATGGCCCCAAAAACAGGATTCAATGGAAAGAAAGGTAGAGTAGCAGGGCCTTCTAGAAAGAAAAAAATTCTGACAATGAAGATGCTACGTGTGAGCCTTCGGTTGAAGATGCAGGAAAGTTAAAGAAGGGTAGAGGATTGATGAAGCGTAAAGCTCAACCTACCGGTGAAATTCCAAGGAGGATCAAATTCAGGAAGACTACAGTGAAAGTTGGGAAAGATACATCTAGTATTCCTGAACAAATTCCTGCTGAAAGAGTTGAAAACATTGAGGTAGAGGTTCCAGTACATAGTGAATTTCGCATGGCTACACCTCCTACTTCTCCAATACAAGAACCAATTCCGGCTCAAACAGAAGTTCACCTTTCAACTTCGCATCAGCCACCAAAGATTGTTGAAGAACTAGGCTCCACAACAAAGAAGACTACAACTCCAATGCCACAAGATTCGAGTCAAAGCTTTCTACAAGTTCCATCTAACAGTTTCGAAGCGCAGAAGTATCATTACTCGATACATCCTGGTTCCGATAAGATGTATCATGATATCAAAACTCGTATCTGGGTTCCATCTTATGGAAACCTCTGAGAACTTGTGATGGACGAAGCGCAGAAGTATCATTACTCGATACATCCTGGTTCCGATAAGATGCATCATGATATCAAAACTCTATATTGGTGGCCTTGCATAAAGTCAAGATCGAATACCAGAAGCCATCGGGCTTACTGCAGTAGCCAGAGTTACGAACCTGGAATTGGGAACATATTTCCATGGACTTCGTGACTGGCTTGCCATGAACACAGAGCGGAAATGATACCATTTAGGTGATCGTAGACCGTTTAACCAAGTCTGCCCACTTCCTCGCGATCAAGGAAACTGACAAGTTTTCGAAACTCGTTGCCATCTACTTAAAGGAAGTTGTTGCTAGGCACGGAGTGCCAACCTCCATTATCTTTGATCGCGACCCGCGTTTCACTTCCGAACTATGGCAGGCTATGCACAATTCTTTTGGCTCGCAGTTAGACGTGAGCACTGCCTACCACGCACAAACGGATGGCCAGACGGAACGTACCATCCAAACGCTCGAAGACATGCTTAGAGCATGTGTTATTGATTTTGGAAATGGGTAGGAACGACATTTACCGCTGGTAGCGTTTTCTTACAACAACAGCTACTACACTAGCATCCAAGCGGCATCGTTTGAGGCGCTGTATGGACGAAAGTGTCGATCACCTTTGTGCTGGGCGGAAGTTGGCGACAACCAGATTACTGGCCCAGAACTTGTACTTGACACCACGGATAAGATTGCCCATATCAGACAACGTATGGCGGCAGCTCGTGACCGTCAGAAAAGCTACGCTGATAAGCATAGGAAACCTCTAGAATTCTAGGTCGGGGACCGGGTTCTACTTAAAGTTTCACCCTGGAAGGGTGTGGTAGGCTTTGGTAAACGGGGCAAGCTTAATCCATGATATGTTGGACCATTTGAGATTACCGAGAGGATTGGTAAGGTAGCTTACAGATTGAGCCTGCCTGAAGAGCTGAGTGCGGTGCACACACCGTCTTCCACGTGTCTAATCTGAAGAAGTGTCTGTCAGACAAAACACCCATCGTTCCATTTAAGGAACTCACTATTGACAACCAGTTACGCTTCGTTGAGGAACTGGTTGAGATCATGGATCGAGAGACCAAGACCCTCAAGCATAGCAAGATACCTATCGTACGAGTTCGTTTGAACTAGCCCCGTGGCCCAGAGTTTACCTAGGAACGGGAAGACCAAATGAAGCTCAAGTATCCCCAGTTGTTTGTAAACGAAACTCCCAGCACTAAAGCTACAACAGAATTTCGGGACAAAATTCCAAACTAACAGGGGGATGATGTGACACCCCGCGGAAACATTCTCGTACAACACTAGCTTGTGGCTACGCTTTAACTTTTGGGATGAAAGTTCCTAAAACTTGGGGATAATGTGACACTTCGGATTTTCTCGGACAAGCTCTATTGTATGATACTGTTATATAATATTATTAAAAGAAAACCTGTTATTCGTTTCTATGCATTATGTGATCTTGTGTGATATGCGTTATATGATTTTTCGATGTGTCAATAAATATATATACTAGATATGCGTATAAGAGTGAGCCGAAACCAACAAATCCTTTGAGTTGTTGTAATCTATCAACGAGATGATATCATCTCTGACAGACTGGTGTAGTAGGGCAATGGCCTTTTGTTTGGATACAAACTCTTCTTGTTCAGTATCTTCTAGATACTCATAGTCTGCTCTTGAAGCCGTGTATCCATTCTTCATACATTTCCAACTGTCATAAGCGAATGCTCTCAACCATCCATCAAACCGCTTTGACCAACGATTGTAATCCTCTATTGCCATAAGTTTTCGTGGTTTGTTGTAAGTACCATAAGCATTGTCAACACTTAGCGAATCGGATATCGCCTTCGTAGCTGTTTTAAGGTTTGTGTCGGATGAAGTAGTTCCACTGCTATTGTATGCAAAGTCATCACCAAACGGATTCATGAATTCTTCTGCCATGACTAATGTACCTGAAAAAGTCAAACTTGCTCAAATTTCAAAACACAACAACAGTTGATCGGATGGTAATTTGTCTGAATGATTGTTCGGACGGATGACCAAAATGAACTAAGTACCAAATGTGTTAAGTGACGAAGGGTCGTCCGGTCGGATGATGATCCGGTCGGATGGTCGTCCGCTGGTTGAACTTGAAATTCTACAAACAACAAAATACTGATCTGATCGGATGAGTATGATGTCAGTAGGTAAGTATGAACCAGTAATAAGGTAATCCGATCGGATGACTATCCGATCGGACGAGTGACGTCAGCAACGTTCAGTTCAAAGTTCATTGTTTTTTATCGATTTCGATGTGTTTTAGTTCGAATTTTGCTGTGAAAATTTGTAGGATTGTAATATAACATATTGCGAACACTATATGTCAATTTCAGTCCATTTTATCTGTGAATTCTATGTCAATTTTATATTTTTTGCAGTTTTGTGTGAGAAAAAGTAGAACAATGATAAAACAGAATAATAGATGAAGAAACAGGCAAAATATCCGGTGAGAGTGGTTGAAATCGGCTGTATATGCTCAAAATCTCCGTGAAATCGCTGTAATCCTCTCCGAGTCCGACCTCCTGCTCTGATACCACTTGTGAGGGTGAGGACCTGTTGTGATCGGCTCCGGATTGTACAACTCAGGTCGAATCGATTACTGTAAAAGTGCGGAATCCATGTACAGTGTTAAAGATGAATCAACAACGAAATCTATGGTTAAAGCATCCATTCTCATTCAAAGATTGTGAAAATACAAGGTTCCTGATGAGAGTTGGACAGAGCTTCGCCTCAGAGACTGAACAAGCGACTACAGATAAATGAACCCCTAAGTCTCTATTTATAGGCGAAGCTGAATTAGGGAGAACTACCCGGATGGCCATCCGATCGGATGGCCATCCGTCCGGATGAGTCATCCGATTGGATGGACCTTACAACTTACGATCCCGTTCCGTTTCTCCCAGTTATAAAATAACATACAAAGAAAACCTATACATAGACACATACAGGACAAAATATAGACTCGATACAGACGGAAGCTACAGACATTTTGCACCTACAGTTATCATCATTTGGCAGGAGATGGTCCTCAGAAGTGGTTACAAAAATCTTTCCAAACATCAGACCAAATCACGGTCCATTCTCTTGGACTTGAGACTGACATGTCTGTGACCCCATCCAAAGCCATCTTGGCTTTGGAGACTCACCTTAACTAATGTGTTACTTGATGTACAGGGAGCTTCTGCATGCTTAGATAGTTTTTGGTATGTAGATAGTGGTGGCTCCAGGCACATGATTGAATGTAGAGTCCTATTCAAAGATTTCAAAACAACATGGAGGGGGTGATATATCCTTTGGTAACAATTCTAAGGGGAAGGTGTCGGGGTCAGGGACTATTCAGGCTGGGAAACTCAAGTTTGAAAATGTCAATCTTATTGACAATCTTAAATTTAACCTCCTTAGTGTATCTCAAATAACTGACAAGGGCTATGGGTCATTCTTCACTAAGGAAACTTGTAAGATTGTTGGGCCAGCAGTGGTTAAAAAGATTGAGGAAATCATAGCCAGGAGAAAAACACAACTTGTTACTCATAGGAGTGGCAATGTGTATGTGGTTGATATGTTGAAGGATAATCCAATGTCTAATGCCCGTCTGTTCTCAGCTGCCTATACCAAAGAGACAGAACTATGGCACAGGAGACTTAGGCACACAAATCTTAAAACTATCACCACACTCTCAAAACAAGGCCTTGTAAGAGGTCTCCCACCAAAACTTTTTACTTGTGATGAGCATTGTGTTTCCTGTTAAAATGTAAACAACATAAAAGCTCATGCAAGTCCATTGAAGAGTCCAAAACAACACAGTGTTTACAAATGTTGCACATGGACTTGTTTGGCCCTGTAAAAATCATGAGTTTAAAAAAGAAAAGAAAAGAAATTGTATTGTTATTGTTGATGATTTTTCAAGGTTTACATGGACTTACTTTTTACACTCTAAGGATGAGACTGCAGGTACTTTACAAGACTTTGTGAAACAGGTTGAAAAGTAATTTGATTTGCCAGTAAAAGTCTTTAGGAGTGATAATGGAACAGAGTTTAGAAACAAGGAGTTGGATGAGTTATGTGTGTCAAAAGGGATTGTAAGGTAGTACATCATCCCAAGAACACCAGAACAAAATGGGGGTGGTTGAAAGGAAAAACAAAACTTTCATTGAAGCTGCCAGAACAATGCTTGCATAGTCAGGTTTACCTTTAACCTTTGGGAAGAGGCTGTAAACACTGCTTGCTATGAAACTCTATTCAAGAACAAACCACTGATCTCATATTTCAAAATCTTTAGCTGCCCATATTTTATTCTAAACTTGAAAGACTCAACTTAAAAATTTGCAGCCAAAGTAGATTGTGGTTATTATCTGGGATACTTAACCACTGCCAAGGCCTACAAAGTGTTTAACACAAGGACTAGGTGTGTGGAAGAGACCTTGAATGTAAAGTTCAATGCACTTTCTTCTTCTAAAAATCCTAGCAAATCCTGCTGAACTATTTGACCTTGATAAATTTACATTTGAAGATGTATCCGTCAAGACTAACCCTGAAAATTCACCACAATCTTTATCACAAGATCATGGATTTGACATTGTGATTCCATAATACAAAGTCACTTCCACCACCAGAGAATCAGATGTTCAAAATAGCTACCCAAACTCTACCAGTTCATCAAGTCCAACCTTTGTTGACAAAAGTCCGTCATCTGTGGATAAAAGTCAGCATTGTGCCACACCCATTCCTCCTATTCCTCCATCTCCAACAGATGTTGGCTCTTCAAAATTGCCAACAGATGTTAGCTCAGATGATTCACGTCTGCAGCCTTCACCTTTCAATGCCATTGGTCCATACAAGGGGGATCTAATCTTCCTTAAATCTCATCCACCAGACCAAATCATTGCAACATCAGTGAAGGGGTTCTCACAAGAAGTTAATCCCAAAACATCTGTCTTTTTGTTGGATTTTTATCACTCATCCAACCAGTCAAGTACCAAGAGGCACTAAAAGACAACAGTTGGGTAGAAGCTATGCAAGAGGAGCTCCAACAGTTTAAAAGACAACAAGTATGGGAACTTGCCACTGCTAAAGGATGTATGTCCAGTTGGCACAAAGTGGGTCATCAAGAACAAAACTGATGAAAGGGGCATTGTTGTCAAAAACAAAGCCAGGTTAGTGGTTGAAGGCTTTAGACAAGAAGATTGCATTGATTATGATGAAACTTTTGCACCTGTGGCAAGACTTGAAGCCATCATATTGTTCTTAGCCTTTGCTATTAACCACAACATCAAGGTGTACCAGATGGATGTAAAATGTGCATTCCTGTATGGAAAAATTCAAGAGGAGGTATATGTTTGTCAACCTCCTAGTATTAAAGATGCCATTTATCCTGATCATGTCTACAAGCTCAACAAAGCTTTGTATGGCTTGAAACAAGCACCTAGAGCCTGGTATAAAACTCTCTCCACCTTTCTAATTTCCATTGGGTTTACAAGGGGTAAAATTGACAAAACATTATTTTTAAAATGGATATGAAGGGATCTGATGATTGTCCAAATCTATGTTGATGGCATCATCTTTGGATCCATATGTACCTCCATGTGTGAATAGTTTAGAAAACTCATGAAAGCAGAGTTTGAGATGAGTGCCATGGGTGAACTCCAATGCTTTCTTGGTCTCCAAGTTAAGCAGTTGCAAAATGGAACATTCATTAATCAAAGCAAATATGTAAAAGAACTTTTAAACAAATTTGAGATGAATGATTGTAAACCATGTAGTACACCCATGGAAACCACAAAGCTAGTCACTATTGGTGAAAAAGATGACTTGGTTGATCAAAGAATGTATAGAAGCATGATTGGGTCCTTATTGTACCTAACTGCATCTAGGCCAGACATCATGTTTGCAACATGTGTTTGTGCAAGATCCCAGTCAGCACCTAGGAAGTCTAATCTCGTTGCTGTGAAAAGAATATTCAGATACATAAAAGGTGCTCCCATACTTGGTATCTGGTATTTTGCTAATGGGAATATCAAGCTTTCAGGTTTTTCAGATAGTGATTTGGCTGGATGCAACACAACAAGGAAGTCCAGATCAGGAGGAAGTCCAAATCAGGAGGGTTTCCACATCCACTGCTGAAGCAGAATACATTGCTGCTGCAAATTGTATAGCCCAACTGTTGTGGCTTCAAAACCATTTGCTGGATTTTGGTGTAATTGCTCAAAAGACTCCTCTCATGTTGGATAGTCAAGCAGTTGAAAACATCATTAAAAATTCAGTATCTCATTCAACCACCAAACACATTAACATCAGACATCACTTTATGAGGGATTGCTATGAAAAAGGTTTGATTTCTCTGCATCATGTTCCAACTAAGGATCAGCTGGCAGATGTGTTGACAAAAGCTTTAGACACATCTACCTTTGAAAGCTTGATCTCTAGGATTGGCATGCTAAACATGGATTAAAAGGAAAACCATGGTTTCCATGAATACAAAGCATTAAAATGTTTTCAGAAAATCAAAAATCCATCCTTAAAAATAGCTTAAAATGGAATTTTTTTCATGAATCCTTAAAAGTCTGTCCATAACCACTATTTTCAAACCTCTGATTGGCTAAAAATTCATCCACTGCTGAAAGGTATCCTCTATTTTCCATTTACCACTGCTTGAACCACTGTTGACCAAAAAGTTGTTGGTCTCAACCACTAGTGTCTATCCACTGATAGACTAAAATCAGCCACTGTTCATTTCATTGTTCCCAACCACTGTTGTTGCCCAACAGTGGTTTCCAAACAACTATCCTCCATTATTCCATCAGAGGTTGCCACGTGGACAGATGTTAGCCGTCAGATATTTGAAACCGCTGCCACATCAGAATTCACTTTTTCACTTTATAAAACCCTATTTCATCCCCTAACAGAGCTTTACTGGCATCTCAAATTCAAAATTCATCAAAGCGGTTTCCATATTCTTCTCCAAAACTTCTTCTTCAACCATTTACAAATTTCTCTTTCGATCATGGCTCTGACAATAAAAAACCCCCACAACTATCTTCCCATTTTTTAGAAAACTGACAAAAACACTCTATATCATTCAATAATTGATGTCCTTACATCATCAAAGTATAAAGCCATTCTTACTGCCAATGCACCAATTTATCAAGATACACTCCGTGATTTCTAGGCAAATGCTAAAATTCAATCCCAAAAGAAAATCCCTTATGCTATAACTTCCAAAGTCAGAGGTACACTGGTTGCAATTTCCCCAACTAGCATATCAACAACATTTGGGTTAAATGACCTAGCAGGTAAGACCACTTTTGAGAAAAATGAACTTTATGCAGAATTTATTAAGAGGGGGTATGAAGGACAGTTAAAAGGGGTTACTATGTTTAAACCAAATTTTCCTGCTCCAAGAAATTCTTTTTCCGTACCCTCTTGACATGTCTTTCTACAAAGACCACTGTTTTCAATGAAATACCTTTAAAAATCCAGTACTTGGGGTATGCAATTTTAACAAATTCTGACTTTAACTACTCCCAAGCACTGTTTTATGATCTGGTCACAAATGTTAAGAATGTTCAAAAGGAGGCAAATAATGCTTTTTTGATGTACCCCAGACTATTAAGCTACTACCTACAAAAACAAGTTTCACAAAACGCTTTTCAACAAGGTGTAGCATTTCAAATAAATAGTCTTACTTCTGAAACTTTTACTCACCTTATGGAAAAAGAGTCAGCTGTTTCTAAAGCAAAAGCAAAGGGGGATGAGGTTGTTTTAGATGAGTCCACATCTGTTCCTCAAACCTCTGTTGCTAAGCCCACTACTGCTGGTGATCACAACACCACAACCAGTGTCGTGAAATTCACACCAGCCAAACCCAAAAAGAAAACTGTCAAATCCAAAAAGCCCACAAAACCCAATAAAAAGGGTCCTTTGAAACATGAGATCCCAGAGATTAACCTAGTGACAACACAAATATCACTTGAAACCACTGCTGCTACTTCCTCACAGCATGTGGAAAAATATCAACCCATTGACCAAACTCCTCATGAATCCTCACAAAAAGATCATATTGTAAGCATAGGGATACCACATAATGAGCATATCTTTCATTTGAAAATATGCTTAAAATCCCTTCTCTCGGGGCAATGTCACTTTCTACACCACAGCCATCTTTTCCAATTCCACCAACCATATTACCACTGTTTGAAGCAATTGAAATTCAGACTCAAAACAGTCCCTCTCACCAACACATTAGTGAGAGTATAACCCAACAAATGACTGTGTCTGAACCAATTCAATCTGCTATCCCACAAACAGTTAATGAGGTTACACCCCTTGAGTTTTACGAAACTCTTGGTGGTTGTTCAAAAGGAGCAACTACTACAACTGTTGAACCCATTGGTTATTAGTTGGACAGTGGTTACATCACTAAGACTCCCTTGAAGGCAACCACTGTTGAGGCTACAACTGTAACTTCTGCTCCAGTGGGAAGTCCCTAGAACGAAGAAAAAGGGGCATTTGTTTATAATGATATGGAATCTTCTCCTATTATCAAAATAAATACAACCACCACAGGTGGGAATTCAGATGATCCTATTAAGTTAGGTGATGAATTAAGATACAAGGAATTGACGGATAGAAAGTCCTCTCTTGAAACATTTGTTGGTGAAATGAAAGATATGATGAAGCAGATGTTGGAGAATTCTAAAAGTCAACCTAGCACTCAGCAAATTCCTGATGAGCTATGGAAGTCAGTGTAACCCATTCTCCATGCTCAGAAGAATTTTTCTGATTCCAACCACAACACTCACATGGAACTTATTAGAGTTATGGTGGATGCTAGGTATAAGGATACACAGGCAGACATAAGGGGCATTAAAGAATATCTGCTCAAACTTACTGGCTCCTCCTCTGCACCAGTTTTTGAAAAAAGATGATGATGATGCCAAAACGGGGGAGACAGATTCAATAAGGAAGTTGGAACCTGATTCAAAAGCTAAGCTAAAACCAAAGGTCCAACAACAGCCAAAGTCTGCTAAACAACAACAATCTTCTACAAAAACATCAGAAGCTGGAAAGAAAAAGAGGATTGATGAGACCCTAAACAATCAAGCTGAAGAGAAAGTTTTAGAAAAGCAGAAGAAGCAAGATACTGACGAAAGTAAAGCTTACAATTGGGAAAAAGAACAGGAGGAGAAGAGGAAAAAGGAAATCATTGGTACTTCACAAAGAAGAAAGTCTTTTAGAAATAATAGACCACCAATTGCCACCTTTCCTAAAACCACTGCTACTCCTACAAAACTTGTATCCTCTGCTACACCCAAAACCAAACCTTCCTAACAACAACCACCTCAAAAGAAGCAAAAGAAAGCTTCACCACCATCTTGACCCATTCAACCAACAGATGCTGATGCAACAAAAGTATCAGCAAATGTTAGGCAAACAGCTGCTGAGACACCAGTTGTTTCAGCAGAGGTTAGCCAATCCTCTATGACAATTAATTTCAATACACCACCATCAACCCAACCACCTCTAACACCACAAAGATTTCCTTCACAACCACCTTCACCACCTAAACAACCTCCACCACCAAAATCCGCTTATGTACGCAAAAGAAAAACTTTTGTGGTACAAGAAGATGATGAGGAGATTCCGTCACCAATCCCCTTATCATTTTCCCCATTCAAGTCATTCCATCCTCATCACTTCCAACTAAATCCACTTTGACTCCTCCCACTGGTTCACTACCACCTGTCATTCTCCTGGCTTCTAAATATCTACTAGAGTTGCACACAGTTCAAGGTGAAATAGAGTCATTCTTCAAAATAGGGGATCCATCTAAAAGAACCTTCCCATCTCTATTTGGCTTCAGGATGCCTCAGAACTTGGATGAGTATTTGAAAATGAAAGTAAGGCAGGCTGAGATAATAGCTAGAGAAGATAGCAAGGGGTTGGGTGACATGAAATACCAAGGTCAACTATCACATGAGCTAGCAAAGTCAGAAAGCTTGAAGACATTGCTAAGGACCTTAGTAAATCCATGTCTGAGCAGCCAATTGATATTGAGCTTTAAAAGGAACTGAGGGTTGATTACATTGATTACATAATGAAGCACAAGCCTTACAAAGAAACCAGGTCTCAATTCAAAGACTGGTCATCAGATGCTCTTTTGGAAGAAATTGACAGAAACACTAAAAAGAACAATGATCCTCTGGTCAAGAAAACTCCACCTAATTGGAAGAAAGCCAAGCAAGTGGATCCAGATGAAGCATTGAGATTTAAGAGAATGAGAGCAGAGCTTGTTGCTGCTGATTATGGATCAGCAAGATCAATTGCCAGATGGTCAAAACTCAACATAGAGGAGACCTACAAAAAGTTGGAAGAACTTAGAGCCTAAGATCCAATAGTTCCTCAAAAGCCAATTTATCCCACAACCAATGCTGGCAGGCCTCAACAGACCCAAACTTCCAAAAATCTTCTCTTAACATCTGCTTTACCCGCAAATGCCTTGAATCAATTAAAAAGGCAAAAGCAGGCTGATGAGGAAGATGAGCAGAAGTTTGACGAATACGGAAAAAAGGCTATCAAATGTCAGATTGAATTTCACATGGATGATATTGCTGACCAACTGACTGCTCAATTAACTGAAACCATCAAAAGGTTGGCAAGCAGACCTCATTCACCAAACTCATCCCAAATAAGTCTTGTCCCAAGAAAACCATCTGATCCAAAAATACTAAAGTGGAAGTCATTCTCAGACACCTACGTATTGACTTTGCTCAGATCAAATGGTGATGTTGAAAGGATAAATATGAAGGATGCATATGGTCTGAGTGCATGTGACCTTCAAGATCTGTTGAACTTTTAACTTGAAAGGGATGATGAAGAAGACATGATTTCCTTGGACTTTGAATTACAGTTCAAAGGGAAAATCCAAGAAACGTTGATGAGAAACAAAGATCAAGAATAAAGAAGGGTCTTTGGCATCATCTGTTCTAGGGGGAGATTGTTGGCTCATGTGGATCCCAGCTCGAGACAAATGATAGAAAGCCAAAATAATTCTGCAAATAATTGATCCTTCAAATAACAGTGCTTGAATACTTTCTTCCTTCAACGACAACATATCAAACAACTGCTGCTTCTAAGGTCTGCTACAAAGCTAAGGTCTGCTGGATCACAAAGTCTGCTGAAGTTAAACCACTGATGAAGACAAAGGTCTGCTGCAAGCAAACGTCTGATCACACCTATGAAAAAGGTTTGCTAAAGCTTCATTAGAGGATAGAGCTCATCAGAGGATAGAGTTATCAGAGTTTGTAGTCAGTGCTTTGTAATGTAACAGTGCTTAGCTTAGCAGAGGTTAGGAGTTCTTGTAGTTGTTAGATGTCATTGTCTCGGTGATGTCAGCAAAGATTCCACAGTGGTTAGGTTTGTACTATAAATAGAACAGTGCATGTACTGTTCTATTAGATCACTTCACTCACTTGCATTTCGTACGAACAAACACTGTGATCTCAAGCTGAGGGGGAGATTATATTCATGCATACGTGAATCATTGTGTAATAAAATTATTCAATTTAAAGTGTTCATGATGAAAGCAAATCTTCCATTATTTGTATTATAAAGTTTTTCTTCATTCTGTTGCATTATTTCCATATTTGTTATCGTCTTCCATTATTCATCTTAAACAAACACGAAAAATTCAAACTCAGATCCTAACAATTTTATTACCAAATAATAAAAAAGCGACATCTGTAAAAAACTTCGTGTATTGCACAGGTTGAATAAAACTAATTTATATACCAAATAATAAAATGATGTATCTTTGTAAACCACGTGTATTACACGAGTTGAATAAATGTAATTTTATATATTAAATAATAAAAAAGATATATCTTTAAAAGGTTTGTGTATTACATGGTTGAATAAATCTAATTTTATATACCAAATATTATAAAAAGTATGTTTTGAACAAAAACATTGTTTTATATATTTGTAAATGTATATTTATATCGTTTGTCTTTTTTATATTTTGTTTTTGCTTACCTAAGTATTTGGGTTGAGTTAAAATACAAAGGAATTTAAAAATAGAAAGTGTAAGAAGCCACTATAAAGTGACAAGTATCCAAAAAGATTCAAGTAGGAAGGGTAATTTGGTCAAAGAGAATTAAAAGATTATACGCATGCAAGTCACATGTTATTTCCTCCTCATTTTTTAAATGGATGTAACTTTTTTATACATCATATGTTTTTTTATAAAATTATGCCATAAAATCGAGCCTTTTTGTATCTTTAATATGAGTACCCTATTGTTATGTTTTAAAAAAAATCTAAAACCCGGTTGCGTATTACACAATGGACATAACGTAAAATACAATGAGTATCAAACTAAACACACAATTGACAGTAGACCAAAAACACAATCGATGACAATATATAAAAGAAACAAACGACAGTAGACTAAACACAATGAGTATTAAACTAAAAACACAATTGATAGTAACAGATAAAAGACACAATGAACATAAGACTAAAAAACAATTGACAACTGACTAAAACACAATGAACAACAGATTAACACACAATGCGCAACAAAACAAAACACAATGGACAACAAATTAAAACACAATCGATAGCATAATAAACACAATGACTAGAACCTATAACACAATATATAGAAAACCCAAATATAACACTATCTTCATTGTGTTATAGGTTCTGATAAAAACGTAATGGACATAAACGAAATTAACACTGTGTTATAAATTTTTATAATAACACAATGTAAACTTTAGCAAAAAAACGTAAGGACCAAAACCCACTTGAAAGACACAATGACCAGAACCTTTAACACGATACAAAGAAAACCTAGTAAAAATGAAAACTTTTATTTTATTTTAATATAACAATATCATACTCATATTAAAGATAAAAACGCTCGTTATTATGGTGAAACTTTTTAAAAAACAAATGTCATATGAAAAAGTAATGGACGTTTTAAATTGATAGGTGGAATCGGCATGTTCCTTTCATATGGAAAGATAATTTAATAAATGTGAGATTCCCTTTATACCCTTTCGTTGTTTTCTTTTCCCTTAAATTAATATCAATCCTAACTCTAAGATCAATGGATTGGAATCCTTCTTACCCTTCTTATTTATGTTATCATCTCTATTTGATCCTAATCCCTAAGTATTCATTTATAAATATATTAATCTATTTGTCTATGTCATTATATATTATTTCTCCTATTTAAGTATATGTTTAAAGATCCATCCTTCTATTCTTATATATATATATATATATAGGGAGAAGATCATGCGAGAACCACCTCTTATTGCGAGAACCGCTAGAACCAATGTGAACACAACCAAAAATGCCTAAAAATAGCTAAAAATCACACAAAATTTTTTTTTTTAATATTTTTTATATAAAAATCGCTACTTTTCGAAGCAAAAAAAAATTAAAAAAAAAAATTTTAATTTTTTTTGCCACTAAAAGTAGCGATTTGAGCATAAAAAATATTAAAAAAAAAATTTTAGATTTTTTTTTATTTTTTTTTAGGTTTTTTGGGGGTTTAGTTTTTAGCATTTTAGCTGGGGGGGTTTAGGTTTTTGGGGGGTGGGGGAGGGGGGTTTAGGTTTTTTTTTGGGGGGGGGGGGGGGGTTAGGTTTTTTGGGGGTTTTATTTTTTAGCATTTAGCTTGGGGGGGTTAGGTTTTTTTTTGGGGGGGGGGGGGGTTTAGGTTTTTTTTTTTTTGGGGGGGGGGGGGGGGTTAGGTTTTTTTAGGTATTTTTAGCTATTTTAGGTTGTGTTCACATTGGTTCTCGCGGTTCTCGCAATAAGGGTGGTTCTCGCATGAACTCCTCCCTATATATATATATATATATATATAGGATCAGGTTCATTTGAGAAGAAAATTTAATTTAGAAGAAAAAGAACAAAGGGTAATTTTGTAAAATTTTAAATTGTTTTTCACATATCTCATTTATTATCATTTTTGACTAATTAATTAGTCATAAAGACTATTATCCTCCGCACTAACTTTTTTTTGCCTCCACACATCAAAAGTTATCCTACATATTTCGAAATTCATCCTACACGTTGAAATTTATCCTACACAACTCGTAATTTATCCTACACTTTAAATTATTTTATTTTATTTTTCTGAAAAAAAAATATATATTTTGAAAATAAGTTACAAAAAATTTAATTTAGTTAGCTATTAAAGATGAAGACTACAAATTAATGACCTATGTAGATTTACCATTGTTCCCTTATAGTAATATTAAATACTTATATTAAATGAAGTAAAATAAAGCATTTTTATTGGTTGAAATTTCTTTTTTTTTCTTCTTACAAATTTTTTTTTCTTATTTGAACTCTCCACTATATATATATAAACCGGTTCTGGAGAAAACGCTCAAAAGTGTGAGAACGGTGATAACGCTTCCTGGGCCAACACGTGTCACGCCGCTTAGAAAAGGGCGTAGGGGCTTTTTTGTCCTTTCATCTTCTGCTTTTCCAGTTCCGCTTTTCCCAATATTGTTTTAATTTTTGGTTTTTAAGATTTTTGGCGTTAACCAAATTCAATAATTAATGGCGTTTAATGGTTACATCGTATTAACATTTTGGCGTTTATTGCATTTATGGCGTTTATTCAAATCGTATGCCATTGGAACCCAGGGGGTCAGCAAATCTATTTGAATGGCGTTTTTCAAGGCGTTTTAAACAAGATGGCCCATTGTTTCTATTTTTTTATAAACATTTTGGCGTTTCTTGTATCTTGGCGTTTTACAATTGTTAGATTATATTTCGCCACAGAAAAAAAATACAAGCTAAGAAATTAAATTAAAAATCCTAATCGGATCTTTCTTCACAATCTTCACTGTCATCAGTCTCTCTGTTCTTTAATAGTACAAGAACTGTCACAAAAAATATGGCGTTTTATGTCAAACTTAACAAACTCATCGGTTTGATTATTTTGCCTGCGCGTCTGTTGAAGTGGCTTTTTTTTGTGGATGTTTGGGAACATAGATCTATGACGTATGGGTGGGTTTTTCGCTTTTTCTTCATGTCGATCTTCATCTTTATATTCATCCCACTCTTCAGTGTCATTGATCTCTTCTCCTCATCCAAGCCTTCTTCAAGAACAAAAAATACAAAATGCCATATGAATGGCATCAGTATCTTTTTCTTGAATTTTTGTCCATCTCATGCAGTAAAATCTTACTGAGTTACTCGCCTCCGCTAACAATTCATTCAGTGAAACTTCACGAATAACAATACTGAATATCCAACAAAGCATATTAGTCATGTTTGATTTTTTTTGTGGCATTTTACAGTGAGTGTTATTTAGTAGTATTGGCGTTTGTTTTTTTTTTTTTGTTTGATCAAATGGAAGTTGCTGAGACGTATCATTTTATAGGATCTCTTTTTGGCGCCTAAGTTAGGCGGTGCGTTATTATAATAAAGTATTAGTCTTTTCAGTTACTGTTTGTAATTATTGTTTTTGACAAGCTTTATCTCTGAGGTCTGTAACACGTCTCATCTTTCAAGTTTGGCGTTTTAGATTCTAATATAATAAATTTTCCCTATCTTTAGTATTACTGATTTGCAGTTACTGTTTCTAGTTTCATTTTCAAGTTTGTTTTTTATTTTTTATTATTATTTTTTTGGGTTTTTTATAATACTTTTTCGAACTAATTTTATTATAGTTGGGAGTTTTTGAGGGCGTTTAACGGGATGATATCGTTTAAACAAGCATTTTGGCTTTTTTGGCGTTTTTATTGTATATGGCGTCTTTGATATACAACAATCAACTGAAAAGGAAAAATAAAAAAAAGAATACATAAAAAAGATTTTTTATAATACTTGTCCAAAGTAATTTTATGATGGTTTGATAAACGCCAAAGGTGTAAGACATTTGCCTTTTTGGCGTTTTTATTAGATATAGCGTTGTTTATTAAATAACAATCAACTGAAAAAAAAATTAAACAAAACAAATATTGATCTTCTAAATCTTCACTATCACCACTCTCTTTCTTCTTTAGAAGCATCTTCACTGGCTGTTTCGACTTTCGTATGAAATCAGCCTCTTTTTCTATAATTTTTGTCCATCTCATGCAGCAAAATATTATTGAGTTTACACCATTTCAGCCAAAATGTTATCTTTTTGGCGTTTTACCGAGAAAAAGAACGCCACAAAATAAACCATCTTAAAACTGTAAATTTGATCATGCTAAAATCAATAAAGTGTTGATGTACGGTGATGGATAACATTGTTAATTCTCAGTTAAGAAAGATAAGTGACAATGTTGTCCACACCATACAGCTACACTTTATTGACAACAATATATTTGATGTTTGGGTTTTCTGGCGTTTATCAGTCGAATGGTATATATTAAATATGGCGTTTGGGGTTTTTGTGTGTGTTTTTTAATTGAAGGTCTGAGTTGTTGTATATATAGGATTTTTTGGCGGTTTTTTTAGGCTGGATTTTACTATAATTAAGTTTGGCGTTTTATATCTAATGGCGTTTTAGCACAATGCTGTGTGATTTTTGTTTTGGCGTTTTATTTTCATGAGATGGCGTTTTGTTTGGAGTAGTCAAAAGACGCTTTTACCCTTAATGAAGCACGTCCACGTAATAAAATTGATGTTATTTACAAAAACGTCACCGCGCCAATCTAGTTCATAGATTGTTTTGATCGGACGATCTATAAGCGTTTCACTGTTCTCACACTTTCTATCGTTTTCTCTAAATCCCGACCCTATATATATATATATATATATATATATATATATATATATATATATATATATATATATATATATATATATATATGTATATATATTATAAAACTAAAAAGAAGGATAAATCTATATATATATATATATATATATATATATATATATATATACATATACGTTCTATTTCTTGTGATTTAACAAATGATTTTTGTTAGTTGATATGTAACTTTTAACTTTATGATTAATATTTAACAACTTAATTTTAAAAGGATTATACAACATTTAACGATAAGATTTAATATCAAATTATTATGTATTTGATTAAGATAAGTAGAAGAGAAAGTTTAAGGACAAAATATACTATTAATTTATTCTTTAATTAATATAAGATAAGTAAGAAAAGGAGGCGGGGAAACAAAAAATTAGTCATCTCTAATGAATAACACGTGTTACACATTGATTTACTTTATTATATACTTCGATATTAACAATAAAAGTAATACTAGTTATCTAGAAAAACGTACAAACTATAATTAATACCAGTTATCTTTACCTTAAGAAAAACAAAATTACCTAAAGAATATGTGAGATCTTTTTTTAACAGCAAATTTGGATCACTGACTGGTCACTAGAGTATCATCGTGCCACCAGCGAAACCACGCGGATCATATTCATCACCACTAGACGATAATGTTATACACCAATTCAGGAGGACACCCAATAAATCTAGAAAAATCCCCCTTGTAAGAATAAAACCCAACACCTCGAGGCTATAATGCCATGGGTAATAGATAAACTATATCAACAATTATTAGTTTGTACACTCATAGTATATTGGATATAATCTAAAATCATGAGCCAATGATATTTTGGTGGAGCGGTGGGTAGGCTGGTTTCCACGCAAGTGGTGCCGGTTCGATCCCCGTTCCCACTAAAATTGAGGCAGCCCCGGTTTTACCCATGGTACCCGAGTTCGACTCCCAGTTCGCTGGTGTGCTATCAACTCGTCACGCCCTCTTGAGGGCAAGGTACCTGTGGGGTTTCCGGGTGAACGCCGGCAACGCTCTGATGCCAGCTGGGGCACTGTTCAGACACTCACGTCTGGCCGGAGTGGGGCTACGGGCTCCCCGGAATGGGGGGGTGTAAGGTATCCCGCACCCAAAAAACTTTATGATACTTTGCCGTTCAAAAAAAAAATCTAAAATCATGCACGGTCATTAAAATATTTTGATTTCCTTAGTCATGTCTACTAATTATCGTTTTCACAAATGGTTTAATATATATTTTCAAACATACATAATACATATTATATATATATATATATATATGGAAAGTGGGCATGAATAATGATTTTATTTTCACAATTACATTTAGTTTTTTAATATTTAATTATTTAATATTATAATAGTTTGTTATTATATTTATTTTTAGCTTTAACATATTTTTTTTCATTTTTCAAATTATATTCCTTTATCAATTAATTTGATATCTCTTTAATGACTTTCATTCGTTAATTTTTTCCCTCGTTATTACAATATAAGTTTTGTTAAAAACGAAATTGTATTCAAAATTGAATATTTATTTGGTATCGTAAAATGGTACGATAATAAACTAACAGAACCGATTTTAACGCTTTGGCTTTCTAAACAACATGATTCATTTTCAAATAACGTTTGTTTTACATTATTATTTGTTCCGTTTCACCACAATGCGAGACGTCAACAAATATAATTGGAAAGTAATAATTAATAGAAATTTGAAATTTATAATAATATATATACAGTTTTTTTTCATACTTTTATCATTTCAATATTACCATAGATTTGTATTATATCTATTTTAACCATAAACAACTTTCTTTAGTTTTAACTTTTAATGATTTTCTTTTTTAATATTACTGATACTATACTGTCTGAACAACATCAATAGTGTACCGTATAACATAGGTATAGTTTTTTTATTATTAGCGTCATCATTTGCTTATTATTATATACAATTCGATAAAAGTTCTATTTGAATGAGCCATATATAGTTGATTTTTTTATTATCACAAACCGAACATATACAGACCAAATAACATTGGTAACGATGTCGTATTCGTTTTATAGTTTTCTCGACGTGGTGGTATAAACTTCATTGAACATAAAATTCTATTCGCAATAAAGTATTTTTTGGTATGGTAAGCTATATCGAATGTCTGTACGATACCGGTATCGTAACGGACCGATACCGACCAAACAATAGCGATACTGGTACATGTATTCGTTTTTATTGTTTACATTCGGTGAAAAACACGTGTCTATTGACAATGATTGTTATGCCGAGTGACAGTATGATTATTGTAATGAACGATCGATAATGAATAAAGACCCGCAGCGAATAGCGGGGTAATCACACTAGTATATATATAAAAGGAAAGGGTAAAATGAAAAACACCTTGAGTTGTGAGAACCATGAGAACCAGGCCTTCAAAATGGTTTTCCTAATTTTTTTTCTCAAAAATCTTAAAAAAAATCACTTGTTTCAGCAAAAAGATATACAATAAAAAAATGTAGCATGCAAAAATTTACATCATGTGTAAAAAGAATTTTCATCGGTGTGACAAAATTTACATCAGGCGTAACTATCTACTCGACAATTTTTTTTTTGTTTTTTTTACAGATGTTTTTATAAAATTTTCATCTACGTTTGTGCAAAAAAAAAAATGTGCCACAACTAACTAACGCGGGAAGTAGAAGTTCTCATGGTTCTCACAACTCGTGATGGTTTTTAATTGAACCGAAGCATATATATAGGGTATGGTTATTGTAAAAAGGATCTATTTTGTGAGAAGTGTAGGAAGGAATCTACACCCTTTGATCTATATTCTAATGGTTGAGATTATAATGACAAAATTGTAAATAGCGTTTACCATTAAAATAAATAATTTTCTATATTAAGGGTAAAAAGGTAAATTTAACATTTTTAAATTCAAAAACCCACATACAATGCACATTGAAGTTCCCCCCTTCTTTTTTAAGCGTCAATAACTTTTATACGTAACTTTTTTTAAAAAATTACACCATAATAACGAGTGTTTTTTTATCTTCAATATGAGTATCATATTGCTATACTTATATAGAGAAA
Organism: Helianthus tuberosus; assembly: GCA_030545235.1. NCBI lineage: Eukaryota > Viridiplantae > Streptophyta > Magnoliopsida > Asterales > Asteraceae > Helianthus > Helianthus tuberosus. The sequence continues at coordinate 99,770,515 of CM060371.1, read as the reverse complement.
AATTACATTTCGATCAGATATTTTAGTCCAAGTGTTTTGTCTATGTTGTTTTAATTGTATAGTGATTGAAGGCATTGTGTTTTTCAATAAAACACCATGAACGTATATAAGACACAATAACATTGCAAATACCATTGAACTCAATAAACTGCCATTTTCTTATACAGAAACACCATGAAACGAAAATAAAACACCATAGAAAACAAGACACCATACACGTATACAAAGACACCATTCCATAAGCAATAAAAATAATATCATTAAATTCGACGAGCTAACTTTTTCCTTTTTACAAGACACCATAATCTGTTTTGCATTCCTACAATAAAATACCATAGAAAACAAGATTGGAAGATTGAATGTATATGTTATTTGCAATGTTATGGTGTTTTATATACGTTCATGGTGTTTTACTGTAAAACACAACGCCTTGTATCACTATACAATTAAAACAACATACACAAAACACCATGGACTAAAACATTGGATCGAGATGTAATTTTTTTTCTCTATATAAGTATAGCAATATGGTACTCATATTAAAGATAAAAAAACACTCGTTATTATAGTGTAACTTTTAAAAAAAGGTTACGTATAAAAAGTTATTGACGTTTAAAAAAGACAGGGGAACTTGCATGTGCATTGCATGTGGGTTTTTGAATTTTATCTTTAGTTAAGTTTTTTTATGAAATTACTTAATTTCCATTATCCTAATAAATTAAATAATGACATGTGTCCTCATTATGTTCTTTCTTATCATTCTCACAAATTTAATCTTTTTTTTTACAGGATCCTAAACCAATGTATATAGGATAGGGATCCTAAGAGAAGTCCACTGTATTTTAAAAACTTGAGAGACATTCTGGACCACACATTTCCCTAATCTTTTCATATATACACATATGTATAGTTGAAAAGTGACTATATACATATATGCATATTGTCAAATCTTGAAAAGCTTAGGGAAAATATGTGGTCCAGAATGTTTTTCAAGTTTCTCAATTATCCTAGTGTTTCTCACACGTTCCTATCCCTATATATATATATATATATATATATATATATATATAGGGGATCGCTAAAATGAAAACCACCTCTAGATGTAAGAACCATGGGAACCACTTTTTAGCCCTTAGATCAACTACATGGATGGATGAGATTAAAAGTAGTTAATATTAATATTAAAAGCTTTTTGTCTTATTATGTCTTTAGTATTTTAATCAAAAAGGGTATTTAAGTAATTTTGTTTTTTTTGTCTTATTAGTTTTATTGTTTTTTAATACATTTTTGTCTCTATGCATTAAATGTTTATTTTTCTTTCTAAAATCAGTTTTTTTTATTAAACAAAAATATTGAAATCAGATTTTTTGATAAAAAAATTTACGTGCGTTTTTTTACGACCCGTTTTTTACGCCCGTTTTTTACGACCCGTTTTACGACCCGTTTTACGCCCGACTTTTTCACGCGCCGTTTTTACATTAACGTTTTTTACGTTTTACGGACCCGGTTTCTTACGTTAACGTTTTTCTACGTTTTACGCGTCGGTTTTTTACGTTTTACGTTAAAATTTTTATGTTTTACGTTTTTATGTTTTACGTAAAACTTTTTACGTTTAACGTAAAAAATTTTACATTTTACGTTTTACGTTTTTTACGTAAAAAGTTTTACACGTAAAACTTTTTACATTTTACGTTTTACGAAAAACTTTTTACGTTTTACGTAAAACTTTTTACGTTTTACGTTTTACGAAAAACTTTTTACGTTTTACTTTAAAACTTTTTACGTTTTACGTGAAAACTTTTTACGTTTTACATAAAACTTTTTACGTTTTTACGTTTTACATTTTTACGTTTTACGTTAAAAAGTTTACAGGTTAATTTTTTTTTACAAAAAGTTCTTTACGCAAAAACGAACGCACCCATAAATCGCAAACTCGGGAGATGTCTCAGATATATCGTTATCATCATTGACTAGGGGGGGGGGGGGAATTAAAAACCAACAACATCAAAACAAAGTCTATCTCGAAAAAAAACAGGGTTTGGCTCAGATTAACCGATAATCAAAAGGCTGCAAAAGAGGGGTTGCAGGTTTAAAAACCTACCCTCCGCCGTCCTTGCCGGGCCATCGTCATCAAAATCGGCTTTTTTTTTTCATCATCGCCGCCCACAGCCAACATATCAAAACCTACAGATTCAACAGAACACAAATCAAAACCCACGAAACCCACCGCCACACCACCAAACCCACTGCCACACCACCACACCCACCGCCACACCACCACACCCACCGCACATCAGAGCAGTCGGCCTCAAAACCCAAACATCGGAGCCGTGGACAACAACCACTGCCACACACCACCAAAACCACCGCCACACCACCAAACCCACCGCACCCATCGTACCCACTGCCACACCACCAAACCCACCGCACCCATCAACAGACCAAACCCACAAAAATCAAAGAAACCCCTAAGAAACTTTCAAAAGAATCAACAGTTGATTCCAAAACTTTCAAAAGAAACCCCCCAACATATCAACAGTTGATTCCACACCTATCAACAGAATCAACAGATCAAAACCCACAAAAGAACTGGTCTTTGAAAACATGAAAAACAACCAGAAGATCTTGTCTTTGAAAACATGAAAAAAAACACAGAAACTACCTGATGGCGTGATGGAGGTTAATCGGAGCCCCACGGTGGTCGGGCGGTAGTGGTTTAACAGAGAGGTGAGTTAGGTGGTTGCCGGGATGGAGGTTAATCAGAGATGGTCGGTGGTAGGTGGAAGTCGGTGGGTTTATGTGACCGGTGGTGGGTGCGGCGGCGAGGTGATCAGAAATAAGCGGTGGTGGTCAGTCGGGGTGGGTATGGTCATCATCATCGACGGCTGGTGGGGTGGCCGACGATTACTGTAGAGACGGAGGGGGGAGTGTTTGGCTGGTGGTTGTCGCCGGAAACACCATCATCATCGAAGAACCGGGTGTGGGGGTACTGGTCATCATCATCATCGGCCAAACCACCCATTTTAAACCAGATCTTGAATGGAGATGAGAGAGGAGAAAGTAATTGTGAGATGACCAAATTAAATGAGAGAGGAGAGAGTAAATGTCAGTCAAATTAAATAGAGAGAGAATAGATTAGACATTTAAGAGTAAATGACCAAATTACCCCTTTTCCTGATTGGTTGAGAGTGGTTCTCGCGGTTCTTACAACTGGGGGTGGTTTCTATTTTAGCGGCTCCCTATATATATATATATATATATAGGGGAAGGTTCATTGGGGAACACAAAAAAAGTGGGGAACAGCGGGGAACCGGCTCGTCAAATCCTAACTAGGATCTCTTAACCCTAAACCCTAAATCCTAACTCCTAAACTCTGAACTCTAAAGCTAAAAAATAAGGCTAAAACCTAAGCTAAACCGTAAAATCTAAACTATAAACCCTAAAGGCTAAACCTAAAACTAAACCCTAAAGCTAAATCCTAAACCCTAAAGCTAACCCTAAAGGTAAACTCTAAACCCTAAAGCTAAACCCTAACCTAAACCCTAAATCTAAACCCTAAAAGCCAAACCCTAATATATTTGGGGTTTAGGGGTTATGATTTAGTGTCACGCCCTCAATATCCACATGTAGAGTATTACCGTGAGGCGTGTGACAGACCAGGAGCATGCCACCAATTATATTGAACAACAAATAAGGTAAAGTAAAAACCACCACAATCAATACCATTAGTGTTACGAAAACAAATAAGCAAAACTGTGTTCAAGTATCAGCGGAAGCATAAAGTTAAAAATCTAATAATTAGTTTAAGTTTATAAAGTCTAATAGGAATCCAATAGATGGTTCCTCGCCACAACGACAATTCCTCCGTGCAAGCTCCAGCATATTACCTAACGTCCCGCAAAGCATGTTGTAACGTATCAACAAAAATGTTGGCTAGTTCACAGTTGTTTAGTGTTGTTCTGAAAACGCAGTTTGTTAAATTACTCTGATCTTTAGAAAAATGTCATGGGGAGCTACACCATTGTTTTAAACTACTAGACCCGTACCATACCGACTACTGACTGTAGTTATGTTTAGTGCCCCGAGTCAATGTCTATCATCATTGACTAAGTGCCCAAGTATATTAGTCCACGCCCGTCCTCTGCGGCACAGTGTGAGGCTTGTCAAACCTAATAGCGCTATTTAACTAATAACCCATTCTCCGTTGGCCCGGCGATTAATTGGTTTAAATGTGTAGGTACTTTCAGATAGAGTTCCATCTAGTCCGCTTAAGACATGTTAAATAAATAGTAAATTAACGGTTTCCATCCCTCACAAGGGGACGAGGTTGCCCGTATTCTACCCAAGGAGAATACGTAGGTTGCATCCCACCTAAGGGGGATGGTTGTTGTTTGCCCCATTCCCATACCACCCGGAATTACATGCATTTTAGAAAAGTGTGAACTCACCTTAGATTAGCTCGGAAGATTAGATTAAGTGTAGGAATCTAGAGCGACCGACCACGCCCTATAATAGTTACCATGGTATATTAGACTTTGTTTAGACATTGCACGAAAGTCCTACACATGCCTAGCAACTAGCATACAAGCAAGCAATCACATAGCACGTCTATCATATGATTCCATAATCATGTTCACAACCTTTCTACGATATTACATACGCTATTTATACAACTATCAAACAAGCATGGATACTAAAATTAGCAATTTCGTTCTTATGCGTTCATGCTTTGCTACATAGTAGAATCACTGAAAATAGGCTGTTTTGGGTGACCTGTTTAACCTATTTACCAGTCTTCAAAAAATATGATTTTTTATGTAACGTACTTCTTGGAGAGTAGGCCTTGTTATAAAATTTCAAGGTCTAACTCATTACTAATAATTTACAAAAATTCATTTAATAAGCTGCAATCAGATTCGTCACTTCTGACTGCAGCTTACGGAAAAATTCATTTAAAATTTCTCATTTATCCGATTGACGAAATTCCACTTGAAGATTCTTGCAATCACGTGGAAGTACTTACAGTAAAAATTTCAGATCATAACTCAATTTCTATATTGAGTTATGACATTCGTAATGGGATGCAAATTCTGACAAAAAACGCAGCCTAGACCTTTGTTACGAAATAATTCAATTAAAATATCAAACGGTATCGAAAAAATGCAATTCCAGTGGGGTTTGACAGATGTTTCCTGGAGCTACATTATAGAATCAAGAAACACATATTTTCATTCAATTTTGACTGGTTACAGTCGACACAAGTCGGCTGTAACTTTCTGGAGAGAATCAGTTCCGTTACCCAGCTTCCTAAAACGACTTTTATGATTTTAATCACATCCCTAGCAACCAAGAACAACATATATTCATCATTTATAGAAGGTTATCATCATTATATCATCTAATTCATCAACCATGACTAACAATATTCAAAACAAGATCATACCACATCAAACCCTAGTAATCATACGAACTCTTATGCGATTATAACACTAATAATCATGCATTCTAGCAACCCTAGACCACAAGCAGCATCACAAACATCAAGAACATTAAGAAAATCAAGAACATCAAGAACATCAAGAACTAGAAAATGCAGCCATGTATGCATGAAAATCGCATACCAAAAAATACCAAGAACACTAACCTTGAGAAGAGATGGAAGAACTAGAGAGAAAGAGAGATGGGGGATCGAATGAAGGGGGGTCTTCTTCTTGCTGCCGTCGCACACCACAGGAACCAATTTAGGGTTTTAAATTTTCTTTTCCTTCTCATGCATAACTCATGTACATAAGTTATAAAATAAGAGGGGGTGGGGCGGTTTGCTTGTTGGGCCGAGATGGGGATAGGTGGGTTTTGGTTTGGGCCGAGTATCACACGTAAGTGATAAAGGTTTGGGCCGAGGACAATAGCACAATAGTGTGCGGTCCGATTATAAGGTGCGACTCAAGGGTTTTGTGCGCTTAAGTTTTCTAGTCCTCATAACGTTTAGTAATTCACAAACATTCTATAATCAATCGATCAAGTGTACTCCAAACAATTCATTCATTCATACATGTACACATATACACACATAATTACAATGCAAAGAAAGCATCAACGGAACAAGTAAAAGGCTCTTGAAAAAGTGAGTTGTCACATCATCCCCAAGTTGAAAGAAATTTCATCCCGAAATTTAGCATGTAGTCACCGATGAAGCTAGTTGTGTTGAGCGTTTTCTTGGGGTATCACATCATCCCCCCGTTGGTTTGGAATTTTGTCCCAAAATTCCGTAGTAGCTTCAATACTGGACTTATCTTTCTTAAACAACTGATGATGCTTGCATTACATTTGGTCTTCTTGTTCCCAGGTGAACTCTGGGCCACGACGTGAGTTCCAACGATCTCGAACGATGGGTATCTTACTTTGTTTGAGGGTTTTGATTTCCCGATCCATGATTTCCACCAGTTCCTCGACGAAACGCAACTGGTCGTTGATAGTGAGTTCATTGAAAGGAACGATGAGGGTCTCATCTGACAGACACTTCTTCAGATTCGACACGTGGAAGATATTGTTGACAGCACTGAGTTCTTCTAGCAGGTTCAGTCTATATGCCACTTTGCCGATTCACTCAGTGATTTCGAAAGGTCCGATATAACGTGGATTAAGCTTGCCCCGCTTGCCAAAATGAACCACACCTTTCCAAGGTAAAACGTTGAGTAGTAGCCGATCCCCAACTTGGAATTCGAGAGGTTTGTCACGAGCTGACGCCATTGATTGTCTGATTTGGGCAATCTTTTCTGTTGTGTCGAGAACAAGTTCTGGGCCAGTGATTCGGCTGTCGCCAACTTCAGCCCAACATAGAGGTGATCGGCATTTCCGTCCATACAAAGCCTCGAACAGAGCAGCCTTAAGGCTGGTATGGTAACTATTGTTGTAGGAAAATTCTACTAAAGGCAGATGTCTTTCCCAGCCGTTGCCAAAATCAATAACACATGCCCGCAGCATGTCTTCAAGGGTTGGATGGTAAGCTCGGTCTGACCATCCGTCCGCGGGTGATAGGCAATGCTCATGTCTAGACGTGAGCCAAAGGATTTATGCATTGCTTGCCACAGTTCAGAAGCGAAACGCGGGTCACGATCAGAGATGATAGAAGTTGGCACTCCGTGCCTAGCGACTACTTCCTTTAAATAGATATCAACAAGTGTCGAAAACTTATCAGTTTTCCTTGATTGCTAGAAAGTGTGCAGATTTGGTTTGTCGATCTACAATGACCTAAATGGTGTCGTTTCCACGTTGGGATCTAGGTAAACCACTGACGAAATCCATGGAAATTTGATCCCATTTCCATGTTGGTATCTCAGGTTGCTGCAGTAACCCGGATGGCTTTTGATATTCGATTTTGAACCTGGCGCAAGTCAATCATTTACTAACATACTTGGTAATGCTAGCTTTCATACTAGGCCACCAGTATAAGGTTTTGAGATCATGACACATCTTATCAGAACCAGGATGTACTGAGTAATGAGATTTGTGTGCCTCATTCATCACGAGCTCTCGTAGGTTTCCATAGATTGGAACCCAAATACGCCCCGCGAGATAGTAAGCACCATCTTCTTTTAGTTTGAGTCTTTCTTCCAAGCCCCGCAGGGACTCAGCGAGAAGGTTTTCCTCCTTCAGTGCTTCAACCTGAGCGTTTCGGATTTGAGTAGGAATATTAGAGTGAATCGTAAGTTGTAACGCACGTACATGCTTAGGTTTCGTTTCCTTTCGGCTGAGGGCATCGGCTACAACGTTAACCTTGCCTGGATGGTACTTGATCGCGCACTCGTAGTCGTTTAGGAGTTTGACCCATCAATGTTGTTGCATGTTCAACTCATTTTGATCAAAGATATGCTAGAGACTCTTGTGATCGGTGTAAATGGTGCACTTGGTACCGTACAAGTAATGTCTCCATATCTTGAGTGCGAACACTACTGTTCCCAACTCCAAATCGTGGGTAGTGTAGTTCTTTTCGCGGACCTTGAGTTGGCGTGAAGCGTAAGCAATGACTTTCTCGTGTTGTATTAACACACAACCGAGCCCTTGTATGGCGGCGTCACGGTAGACAATGAAGTCATATGTGCCTTCGGGTAAAGAGATAATAGGCGCACTACAAAGTTTCACCTTCAACTGTTGAAATGCGGATTCCTGAGTATCACCCCACCGGTAGGTGACACCCTTCTGAGTTAGAGTGGTAAGAGGTTGCGTGATCTTCGAAAAGTCTTTGATGAATCTTCTGTAGTAACACGCCAAACCCAAGAATTGACGGATTTCGGTTGGAGTTCGAGGTGCAGGCCAGTTCTTAATGGAGTCAATCTTTGTTGGATCGACATAAATCCCATCTTCATTGACTATGTGGTCGAGGAAATGGAGTTCACGAAGCCAAAGGTTACATTTTGAGAATTCAGCATAGAGTTGCTCGTTTCGTAGGAGTTCAAGGATAAGGCGCAAATGTTGCTCGTGTTCCTCCTGACTCTTAGAATAAATCAGGATGTCGTCGATGAACACGATAACGAATTTATCCAAGTAAGGTTTGCACACTCAGTTCATGAGGTCCATGAAAACCGCAGGCGCATTCGTCAACCCGAATGGTATAACAAGGAACTCGTAGTGTTCGTAGCGAGTCCTGAAGGCTGTTTCGGAGATGTCTTCGTCTCGGACTATCAGCTGATGATAGCCCGATCTCAGTTCAATCTTGAAATAGAAGCTTGACACTTGCAACTGGTCAAATAGATCATCGATACGCGTGAGTGGATAATGGTTCATCACAGTCACCTTGTTGAGTTCACGGTAGTCTATACACATACGGAAGGTACGTCTTTCTTCTTGACGAACAATACGGGGCTCCCCAGGGCGATGAGCTAGGACGAATGAAACCTTTGTCCAGAAGCTCTTGCAATTTCGTGGATAACTCCTCTAATTTTGCTGGGGCTAAACGGTAAGGTGCGCGAGCTATAGGTGCCGCTCCAGGAGTTAGCTCGATTTGAAACTCGACTTGACGATGAGGCGGAAGGCCAAGTAATTCCTCAGGAAAGTCGCGTACGATAGGGATATCTCCAATCTTCTTCTCTTTAGCTTGGGAGTCGGTAACAAGAGCTAAGATAGCAATGTGGCCCTTTCGCAAACACTTCTGGGCCTTAAGGAATGAGATGATGCCCACAACAGCACCACTCTTGTCACCATGAATAGTGAGAGGTTCATCGTTAGGACAAGACATTTTCTTTGACATACGCACGATTATACGAGACAAGGTATCATAAAGTCATTGTATAAGTTTTCAAAACATGCAATTTAGGGTAGGGTAACAACTCAGCACAAGAAACATTTTAAAATAAGAACATCTGATCAAAATAAATTGTAAGAGTCACTACAATGTATTTCATAAAACATTTAAAACATCACGATTATCTATGCAAAGCAAAAGAAATAGATAGATAAACATGTAGAAAGCGGGTCAGTCGTCGACTCCGCTGTCTCCCTCGTCCGAGTCTTCATCTGTCGGTGCCTCCTCCGGCTCCTCCTTTGGTTCTTCATCAGGTTCCTCCTCAGGTTCTTCTTCAGGATCCTCTTCGGGATCCTCTACCGGGTCTAGGCCAGGTATGGGAGCATGTGAGGCTTGTTGTGGACCTTGGTCTCTAACTCGTGCACCCTAAATCTCAAATCATGCATGTCTGTCCATAGTATATCAATTTTATTCCTATCCACCAGACCACCTTCCAATAATATTCTCCTTATTTCGCGGTTTTTCAATACTTCTTGCTGTAGCTCCCTGATTTGCACTTGTTGTCCATGCATCCGTTCTTGAAATGTGTTTACCTATCCCAGTAACACTTGGACCTGTTCCATGAGTGCTTTGACAAGGTCGGAGTTGATATCAGTGCTAGTCGAGTTAATCGGAATGGCCTGGGTGGGTCAAAGAGATGACTCCTCTCCTAAGGCAAGTCGCTTGTGATAAGTTGCACGCGTCTGTATGTGATGCGGAGGTGAAAGAGGTTTGGCAGGTGCCTTCCCTAGCGCCCGTGATCGGTCAGAGGATGATGATGAGGTAGACATGGCTGTCGAGTTAGTGACGTAACATAGACGTTAAACAAAAAGAATACACATTCACAAAACACCAAGTGAGAACGTTGACGCATGAGTGTGGAAAAGAATAACAGAAGAGGGTTTGACATAAGCATATAAAGTTCCAAGTAAACTCTAAGAACTAAGAATACCATAAGAAACACACCAAGTTACTATCAAGCAGGCAATATGAACATAAATCATACCACCTAAGGTGTTGAGCCTTGCACGAGGAGCGAAGTGTCGTTGTGGATCGTTGAGTACTGAGCAGGTTATAGTCTGATTTTTCTCAAAAAGCTTTTCCCTTTTTAAAATCGAGTTCACTATAACCAATGGCTCTGATACCAATCTGTCACACCCTCAAAATCCACATGCGGAGTATTACCGCGAGGCGTGTGACTGACCAGGGTCATGCCACCAATCAAATTGAACAGCAAATAAAGTAAAGTAAAAACCACCACAATCAATACGATTAGTGTTACGGAAACAAATAAGCAAAACCGTGTTCAAGTATCAGCGGAAGGATAAAGTTAAAAACCCAATAATTAGTTTAAGTTTATAAAGTTTAATAGGAATCCAATAGATGGTTCCCCGCCACAACGACCATTCCTCCGTGCAAGCTCCAGCATAGTACCTAACGTCCTGCAAAGCATGTAGTAACGTATCAACAAAAATGTTAGCGAGTTCACAGTTGTTTAGTGTTGTTCCAAAAACGTAGTTTTGTTAAATTACTATGTTCTTTAGTAAACATGTCATGGGGAGCTACCCCATTGTTTTAAACTACTAGACCCGTACCATATCGACTACTGACTGTAGTTATGTTTAGTGCCCTGAGTCATTGTCTATCATCATTGACTAACTACCCAAGTATATTAGTCCACACCCGTCCTCTGCAGCACGGTGTGAGGCTTGTCAAACCTAATAGCGCTATTTAACTAATAACCAGTTCGCCATTGGCCTAGCGATTAATCGGTATAAAATGTGTGGGGACTTTCAAATAGAGTTCCGTCTAGTCCGCTTAAGACATGTTAAATAAATAGTAAACTAACGGTTTCCGTTCCTCACAAGGGAACGAGGTTGCCCGTATTCTACCCAAGGAGAATACGTAGGTTGCATCCCACCTAAGGGGGATGGTTGTTGTTTGCCCTATTTCCATGCCACCGGAAATTACATGCTTTTTAGAAAAGTGTGAACTCACCTTAGATTAGCTTGGCAGATTAGATTAAGTGTAGGAAATCTACAGCGACCGACCACGCCCTATAATAGTTACCATGGTATATTAGACTTGGTTTAGACATTGCACGAAAGTCCTACACATGCCTAGCAACTAGCACACAAGCAAGCAATCACATAGCACGTCTATCATATGATTCCATAATCATGTTCACAACCTTTCTACGATATTACATACGCTATTTATACAACTATGAAACAAGCATTGATACTAAAAGTAGCAAGTTGGTTCTTATGCGTTCATGCTTTACTACATAGTAGAATCACTGAAAATAGGCTGTTTTGGGTGACTCGTTTAACCTGTTTACAAGTCTTCAAAATTTTTTTTTATGTGACGTACTTCTAGGAGGGGTAGGCCTTGTATTAAAATTTCAAGGTCTAACTCTTTACCAATAATTCATAAAATTCATTTACTAAGCTGCAATCAGATTTGTCACATCTGATTGCACCTTAAGAAAAATTCATTTAAAATTTCTCGTTTATCCGATTGACGAAATTCCAGTTGGAGATTTTTGGAATCACATGGAAGTACTTACAATAAAAATTTTATATCATAACTCAATTCCTATATTGAGTTATGACATTCATAATGGGCTGCAATTTCTGACAGAAAACACAGTCTGGACCTTTGTTACGAAATAATTCAGTTAAAATATCAAACTGTGTCAAAATGCAATTCTAGTAGGCTTTGAAAGATATTTCCTGGAACTACATTATAGAATCATGAAAAACTGATTTTCATTCAATTGTGACCCGGTTACAGTCGACAAAGTCTGCTGTAACTTTCTGGACAGAATCAGTTTCGCTACCCAGCTTCCTAAAACGACTTTTATGATTTTAATCACATCCCAAGCAACCAAGAACAACATATATTCATCATTTATAGCAGGTTATCATCATTATATCATCTAATTCATCAACCATGACTAACAATATTCAAAACAAAATCATACCACATCAAATCCTAGTAATCATACTAACTCTTATGCGATCATACCACAAAAAAAGTTAGTGTGGGGGATAATAGTCTTTATGACTAATTAATTAGTCAAAAATGATAATAAATGAGATAAGTGAAAAACTATTTAATGTTTACAAAATTACCCTTTGTTCTGTTTATTCTCAATTAAATTTTCTTCTTAAATGAACCTTCCCCTATATATATATATATATATATATATATATATATATATAGGGAGAAGATCATGCGAGAACCACCTCTTATTGTGAGAACCGTGAGAACCGCGAGAACCAATGTGAACACAAAAAAAATGCCTAAAAATAGCTAAAAATCACACAAATTTTTTTTTTTTGAATTTTTTAATATTTTTTATAAAAAAATCGCTACTTTTCGAAGCAAAAAAAAAAAATTTTTTTTTTTTAAATTTTGTTTTTAAAAAAAAATATTTTTTTTTGCTTCTAATAGTAGCGATTTTAACATAAAAAATATTAAAAAATTCAAAAAAAAAATTTTAGATTTTTTTTTAGATTTTTTTAGGTTTTTTGGGGGTTTAGTTTTCAGCATTTTAGCTTGGGGGGGGGGGGGGTGGGGTTAGTTTTTTTTTAGCATTTAGCTTGGGGGGGTTTAGGTTTTTTGGGGGGGGGGTTAGGTTTTTTTTGGGGGGGGGGGGTTAGGTTTTTTTAGCTATTTTAGGTTATGTTCACATTGGTTCTCACAATAAGGGTGGTTCTCGCATGAGCCCCTCCCTATATATATATATATATATATATATATAGGGTAGGGCAATATAGAAAACCCTATCTATATAAAAAACCCTAGAAAACCCAACCTCCCGACATTTTTTTTTTTTGAAAAAAATAACACATGTAATATACATGTTTTTAAGAGTTTTGGGCGAAAAAAATCAAAAAAGCGCCGAAGTGATATTTAAAAAAAAAAAAAAAATTCAGCAATTTCTGACTTTTTCTGACTTTGTTGCCTAACACATGTTAGGCACTGAATTTTGTTTATTTTTTTTTAAAAAAATCACTTCGGCGCTTTTTTTTGTTTTTTTTGGCCCAAAACACTCTAAAACATGTATATTACATGTGTTATTTTTTTCAAAAAAAAAAAATGTCGGGAGGTTGGGTAAAAATGGGGAGAGATTTGGGTTTCCAGAGTTTTCTATCTAGCATTGTCCTATATATATATATATATATATATATATATATATATATGCACACATAGGTATAAGGAAAGGTTAATGTATAATAGCCTCTTATCGTACAACGGTACACGCCCAAATTACGCATGCTCATTTTTAAAATACGCACGTTATAACACATAATTACGCATGGATTGGGTTAAACCCTAATTACCCATACTATTTGCATAATTACGCATGGGTTTTGGGCTGTAAACGAACCGAACGTTCAGCGAACAGTTCGTGAACCGTTTGGCGGGAAGTTTGTTTATGTTCGTTCGTTTAATAAACGAACGAACATGAACAAGAAATTTCGTTCGATTAGTTAAATAAACGAACATGAACAGAGGTCTCGTTCATTCGATTGTGTTCGTGAACGTTCGGTAAGGTGTTCGTGAACATTTGATGATTTGCGTTCATTTATGTTCGTATGTTTGTGTATTAATTGAAGATCTTTGCACTTTCTTATATTTTATTTGTACTTTTAATATTATTAAACTTTTATTTATTTTATTACCATAAATTTAACTAGGAAACCCACTTTCACCTTGTTTATGCATCATTTCCCTTTCATTTCTCATAATTTACATCGGCGAATACGATCGACCTCTGTTCCACAATAAGGGATTCAAGTTCGAGCGCTACTCTCTGGGCCATCTATCTTTATCCTTCGTCGTGTTCGCCAAATTTATTTGTGTTCGTGAACCGTTCGCGAACACGCTCATTTCCTTAATGAACGAACATGGACATAAAATCTCATTCGGTAAGTGTTCATGAACCGTTCGTGAGCACATTTATTTCCTTAACAAACGAACACGAACACGAACACGAACAAGGGCTTGTTCGTGTTCGTTCGGTTCGTTTACAGCCCTACATGGGTTGGGTTAACCCTAATTACGCACGTTATTTGATGGTCATTTATCGTCGCACGTTAAGAGCCTTTTGTATTTTAAACTTTCACTATGTGTGTGTGTATGTGTGTGTGTGTAAATATTTAAGGGTGGAGTTCGTTACAAAGTTTAAAACTTCAAAAAATTGTAAAAAGTAATAAACACCAAAATATCAGCCATAAAACACAACCAAAACCCAGAAATAAAGAGTTAATATGACTAAAACCCTACATTAGAAACCTAATAGTCCATAAAAAATTTAAACACACCATCATACAACTATGAATATAAAACACCACATGATAATTAATATAAAACACAATAATGTTAGTCATCCGATAATTAAAACCTTATCGTCCAAAATACAAAACAAAACTCACAAATATGATTTTTAGTAATATTCACTCTGTTATATGTGAGTTTTAGGTGTATTTTATGGTTGATATTATAATGTTTTATGACTTTTTATACTTTGTAAGAGTTTTGGACTTTGTAGCCAACTTCTAACCATATATATAAAATATGTATGTTCTTCGATCACAGTAACATGGACTAATTTCCATTCCATCTCCTTTGATAACATTTTCTAAAATAAGTAAAGATTAACTAAAATAAAGTATACTAATTATTTTGGATTAAAAAAATTCTTATCATTCAATCCGTGTAATACACATTACTATAAACTAGTTATCTAATATACTTAAATCTATTTTTTTTTATCCATGATTTATTCATATAATCACTTTTAGGGATAATATTTGATTTTTGTTCTTGTAGAACAATATCTAAATTATTTAGTTACCCGACATAAGCCAAAAAAATAAAATAATAATAATAATCTCTATGAAACACATTAAGTGGCGAAATCATATACCAACTCTAGTCGGGAGGGTTAAGGACACTTTCATGTTAGACTGATCGAAACTTGTCCTCGTGAATGATATGCGCAAAATGCAACATATAAATTACATCAAACAAGGCATAAAATCGACTCTTTTTCGCTACTAATGTTGGAAAAAGCATGTTTCTCTGTTTACTTTTAATTTACAGGGTCAAAAGAGCTTAAACGAATAGAAGGAACAAATTAACAGCAGAAACTAATACAAATACAAAGAAAAAGGATTGACACGACCTGCCAAACCGCCATCCACATCCAAAATAACAAAAATACAACCTTAGGCACGGGGCCGTGCCCAACCAGTCATGGAGCCGTGCCCCAGTTAAGATTCCCTGCAGAAAAAGACAACAGCAAAAGACAAACCAACATGGGGTCGTGCTAACTCAACACGGGTCGTGGTAAACGCTAGGATTCGTAGAATCTGTGATAGTACAGCAAGTACACTAACCACATGGCCGTGCTATGACACCACGAGGCGTGTTGGTACCAGACCTGACATCTGCAGTTAATGAAGGGAGAGAAAGAGAAGACCACTGGGCCATGCCAGGTAGGCATGGGGTCGTGCCTGCCCTATGTTTTCAGCTATAAATAAAGGTACTTGGTTCAATAGAAAGGCATCCCTTGGCAAACCGCTTCTCTCACACTTGCCATCAGTCCACCACCACTACAACACCAACACCCCCCACCATCATCCATATTTCATCTTTTAGAGTGTGTAGTATTCTCGGGATCCAAGATTGATTGTAAGAGTTATTGTCAAACAAAGGCCATGCTTGGCTAATCTTTTACATCACTTGGTGAAGACAAATCTTTTATGTATTACTTTTGATTTCTAATCTTTGTCAAATTTTTAATTGGATATGTATTAATGACTTTAATAACTAGTTTTTTATATTTAAAGTGAACTTTGGTTAAACATTTATTCATGTTTTGTTGATTCACTCATTCATGTTTTTATGGTCTATATAAAGCAAATTAACTACCTGGAAGGGGGTTAGAAGGGTGTTTGGGTAAATTTCTAGCCTCGTTTAGTATATAGATCCTGCGAGGACTTGGTTCAAGCTTATTAGGACTTCCCTTGAGACAGATAGCATCAAATCGATGGAAGTAAGAACAGCTTGAACCCCCTATAAATAAATTACTATTAAAACTTTATCCGGCCTTACGGGACTGTATCCCGACTGACTCAGACCAATATGGTCGAGGGTAACGCCGCCTTCACAAGAGGGGCTAACCATTTTTCACATTAATAACTTATTTAATTGTCTTTAAATAATTCGACCTTACGAGACTATGTCCCTACTGACTTAGACCAATATGGTTGAGGGTAGCATTGCCTTCACAAGAGGGACATGCCACTATAACTAAGATAATCTCTTAAAAAGCATAAAGTGCGGAAATCATCAAAGGATACATAAAAAGGAGTTGGAACCAAGTGATTTCTTCTTGTCTATTTGTTTTTCCTTTCATTTACGTTTTTATTTCTAATTTATCATTTAAAGCTTTCAAAACTTTTATCTAAATTTGGTTAGATTAGACGTTAACGATAAGCCGGTATTAAAAGCTCTTGTGTCCTTGGACGACCTTGGTATCTTACCATCACTATACTACGTCTATGATGGGTGCACTTGCCCTAACGTGTGTAGAGTGGTAGTATTGTATCGTGTTTTATAAATTAAAAGCTTGATCCATGACTAAAAAGTGCTTAAAATATAACAAAAATTATAACAAACTCGCACCAACGTTAAGTTTTTGGCGCCATTGCCGGGGACACAAGTATTTTAAGGAAGCTTAAAATTAACGACCTAATATTTTTTTAATCTTTTTCCTTTTAATTTTTAGGTTTTCTCTTTGTTTTTGTATTTTATGCATTTCTCTGCAGACTGCAACACGGAGACGCGCTTGCTAAACACGGGGTCGTGCCCTTAACAACAGCTGGCAAAACTGTTTTAGTCAGACAATAATTGTGACTTGGCACGGGGCCGTGTCTCCTTATCAGCAACTGCAAAACAGGACCATCCGATCCTGATGGTTAATAACATTTGATAAAAATACGGATGATATTGATTATTTTTACTTTCACAACTCTTACGGTGAATGGTGTTAATTATGTTGTGGGTTTCATCGAGATTTAGAATGCTACTTTCTAAATTTCAACCCCCATTACCTAATGAACCCATCATCCTCTGATGAAAGTCACCTTAAGATGAGTGAAAGTAAAAATGATAACTATCATCCATCTGAATGTCATCAAACCTCTTTTCAAGAAGACACAACCTCAGATGACATATGCCAAATAGAAAAGAGGATTCTCCAAAAATTAAAAGAAATATAGTTTTTGATGAATATGAGGTGTTCATCAGAAAACACTAACAACGGAGAAGATTTGATGGGGGGCATTCAGAAATAAACGACATCGAGGTCGCTACGTGTACCTTAGTCGTTTGTGAGGATGAATGCGATAGTCGTCCCTGTTTCGATTGTGCCATGACGGACTCACCACCGGCTACATCCGGTGCATACATAGACCAGAGCGATTCAACTCATAACTTCTTTAACAAGATCCCGGATAAGGTAAATAAAGGTTGGTTTCACCTACTGTATAGTTTAGGATTCTTCCTTTATGACAACCTATTGCGTTTTCGTATAAATCATGAGCACCTTAGGTACATCCGACACTTTGGTGTTGTCCCTACCAGTAAAGAGCCACCTGATAAAATAAACCGCCTTGAATAAGATGAAACTTCATAAATCTCAAAAATAACACGGGGTTGTGCCATATAAAGACGCCCACGTGCCCATCTGTTAGGATACCACGGGGCCGTGCCTTGCCAAAATGCCCTGTGGTTAATATCGGCCAAAAGCAACTCTAAACCGTTGTAGACCACGGGGTCGTGCCACCCAAGCACGAGGCTGTGGCCATTGTAATATCAGCATGTCTTGGACTCATTCCAAAGACAAATATCTGATCTGATTCTACACATATACCCAAAAAGGTATATTCTTAAAAAGATTTCATCAAACTTTCTTGTCTTTGCCACTTTTGTCTATTTCCTTTTTCTCCAAAACATTCAACCTCCATGAAAGCTTGAATCTTCAAAACTTCAATCTCATTCAACATAAATAAGTGATTTTAAACCCAAACTCTCTTAAAATAAATATATTACAACAATGTTTCAAGTTATTTACACTAAAAAATTTCAAAATCCAAAAGAAAAAATAACTTAAAAAAAGAGTTATGGGTTCAAAATCATGATAAAAGTGGAGGCACGGGGTCGGGGTAATGTTCTGCGTAAATGACAACCTCCTTGTTTTTCTTATAATGTAAATCAGAAACAGTGGAACTTCGTCCTACTACGGGGAACAACAGGAAGGGAAGGAGGCCCTCCATTGAGGCTGCTCTTATCCGTTACGTGAGTGCGCTAAGGGAGGCTATGGAGGAGATGAAATCGGTGGAAGAGATCCTAATAGACCAGGTCAACTACTTAAAAATCGGACTTGAGACTAGCATCCAAGAGATCACCCTTTTGCACCAAAGGTTGAATATTCTTGCTATGCCTCCCATGGAGCCAATCTTCCCACAAGAAGATTGGAATCTAGCATAAGAAATCATCATCCCCACCAGATGGGATAATTCTGTAAAACCCGTGAGGATCTTTCAATGATATCAAACAATAACTTGTGTAAGTGCGGAAATCAAACACAAGCGGATTCAAGAACAAATATAACCGAAACACTAAAGGCAATTAAAACAAACCAAGATATCTTGCATTCACTGAATGAAGGTGACGGATACAAGACACAATAGGTTTCAGTTGGCCCTTCCTTGTTCGCTATCAACTGATCAACCTTAACTCCAAGGTTAAGGTTTGCTTAAATACAAAATGATATGGGTAAATACCCTAGGCCCAACCGAAACTAACTAGACTAACCCAACCCATACATATCGACCCAAAACATATATTTAACAATTACAAAATCAACCCTTTAACTATGCAATCCTTCATGTATAAACCTTCAGGTTCCAACAATCTCCCCCTAGGTTTATGCATGGAGGATCTTGAGACTTCAACGACTACTGTCACCACCCAGACGATCCTTGAGTCCACCAAATCCCTTAGTTCGAATATGAATGGCTGAAGCAACAGCAGCAGTCCATCCTTTTTCAATCTCTTCATACTTTTCAGTAGCTCTAATTTGATTTTGAGCTAACACCTCCAGGTCTTCAAGAGAAAGATTCAGCAAATCAACTTGATCAACCAATCGAAAATTCACATCATCATCACAAACAATCACTACCTGCCCTAGACGCTCATCATAAGCCCAGAAATGTAAGGACTTCAAAGCACCTTTTGGAATCTTTTTTACCAACGGAATCATCGTTTCTTTGTCAGTTACAGGCCAGTGCACAATCTTCATACGCTTGTTTGTGTATGGATCTCTAATTCCTTTAGCTGGTTTAACAAAGGACTCTGCCGTGCGCATCGAAGGAAAGTTACGAAGAGCTTCCCTCTGCAATCTATCGAAAAACACATATCCAGGACCTCCAGGTTTATCATCTACATAAGGTGCTTTAGACAAATTTGTCAAATCAACCTTAGTGAAAGACTGAAACTGGCTTGGATTTTTGTACCACTCGACAGGACCAACTTTTCTCTTTATCCACCATCTTTGGCGATCATGATCAAATCCCCAGCTAACCACACCAGAACGATTTCCAACTTTATCATAGAGAGTTTCACCAACATCCATTAAATGGTGAGTTGCATGAGCATCATCATCATCTGGATTTAGATTCTTGTTCTTCAGAATTACAAACTCCCTTTTCTTTTTAATTCTTTCAGCGTTTTCTTTGTCTGCCACTGGATCAGTAACTCTTTTGAAGTATTGTTCCAAAGCAGCACTTCTCTCAGCATCATCCTTATCGAAGGCTTTTCTTCTGTTTTCAACATCGGTCGGATCAGAAAACTCTTGTCCAAACTTCTTCTCCAACTTTCCACGTAAATCATAAACCATATTGAACAACAAACTAACATCTCGTTGAAGCTGTTCAATCTGTTGATCTTTCTTCACTATAGTATCTTCAAGTTGAATAATCTTGGCATCTTTGTGAATTGAATCTTGCTCAAGCACAACCAGTCGTTTCTTCATCTCCCTCATGCTAATAAACTCATCATCATCACTTGAGTCATCATCAAAAGGCATTCTCAACGGTTCTTCAGGTCTCTTACCACTTGAACTGCCAGGCACATCATGAATGACTCCAGAAGGACCTGCAGATTCAGAGATACCATGCGGTATTGACCCCCTTACAGACTCAGAAACAACATTCATAGCTAGAACATCAGCAGTAGTGGTCTCTAAATTATCTCTCTAAGTATCAGCATCAAACTCAAAGATATCTTCAGTAGTGGTGGTGGTATTAGTGACACTTTTCTCAAAATCTAAGTCATACAAACCATCATCATCTTCAGCAATATTCATGGATTGATCTTTGTTTTGTTCAACATACATTCCGAGTCGAGGATCCTTCCTTTTCCGCTTCAATGGCAGGGAATCAAGATCCTTTGGGTTCTCACTAGGCTCTTCACTTGACACTGAAAGATCGGAAGGAGGATTTCCCATCTTATCAGTTACAGACTTTAATAGCAAAGCCAAATTTTCATCAGAAATCACAGGTGGAACAGTAGAAACAGCAATATCAGCTTCAGCTTCAGGAGGAAGCTCTTCATCATCTCCTGAATCACACATAATCTCTATGCCTTCATCGTCAGAGTTAATTGTTAAAATCTCTGTCTCAGGCTCATCTTCAATAGCCCTTTGAATATCATGTTCTTCAGCAACTATAGCATTTGCAGGTGCATTGATTTGCGCAGCATTTACGGGAACAGGTTGCACTATTACTGGATTAGCCGCTACATCTTCCGTCTCTGCAAATTGACCAAATTTCTCTAACGGAATTAAACCTTAAAATTTCTTTTCAGCACCCTTCTTTGGAGTGAGAGCACCAAAACAAGCTGGACCCATGGGCTTCAGTTCCAATGTATTTCCAGATCTCTCCAACTCTGGATAACAAGCATTAAAAATCATTTGCAAGAACCTTGGATACATAAGAAACTTGTCCTTTCTGACTCCAAACACATTTCTCTTCATTGCTTCCAAAATATACTTTGAATAATTGAAAGGCTCGTTCGTTATCACACAAACAAGAGCAGCAGACTGTGTGATATTTAATTGATCTGTACCTCCTCTATTTTCTGTCATACACAACATAAACATGTGCACCAAAAGACGCCAATAAGGATGCACAAACTTCTTGACCAAAGGCGGATACTTTCCTTCATAACTCAATCGAGGTAAAATTTCCTCCACCGTTCCAGCTGGAAGCTCAATGGAGTCTGTTTCTTGGTCATTGAAATGTAATACTTCTTGAATCATCTGCTCTGTCACAGTGACAACCTTCTTTTGAATGTCAGCAACAATAACTCCCTTTCCTTCAATAACTTCGATCCTTGCACTTTTCCAAAACTATTGAATAAGACTTTCATAGACTACTGGATTTTCTCGTAATGCGTGAACAATGCGGCAACTGTTGAGGCCTTTCATCAATGAAGTATACATCTTCTTGTGTTTCTCCGGAGGTGGTGCTAAGTATCCTGCTTGATTATGTGTCGAAATGAATTTCAAATCCATAATCTGCATAAAACAAAAATGCATTAGAAACATCGACAGTTATATATTTGTATGAAACTTTCAAATCACCAAATCAACAATCAAAACAAGTCAACAGCACCATGACTCAGATGATAAAATTTTGACTCAAGACTGTTAATTTTTACTCGAGACCATGAGTCGAGACCATGAGTCGAGACCATGAGTCGAGACCATGAGTCGAGACCATGAGTTATTGAGTCGAGACCATGAGTTGAGACTATGAGTTCTCGAGTCAAGACCATGAGTCGAGACCTTGAGGTCTCGAGTTGAGACCATGAGATTGTGACTCGTAACCACCGGTCTCGAGTCCTTATGTGTTATCTGAGTCGAGACCACACAAACAACTTCATCTTCCCAGCTTTTGGATCAAAACCCCAAAAACAATTTAAATTTCCTTGAAGACCAAAATATGTTCAAGACTAGGGTTTATATTTGTCTTCAAATCTTCAAAAATTCATCATCAGATCTTCAAATCACCTGCAGAACTTCAACAAAACTCAACAAAAATAATCAAATACCTTCAAATATTTGTGAGTCGAGACCGGAAAAGCAAGTTTGATGAGTCGAGACCGGAAAACGCATTGAAAACAGTAAAGACTTGCCGGAATTTTGAGAGAGAATATCAGTTGGTCTCGAGTGAGAAATGAGGTCTCGACTCGAGACCTGTCTTATATACCTCATCCCTAAATGTGAACTGGGCCATTTACTTTGGGCCGAGACCAATTGTTGGGCTGAGTCTGATGTTTAAGGATTTTTAATTAAATCAATTAATTCATTTATGAAACACATCCAAATATCATATATAATTTCAATAACCCACTTAACCTTCTGAGCACATTCCATGAATGCAAAAACCTAAAACAAAAATAAATAATAAAAACTATTATTTACAAAAATAAAATAGGAAATTAATAAAATTGCTCAGGGATCAAATCACGAGATTTCGGGCTTGACTTCACTTATCAACACTGATCTACTACCGAATGATCTAGACGATTGCCAGTATATTTGTCCACCTAAACTCATCTCCCTAGACCTTTTCCATTTAACTGCCTGTAACAAATTTTATCATGTTTTGGTTTCTTAACAATGAACACCCAAACAAATACTAATCAAATCCCGGAGTTATATACAGCACACTCTATCATGCAAGTAGCTTCCCTACCACATATTTCACAAGTCCAATCCAGATCTCTGAAATCTTAACTGGGAATAGATTGAGAAGAGAACATAATAGATCTTAAGCAGAGATGGTATAATATACAGATTAAATGAGTTTTTCTCAGTTTGATATATGTTTCTTGGGTTTCTTTTGGGCACTTGAGGGCCTCTTTCGGGTGTATAATTGATCTACAGAGCGACAACGTACAGCTAGGTCAGCATGTATCTGGATGCAGCAGAAGCTGACGTTGCCTAGCACCTCCAGGTCAGCATATATCTGGATGCAGCAGAGGAGATACACAACTTTTTCAGAGAAGATTTTAGAGTCAGACCAAAATTGTGTGTATCAGGACAACATACAGACATTCAAATAGACATGAGCTAATTCCAAGTGATTTTCTTTTCTGAGGTCATGTACTATTTTAGTTCTGAACGGAAACAGCCAATGTTTCCAGTCTTAAGGATAGAGCCTACCAACACATCATACTAGAGTCAAACTATTTCAATACTGGTCTTACATGAGTCTGCCCTTGACCATAATGTGAAAATTCATTTCATTTCCCAGTCATGCAACGCCTCTTTTTGTATTTTTTCAATTTTTTAATGTTTTTGTATTTTTCATAATTCCCCCCCCCCCCCCCCCCTAAATTTGAGCATAAATAAAAACTACCTAAGAATAGAAAACTTTATGAACAAAATTACCTACGAATAAAACAAAGACATGCTCAGTCAATAAAGCGAATCATTTTCAGAAAATCCACAAGCACTTGAAATTTCGAACTGCTGACAGGTTTTGTGAACAAATCGGTAGCATTTGCATCTGTGTCGATTTGCTCCAGTTTGATAAGACCTCTATCAAAATAGTCCCGTATAAAATGAACTTTAATATCAATGTGCTTGGTTTTTGAGTGGAAAACAGGATTTTTCACAATTTGTATGGCAGCATCATTATCACAGTATATGGTAGTCTTAAGATAAGTCAAACAGTAGTCCTGCAATTGATGTTGCATCCACACCACTTGAGAGCAAGACGCCGAAGCTGCAACATATTCTGCTTCAGCTGTGGAAATAGCTACCGTTTGTTGCTTCTTGCATTGCCAAGAAATGAGCCTGTCACCCAAAAATTGACATCCAGCAGAGGTGGATTTCCTGTCCTTGTCAGTGCCTCCAAAATTACTGTCAGAAAACGCAAACAGGTCAAAATTCAAATCCCTCGGATACCACAGACCAAACCTGGGTCGGCCTTTAAGGTACCGAAAGATTCGTTTAACAGCAGTAAGATGAGAAGTTTTAGGATTAGCCTGATATCGTGCGCAATTGCAGACAGCAAACATGATGTCAGGATGACTAGCTGTCAGATACATCAACGATCCAATCATAGACCTATAAAGTCGTTGATCAATAGGGGATCCTTCAACATCTTCAGTTAACAACGGTCTTTCTGCCATTGGAGTTTCTGCCGGTTTAGCGTCAGTGAACTTGAATTTCTTCAGCACATCGTCCACATATTTCCCTTGATGAATTAGAATGCCCCGTGAATCTTGTTTAACTTGTAAAGCCAAAAACAATGTCATTTCACCGAGTGCACTCATTTCGAACTTCTTTTGCATAACTCTCTCAAACTCTTTGCAAAGCTCCTCACTTGTAGACCCGAAGATAATATCATCGACATAAATTTGAACCAAGATTTGATCCTTGCCCACTCTTTTGATAAACAGAGTCTGATCTATTGTGCCTCGTGTGTATCCATGAGCCAGAAGATGTTCTGTCAGAGTTGCATACCAAGCCCTAGGTGCTTGATGCAACCCATATAATGCCTTATCAAGCTTGTAGGCATATTCTGGATGGTCTGGATGAATAAAACCCGGCGGTTGCTCAACAAAAATTTATTCCTTCACTTCTCCGTACAAAAATGCCTTTTTGACATCCATCTGGTAAACAGTGAATCCCATGAAGGATGCGTATGCTAAGAAAATCCGGATTGCTTCAAGTCGAGCAACAGGGGCATAGACCTCATCATAATCCAGTCCCTCTATTTGTCTGAATCCTTGGACCACTAATCGTGCTTTATTTCGAACAATAATTCCTTCAGAATCTTGCTTGTTTCTGAAAACCCAGCGAGTTCCAAGCTTGCGTTTTCCTTTTGGCAACTCCACAAGTTTCCATACTCCTAGCTTCTCGAACTGGTTTAGCTCTTCGTGCATAGCGTCAACCCAGCCTGGTTCCTGCAACGCTACATCAGTGGTTTTAGGTTCAATTTGAGAAATGTAGCTAGAATATAAACACAAATTAATGGTTCCTGATTGGCTTCTGGTCTGAACTCTTGCATTCACGGGGCCTATCACATTCTTAATAGGATGATTTCTTTGAACACTTGTTGGAATGGCAAATTCAGGTATCGTCTCGTCTAGAGATGTGTGTATGTTGCTTGACTCCCCCTCATTAGGTGCTAGCGGACTGTGACTCACAGGAGTGGTAATAGTACACTCTTCAGGAATAGGATCAGCAAACATTTCTGATCCAGCTGTATTAGGTGAAATTCCACTAGATTGTGCACCTTCAGGAGATTGATGAGACATTTGTTGAGGTAGAGGATGCTGTGTAAACACCATTCCCGGTGGGTCAATGGTGTGATGTCTGAAGCTTCCTTCTGTCTGTTCTTCTTCTTCAGTATCTTCAAAAGACAACGGTTCCTTTGGAGTAGATATGTCTGCATCTGAAGAAACACTTGACAAAATGTTAAATGATTTAAACAAATTCGCATAATCATATAACCAATCTGGTCCAACTCTAGCATCCGTAGCATTTTCTTCGAGCCATTCAATGTTGCACGACTCGATGACCTTTTTAGTTACTTTGTTGTATACTCTATAGGCAGAGCCTTTTGCATATCCAACAAAGAAACATTCGTCCCCTTTGACTTCAAACATTCCATTAGAGTCCATAAGTAATAATGCACATGGACATCCAAAGATACGAAAGTGTGAAACCGAAGGTTTACGTCCTTCCAGAATCTCATAAGGAGTTTTCATATGATGTTTATTTACTAAAGCATGATTCTGGACGTAAGAAGCCGTGCTAACTGCTTCAGCCCAAAAGAAACTAGGAAGCTTCGAGTCAGCCAGCATAGTTCGTGCAGCCTCGATAAGAGTACGATTTCTTCTTTCAGCTACTCCATTCTGTTGAGGAGTTCGTGGTGCACTATACTGATGATCAATTCCCTTTTCAGTGCAAAATGTGTCCAAAGTTACATTCTTGAATTCTGTCCCATTGTCAGATCGAATAACCTTCACTTTGGTGCTCGCTTGATTTTCTGCCAGAGTGATGAATTGTTTCACTAAGACTGCAGTTTCATTCTTGTGGCTGAGAAAATACACCCAGGTGTAACGAGAATAATCATCAACGATTACAAGACAATAAGCTTTCTTGCCAATACTCAACACATTCACTGGACCAAAAAGATCCATGTGAAGTAACTCGAGCACAACTTTCGTTGAGGGTGCAGGTTTAGACTTATGAGGTTTTCGATGAGCTTTTCCTTTCGCACAAGCAACACATTTTTCAACCAACATGAAATCTTTTATTGGAAGATCACGGACTAGTTGACCTTTAGCCAGTCGGTTCAGATTCTTCATGTTCACATGCCCAAGGCGACGATGCCACAGTAGACCATCATGTTCTGAAATCTTCGAGAATAGGCAAGTAACTTCTTCACATGGTTTCTTGTTCATATCAATAACATAAGCATTTCCTCGTCTCTCAGCTGACATTAAGAACCAATCTTCAGGAATGACAATTCCCGGTTTAAGCACATAACATCCTTTCTTTGTAAAGTGAACTGAATTTCCTCGATCACAAATCTGAGAGATGCTCAACAGATTGTGTTTCAGTTCTGGAACATAGTTAACATTCTCGAAGCTTAAAACGCCATTTCTTACTGTTCTTTTCAACGTAATCCTTCCTGATTCTCCTCCCGCAAATGAGACATATCCATCATCGAATTCTTTTACATTTATCAGTTGGGATAAGTCTCCTGTCATGTGCCTGGAACAGCCACTATCCATGTACCAAAGTCGCACGGTAGTCCTCCACAGCTGTTCCTGCACGATTAGCGGGATTAGTTAGATCTAGGAACCCAGCCCATGGTGGATCTGGGTTTTCCTTGTGCATCAATGTATGTCACTCTTTGCCAGATTAAATTATCTTTGATAAAAAATCTTGAAGAATTTTTCATGAGAGATTCTTGTCGAGATACATTAGATAGTGCAGCATCAGTTTTGGGTTGCCAAAATGTGTTTGACCATTTAGAATTATAGTTACCAAAACTATTATGTTGATTTCTATGAAAACTGTTCTTTTGATTTTGATTTCTACGTTTTGCTGCATTCCAATCTTGATCAGAAGGTTTAGTCTTGCAATAGTTGTTTTTCATTGTCTTAGACCTTTCAGTCGTCACTGACTCTGAACAACGATATCGATTAGACCTGACCTTCTGATTCTGGACAATCTTCTTCTTAGACCGTATGCTTGGGAGTTGAACACAGTTTCTGGCAATATGTCCAGCAATTCCACAATTGAAACATGTTTGTCGTTTCATTGTATGAAAAGTTTGATACTTTGTAGAAGAAGCTTTGTTTGTTTTTGACTGATGAGACGTTTTGGCTTTTCTAGAATGCTTTGCCTGTGTCTGTTTTGGGCATTTTGGTGTCCGCTTATTAGAATCGACACAATCAAGTGATGTTGACGAACAATTTGATACCTCTCCTTTACTGTGATCATCATTTGTTTGAAAAGCAGATGTTCCAATTTCTGTTTTATGTTCAAAAACATTTTCTGGTGACTGTTTATTTATATCAAATCCCTTTTCTTCTTGACTAAAATCAGTTTCAGTTTCAGTTTTAGAACACGTGGAAGACTCATCAAATGTATTTCATCAACACATGTATCATGTGAATCTGATTTAGGTTTGATTTCAACTACAGTTTCCAATGGGGTCCCACTAGATTCAACATTAGGGACGCCTACTGAGACAGATTCAGAAGAAGAATTAGGATACTCTTGATTTTCTTGAGAAGAAGTTTCAGTGGTTTCACTGAATGTGTCCTGAGGGACCTCACCTGTAACACTGTCAACACCTGAAATATTAGAAACATTACAATCACATGCATTAACTGAAAAACCATCATCACCACACTTATTGTTCAAGGATTCAACACAAACATCATCAGTTTTGCCCCAAACATCAGGCTCACTTGACGAAACATAAGCAGAAAACGACTCAAACAAAGATCTACTAAAAGCAACATCAGATTCAGTTTGTTCAAAATAATTTTCAGACCTTTGACTAGAGCTGAAAGAATCTGGGTCATGAGAGCCAAGTTTTCAGCTGATGCCTCCTCCTCTGGTACAGAAACTTGATCATTTGAGGTCATGAAAACAATGTTGTTTGAAGCAGCTTGATCTTCTGGAGCTGAGATGTTCAGTCGCTCAATTTCTGAATTCCAATCAAAGTTGATATCAGGCTGAACCACCAAGGCTTGAGCTAATCCCAGAGCTTGAGGACTTCCACCAGCAGCAGCATCAGCAGTTATACTCGTTGTAGTCACAAGAGCTCTTTCTGGATTGGGTGTAGCAAGTTTGACTGGAGTCTGTTCTCTACTTATTGGTGGCTTGGTGCAGTTTCGTGCATAATGTCCCTCCTCATGACAGTTGTAGCAGCGCAGATTGAATGGAAATTTAGAAGCTTCATTAAACGAAGCACCCCATCTGTTTTTACCAGTTCTTTTCATAAACCTCCTTGCTCTGAAAGCTGCCATAGCCATCTGCCATGTAATGTCCATTTCTTCAACATCATCAGGATGAATTTGCTGTAAGTCATCTCCAGACCACTTAGGAGGATCAATCTTTCCTGCAACAAATGCATTCAAACAATTTATAACAGAGGCTGCGATATCTAGATTTTCTTTAGATTGTTGTGTAAAGAAAGCCATCATCTCATTTTTCACGGCAGAAGCAGGAACAACATTAGGTGAATTGGATGATGCAGCAGCAGCAGTAGTGCGTGAAGAAACAGGAGACCCAGAGTAATAAGCATTTGCAGGAGTAGGAGAAGATTTAGCAGATGTCGCGTTGCTAAACATTTGAAACCCTCCTTGAGACAATAGAGTTGCATTGCTATTGTTTGATGAAGTGGGAGCAACAGAGAATCCGGCAGCTAGCATGCTGTTCTTATAGTTAGTTTCCCTTTGTTTATCATCCAGTTCACAGGCCTTGATATGAGAAATCATCTCAGATAAGCTGCACCTAGCAAGATCTTTGGTTTTCTTGATCATGGCGACATGATGATCCTAACTTTTTGGTAACGCATTCAGAAGCTGTCTATTTGTTGAAGCATTGGATGTATGTATTTCTTCCATCTGCATTTGAGTGACTAGCTTGACAAACCTCTGAAGTTGATTGTCAACAGTTTCCCCATAAATATGATTGAAGTTGTTGAAATTTTATCTCAGCAGATTTCTTCGACTCTCTTTCATATCATCATTTCCTTCATAAACATCGATCAGAGATTCCCACAGTTCTTTGGCTGATTTGGAAGTACGAAAACCGATAGCGATGTCTGGACCCAAACCCATGGTCAAATAGGATAGAGCTTTTTCATCTTCTTCAACTATAGTGAAATCATCTTCAGTGTATTGGCTAAGGGGTTTCTTTATTTTTACTCCTGGTTCAGTAGGACTATCTGTTATGATCTCCCTTGGACCTCTCAGAATACTTCTCCAAATTTTAGAATCCTTGACCTTCACATGTTGTTCAAAACGCCATTTCCACTCAGGAAAATCATTTGCATCAGTCAACCTTGGAATGCGTGTAGTGGTCCCAACCTTTGAATCCAGTTCTTGCTGTTTGTTAAGGGCAGCCAGGTCAACATTATTTGCAGACATGATTAATTAATTAATTAATTATGTTTTAAGTTCAAAGTCCAAAGTCCAAAGTCCAAATCACGTTGCAGATCGTCGATGCGAGTCGAGACCACAGTTGCGAGTCGAGACTGTGATGATGACAACTCGAGACCTTAGTAGGTTGCGAGTCGAGACCAGAAGTTGACAACTCGAGACTGAAGATGGTTGCGAGTCGAGACTAGAAGTAGATTACTCGAGACTTCAGTAGATTGCGAGTCGAGACTGGATGTGAACAACTCGAGACCAAGGCTGGTTGCGAGTCGAGACTGGATGTGGACAACTTGAGACCAAGGCTGGTTGCGAGTCGAGACAACAAGTTCACAAGTCTAGATCAGTTGATTTCGAGTCGAGAACCTGCAAAACAAACAATGTGATAAAACCAGCAGAAATCCCTGATTATCAGCAGCTTCCAAAATTCAAAGATTTTGAAATCTTTGAATTTTAATCCTCAACAAACTTCCGAGAAATCAGCAAACAACTCACTGAAATCACACGAACCAAAATCAGTAAATTCTTTCAATATTTTCTATGAACAGTTTGAAGATTGAATGATCCGAAGACAGAACATGCAACCAAAACTGTTGTCACTGCAAAACACACACTAGAAAAAACTGAATCAGTAATATAAGATATTCTTGAATCAGAATGATATCAAAACCGAACCAAGAATTGGTTTCTTGGCTCTGATACCAATTGTAAAACCTGTGAGGATCTTTCAATGATATCAAACAATAACTTGTGTAAGTACGGAAATCAAACACAAGCGGATTCAAGAACAAATATAACCGAAACACTAAAGGCAATTAAAACAAACCAAGATATCTTGCATTCACTGAATGAAGGTGACGGATACAAGACACAATAGGTTTCGGCTGGCCCTTCCTTGTTCGCTATCAACTGATCTACCTTAACTCCAAGGTTAAGGTTTGCTTAAATACAAAATGATATAGGTAAATACCCTAGGCCCAACCGAAACTAACTAGACTAACCCACCCCATACATATCGACCCAAAACATATATTTAACAATTACAAAATAAACCCTTTAACTATGCAATCCTTCATGTATAAACCTTCAGGTTCCAACAAATTCCATCGGAACCACCTCTAGACACACTTCATGAGGTTCTGGTGATCACCACCCCTCTCCCATAAGAAGTTGTGGATGATGAGCCTTTCATCTTTCTCCCAAGGGAGATTGAGGAGATGCTTAATAACATATGAGGGTACACCCTCCGGGAAAAGCTCGAAAGCCATTCAATATCCAGAAACTACCCCCAGGTTTTTGTTGTTTTGACTATTCTAGGGAGAGCTTTTCAAGAGTTTTTATTTCTTGTCATTAGGAGGCTAATCTATCATAGGACTTTAAAATTATGTACTTTTCTGCTTTTCTTTTAGTTTGTGATGGATGGATGTTCTAAATAAAAGGGTGGTGTTTGTAACATGAGGAATGGTGTGAAAAACTATGAAAAAACGGCCCCATGCGCGTAAACCAGAGCCTCCCGCTTCAAAAACTACAAAGCAGAGTCTGCAGCACGGGGCCATGCCCACCAGGCACGCCCCCGTGCCCAAATTTCTGATGTAAATATTTCTCTGCGGAGAAGGTGGCACGGGCCGTGCCCACCAAGCACGCCCCCATGTCCACCATACTGTAAGTTTTCTGTTACACCTTGTTACTGGCACTTTAGCCACAGAGCCGTGTCCACCAGGCACGCCCCCGTGCCCAGTGAAAAATAACCTAAAAATTTGTTATTTTTACCCCCACGTTTTGCACATTTAATCCAAACAAATCCTATTTGGGACACATTGAGGACAATGTGTAATTTAAGTGTGGAGGAATGTTAAAACCTTGAATCTTTTGTCCTAAAAACAAGCCTTACACAAAACTCGCCTTGGAAAACCGCTAATCACCACAAATATTCTTGGTATTTTATTTTTTATTTTTTTACTTATCATGGTTTAGTTTGGGAAAAAATAAGTTCTAAAGATTTTTTTTTACTAATTTACATCTGACAGCGTCGTGATAAAAAGAACCAATAAAGAAATTATAAAAACGGGCATAACATATCTTTGTAAAATTTGATTATATATACACTTTTACACTATACCTTTTTTCCCACAAAAAGTGAGTTTTGAGCCTTTACCAAGCATACAAATACATATCTGTACTAATTGCTCAATTTTTCGTTTATTGTGTGAATAGCCCGTTTGGTTCTTACAAATCTAGAACTTGCCAAAACAAGGCGTTCTCAGTCCGTACCGGCATAAATCCAAGTAAGTAAATGATGGAGGCATTAGGACTATAGCCCATTTTTCATTCTAAACCTTTGTTTTTCTTTTCATCCCTTACCAAAATATCCCCTTAGTTAAACCTCTTTGAGCCTTAACCCTTTCGTTTCTAAACCCGCACAAATATAAACTTTTGAAAAAAAAAAAACAACCACCCACATCGACAAAATTTTTTATTTACACCCTTTCTTTTTGTAAAAAGTTCGGTTTTAAAATTACAAGTATGTCTTATTTTCAACTTTGGTAAAAAAAAAAGCATTGGCTAAATTTTTTTTTCTAAGCCACAAAACAATATTCCTCGAAAAACCGACACTTTTTACGCTTTTCATTATTTTACCTAAAAACACCTACCCTAACCAAAACCCACCATTTTAAAAGCCCTCTTGATATTTACGAGGATTAATCGTCAAAAAGGGGGAGGTTTGATTGTTTGTCAAGCCTATAGTAGGAGTAAGCTCCACACCGAGTCCGAGCGCTTTCACTTAAACATCTTCGGCCGAGTGTTGAGTGACCACTTGTGAGGTGTGTAAATTTGTATATAACTTAATAGAATTTTAGAAAGGCATGCTATGCCCAAAACATAGAATTTTTCTTAAAATGTGTTTTAAATAAAACATGACGAATAAGATTGTAAATAAAATAAAAACAAAATAAATTTAGAACTTGGATTCCCGACACTCTAAAGATAGACCCAAAACTTCTCTTCTACCAATTCCGTTTGGGTGTGTAAGCCACATTATAGAGTTTTGCTTAAGGACAAGCAAAGATTCAAGTGTGGGGGTATTTGATGAACGCAAAATGCAACATATAAATTACATCAAACAAGGCATAAAATCGACACTTTTTCGGTACTAATGTTGGAAAAAGCATGTTTCTTTGTTTACTTTTAATTTACAGCATCAAAAGAGCTTAAACGAATAAAAGGAACAAACTAACAGCAGAAACCAACACAAATACAAAGAACAAGGATTTACATGATATTCACTAAATTATACATGTTTAAGTCCCCCATTTTACTTCCGTTTTACGCGTTTTTGACCAAAACTTTGTTGTTTAGGTACTTAATCAGGTGCTTTTGCATTCTCAGGTCTTAAATAGTGTGCCAAAGAAAAATTTGGAGAAAAGGAGGGATTTAAGAGCATTACGGATGAATTCTGCAGATTCTGTTGAAGTTACAGCTGATGCACGGCCGTGCGCCCCATCTACACAACCGTGCATGACTTATGATGCCGGAGGCATGGGGAATGCATGTCACACCCCCAAAACGTCGCAGCGGAATATAAAACGTAGTGGTGACGGAAGTTGGTGCCCATTAATATCTTGCTGAACGATGCATCATAATGTTGGACATTTTAACTTAATTAAAACATAGATTTTAAAACATAGAGTCTTAAAGTTCGTCATAACCACACCATAATTAAGTTGTTTTGATCCTTATGAACCTTATTACATTTGTCCCAAATACTTTTAAAAGTTTGTCCAACACATTATCAAACCAAACATGCATCAACAACCACAAGATACGCCATAATTCCCGAAGCCGAACTGAAGTACCTGAAGAACACGTTAAAATCAAGTGTCAACACAAAGGAGGGTGAGTTCACATATTCAAATTTAAATAATCTGATCCAAGGAAAAACTTTCTAATTATGTGTTTATTATTAAAACATCCATATAACTTTTAAGAAAGTTAATTCATTTCCTTATAAAAATTCAAGGGTCAGCCGTCGCAAGCATTTCCGAAGAACCTTCCGACCATAGACATCTTCCCGAATTTACATATTAACTTGATAGAATCAAATGTTCGGACTCATAAGTTAGCAAGACATTACGAACTATATATTAACAATGAAGGTATAATCAATGCTAGACTATAAACAGAATATCAATTCGTCATTTAACTTGACACGGGGCGACCGGTCACGACGGAGTTGTCAACCCGATAGATCTACCAACAATTCCTCGTGTGCAATACTTAAATGATTAAACGACATTACTTGCGCATGGCCCATATCGAGGCCATCTATAATGCCTGCCTCATGAACAATATATATATATCCTACTATTAATGATAAATTTAATATATGATGTTGTACGAATTCCCCGAAATCCCCACCGAAATGTAAGCCTATGCCAATACTTACTCTCTTGAGATCAATCAAATTCGAACCAACTATAGATTTAAGCAAATTTTAAATCTACATGGTAGTTTTCTCTGAAACACCGTATTAATCCTCGTTTCTCCCCGAAACATATATATATATATATATATATATATATATATATATATATATATATAGGGAGCCGCTAAAATAGAAACCATCCCCAGTTGTAAGAACCACGAGAACCAC
The DNA here is from genome assembly GCA_030545235.1 of Helianthus tuberosus. Lineage (NCBI taxonomy): Eukaryota > Viridiplantae > Streptophyta > Magnoliopsida > Asterales > Asteraceae > Helianthus > Helianthus tuberosus. Next base: position 99,735,797 of record CM060371.1, on the reverse strand, counting down.
TCATAACCAATCAGAGAAAGAGGTATTTTGGTCATTTACCCCAAATGTCAAATCCCCCCTCTCTCTTCATTTAAATCACTGACTTTTTAATTACCCCTCTTCTCTCTCCTCTCTCATCTATCATTTAATTCTATCATCTTCATCTCTTTACCAAAATCTAAAATCCTCTCATCTATCTCTCTGTACCCATCTAGATCTCAAAAGTGAAATCCCTTCCACCATCTTCATTAACGATACCAGATCTAGATCTTTGATGAAAGGGCTGAGCAGTGGGCTCCTCCACTACCTCCATTTTTTGAGTAGTTGTAAAGGATCAGGCCTACATGGCTTGCATTTGTGCATCCACTACCTCCATTTTGTATTTGGTAACACAAAACAACATTATTAATGATGAAAGGATTGCATTTTTGTATTTGGTAATGATGAAACTGAACGGCGACCTCCACCGTCACCCCTTCCGCCGCCATGGTGGTGCACGGCGACCTCCACCGTCAACCCTTCCGCCGCCACAAGTGACCTCCACTCCTTCCGCCGCCATCTATTCAGGTCACCCACACCCACCTGTTCCTATATATCTCTTTATCACATAGATTTGCTTATCTTTCTTATTTTTTAATTTGGATTTTTTTGGGGGATTTTTTATGATGAAGGTGGGCGACGGTTGTTGGTGGTGGTGGCGGTGGCGTTGGGGTTGGTGGCAGTGGGGGTTTTTTTGGGTGGTGTGGGGCAGAGGTGGGTGACCATGGGAGAGTAGGTCCGACGGTGGTGTAGTCCGGTGATTGTTTGTGATTCTGGTGGGATTCTCCGGTGATTGATTTATGTTGTTGATATTGGGGGTTTTTTGCTGATGCTTTTTAATGTTTGGATTTGGTTGGTTTTGTTGGTGCTTTTTGCTGATGCTTTTGAATGTTGGGGGGTTTTTGCTGGTGTTTTTTTGTGATGAAGGTGGGCGACGGTTGTTGGTGGTGGTGGCGGTGGCGTTGGGGGGTTTTTGCTGATGCTTTTGAATGTTTTGAAACAATGAACTATGTGTGGGTTTTGATATGGTCGATTGGGCGGCGATGATGAAAAAAAAAACGTAGATTTAGATGACGATGGCGCGGCAAAAACGGCGGAGGGTAGGTTTTTTGAACCTGCAACCCCACTTTTGCAGCCTTTTGATTATCGGATATTTTTTTTTTGGGTAAAGGGTTACCCCGGTGAATATTATATATCAACCAACTAATAAAAACAGGGTGTATCATGACAACGATACACACTACTAGACTTGGCATACCAAGACTAGAGACCAATAGCAAACAAACAAGACCCGACAAAACAGTCACAACCAAAACAAAATAAACCAAGAACAAAACACGGCCCAAACTCAAAAACAAACTAGACAACTATATCCACTCTAGCCAGGGTCAATATCCAGGTTTTCCTTCGAGATCAGCCACTTATCCAATAGTTTCTTTTGCTTCGGGTCTCTACGAATTCTGAATCCTATAATCCTGAGCCGAACCGTGTCTATGATGACCTTCGAAAGCACACTAGCACTCCTCCATACTTGAGAGAATAACCGATTGTTCCGTTCTTGCCAGATAAAATACGTGGAAGCAGCCACTAGAATATTAGAAACTATAACTTCAAGAGATCTAGAATTAGCATTTAGCTCTATCCACTGCATTATCGAGGACCATGTATCGTTAACACTCTCCATATCAACCATATTCCTAACCAAACCCCAAACTTCAGAAGCATAGGGACATTGAAAAAATAGGTGATCCCTAGTATCACGATCATGACTACATAAGGGACAACACATGAGCCGTAAATTTGTAGCACTACATAAGGGACAACACATGAGCCGTAAATTTGATTATCGGATAATCTGAGTCAAACCCCGTTTTTTTTTTTCGAGATACACTTTGTTTCGATGTTGTTGGTTTTTAATTTTCCCCCCTAGTCGATGATGATAACAATATATCTGAGACACCTACCGAGTTTGCGATTTCTGTGTGCATTCGTTTTTGCGTAAAAAAGTTTTTGTAAAAAAAAAGTTAAACCGTAAACTTTTTAACGTAAAACTTAAACTTTTTAACGTACAACTTAAAAACGTAAAATGTAAAACGTAAAAATTTTACGTAAAACGTAAAACGTAAAACGTAAAAAGTTTTAGGTAAAACGTAAAACATAAAATTTTTAACGTAAAACGTAAAAACGTAAAAAGTCTTATGTAAAACGTAAAAAGTCTTACGTAAAACGTAAAACGTAAAAAGTTTTACGTAAAACGTAAAAAGTTTAACGTAAAACTTAAAACATAAAAAGTTTAAAAAGTTTAACGTAAAACGTAAAAAGTGTAAAAAACGGTGCGTTAATATAACGTAAAAAAAACGGCGCGTTTAAAACGACGTGTAAAAACGGTGTGTAAAAAAACGTGTAAAAAACGGCGCGTCAAAAAAACGTGTAAAAAATGGCGCGTCAAAAAAAACGTGCGAAAAACGACGCTTGAAAAAACGACGCGTTCAAAAAATGACGCTTGAAAAAGCCCGGCGTAAAAACGGTGCGTCAAATAAACGTGTGAAAAACGACGCTTGAAAAAACGGCGCGTAAAAACGTCGCGTTAAAAAAATGACGCTTGAAAAAGCCCGGCGTAAAAACGGCGCGTTAAAAAAACAACGCTTGAAAAAGCCCGGCGTGCAAAAAACCGGCGTGAAAAAACGGAGCGTAAAACGGGTCGTAAAAAACGCGTCGTAAAAAACGGGTCGTAAAAAAACACGCGTAAAAAACGGGTCGTAAAAAAACGCGCGTAAATTTTTTTATCAAAAAATTTGATTTCAAATTGTTGTTTAATAAAAAAAAAATCAGATTTAGAAAATAACAATTAATGCAAATAGGACAAAAATGTAATAAAAACAATAAAATTAATAAGACAAAAAAACAAAATTACTTAAATACCCTTTTAGATTAAAATATTAAAAACATAATAAGACAAAAAGAATTTAATATTATTTTTAACTCCTTTTAATCTCATCCATCCATTTTGGAAATCTAATAGCAAGAAAGTGGTTCCCGCGGTTCTTGCAACTGGAGATGGTTTTCATTTTAGCGGTCCCCTATATATATATATATATATAACAACTCCGTATATTTTCTATGAAAATATACATTTTATATATCAAAGGTATGTTTTATTCAAAAACATTATTAAATCTTTTTTAAGGCGTGTTCTTCCCCCAAAACATATACAAAACAGTAAAAACAGGGGGTTTAGTAACACTCACCTTTGGATGCGTATTATAAATAGCGCAATCCTACAATTTGATTTCTACACGTCCTAATATACGTAGGAACGATTTTTCAATCAATATATAAATCACAAAATTCATAAGTTTCTCCGTATCTTAGAATTTTCATATAACTTTGAGATTTTCTCAAAAAGTCATTATTTTTTATTATGTTGGCACGTTAATATATATATATATATATATATATATATGTATATATTTATTAAGATTTTGTGACTTGAACAATTTTATTGGTGACCCTTATCATGTAAATCCTTAACACCCCGTTTATACGTAATATATCTATGATTTGCGTGTCGTAATATATATACATAAACGTACACATAAACTTAACATCATAACACGTGAAATCTCATTAACTTATTTATTTTATCATTTTTAAAGCACGTATACATGAAATAACTTATCAAGTTAACATATGTATCAATTTTCATGCTCGACAAACAAGTTACACATTTAACGTGATTTTTACCGATTCTACCGCTTTAAGCACACAAGTGTACATGCATAGTCTAAATTCCCGTTATTATGTCAACACTTAACATATTATACACATATTTAAGTCACATAACACATTTTAACACATAAGGTTCACCCATAAATAACCCATGCTAGTGTACATTGTAAAATGCGTATTCTAGTGATTCGGTAACGTTTTCGGGCGTCGGGAGTCACGTATGACTAACCTAACACCAAGTAAAATTAATATAAGTTAAAATACTTATATTTATATTAAAAATTATCAGTTTACTTACTGATCTAAAATATTTTTATAAAAATCTTTCGAAAAGCCGATTTTTAACGGTTTTACCGCATAGTTTTGCGTTAAACGTTACCATAATCATCCCAATTCATAACGACTTGATATTTTAACATAATACATGTTATTTACTGATTAAAATGTTGGTTATAATCAGATTAGTGCAGTTTTTATGTAAGTCACACAGATCGTGCAATTTCACGTATTTTACAACCCTTAAATCACCAAGTACAACATGCAAAGCTAGTAAACTTTATGACAAAGTTTTATACTATCTTAACACTTCAAATACTATTATTTTTAGTCTTTAGGGCCTGATTAAAATTTATTTTTATCAAATCATCATTTCATGATCATACATCCACATGCATGCTTAAGTACAAGCATCTAATGCATTCAATTCACATCATCATCAACATGCATGAACTTGAATGATATGACATGTATTTGTTCCAAATAATCAAAGACATGTTCATCATCCAATCATTTGACTTAAATGCTAGCAACATTCTTTCACTTATACACCAACTAACAAAAGTACTCATGTATACATACATACATACATACATACATACATACATATACATTCACGGCACACACACACATGTGCATATATACATCCAAAAACTATCTTTATCATGTTCATCTTTTAATCATATGAACTTTTATAAGTCACCTTTTGATCATGCATGCATTTCACTTTCAAGAATCAAATCAAAGAAGAATCAATCATAATCAAAACTCAACTCAAATACACATACATACACACACTCACGGCTATACATACATATACACATACATCCATTTTTTACTTTCTTTGAAAACCCATTTGTTATTAGTTTTCAAGTTAGTGTTTAAATCCAAGAACAAGAGAAACTTCCATCATCATCAAATCATCAAGAATCAAGAACAAGGTTTTTAAAGTGAGTTTTATACCTTCAAGATTTTGATGGGTTTTTAGTAAAGATTGATGATATGGAGCTTGATTGTTGCTTAAAACACCTTGAAATCACCTTTAAACCTTCAAATGGACTTTTAAACACTTTGGAATGAGCTTGGATCTTCAAGAACAAAATTGAAATTTTGAAAATGGTGGTGTGTAAGGGGTGTTCGACCGAGCTATGTTAGAGAGAGAGAGAGAGAGAGAGAGAGTTTGTTTGATTTTGAAATCATATCTTGGATTTGGCAAGATACTGGAAGATTACATAAAAGGCACAATCATTTCTTGGTGTATTCCAAGACTTCCAAGTGGAAGAGAGAAAAGAAGGAACCTCCTCCCTAGCCGCCACCTCTTGCCCATACACACATACATTTCGTATATATACATATACATATATAATCTAGACCAAAAACTAGTATTTTACTGGATACCGGGTATTTCATCTACTGTTTTAATCCCGTTTTAGTGCGTTTTAAACTATTTTTAACACTCAATAAAAATAAACTTGCCAAAATATTACTGAATTAATTATCAGTTACCTTGACTGGCTACGTTGACAGTATTTTGTCAGATACGCGCAGTGTCGCGTGATACGCGCTTAAACTCGAAAAATAGAGTTTCTTAGCATTTTAATTTATTTTTCCTTCCAGACATGATTAAAATTACCATTCGTTTCGCATTTTGTTCGTTACGCGATAAGCATTTATCTTATTATTGCCAGCATAATTTTTTTCAAAGTTTGGATTTACCAACACATCAAATATCACACATAAATATTAATATTAGTCAAATACAGCCTTTTATTCATTCACGACACGTGTTACATTTGTACGGTACAACCTAAATAGCCGGGTGTCACAGTCTCCCCCTATTTAGGAAATTTCGTCCCCGAAATTCTACTCCATAGGTTTCGTTTTCACTCTAGGTGGGAAGAGATGTGGATATTTCCGTTGCATCTGGTCCTGTCATTCCCAGGTGAACTCGGGTTCACGTTTAGAATCCCCGCGAACCTTGACCAACTTAATCCTACTCCTCCTAAGTTTCTGAATTTTCCAATCTAGAACCTCTACTGGTTCTTCGATAAATCTTAGTTTATCGTCTACATGAACCTCTCCAGGGGGTATAATTAGTGTCTCATCCAACATACACTTTTTCAAATTTGGAGACATGAAACACGTCGTGAACTCCATTAAACTCTTGTGACAGCTTGAGCCTATACTCGTCTGATCCAACTCGAGATGCGATTCCAAAAGGACTTATATAACGCGGGCTCAGTTTTCCCCCTTTACCCAATTCTCACAATGCCTTTCCAAGGAGACACCTTCAACATAACTCGATCACCAACCTGAAACTCCAATGGTTTCCTCTGATTGTCTGCGTAACTCTTCTGTCGATCTGCGGCAGCTTTCAACCTTCCCTTGATCTGGACAACCTTGTCGGTGATCGACACTTCCTTCCATACAAGGCTTCAAACGGAGTGGCCTTGAAACTAGTGTGGTAACTATTGTTGTAAGAAAACTCAGCCAAAGGAAAATGAATATCCCAACTTCCACCGAAATCGATCGTACACGCTCTCAACATATCCTCTAGCGTCTGAATGGTTCTCTTGCTCTGACCATATGTTTTAGGATGATACGCAGTACTCATGTCCAAACGAGAACCCAACGAATCTTGAAGAGATCGCCAAAACCGGGAGTCAAAGCGTCCGTCTCTATCTAAGATAATTGACACTGGTACTCTATGACGGGCTACAATCTCGTTAAGGTACAACTGCGATATCTTCTCCGTATTGTCTGTTTCCTTAAGCGCTAGGAAATGAGCAGACTTTGTAAATCGATCCACAATTACCCATATCGTATCATGTCCACATGACGTATGGGGTAACTTGGTGATAAAGTCCACTGTAAGATGTTCCCATTTCCACTTAGGAATCTCTGGTTGCTGCAGGAGCCCAAACGGTTTCTGATGTTCAACCTTAAACTTCGAGCATGTCAGACATTTACTTATGTACACAGCAATATCTTTCTTCATATGCGGCCACTAGTATAGCTCTTTAATGTCTTGATACATCTTGGTAGAACCTGTGTGAATAGAATATCTGGATTTATGAGCATCGTTCATAACCAGTTCATGTAGGTTACCTTTAAGCGAAACCCAAATCCGGTTTATGAAGTACATCACTTCATCAGCTTTTGGTATCAGTTCACACTCTAAACCTCTCAAACCTTCTCTTCGCAGGTTCTCATCCTTTAAAGCTTCTCGTTGTGCATTACGAATTCGATCGGTCAAACTCATATGTATGGTCAAACCCAAAGCACGCACACGTAGAGGCTTCTCCCGCTCCTTCCTATTAAGTGCATCAGCAACAACATTGGCTTTTCCAGGGTGATAACGGATATCACACTCATAATCATTGAGTAACTCTACCCAACGCCGTTGTCACATGTTGAGCTCTTTCTGATCAAAGATATGCTAGAGGCTCTTATGGTCCGTGTATATCGTACACTTCGTGCCATACAAGTAATGTCTCCAGATCTTCAAGGCAAACACAACAGCTCCTAACTCCAAATCATGTGTTGTGTAATTCTTCTTGTGCACTTTCAATTGTCTGGATGCATAGGCTATCACTTTGTCCTTCTGTATAAGCGCGTCTGAGGCCCAAACGTGACACATCACAATACACAATGAAATCATCATTTCCCTCAGGAAGGGAAAGAATAGGTGCACTACACAACTTCTCCTTCAACAGCTGAAGAGCTTCCTCCTGGTTTTCCATCCAATCAAACTTCTTCTCCTTTTGGGTCAATAGCGTCAAAGGCTGCGCTAATCTGGAGAAATTCTCTATGAATCTCTGATAATACCCAGCAAGTCCTAAGAATTGTCGCACCTCTGACGGAGTCTTTGGCGCTTCCCAATTCTTAATTGCTTCTATCTTTGACGGATCCACGTGTATACCTTTCTCATTTATGACGTGTCAGAGAAAATGAACTTCTCGAATCCAGAATTCACATTTAGAGAACTTGGCATACAACTTTTCTTCCTTCAGTAGCTCCAAAATGAACTTCAGATGTTGCTCATGATCTTCTTTGGTTCGCGAATAGATAAGTATATCATCGATGAATATTATCACGAATTTATCCAAATAGGGTTTACATACCCTGTTCATGAGATCCATGAACACAGCTGGCGCATTAGTTAAGCCAAAAGGCATGACTTAAACTCGTAATGGACATATCGTGTTCAAAAAGCAGTCTTCGGAACATCTTCGTCAACAACCTTCAACTGATGATATCCTGAACGCAGGTCGATCTTTGAGTAGTAGTTGGATCCCTGTAGCTGATCAAACAAATCGCCAATTATCGGTAGAGGGTACCGATTCTTGATAGTCAACTTGTTCAGCTCTCTATAGTCAATGCACATCCTGAAGGATCTATCCTTCTTCTTCTTCATAAACAAGACAGGTGCACCCCAAGGCGAAAAGCTTGGTCGAATAAAACCTTTGTCTAGTAGCTCTTGAAGCTTATTTGACAATTCTTTCATCTCTGACGGTGTCAATCTATAAGGATATTTTGCAATTAGTGCAGTACCAGGTACCAGATCAATATTAAACTTGATCTGTCTTGCAGTGGGTAATCTAGGTATGTCTTCAGGAAAAACTTCCGGATAATCACGAACTATAGGAATCTCTTCGATCTTCCTACCTTCAGCCTTCGTATCCACTATGCTAACTAAGAACGCAGGATAACCCTTACGCAACATCTTAAGCATCTTCATAACACTAACAACACTCGACACTCAACTCGATCGGTCTTCGTGAACGACTATAGCTTCACCACCACCAGGACGAGGTATCCTCACTTGCTTTTCCGAGCAAATAATCTCAGCTTTATTCTTGGATAGCCAATCCATCCCCACAACTACATCAAACTACCCAGCTCCACTGGCAATAAATCGTTACTAAAACTATGATCATCTAACTTAATACTACAACCACGAACGACTTCACTAGTCTCTATCAATTTACCATTTGCTAGTTTTATCGAGCACTTTTTACTTAGCTTACTTGTTGGAGAACATAGAAATGGTTCAAACTTTTTCGAAACAAAACTCAAGTCAGCCCTAGTATCAAAGAGTACGAATGCAGAATGGTTATTGATCACGAATGTACTGGTAACAACAGTAGGATCATTACGTGCCTTCCCAGCATTTAGCTCGAACGCTCTGCCTCTGGCATTCAAACCCTTTGCTTTTAGACAATCTCTCTTTAAATGTCCCTATTCACCGCACTTGAAGCATCCCTCTAGCTTCACTCCCTCTGAAGTACTGTTAGCATAGCACTCACGGGTAACATGCCCAATTCGACTACACCTCGCACACTTTCTCTACTCATCACCGTGAGTCTTTTTCTCAGAACTACTCCTGCCATCCCTGGCACTATCCCTTCTGGAACCACTAGATTTTGCTACATACGCCTTCCCCGAGCTGCGTTTCATGTCACGCTTCTCATCGGTCTCCTTCTTCGAGCTCTCGGACTTGCGCATCTGCGAATCTCCAAATCTAGGCTCAGATCGCTCCGATCGCTCAGATTTCCCGTCTGCATTGGCCTTGCTCGATGACTTCCCAGTTTCGTCCTTCTTGTTAAGGCTACCTTTACGAGCAGCGTCATCCGCTAACAATTTCGCTTGAGTTGTAGCTTCTAGATAGGTAGTCGGTTTCGCTGATGTGACCATGCTGCGAATTCGTGGTGATAGCACCCAAATGTACCTCTCTATCTTAACATACTTAGGAGTGACCATCCGTTGAACCAACCTTGCCAAATCATTGAACCGAGATGTGTAAGCTCTGACATTCAGGCCTTCCATGGTCAAATTCCAGAAGTCGGTCTCAATCTTCTGTATCTCACTACGCGGGAAGTATTCCTTTAGGAGCATCTCTTTTAGTTCATTCCAGGTTAGACCATAGGCAGCGTCTTCACCCATTATTTGAACTTGTGCATTCCACCAGGATAAAGCTTCATCAAGAAAAGAACAAGAAACATGTAACACCTGTGCCTCCACGGCCATCAAACAAATACCAAACCAATGAAATATTATATTTCATACTTGGGGTTTGTAAAATTATGTGTATCTTTTACACATATCAACTCTTGTTTGATTTTAAGCTTTAAATCGCTTTCTGGAGGGTTATACGCGCTCTGATGCGTAAATATAACCAGTTTAATCCAACGAACACTCCGGAATAGTGAAATAGGCTTAACATACCTTAAATAACCTTTACATAACTTAGATATAAGTTTTGGAAGGTTTGGTGTGGTGAAATCAAAGTTTAATCGCTTACAGGGACTAAAGTTGACAAACTGCGAAAGTATGCCAATTTGAACTGTAACAGACATTCCGGAACATGGCCATAAGTTAAACATACCATAAATATCCTTTACATAGCTTAGAAATAGGCTTTGAGGGGTTCGGTATGCTAAAATAAACTTTTGGGTCATTCAGGGACTAAAAGTGTCAAAAAGTGCACAAGTTTGCATTTTCGCGCATAACTTACGTTCTGAATACATCCGGACATCCAAAAATTTATGTGAGCATGACTATATTATATTTTAGTGTTCGCCATAAGAAAAATCCATGCGTCGCGTCATTTGGATCGTTTTTCGCGCTTATGCGCATTCCGTCGTAATTAAGCGAACATCGCGTTCGTACGACCAAACGAACCATCATCCGGCATATTTTTGAGCATGTTTTGAGTTCCCTATACTTTAACTTCATTTTAGAGCCTTGAAATGAGGTTAACGGGGTTCAAACGCATCGAAAAAGGCCTTAAAACACAACAGGGACCAAAACTGCCAATTTGGAAACATTTCTGAAACAGAGGGGCAGTGGTGTAGCGCGAGCCCTAAGGGCCTATGCAGTCGCGCTACGCGACTGCCTATTCTGGGCAGAAACATGCAGAAAACTCATTTTTCGCATTTTCGGGACCGGATTCGATGTATCGACAGCTGTTTACAGCTGTTATCCACTCCCTTATCCCTTGCCAAGTGTTGATTCCCTATGGTTAGTGGCAATTTAGTCACCATAACCTTCCGACACTTGTACGGACATGATTAAGGCACGATTTTCGACAAACGATCTTAACGGTTCGGGTATTCCTATAAATACCCCATCACCCCAACCTCATTTCTTACAAGAATTCTGATTTTGAGAGCTCTAAGTTGAAACCATTGTTTCATACCTGAGTTCTTGGATCGGGATTAGCATTCGGGGACCCTTCGTAAGTATTCTTTCGTTCTTTTCCTTATTTTACTGCTTTTCGAGTCAGAAAGTCAAACTTTGTTTGACTTTCAGCGTTGACCAGTAATGGTCAATGCGAAGTTCATTTGAACTTCGCAACGTGAGTGTAATCACGTTGGTCATAGTCCCTTGGGACTATGCCCACTGATTACCACGTTGTCTAGGGTCGTAGGGTAGGCGATCTAATAAATCGCCTATACCTTCGAACCCGACCCAGTTTGGTCGATCATTAGGATCCGACCAAATACATTAGGTGACCCTAGTATAGGGCATAACCTTCCGAGGTTATACCCTATGGTCACATCGTTTAAGTAGTTGTATGATAGGTAGTTTATATGCCTTAGGTAAATTACCAGAATACCCTTTTCATGTATAATTGGTAATTAAGCATATGTAACCTAAACTTTTGTCACATAACTGATTATGTAACATGTTTAGGCATATAACACTTGTCATAGGACTAGTTAGACGGTCCGAACGCGTTTCACGCGCACGACGCATTAAAGTAGCATAAGTTACCTTAATGGGTCGCGATGGGTCGATAATACTTAGGTTAAGTTTCATTTAGTAAGTAGGCTTTGTTAAACCATATCCTATGAGTTCCTACACTCATTTGGTTTACAAACCCTCCTGCTACCCAGTCTTCCGATTTAAGTCCGGGTTAATTATGTAGTTACCTATATTAGGTACCGTTTGATTTCCGGGACTCCTCTATCTTACTTGGTAGTTGTTCAAGACTCCTAAGCACTCCCAGGAGAGTACATTATTCCCCTCTTTTACTGTTTTCAACTGTTTTGGGGTGACTCATATGTGCTAAATGCTTTATCAATGATTTCAATAACAATTACTATGTGGTTTCAAGAACGATAACAATTATTTCAAGAACGCTAACAATGATTTCAAGAACGAATACAATGATTTCAAGAACGAATACAATGATTTCAAAAACTAATAACAATTTCAATAAAGTGAACGAACTTGTTGGTTGTAGTTTACATGACCGATGACATTCATTAGCAATGATCAAGCCGACCAGTATTAGGTTATGGTACCATAGGATCTGACAAATCCCGTTATTTACTGCACCCATTGTTATGTGTGGGGGTTGTGGGTAGCGACTGAATCTGTAATTATTAACTTATCCTTTGGTAAGGGTTTGTTAAGAACGAGAACGAGAACGAGTTGGAACGAGGAACGAGTCAATAAGGTTTGAATGTTATTAGAGAATCGACCATAAAGTAGTTTCACAAATTAAAACAAGAACGATTTGAACGATTAAAACAAGAACGATTTGAACGATAAAAACAAGAACGATTTGAACGATAAAAACAAGATGGTTTAACGATTGGGTAAACATTTTTACATGATTGACATTTGATCATGTATTTCCCACAAAACATAACTTTGATTTAAACCAAGTTTTACTTCAATACTTTGTTTTTGTGCATATGGTTTAGTTGAGACATTTCACTTGCCATACATGGATATTTGACATAGACATTTGACATGGATATTTGACATAGACATTTGACATGGACATTTAAACATAGACATTTTACATTGTTTGGTTTGGTTTGATTAAGTGATTAAGTAACGATGCGTGTGTAATATGATACAAGCATGGTGGATACGCCGCTGGTACTTCCTATATATAAGTGTTTGTATGGTATTACATATTGTAGCGTTATTTGAATCATTTCAGTTTGAGACATAGAACATTTTATACAAGTAACATACTTTTCACAAGACATTGATTTACAAACAACTTATCTTACACAAACTCATTTACATGGTTATTCATTTAATCATGCATTATTCTCTTATTTATACTTATCATCCGAACTTATTATTTTTCAAATGATTTACAAAGACAAGGCAAATTACAAGGTTCATGACTAAACATTTTCTAAAACAGAAGTCATGAATCTTATTTTCACAAAACCTATGTATCTCGCCAGCATTTCTTTGCTGACCTCGTTTTCACATATGTTTCAGGTATTGTTGGATGATATCGATTGATAAGATGCATGCTCACATAGGACTGGACAAGGCCTTAGTGACTCAATAACAATGATAGTTTATGTTTAAATAGTGTATTTAGATTTCCAGACAATGTAATTACTCTATGTTTAATAAAGCGAAACACTTTTGATATCCATGGTTATGAAACATTAATTCTGTTGCAACACGCCCCGATGTTTCCGCCGCGATTTGTTGTTTTACGCGGTCGGGGTGTGACAGAAAAGATGGTATCAGAGCCAATGGTTATAGGGAATTAGGTTATTAGTAATTAGTAATGCTTTGACCTAGTCTATAACCTTCTTAGGACCCTAACGCGAGTTTACTTGCGTTTAGTCATAAAACAAATACCGTCACCTATCCTTAGGTGACGACCACAACAAGGACATAAATTTCAAAACCGCTTTGAAAGCTAATCATCTGTTCTAGGATGATTGATTACAAGGTTTTGAACCCCTTTATGGAATTTTCAAAATCTCGACAAAGTTTTGGGTTTTAAATAATGTGAACACGTGCAAACTGGAAGGGTGAATGCCTGTATTCTGGGTTTTCTGTCTAGGCAAGCACTTCGTATACATCTCAACCAGACGCGAGACCAGTTGTGCTTACCTGGGAATTCTTGGGATGAGTGTTCACTTATAGGCGAGCATGTCTTCGCGATACATTATTTTTAACCTATTTACTTTGACTAATCACCAAGGTCGTTTGTTGCTTTGTAGTAACAAACAAATGAACACTATCCTTGCTTTCATCAGATTTGTTTCATCTCATTCTTTTCGTCTAAATTCTCTCACTCGTTTCCTTTCATGTTTCCTCTTTTAGACAATGCCTCCTCGACGCGAAAACCAGATAGAGACTGCCGAGCTGGCAGAAATCATTGCGCAGCAAATGGCTGCTCAATTCCCAAACCTCTTTGCTCAATGGAACCAAGCCAACAACAACAACAATGTGCTATGCAAATACAAGGATTTCAACCAGGCTAAACCACTCAAGTTTAGTGGTTCTGAAGGAGCAACTGGGCTTCTTCAGTGGTTCGAAAGCATTGAGAATACTTTCCGCCACGTGCAGTGTCCTAACAATCGCAAGGTCGAGTTCTCCTCGAGCGTGTTTCAGAAGAGGGCTCTTACATGGTGGAATGGGGTAATGAGAGACCGAGGTGCGGAAGTTGCTCTCGCACAGACATGGGCTGAACTTAGGGCTCTCATGATGAGGGAATTCTGTCCTCGTCATGAGCAGCGAGCTTTGGAGAAGGAATTTGATGAGTTGAAGCAAGATAGTGGTGAGCACAGGGCGTATACTGATAGGTTTGAGGAGTTGAGTCTGCTTTGCCCGACAATGGTTACCCCACTTGACATAGCTATCGAAAGGTACATCGACGGCCTACCTGACTCGGTACAAGACATCCTTACTGGTAGTAGCCCTGCCACACTCCGTCAGGCGATCGAGTTAGCTGCGACATTGACTGAGTCGCAGATTCGGAAGAACAAGTTACACAGGAAGGGTGACAAGGGCAAGAAACAGTCAGCTGACAAGGAGGATAGCAAGAAAGGTCAAAACAAGAATGGTGAGGAAGGTAAGACGTCAAAGAAATCAAGAAAGCGAAAGGGTGGTCAGAACTTTGCTGTTACAGCACAGACTGCTCAGAACCCGCGGAACACACCAGCTCAGCCACCTGCAAAGAAAGCATATGCCGGTACCGCACCTTATTGTGCACGCTGCAACGGTCATCACGCGATACAACAAGCTTGCTGGCAATGCACGACGTGTGGTAAACTTGGGCATTTGGCCAAGGTTTGTCGTTTCGGACAAAATCAGGCTGCTCAGGTTCAAGCTCCGGTCCAAGGGAATGCTGTGAGATTCCCATTGGGTTCATGTTTCAACTGCGGAGAGATTGGTCACTTCCGCCACAACTGCCCAAGACTGGTGAATGCAAATGCTAACGCAAACCCAAATGCGAACGCCAACGTCAATGTGAATCCAGCACATGGTTGAGTGTTTAACATCAATAAGGCTATCAACGATGCAGCGATGAACGATTAGCATTTTGTATTTCCTCTGGTTGTTATCTTGTAACATTTAAAGACCATGCAGTTGTTATATAAATAAAATTTGTGGTTTTATTTTTAACTAATGCAATTGTATGAATGTTTGATCCAACCGTATGATGTCAACACAAAGACAAAACTACTCGTGTGGTTCTGTCATTTTTACGATCACTTGTGATCTCCCTAAGAACCTCAAACACTTGTTTCTTTTAAATCTAAAAACATCTTATCGTCTTGCACCGTTCGAGATGCAAGAATTATCAAAACAGCTTCAAGAGTTGTCTGATAAAGGATTCATCCGTCCGAACTTTTCACCTTGGAGAAATTCCTGTTCTCCTTGTGAAAAGAAAAATGGATCTTTTCGAATGTATATCGATTAACGTAAGCCTCGTAAGCTTACCATCAAGAATCGATATCCCCTACCTTAAATCAACGATTTCTCCAATCAACTACATAGCGTTTCATGTTTTTTTTCCGAGATCGATTTGCGTTTTGGGTATCATCAACTTTGTATTCTCGAAGAAGATATTCCCAAAACGGTTTTCTGCATGAAGTATGGCCATTACGAGTTTACAGTCATGCCTTTTTAGGTTGACAAATACTCCAGCCATCTTCAAGGACTTAATAAATAGAGTCTGCAAGCCTTATTTGGATCAGTTCGTCATTATTTATTAATGACATCTTGATCTATTCGTGTCCCGAGCCGATCGCGATCAACACCTTCGTTGACATTGGAACCCCTAAAGAATGAACAAACTTTTCGCAAAATCCTCCAAGGGGAAATTTTGGCTTAAAGAAGTTCAGTTCTTGGGTCATGTAGTCAACAAGCAGGGTATTCATATGGATCAATCCAAATTACCGCAATTAAGGATTTGATTCCTAGTATGCTTTAAATACCCGTGTCCAACGATAACAAATTAAACAATTAAACAAATTGAACGATTGTGCGATTATATGTTATGTGTTTATGTGTTCTTCTCTATGTTTTTGTGTGATACGATTTTCAAATCCTCATAGAATCTTTCATATCTTCATATGAGGGATTCATAGTAGGATATTCAAAAGGTACTACCTTAATCTTTATGGGCTTCTACGTTGTAGTTAAGACCCTTGGGTTATATGGTACCATTCCATGGTTCGATAAGAGACCCTTTTAGTGGTCTAGTCAAAAAGATTGATTCACAATTTGGTTGGAGAACGACACCTAGTGATGTAGCTGAACAGACTCCTTGATAGTCTATTTAGATCATTTATTGATTTAATTAAAAGGACTCTATGGCGGTCTAGTTACACGCATCACAGGATTGTTCATTTGGTTTTACCCTACACATTATAAAATAGACTGTGTGAACTGTGTAAGGAATTGTCTGATTATGGACGCGTACATAATTATGAAATTTAGTGCACAGAAACCCAGTAAGGTTTATTATGTGTAAGAACCGATAGTGACAACAATAACAAAATGAGAACGATGTAATGGAGGTACGGTGGACGCACCAATGACGCTTCATATACTTGTATATAAGCATCCCTCTTACATTGCAAGCATGATGTTATTAAAAGTTACTAGAAGTTCAGAACCCTAACCAACGTTGTTTGATCTTTTCAACTTCATGATTTTAAACTCTCACAAGTTTCCTCTAAATAAATTTCGGGACGAAATTTCCTAAAGTAGGGGAGACTGTAACACCTGTGCCTCCACGGCCATCAAACAAATACCAAACCAATGAAATATTATATTTCATACTTGGGGTTTGTAAAATTATGTGTATCTTTTACACATATCAACTCTTGTTTGATTTTAAGCTTTAAATCGCTTTCTGGAGGGTTATACGCGCTCTGATGCGTAAATATAACCAGTTTAATCCAACGAACACTCCGGAATAGTGAAATAGGCTTAACATACCTTAAATAACCTTTACATAACTTAGATATAAGTTTTGGAAGGTTTGGTGTGGTGAAATCAAAGTTTAATCGCTTACAGGGACTAAAGTTGACAAACTGCGAAAGTATGCCAATTTGAACTGTAACAGACATTCCGGAACATGGCCATAAGTTAAACATACCATAAATATCCTTTACATAGCTTAGAAATAGGCTTTGAGGGGTTCGGTATGCTAAAATAAACTTTTGGGTCATTCAGGGACTAAAAGTGTCAAAAAGTGCACAAGTTTGCATTTTCGCGCATAACTTACGTTCTGAATACATCCGGACATCCAAAAATTTATGTGAGCATGACTATATTATATTTTAGTGTTCGCCATAAGAAAAATCCATGCGTCGCGTCATTTGGATCGTTTTTCGCGCTTATGCGCATTCCGTCGTAATTAAGCGAACATCGCGTTCGTACGACCAAACGAACCATCATCCGGCATATTTTTAAGCATGTTTTGAGTTCCCTATACTTTAACTTCATTTTAGAGCCTTGAAATGAGGTTAACGGGGTTCAAACGCATCGAAAAAGGCCTTAAAACACAACAGGGACCAAAACTGCCAATTTGGAAACATTTCTGAAACAGAGGGGCAGTGGTGTAGCGCGAGCCCTAAGGGCCTATGCAGTCGCGCTACGCGACTGCCTATTCTGGGCAGAAACATGCAGAAAACTCATTTTTCGCATTTTCGGGACCGGATTCGATGTATCGACAGCTGTTTACAGCTGTTATCCACTCCCTTATCCCTTGCCAAGTGTTGATTCCCTATGGTTAGTGGCAATTTAGTCACCATAACCTTCCGACACTTGTACGGACATGATTAAGGCACGATTTTCGACAAACGATCTTAACGGTTCGGGTATTCCTATAAATACCCCATCACCCCAACCTCATTTCTTACAAGAATTCTGATTTTGAGAGCTCTAAGTTGAAACCATTGTTTCATACCTGAGTTCTTGGATCGGGATTAGCATTCGGGGACCCTTCGTAAGTATTCTTTCGTTCTTTTCCTTATTTTACTGCTTTTCGAGTCAGAAAGTCAAACTTTGTTTGACTTTCAGCGTTAACCAGTAATGGTCAATGCGAAGTTCGTTTGAACTTCGCAACGTGAGTGTAATCACGTTGGTCATAGTCCCTTGGGACTATGCCCACTGATTACCACGTTGTCTAGGGTCGTAGGGTAGGCGATCTAATAAATCGCCTATACCTTCGAACCCGACCCAGTTTGGTCGATCATTAGGATCCGACCAAATACATTAGGTGACCCTAGTATAGGGCATAACCTTCCGAGGTTATACCCTATGGTCACATCGTTTAAGTAGTTGTATGATAGGTAGTTTATATGCCTTAGGTAAATTACCAGAATACCCTTTTCATGTATAATTGGTAATTAAGCATATGTAACCTAAACTTTTGTCACATAACTGATTATGTAACATGTTTAGGCATATAACACTTGTCATAGGACTAGTTAGACGGTCCGAACGCGTTTCACGCGCACGACGCATTAAAGTAGCATAAGTTACCTTAATGGGTCGCGATGGGTCGATAATACTTAGGTTAAGTTTCATTTAGTAAGTAGGCTTTGTTAAACCATATCCTATGAGTTCCTACACTCATTTGGTTTACAAACCCTCCTGCTACCCAGTCTTCCGATTTAAGTCCGGGTTAATTATGTAGTTACCTATATTAGGTACCGTTTGATTTCCGGGACTCCTCTATCTTACTTGGTAGTTGTTCAAGACTCCTAAGCACTCCCAGGCGAGTACATTATTCCCCTCTTTTACTGTTTTTAACTGTTTTGGGGTGACTCATATGTGCTAAATGCTTTATCAATGATTTCAATAACAATTACTATGTGGTTTCAAGAACGATAACAATTATTTCAAGAACGCTAACAATGATTTCAAGAACGAATACAATGATTTCAAGAACGAATACAATGATTTCAAAAACTAATAACAATTTCAATAAAGTGAACGAACTTGTTGGTTGTAGTTTACATGACCGATGACATTCATTAGCAATGATCAAGCCGACCAGTATTAGGTTATGGTACCATAGGATCTGACAAATCCCGTTATTTACTGCACCCATTGTTATGTGTGGGGGTTGTGGGTAGCGACTGAATCTGTAATTATTAACTTATCCTTTGGTAAGGGTTTGTTAAGAACGAGAACGAGAGCGAGTTGGAACGAGGAACGAGTCAATAAGGTTTGAATGTTATTAGAGAATCGACCATAAAGTAGTTTCACAAATTAAAACAAGAACGATTTGAACGATTAAAACAAGAACGATTTGAACGATAAAAACAAGAACGATTTGAACGATAAAAACAAGATGGTTTAACGATTGGGTAAACATTTGTACATGATTGACATTTGATCATGTATTTCCCACAAAACATAACTTTGATTTAAACCAAGTTTTACTTCAATACTTTGTTTTTGTGCATATGGTTTAGTTGAGACATTTCACTTGCCATACATGGATATTTGACATAGACATTTGACATGGATATTTGACATAGACATTTGACATGGACATTTAAACATAGACATTTTACATTGTTTGGTTTGGTTTGATTAAGTGATTAAGTAACGATGCGTGTGTAATATGATACAAGCATGGTGGATACGCCGCTGGTACTTCCTATATATAAGTGTTTGTATGGTATTACATATTGTAGCGTTATTTGAATCATTTCAGTTTGAGACATAGAACATTTTATACAAGTAACATACTTTTCACAAGACATTGATTTACAAACAACTTATCTTACACAAACTCATTTACATGGTTATTCATTTAATCATGCATTATTCTCTTATTTATACTTATCATCCGAACTTATTATTTTTCAAATGATTTACAAAGACAAGGCAAATTACAAGGTTCATGACTAAACATTTTCTAAAACAGAAGTCATGAATCTTATTTTCACAAAACCTATGTATCTCGCCAGCATTTCTTTGCTGACCTCGTTTTCACATATGTTTCAGGTATTGTTGGATGATATCGATTGATAAGATGCATGCTCACATAGGACTGGACAAGGCCTCAGTGACTCAATAACAATGATAGTTTATGTTTAAATAGTGTATTTAGATTTCCAGACAATGTAATTACTCTATGTTTAATAAAGCGAAACACTTTTGATATCCATGGTTATGAAACATTAATTCTGTTGCAACACGCCCCGATGTTTCCGCCGCGATTTGTTGTTTTACGCGGTCGGGGTGTGACAAAGCATACCTAACCCGCTGATCAGCAGCACAACCACTGATTACCATGACAGATTCCATCTTCTCAATCCATTTGGTGATATTAAGGGGTCCTTCGGCACCAGTAAATGATCGTGGGTTGCAGCCCTATTATGTTTTATACGTACATCTGTGCACTATTCACAAGGTTAATGAAAATCAGGAATACGCTCTGATTATATCATAACACATGAACTACTAAAACTTTCCGATCATTATATTACCTTAAGGGTTTCCGATCTGTGCTCCACCAAAACCATGCCTATGAGTACCACGTCCATGTCCCTGGCCACTATTCTGGTTAGCATCGCACTGTTCCATTGAAGTATTAACGTGTTGGGCTATGAGTTGTGCCAACTCTTCTGGGGTGGTAGGTAGTCCAGGACCCTGTCTCGCTTTTGGCAGCATTTCCTCGTTCCTATTATTACAACAATAATAACAACATAAGACGATATCCAAAAATAATTCAATCATTAAATACTAGTGGACCCAACATTGCGCATGTATAATATCCACATAATAATGAGAACAATTTTTAAACCAAAAGTAACCCATCCGATATTCATTACAGGAATTATAAAACTTGTTTTTAGTACACGACTAACCAAATTTTGGCATGTCTACGTCAACACCCACAATAAGTTCATATAAAAATTCCTACGAAATATCCAAAATCTGGCATGCAAGCCATAAAGGGTTTATCGAAAGAGACATACAAAACTACCAACAAAACAACAAACAACTAATGCTTCAGACCCAAGAAGTCCAACATCCTCCTAACAAGCTCCTCCAACTCCACTATTCTCCAGTGCATCGGATCCATTGCACTGTCGTCTAGATCCTTCAACTCATTGTACCAGTCCATCTGTCCCTCAAGATCCTTCATCTGATCCCTAGCTGAGTCCAGGTCTCCGCGCAGAGTGGCGAACTGTCGGTCGTAATGACAACATCGATCAACCCGTACTCTTTTCTTCTTCTTGGAAGCAGATGCTGTCTCAGCGCCTTACACCAATACGATCTCTCCAACAGGTCTAGTCCTCTTCCTACGTCGATAATAAACCAAGAGAGGTGTAGTAGGAGCGCGTGACTCGATCAATAGTAAGGATGACTCAGTAATAATGGGTGGAGGGATCTCAGTTGTCACACCCCGACCACGTAGAACATACAAAACGTGGCGGAAACATCGGGGAGTGTTGTAACAGAATTAATGTTTCATAACCATGGATATCAAAAGTGTTTCGTTTTATTAAACATTGAATAATTACATCGTCTGGAAATCTAAATACACATTTTAAACATAATCTATCATTGTTATTGAGTCACTAAGGCCTTGTCCAGTCCTATGTGAGCATGCATCTTATCAATCGATATCATTCAACAATACCTGAAACATATGTGAAAACGAGGTCGGCAAAGAAATGCTGGCGAGTACATAGGTTTTGTGAAAATAAGATTCATGACTTCTGTTTAAGAAAATGTTTAGTCATGAACCTTGTAATTTGCTTTGTCTTTGTAAATCATTTGAAAAATAATAAGTTCAGATGATAAGTATAAATAAGAGAATAATGCATGATTAAATGAATAACCATGTAAAATAAGTTTGTGTAAGATAAGTTGTTTGTAAATCAATGTCTTGTGAAAAGTATGTTACTTGTATAAAATGTCCTATGTCTCAAACTGAAATGATTCAAATAACGCTACAATATGTAATACCATACAAACACTTATATATAGGAAGTACCAGCGGCGTATCCACCATGCTTGTATCATATTACACACGCACCGTTACTCAAATCACTTACCCAAACAAACCACCAATGCAAGATGTCCATGTTTAAACAAATTGTCAAATGTATTGAATAATATAACAAAATGTTTATGTTAAGATGTAAATCATGTCATGTATAATCAATGTCAAAAGTGTTTGTGTCAAATGTAAACCATGTAATGTGTAACCAAAATGATATGTATGGCTAGTGAAATGCATCAACTAAACCATAGGAGAAACGCACAAAACAAAGTATTGAAGTAAAACTTGGTTTAAATCAATACTACGTTTCGTGAAAATGCATGATCAAATGTAAATCATGTCCAAATGTTTACCCAATCGTTAAACCATCTTGTTTTAATCGTTCTTGTTTTAATTGTGAAACTACTTAATGGTCGATTCTCTAATAACATTCAAACCTTCTTGACGCGTTCATCATTCCAACTCGCTCTCGTTCTTAACAAACCCTTACCAAAGGGTAAGTTAATAATTACAGATTCAGTCGCTACCCAAAATATCCACACATAACCATGGGTATAGAGAATAACGGGATTTGTCAGATCCTATGGTACCATAACCTAATACTGGTCGGCTTGATCATTGCTAATGAATGTCATTGGTTATGTAACTACAACCAACAAGTTTGTTCACTTTATGAAATTTGTAATTAGTTTTTGAACCATTGAAATCGTTCTTGAAACCCTTGTTATTGTTCTTGAAACCACATTGTAATTGTTATTGAAATCATTGATAAAACATTTAGCACATATGAGTCACCCCAAAACAGTTGAAAACAGTAAAAGAGGGGAATAATGTACTCGCCTGAGAATGCTTGGAGGTCTTGAACAACAACCAAACAAAGCTAAAGAGAGCACAGAATCAGTCGACAATCTAAAACTATATAAATAAACCGGACTTAAATCGGGAGATCGGATAGGATGAGGCTTGGTAAACCAAATGAGTATTGGAACTCATATGATATGGTTTAACAAGGCCTACATACTACAATGAAACCAAACCTAAGTGCTTTCGACCCATCGCGACCCATTAAGGTAACTTATGCTACTTTAACGCGTCGTGCGCGTGAAACGCGTTCGGACCGTCTAACTAGTCCTATGACAAGTGTTATATGCCTAAACATGTTACATAATCAGTTATGTGACAAAAGTTTAGGTTACATATGCTTAATTACCAATTATACATGAAAAGGGTATTCTGGTAATTTACCTAAGGCATATAAACTACCTATCATACAACTACTTAAACGAAGCGACCATAGGGTATAACCTCGGAAGGTTATTCCCTACCTACTATGGTCACCTAATGTATTTGGTCGGATCCTAATGATCGACCAAATGGGTCGGGTTCGAGGTATAAGCGATTTATTAGATCGCTTACCCTACGACCCTAGACAACGTGGTAATCAGTAGGCATAGTCCCAAGGGACTATAACCAACGTGATTACACTCACGTTGCGAAGTTCATACGAACTTCGCATTGACCATAACTGGTCAATGTAGAAAGTCAAACAAAGTTTGACTTTCAGACTCGAAAGACTCGAAAAGCAATAAAATAAAGAAAAGAACGAAAGAATACTTACGAAGGGTCCCCGAATGCTAATCCCGATTCAAGAATCTCAGGTATGAAACAATGGTTTCAACTTAGAGGTTCTCAAATCAGAATTCTTGTAATTTTGAAGCATGGGGGGTGGGGTATTTATAGTAAAAGGTCCACCGTTAAGATCGTTTCATGAAAAACGTGCCTTAATCCCACCCGTACAAGTGTCGGGACCTTATGGTGACTAAAATGTGATCCTTATCAGATGACTAGACAAATGAGAATGTGTGGTGGTGGATCAAACAGCTGCAATCTGCTGTTAGAAACATTTAACCTGGTCAGAAGGTCTGACGCGGGCCGCCTAAGGATGTTAAGATCCTGAGGCGGGCCGCCTAGGAGTCACAGATCAGAACAAAGTTTCAGAAATGTCAGTTTCAGTCCCTGCACGTGTTTAAGGCCATTTCCGACACTTCTAAGGCCCGTAAAGCCAACTTTAAGGCCCTAAAATGTTGCCTAAACATTGAGGACATGAAACATGCTCAAAAATATGCCGGGTGTTGGTTCGTTTGGTCGTACGAACGCGATGTTCGCTTAATTACGACGGAATGCGCATAAGCGCGAAAAACGATCCAAATGACGCGACGAATGGATTTTTCTTATGCCAAACACTAAAATAAAATATTATAGTGCTTACATAAATTTTTGGATGTCCGGATGTATTCAGAACGTAAGTTATGCGTAAAAATGCAAACTTGTGCACTTTTTGACGCTTTTAGTCCCTGAATGACACAAAAGTTTATTTTAGCATACCGAACACCTCAAAGCCTATTTCTAAGCTATGTAAAGGATATTTATGGTATGTTTAACTTATGGTCATGTTCCGGAATGTCTGTTACAGTTCAAATTGGCATACTTTCGCAGTTTGTCAAGTTTAGTCCCTGTAAGCGATTTAACTTGATTTTGCCATACCAAAGCCTTTAAAACTTATTTCTAAGTTATGTAAAGGTTATTTAAGGTATGTTAAGCCTATGTCACTATTCCGGAGTGTTTGTTGCATTAAACTGGTTATATTTACGCATCGGTGCGCGTATAACCTTCCAGAAAGCGATTTAGAGTTTGAAATTGAACAAGAATTGATATGTGCAAATGATACACATATTTTTACAAATCCCAAGTATGAAATATAATATTTCATTGGTTCGGTATTTGTTTGATGGCCGTGGAGGCACAGGTGTTACAGTCTCCCCTACTTTAGGAAATTTCGTCCCGAAATTTATTTAGAGGAAACTTGTGAGAGCTTGAAAACATGAAGTTGAAAAGATCGAACAACATTGATTAGGGTTCTGAACTTCTAGTAACCTTTAATAACATCATGATTGCAATGTAAGAGGGATACTTATATACAAGTATATGAAGCGTCATTGGTGCGTCCACCGTACCTCCATTACATCGTTCTCATTTCGTTATTGTTGTCACTATCGGTTCTTACACATAACAAATCTTACTGGGTTTCTGTGCACTAAATTTCATAATTATGTACGCATCCATAATCAGACAATTCCTTGCACAGTTCACACAGTCTATTTTATAGTGTGTAGGGGAAAACCAAATGAACAATCCTGTGATGAGTGTGACTAGACCGCCATAGAGTCCTTTAAATTAAATCAATAAATGATCTAAATAGACTATCAAGGAGTCTGTTCAGCTACATCACTAGATGTCGTTCTTTAACCAAATTGTGAATCAATCTTTTTTTACTAGACCACTAAAGGGTCTCTTATGAATCATGGAGTGGTACTATATAATCCAAGGGTCTTAACTATTACATAGAAGCCCATTAAGGATTGAAGGTAGTACCTTTTGAATATCCTGCTACGAATCCCTCATATGGAGATATGAAATATCCTGAGAGGATTTGGATAACGAATATCCAGAGTATTAAAAACACAAAAATGCATACAAGAAAACATAAGATGAATAAACACATAGTCACATAACCACAAAATTGTTTAACTAGAAATTTGTTCTGCTAACAGAGTACATGTATTTAAAGCACACTAGGAACCCATCTCGTGGATTTCATTTGGCACTTTAAACATTATCAAGAATCTAACTATAAAGATAGAAAGATTCAAAAAGAAAATTCGATTTCGATTATAAAGAATCGAAATGTTCGAATTAAGGTACATAAGGAATCCAATTAAGGACTCTGATTTGAATGATGATTATCCACAAGGGTCTAATTGTGGAGATAAAAAGATCCCATATGGATTTTAGAAGTTGGAGATGTTTTGAAATCTTGCACTGGATGTGCTTAGGTCAAAACATGATGTAAAAATGCTTATGAAGTTGAGATGCTTGATATGTCAAGGCGACATATGAAGCAGAATTTTGAAGGTTAAGTCAATGTATGAGGAAAATATTTTTGAAAACTATGCATGGGGTTCTTTTAAGAAAAATGTGTTTAACGTTTTTGAAACCTTATATATAATACTTTTTGAAATCATAAAGTAAGTGTATTAGGTAGATATATTTACAAAAATGTTTTAAAATCATGCGAGATGAATTTTGAAATTATGTATAAGGTTTTTGAAAGACATGAATGATGCTTTTCGAAATCATGCACTTGATCAGAAAATGTATTGTGTTAATATTGTCTTCAGACTATATGAAATATTTTGAAATTAGGAAGGTTGGTTTTGATAACATGGCCAATGTTTTTGAAATAACATAGACAATGCATCTAGAAAAATTGTTTTCAAACTATATGAAATGTTTTGAGATCATGAAGATTGTTTTGAAATACTGGTACTGTGTATGTTGAAAAATCAAAACGTAATGGGTATGAGATTTGAAAATACCCTTAGTTATCTAACCAAGGATTTAAAGGCACAGATGTACGAAAAGCACGATTACTCATAATGTCACTTAATTTTCTGTACTTTGTTTCTTAGAGTGAAACGAGTACTTAAAATTTTCGAGGGAATCATGAGCAATCATTTGAAAGAGAGAAATCACAAGAGTAGTTTGTAAGGTACATAGTTCCTTGATGTAGGTATCATAGGAAAAGCCATACACACCTAGCAGGGGGTTGAGCTGGTTGGTTGGGGACTGCTTTACCATTGTGAGCGACCATGGCGAAGTTCTGAGAAGCCTTTCGCTTCTTTGACTTCTTAGGGGATCGTTCATCCATGGTCTTTGATTCCTCGATTGGTTTATTGGCTGATGGTGTTGTCGCCTGACTAGGTCCTGCCTGTCTTGGTGACTCTTGAGTGGCTTCATCCTGGAGATGATACATGGCAGTAGCTAATTCAACAGTCTTCAGGACTACTTCGCCTATTCGCTGAGCGAATTTTGGCTGCTTGCTCAGATATCTGGGCGTCATCGTGATGAAGAGACATTCTTGAAGAAAAAGAAAGGCGTAGGGAGAAACAGGTGAAAGATTATTGGACAATCAAAACAGAAAGATAACGCATGAAAAATTGCGATCATTTGTTTGTTACCTAAGGCAAACAAATGAGACGTTGACTAATCAAAGTAAATGGGTCAAAAATAATGTATCGCGAAGACATGCTCGCCTATAAGTGAACACTCATCCCAAGAATTCCCAGGTAAGCACAACTGGTCTCGCGTCTGATGAGATGTATACGAAGTGCTTGCCTAGACAGAAAACCCAGAATACAGGCATTCACCCTTCCAGTTTGCACGTGTTCACATTATTTAAAACCCAAAACCTTGACGAAGTTTTGAAAACTCAAAGGGGTTCAAAACCATATACTAGAGAGTTCAAAACCTTACAATAGAGGGTTCAAAACCTAGTAATCAATCATCCTAGAACAGATGATTAGTTTTCAAAGCGGTTTTGAAATTTATGTTCTTGTTGTGGTCGTCGCCTAAGGATAGGTGACGGTATTGTTTTATGACTAAACGCAAGTAAACTCGCGTTAGGGTCCTAAGAAGGTTATAGACTAGGTCAAAGCATTACTAATAACCTAATTCCCTATAACCATTGGCTCTGATACCATCTTTTCTGTCACACCCCGACCACGTAGAACATACAAAACGTGGCGGAAACATCGGGGAGTGTTGTAACAGAATTAATGTTTCATAACCATGGATATCAAAAGTGTTTCGTTTTATTAAACATTGAATAATTACATCGTCTGGAAATCTAAATACACATTTTAAACATAATCTATCATTGTTATTGAGTCACTAAGGCCTTGTCCAGTCCTATGTGAGCATGCATCTTATCAATCGATATCATTCAACAATACCTGAAACATATGTGAAAACGAGGTCAGCAAAGAAATGCTGGCGAGTACATAGGTTCTGTGAAAATAAGATTCATGACTTCTGTTTAAGAAAATGTTTAGTCATGAACCTTGTAATTTGCTTTGTCTTTGTAAATCATTTGAAAAATAATAAGTTCAGATGATAAGTATAAATAAGAGAATAATGCATGATTAAATGAATAACCATGTAAAATAAGTTTGTGTAAGATAAGTTGTTTGTAAATCAATGTCTTGTGAAAAGTATGTTACTTGTATAAAATGTCCTATGTCTCAAACTGAAATGATTCAAATAACGCTACAATATGTAATACCATACAAACACTTATATATAGGAAGTACCAGCGGCGTATCCACCATGCTTGTATCATATTACACACGCACCGTTACTCAAATCACTTACCCAAACAAACCACCAATGCAAGATGTCCATGTTTAAACAAATTGTCAAATGTATTGAATAATATAACAAAATGTTTATGTTAAGATGTAAATCATGTCATGTATAATCAATGTCAAAAGTGTTTGTGTCAAATGTAAACCATGTAATGTGTAACCAAAATGATATGTATGGCTAGTGAAATGCATCAACTAAACCATAGGAGAAACGCACAAAACAAAGTATTGAAGTAAAACTTGGTTTAAATCAATACTACGTTTCGTGAAAATGCATGATCAAATGTAAATCATGTCCAAATGTTTACCCAATCGTTAAACCATCTTGTTCAAATCGTTCTTGTTTTAATTGTGAAACTACTTAATGGTCGATTCTCTAATAACATTCAAACCTTCTTGACGTGTTCATCGTTCCAACTCGCTCTCGCTCTCGTTCTTAACAAACCCTTACCAAAGGGTAAGTTAATAATTACAGATTCAGTAGCTACCCAAAATATCCACACATAACCATGGGTATAGAGAATAACGGGATTTGTCAGATCCTATGGTACCATAACCTAATACTGGTCGGCTTGATCATTGCTAATGAATGTCATTGGTTATGTAACTACAACCAACAAGTTTGTTCACTTTTTGAAATTTGTAATTAGTTTTTGAACCATTGAAATCGTTCTTGAAACCCTTGTTATTGTTCTTGAAACCACATTGTAATTGTTATTGAAATCATTGATAAAACATTTAGCACATATGAGTCACCCCAAAACAGTTGAAAACAGTAAAAGAGGGGAATAATGTACTCGCCTGAGAATGCTTGGAGGTCTTGAACAACAACCAAACAAAGCTAGAGAGAGCACAGAATCAGTCGGCAATCTAAAACTATATAAATAAACCGGACTTAAATCGGGAGATTGGATAGGATGAGGCTTGGTAAACCAAATGAGTATTGGAACTCATATGATATGGTTTAACAAGGCCTACATACTACAATGAAACCAAACCTAAGTGCTTTCGACCCATCGCGACCCATTAAGGTAACTTATGCTACTTTAACGCGTCGTGCGCGTGAAACGCGTTCGGACCGTCTAACTAGTCCTATGACAAGTGTTATATGCCTAAACATGTTACATAATCAGTTATGTGACAAAAGTTTAGGTTACATATGCTTAATTACCAATATACATGAAAAGGGTATTCTGGTAATTTACCTAAGGCATATAAACTACGTATCATACAACTACTTAAACGAAGCGACCATAGGGTATAACCTCGGAAGGTTATTCCCTACCTACTATGGTCACCTAATGTATTTGGTCGGATCCTAATGATCGACCAAATGGGTCGGGTTCGAGGTATAAGCGATTTATTAGATCGCTTACCCTACGACCCTAGACAACGTGGTAATCAGTAGGCATAGTCCCAAGGGACTATAACCAACGTGATTACACTCACGTTGCGAAGTTCATACGAACTTCGCATTGACCATAACTGGTCAATGTAGAAAGTCAAACAAAGTTTGACTTTCAGACTCGAAAGACTCGAAAAGCAATAAAATAAAGAAAAGAACGAAAGAATACTTACGAAGGGTCCCCGAATGCTAATCCTGATTCAAGAATCTCAGGTATGAAACAATGGTTTCAACTTAGAGGTTCTCAAATCAGAATTCTTGTAATTTTGAAGCATGGGGGGTGGGGTATTTATAGTAAAAGGTCCACCGTTAAGATCGTTTCATGGAAAACGTGCCTTAATCCCACCCGTACAAGTGTCGGGACCTTATGGTGACTAAAATGTGATCCTTATCAGATGACTAGACAAATGAGAATGTGTGGTGGTGGATCAAACAGCTGCAATCTGCTGTTAGAAACATTTAACCTGGTCAGAAGGTCTGACGCGGGCCGCCTAAGGATGTTAAGATCCTGAGGCGGGCCGCCTAGGAGTCACAGATCAGAACAAAGTTTCAGAAATGTCAGTTTCAGTCCCTGCACGTGTTTAAGGCCATTTCCGACACTTCTAAGGCCCGTAAAGCCAACTTTAAGGCCCTAAAATGTTGCCTAAACATTGAGGACATGAAACATGCTCAAAAATATGCCGGGTGTTGGTTCGTTTGGTCGTACGAACGCGATGTTCGCTTAATTACGACGGAATGCGCATAAGCGCGAAAAACGATCCAAATGACGCGACGAATGGATTTTTCTTATGCCAAACACTAAAATAAAATATTATAGTGCTTACATAAATTTTTGGATGTCCGGATGTATTCAGAACGTAAGTTATGCGTAAAAATGCAAACTTGTGCACTTTTTGACGCTTTTAGTCCCTGAATGACACAAAAGTTTATTTTAGCATACCGAACACCTCAAAGCCTATTTCTAAGCTATGTAAAGGATATTTATGGTATGTTTAACTTATGGTCATGTTCCGGAATGTCTGTTACAGTTCAAATTGGCATACTTTCGCAGTTTGTCAAGTTTAGTCCCTGTAAGCGATTTAACTTGATTTTGCCATACCAAAGCCTTTAAAACTTATTTCTAAGTTATGTAAAGGTTATTTAAGGTATGTTAAGCCTATCTCACTATTCCGGAGTGTTTGTTGCATTAAACTGGTTATATTTACGCATCGGTGCGCGTATAACCTTCCAGAAAGCGATTTAGAGTTTGAAATTGAACAAGAATTGATATGTGCAAATGATACACATATTTTTACAAATCCCAAGTATGAAATATAATATTTCATTGGTTCGGTATTTGTTTGATGGCCGTGGAGGCACAGGTGTTACATCAGTCTCGACAACAAGAGCAGGTGGGACGACTGATGGCTCTAATGGTTGAGCCGTAATGATAGTGGCATCCACCAGATGTGCGATACTGAAAGATCCTTCAATCATAGGGACACCTCTATCCACGTCATCGATAACTGGTACAGTGCCTGATGATTGTCCCATCTCATGAATCGAGGGAGGAACATCATCATCGTCGTCTATCCATTCGTTGCTTGTGAAATCATAACGGGGGTCTACCTGGCTGGCGAAAGCAGCAGGATCAACATGGAATGACGAAGCGAATTCGGCCATGCCAACCATCTGTGGAGTTGTGAGGGGTATCTCTGGTAGAATGGATCTGGGTGAAGTCTCGAATTCTGGCTCGCTACCTGAGTCATGAATCTTGATCACCTCATGCTCGTGCGACATCTGTGACATAAATAACCGTACAAAGTAAGTGTGTGTTCAAATGAAAAATAACACATAAGGCCCAAATAAACAGATAATCACGTACGCACATAAACACGCAATGGTTTTCATGCATGATAAAATTTCCATGTTTATTTAAAAATTTTGGCTTCGCAAATTTTGGACTTTTAATCTCAAAATTCTTTGTTTGAAGTCTAGAGTTTTCCCAGAAAACATCTAGTTCGCTAACAACCGTTGGCTCTGATACCAACTTCTGTCACACCCCAAAAACGTCGCAGCAGAATATAAAACGTAGTGGTGACGGAAGTTGGTGCCCATTAATATCTTGCTGAATGATGCATCATAATGTTGGACATTTTAACTTAATTAAAACATAGATTTTAAAACATAGTCTTAAAGTTCGTCACAACCACACCATAATTAAGTTGTTTTGATCCTTATGGATCTTATAACATTTGTCCCAAATACTTTTAAAAGTTTGTCCAACACATTATCAAACCAAACATGCATCAACAACCACAAGATACGCCATAATTCCCGAAGCTGAACTCAAGTACCAGAAGGACACGTTAAAA
Organism: Helianthus tuberosus; assembly: GCA_030545235.1. Classification (NCBI taxonomy): domain Eukaryota; kingdom Viridiplantae; phylum Streptophyta; class Magnoliopsida; order Asterales; family Asteraceae; genus Helianthus; species Helianthus tuberosus. The sequence goes on along the minus strand of CM060371.1, from coordinate 99,703,484 downwards.
TCAAGTGTCAACACAAAGGAGGGTGAGTTCACATATTCAAATTTAAATAATCTGATCCAAGGAAAAACTTTCTAATTATGTGTTTATTATTAAAACATCCATATAACTTTTAAGAAAGTTAATTCATTTCCTTATAAAAATTCAAGGGTCAGCCGTCGCAAGCATTTCCGTAGAACCTTCAGACCATAGACATCTTCCCGAATTTACATATTAAATTGATAGAATCAAATGTTTGGACACATAAGTTAGCAAGACATTACAAACTATATATTAACAATGAAGGTATAATAAATGCTAGAATATAAGCATAATATCAATTCGTCATTTAACTTGACACGGGGCGACCGGTCACGATGGGGTTGTCAACCCGATAGATCTACCAACAATTCCTCGTGTGCAATACTTAAATGAATTAACGACATTACTTGCGCATGGCCCATATCGAGGCCATCTATAATGCATGCCTCATGAACAATATATATATCCTACTAATTGTCACACCTCGACCACGTATAACATACAAAACGTGGCGGAAAACGTCGGGGAGTGTTGTAACAGAATTAATTGTTTCATAACCATGGCATTCAAAGTTGTATTTTATTTATTAAACAAGAGTGTTTCATTGTTTTAAACAGGAAACAAAGAGTTCATAACATAATTAAACAAGTCTATCTTCAGTTTTATGTCTCTAAGGCACAGGTCCGCCCTAGTGTCACGATCATCATCCTATGGAAAAGCTCCTGAAAACACATGTGAAAATAGGTACGTCAGCATAAAAATGCCTGTGAGATACATAGGTTTGTGAAAATAAGGTTCATGACTTATGTTTAAGAAAATGTTTAGTCATGAACCCTGTATTTTTGCTTTGTCTTGCAAATCATTTGAAAAACGATAAGATCAGATGATATGTATAAATAAATGTAAGGTTAAATGAATAACCATGTAAAAATGAGTTTGTGTAAGATAAGTTGTTTGTAAACAATGTCTTGTAAAAAGTAAGTTGTTTATGTAAAACGTAATATGTCGAATATTGAAATGATTTAAGTAACGCTACGACATGTAATGCCATACAAACACTTATATATAGGAAGTACCAGCGGCGTATCCACCATGCTTGTATCATATTACACACGCCTCGTTACTCAAATCACTTACTCAAACCAACCACCAATGTCAATTGTTTATGTATAATGAATTGTCATGTGTCAATGTGTAAACCATATCAAAATGTCTATGTCCAATGTAAACCACTCAATGTGTATATCAATGTCAAAATGTTTATGTTTAATGTATATCATGTAATGTGTACCCAAATATATCATGTATGGTAAGTGAAATATATCAACTAAACCATATGTAAAATGCACAAAAACAAGGTATTGAGGTAAAACATGGTTTAAATCAAAGTTATGTTTTGTGGAACAAATGCATGCTATACTGATACAAACATTTATGCGGTATTGTTATAATGCATACATCCAAGCCTTGAGACTGTGGCGATAAACCCTTAAACAAATTAAAAGTTTATCTAAGTTATGTGTATCGAATTCGGTCATTCCTTCCAATCCAAACAAACCCAGGATTTCAGGAACGGGAGTTGTCAATTCCTATGGTACCACTACCTACTAACGAACGGTGTGATCAATGTTAATGAATGTATTGTTCCATTGTAAACAACCCAAATGTCATAACAAAATGTAAGCATGTGATGAAAATAACTGTACTAAGTATGCACACAATGGACATACATAGCATGAAATGTAATGTGAAACAATGTACTAAGTAATGCACACAATGGGCATACATAGCATGAAATGTAATGTAAAACAATGTACTAAGTAATGCACACAATGGGCATACATAGCATGAAATGTAATGTAAAACAATGTACTAAGTAATGCACACAATGGGCATACATAGCATGAACACAATGAAATCATGTACTATAAATGTACTAATGAACATAGCCAGTATATGATGTGAAAGCATGGAAAGCATGGAAAGCATGAAAGTAACAAGTAGGCACATGTGTTCCACCCCAAAACGTTTGGAAAACAGTAAAAGAGGGGTTCTATGTACTCACTTGAGATTACTCAGTAGTCCTGGAGTGACAACCTAACAATGATAGAGATCACGGAATCAAACGGCACCTAATATAGGTAACTATGTTAATAAACCGGACCTAAATCGGAGGATCGGATAGTATGAGGGTTCGTAAACCAAACGAGTATGGAAACTCGTGTAATATGGTTTAACAAAGCCTACATACTAAATGAAACCTAACATAAGTGCTTACGACCCATTACGACCCGTTTAGGTAGCTTATGCTACTTTAACGCGTCGTTCGCGTAAAACGCGTTCGAAACGCGTAACTAGTCCTATGACAAGTAACATATGCCTTAACATGTCTAATATTGTTGTCAAATCAGTTTAGATGTCAAGAGTTATGTTACATATGTTTAAAATGAATTTTGGCATCAAAGGGGTATTTTGGTAATTTACCTAAGGCATATAAACTACCTATCATACAACTACTTAAACGTCGTGACCATAAGGTATAACCTCGGAAGGTTATTCCCTACCTACTATGGTCACCTAATGTATTTGGTCGGATCCTAATGATCGACCAAATGGGTCGGGTTCGAAGGTATAAGCGATTTATCAGATCGCTTACCCTAGGACCCTAGGCAACGTGGTAATCAGTATGCATAGTCCCAAGGGACTATAACAATCGTGATTACAATCACGTTGCGAAGTTCAAACGAACTTTGCATTGACCATAAATTGGTCAACGCAGAAAGTCAAACAAAGTTTGACTTTCAGACTCGAAAAGCAATAAAAGAACGAAAGAATACTTACGAAGGGTCCCCGAATGCTAATTTCGATCCAAGAATCTCAGGTATGAAACAATGGTTTCAACTTAGAGTTTCTCAAATCAAAATTCTTGTGGGTTTTGCATTGCATGGGGGGGGGGTATTTATAGTGTTCGGTTAGCCGTTAGGATCGTTTATCGGGAAACGTGCTTTAATCTTGGCCATACACTTGCACCCATGGTATTGTAATACCATGGGCACATCAAACCAGCCCATAGTATTGATAAATAACATGTGCACAATTGAAATGGACCAGATCCAATGTTTCTGCATGTTTTCTGCTGTCTGAGGACTGACGCGGCCCGCGTGAGGATACACGCAAAACTGAGGCGGGCCGCATGGCCTTGTCTGATCAGAATAAGTTTGCTAAATGACAGTTTCAGTCCCTGTTATGTGTTTAAGCCATTTCCGACGCGTTTAAGGCCCGTTAAGCCAACTTTAAGGCCCTAAAATGATGCCTAAACATTGTGGACATGAAACATGCTCAAAAATATGTCAGATGTCGGTTCGTTTGGTCATACGATCGCGATGTTCGCTTAATTACGACGGAATGCGCACAAGCGCGAAAAACGATCCAAATAACGCGACGAATGGATTTTTCTTATGCCAAACACTAAAATAAAATATTTTAGTGCATACATAAATTTTTGGATGTCCGGATGTATTCAGAACGTAAGTTATGCGCGAAAATGCAAACTTATGCACTTTTTGACACTTTTAGTCCCTGAATGACCCAAAAGTTTATTTTAGCACACCGAACCCCTCAAAGCCTATTTCTAAGCTATACAAAGGATATTTAAGGTGTGTTTAACTTATGGTCATGTTCCGGAATGTTCGTTACAGTTCAAAATGGCATACTTTCGTAGTTTGTCAAGTTTAGTCCCTGTAAGCGAATTAACTTGTTTTTGACATACCAAAGCCTTCAAAACTTATTTCTAAGTTATGTAAAGGTTATTTAAGGTATGTTAAGTATATGTTGATGTTCCGGAGTATTTGTCGCATTAAACTAAGTACATTTACGCACCAGTTTGCGTATAACTCTCCAGAAAATGATGTAGAGTTTGAAATTGAATAAAAGTCAAAACATGAAAAATGTAAAACACAACCAAACAAACATTGGGATCAAATAACATTGTTTTATTGATAACCGAACAGTTCACAATGATTACAAACACAGAAGTTACAGTCTCCCCTACTTGTGGAAATTTCATCCCGAAATTTATTTAGAGGAAACTCGTGGGAAAAGATGCGGATATTTCGCCTTCATTTGATCTTCGCGTTCCCAAGTAAACTCGGGTCCACGTTTAGCTTCCCAGTGAACTTTGACCAAAGGAATGCGCTTGCGTTTAAGCCACTTGACTTCACGTTCCATGATTTCCACAGGTTTCTCGACAAATTTCAGTGTTTTATCAACACGAATTTCGTCAAGTGGTATGTGGAGGTTCTCATCAGTTAAACACCTCTTGAGATTGGACACGTGAAAGGTTGGATGAACATTTCCAAGTTCAGGAGGTAACTCAAGTCTGTAGGCTACCTTACCGATTCTTTCGACGATCTTGAATGGTCCAACGTATCTAGGTGCAAGTTTTCCTTTCTTTCCAAATCTGATCACACCTTTCCAAGGTGAGACCTTAAGTAATACTCGATCACCGACTTGAAATTCCAAGGGTTTGCGTTTTGGGTCCGCGTAACTCTTTTGACGGCTTCTAGCTGTCTGAAGGTTATCACGAACTTTCTTAACCTTATCTGTTGTCTCTAAAATGAGGGCAGGTCCAGTAAGTTGAGCCTCGCCGATCTCATTCCAGCAGACTGGTGAACGACATTTTCGACCATAGAGAGCTTCGAAAGGAGCCATTTTGATGCTGGTGTGATAACTGTTGTTGTAGGAGAATTCGATTAACGGAAGATGTGAATCCCAACTACCACCAAAGTCGATCACACAAGCTCTAAGCATATCCTCCAGAGTCTGGATTGTTCTTTCAGATTGACCATCCGTTTGCGGATGATAAGCCGTGCTCAGATTAAGTTGGGTCCCCATAGCAGATTGCATGGTTTTCCAAAAATGAGAAGTGAAACGAGCATCTCTGTCAGAAATGATGTTCAAAGGAACACCATGTCGAGCTACAATTTCATCCACATAGATTTTTGCAAGTCTGTCAGCAGGAAAGTCCTCACGGATTGGCAAGAAATGTGCTGACTTAGTAAGACGATCAACGACTACCCAGATGGCATCATGACCTTTCTTTGTGCGCGGAAGTTTAGTAATGAGATCCATAGTAATGTTTTCCCATTTCCAAACTGGGATCTCTGGTTGCACCAATAAACCAGAAGGATGCTGATGTTCAGCCTTAACCTTAAGACAAGTAAGGCATTTTGATACATATAAGGCAATGTCTTTCTTCATACCAGGCCACCAATAGTGAATACGAAGATCCTTATACATCTTATCTGAGCCCGGATGAATAGAATAACGAGACTTATGGGCTTCATCCATAAGAAAGGTACGAAGATTGTCCTGGCTTGGGACCCACAAACGGTCCATGAAGTAATACGATCCATTGTCCTTCAGTTCCAGAGCAGGTGTTATGTGATAGGGAAATTCCTTATCCATTAAACCTTGTGAAACACAAGATTGTTGAGCCTGAGAAATGCGTGCTTGGATATCGGATTGAGCTTGAATAACAGATTGAACACGAACACAATGAAGCTTAGTTCATTCCTTACGACTCAATGCATCGGCTACAACATTTGCCTTACCAGGATGGTAGCGAATTTCGCAGTCATAGTCGTTTAGTAGCTCAACCCAACGTCGTTGCCTCATGTTGAGTTCTTTCTGGTTGAAGATATGCTGAAGACTTTTGTGGTCTGTGAAAACCACACATTTTGTGCCGTACAAAGTGTCTCCAGATTTTGAGAGCGAAGACAGCTGCACCCAACTCAAGATCATGAGTGGTGTAGTTCTTCTCATGTATCTTCAACTGCCTCGATGCATATGCTATGACTTTGTTCCTTTGCATCAGAACACAGCCAAGACCCAATTTAGATGCATCGCAATAAACGACGAAATCATCATTGCCCTCGGGTAAAGTCAGAATAGGCGCGTCGCAAAGCTTCTGCTTCAAGTTTTGAAAAGCTTCTTCTTGCTTGAATCCCCAATCAAAGGGTTGGTTCTTCTGAGTTAGAGTAGTTAGAGGAACTGCAATTTTTGAGAAGTTTTCAATGAAGCAGCGATAATAACCCGCTAGACCAAGAAAAGAACGAACTTCAGTAGGAGTAGTAGGCGTATCCCAATCCTTAATCGCACTGATCTTGGAGGGATCTACATGAATACCTTGTTCATTGATAATATGTCCTAAGAATTGAACCTCTTTAAGCCAGAATTCACACTTGGAGAATTTGGCGAAAAGTTGCTCTTTCTTTAGGAGTTCCAGAGTAAGACGAAGATGTTGCTCGTGATCAGCTCGCGTCTTAGAATAAATCAAGATGTCGTCAATAAAAACAATGATGAACTGATCCAAATAAGGTTTGCAGACCCTATTCATTAAGTCCATGAAAACAGCAGGAGCATTCGTCAAACCGAATGGCATGACTGTGAATTCATAATGCCCATAACGAGTGCGGAAAGCTGTCTTGGGAATATCTTCTTCATGCACCCGAAGTTGATGATATTCGGAACGTAGATCAATCTTCGAAAAATAAGAAGCGCCCTATAACTGATCAAAGAGATCGTCTATGTGCGGTAGGGGATATCGATTCTTAATGGTAAGCTTGTTAAGCTCACGATAATCGATACACATCCTAAAGGATCCATCCTTCTTCTTGACAAAAAGAACGGGAGCACCCCAAGGTGAAAAGCTAGGACGGATGAAACCTTTGTCAGAGAGCTCCTGAAGCTGATTAGACAACTCTTGCATCTCAGATGGCGCAAGACGATATGGAGCTCTGGCAATGGGATTTGCACCAGGTACGAGATCAATGCGAAACTCGACTTGGCGTGCTGGGGGTAGACCAGGTAACTCTTCAGGGAATACTTCAGAATAATCCCGAATGACAGGAATATCTGAAATGGACTTACCCTTGCCTTTATCTGTTGTAACATGTGCTAAGAAGGCCACATAGTTCTTTCGCAAATATTTCCGAGCTTTAAAACAAGACATGAGTTTGAGACCACCGGCAGGCTTCTCACCACGAACCTGTAGAATCTCGCCTGTCGAAAGCGGCACACGAACAATCTTCTCAAAACAAACTACCTCTGCGCGATGCTTGGATAACCAATCCATACCCACAATAACATCAAAGCTTCCAAGTTGCATAGGCGTGAGATCAATAGGAAAAAGATGGTCATTAAGGTTTAACTGACAGTTGCGAAGAACAGAATTAAGAACAATGGGTTCACCATTAGCAACTTCTACTGTCAAAGGTTTACCTAGTTTCGTTCTAGACACGTGAAGCATTGGCTCAAAAGACAATGATACAAAACTCTTATCGGCACCCGAATCAAAAAGAACAGATGCAGGCTGATTATTAATAAAGAACGTACCGTTCACCACATTATCGTCCGCCTGCGCCTCTTGGGCATTCAAGTTAAAAGCTCGCCCTCGAGCCTGAGCCTGATTCTGATTTTGGTTAGCATTCACCAATCTTGGACATTAATTACGGTAGTGGGTCAGATCCCCACAGTTATAACAAGCACCTGGTGGGTAGTGTGGTCGTGCAGCTTGACCCTGTTGCTGAGCAGGAGGCTGAGCAACTTGTTGAGCCGGGTTCTGAACTGCCCGGTTCTGAGCAAACCGACAAACATTGGCAAGATGACCCGACTTCCCACAATTATTACAGAAACGACACGGATGTTGCGGCTAATGGTGACTGTTGCATCTATTGCACAAAGGTGCATTCCCTGAATAGGGTTTCTTTGCTGGAGGCTGTGCGGGTTGGTTGGGAGCTGCCTGGTTAGCTTGGGCAGTGACAGCAAAATTTTGGGAAGCCTTACGCTTCCTTGACCCTCTTGAATAACCAGAAGTCTTTCCATTCTTGTTTTGACCTTTCTTGCTATCTCCCTTGTCAGACGACTGTTTCTTGCTTTTGTCACCCTTCCTGTGTAACTTATTCTTCCGAATCTGCGACTCAGTCAAAGTCGCTGCTAACTCGATAGCCTGACGGAGTGTGGCAGGGTTACTACCAGTAATGATGTCTTGCACTGAGTCAGGTAGGCCGTCGATGTATCTTTCGATAGCCTTGTCGAGTGGGGTAACCATTGTTGGGCATAGCAGACTCAACTCTTCAAACCTATCAGTATACGCCCTGTGCTCACCACTATCTTGCTTCAAATCATCAAACTCTTTCTCCAATGCTCGCTGTTCATGGCGAGGACAGAACTCCCTCATCATAAGGGCCCTGAGTTCAGCCCATGTCTGTGCTAAAGCAACTTCTGCACCGCGGTCTCTCATTACCCCATTCCACCATGTGAGAGCCCTCTTCTGAAACACACTCGAGGAAAACTCGACCTTGCGATTATCCGGACACTGCACGTGACGGAAAGTATTCTCAATGCTCTCGAACCATTGAAGAAGCCCAGTTGCTCCTTCAGAACCACTAAACTTGAGTGGTTTAGCCGAGTTAAAATCCTTGAATTTGCATGGGGCATTGTTGTTGTTGTTGGCTTGGTTCATTTGAGCAATGAAAACTGGGAATTGAACAGCCATCTGCTGCGCAATGATTTCTGCCAGTTCGGCAGTCGCTATCTGGTTTTCGCGTCAAGGAGGCATTCTAAAAGAGGAAAACATGAAAGGAAATGAGTGAGATGTTTGGATGAAGAGAATGAGATGAAACAAAATCAATAGAAGCAAAGATGGTGGTCATTCGTCCGCATTACCAAGCAAACAAACGACGCACAGTGACAAATCAAAGTAAATGGATCAAAAATAATGTATCGCGAAGACATGCTCGCCTATAAGTGAACACTCATCCCAAGAATTCCCAGGTAAGCACAACTGGTCTCGCGTCTGATGAGATATATACGAAGTGCTTGCCTAGACAGAAAACCCAGAATACAGGCATTCACTCTTCCAGTTTACACGTGTTCACATTATTTAAAACCCAAAACCTTGACGAGATTTTGAAAATTTGAAGGCACAAGGCCAAAAACCAAACTGGAAGGGTTCAAAACCATATAACAGAGGGTTCAAAACCGTACAATAGAGGGTTCAAAACCTTGTAATAAATCATCCAAAAACAGATGATTGTTTTTCAAAAATCGTTTCGGAAAAATTTGGTTTTTGTTTTGATAATCACCTAAGGATAGGTGATGTATATGTTTTAAGATCTAAACACAAGATAATTTGTGTTAGGGTCCTAGAAAGGTTATAGTCTAGGTCAAAGCATTACTAATAACCTAATTCCCAATAACCATTGGCTCTGATACCAACTCTTCTGTCACACCCCGACCACGTATAACATACAAAACGTGGCGGAAAACGTCGGGGAGTGTTGTAACAGAATTAATTGTTTCATAACCATGGCATTCAAAGTTGTATTTTATTTATTAAACAAGAGTGTTTCATTGTTTTAAACAGGAAACAAAGAGTTCATAACATAATTAAACAAGTCTATCTTCAGTTTTATGTCTCTAAGGCACAGGTCCGCCCTAGTGTCACGATCATCATCCTATGGAAAAGCTCCTGAAAACACATGTGAAAATAGGTACGTCAGCATAAAAATGCCTGTGAGATACATAGGTTTGTGAAAATAAGGTTCATGACTTATGTTTAAGAAAATGTTTAGTCATGAACCCTGTATTTTTGCTTTGTCTTGCAAATCATTTGAAAAACGATAAGATCAGATGATATGTATAAATAAATGTCAGGTTAAATGAATAACCATGTAAAAATGAGTTTGTGTAAGATAAGTTGTTTGTAAACAATGTCTTGTAAAAAGTAAGTTGTTTATGTAAAACGTAATATGTCGAATATTGAAATGATTTAAGTAACGCTACGACATGTAATACCATACAAACACTTATATATAGGAAGTACCAGCGGCGTATCCACCATGCTTGTATCATATTACACACGCCTCGTTACTCAAATCACTTACTCAAACCAACCACCAATGTAAATTGTTTATGTATAATGAATTGTCATGTCTCAATGTGTAAACCATATCGAAATGTCTATGTCCAATGTAAACCACTCAATGTGTATGTCAATGTCAAAATGTTTATGTTTAATGTATATCATGTAATGTGTACCCAAATATATCATGTATGGTAAGTGAAATATATCAACTAAACCATATGTAAAATGCACAAAAACAAGGTATTGAGGTAAAACATGGTTTAAATCAAAGTTATGTTTTGTGGAACAAATGCATGCTATACTGATACAAACATTTATGCGGTATTGTTATAATGCATACATCCAAGCCTTGAGACTGTGGCGATAAACCCTTAAACAAATTAAAGGTTTATCTAAGTTATGTGTATCGAATTCGGTCATTCCTTCCAATCCAAACAAACCCAGGATTTCAGGAACGGGAGTTGTCAATTCCTATGGTACCACTACCTACTAACGAACGGCGTGATCAATGTTAATGAATGTATTGTTCCATTGTAAACAACCTAAATGTCATAACAAAATGTAAGCATGTGATGAAAATAACTGTACTAAGTATGCACACAATGGACATACATAGCATGAAATGTAATGTGAAACAATGTACTAAGTAATGCACACAATGGGCATACATAGCATGAAATGTAATGTAAAATAATGTACTAAGTAATGCACACAATGGGCATACATAGCATGAAATGTAATGTAAAACAATGTACTAATTAATGCACATAATGGGCATACATAGCATGAACACAATGAAACCATGTACTATAAATGTACTAATGAACATAGCCAGTATATGATGTGAAAGCATGGAAAGCATGAAAGTAACAAGTAGGCACATGTGTTCCACCCCAAAACGTTTGGAAAACAGTAAAAGAGGGGTTCTATGTACTCACTTGAGATTACTCAGTAGTCCTGGAGTGACAACCAAACAATGATAGAGATCTCGGAATCAAACGGCACCTAATATAGGTAACTATGTTAATAAACCGGACCTAAATCGGAGGATCGGATAGTATGAGGGTTCGTAAACCAAACGAGTATGGAAACTCGTGTAATATGGTTTAACAAAGCCTACATACTAAATGAAACCTAACATAAGTGCTTACGACCCATTACGACCCGTTTAGGTAGCTTATGCTACTTTAACGCGTCGTTCGCGTAAAACGCGTTCGGAACGCCTAACTAGTCCTATGACAAGTAACATATGCCTTAACATGTCTAATATTGTTGTCAAATCAGTTTAGATGTCAAGAGTTATGTTACATATGTTTAAAATGAATTTTGGCATCAAAGGGGTATTTTGGTAATTTACCTAAGGCATATAAACTACCTATCATACAACTACTTAAACGTCGTGACCATAAGGTATAACCTCGGAAGGTTATTCCCTACCTACTATGGTCACCTAATGTATTTGGTCGGATCCTAATGATCGACCGAATGGGTCGGGTTCGAAGGTATAAGCGATTTATCAGATCGCTTACCCTACGACCCTAGGCAACGTGGTAATCAGTAGGCATAGTCCCAAGGGACTATAACCATCGTGATTACAATCACGTTGCGAAGTTCAAACGAACTTCGCATTGACCATAAACTGGTCAACGCAGAAAGTCAAACAAAGTTTGACTTTCAGACTCGAAAAGCAATAAAAGAACGAAAGAATACTTACGAAGGGTCCCCGAATTCTAATTTCGATCCAAGAATCTCAGGTATGAAACAATGGTTTCAACTTAGAGTTTCTCAAATCAAAATTCTTGTGGGTTTTGCATTGCATGGGGGGGGTATTTATAGTGTTCAGTTAGCCGTTAGGATCGTTTATCGGGAAACGTGCTTCCATCTTGGCCATACACTTGCACCCATGGTATTGTAATACCATGGGCACATCAAACCAGCCCATAGTATTGATAAATAACATATGCACAATTGAAATGGACCAGATCCAATGTTTCTGCATGTTTTCTGCTGTCTGAGGACTGACGCGGCCCGCGTGAGGATACACGCAAAACTGAGGCGGGCTGCATGGCCTTGTCTGATCAGAATAAGTTTGCTAAATGACAGTTTCAGTCCCTGTTATGTGTTTAAGCCATTTCCGACGCGTTTAAGGCCCGTTAAGCCAACTTTAAGGCCCTAAAATGATGCCTAAACATTGTGGACATGAAACATGCTCAAAAATATGTCAGATGTCGGTTCGTTTGGTCATACGATCGCGATGTTCGCTTAATTACGACGGAATGCGCACAAGCGCGAAAAACGATCCAAATAACGCGACGAATGGATTTTTCTTATGCCAAACACTAAAATAAAATATTTTAGTGCATACATAAATTTTTGGATGTCCGGATGTATTCAGAACGTAAGTTATGCGCGAAAATGCAAACTTATGCACTTTTTGACACTTTTAGTCCCTGAATGACCCAAAAGTTTATTTTAGCACACCGAACCACTCAAAGCCTATTTCTAAGCTATACAAAGGATATTTAAGGTGTGTTTAACTTATGGTCATGTTCCGAAATGTTTGTTACAGTTCAAAATGGCATACTTTCGTAGTTTGTCAAGTTTAGTCCCTGTAAGCGAATTAACTTGTTTTTTGACATACCAAAGCCTTCAAAACTTATTTCTAAGTTATGTAAAGGTTATTTAAGGTATGTTAAGTATATGTTGATGTTTCGGAGTATTTGTCGCATTAAAATAAGTACATTTACTCACCAGTTTGCGTATAACTCTCCAGAAAGTGATGTAGAGTTTGAAATTGAATAAAAGTCAAAACATGAAAAATGTAAAACACAACCAAACAAACATTGGGATCAAATAACATTGTTTTATTGATAACCGAACATTTCACAATGATTACAAACACAGATGTTACACTAATAATGAAAAATTTAATATATGATGTTGTACGAATTCCCCGAAATCCCCACCGAAATGTAAGCCTATGCCGATACTTACTCTCTTGAGATCAAGCAAATTCGTCCCAACTATAGATTTAAGCAAATTTTAACTCTACACGGTAGTTTTCTCTGAAACATCGTATTAATCCCCGTTTCTCCCCGAAACATATTTATTCACAAAAACCGTTTCTCCCCCAAACATATATATATTTAACAATTCCGTATATTTTCTGTGAAAATATACATTTTATATATCAAAGGTATGTTTTATTCAAAAACATTATTAAATCCTTTTAATGGCGTGTTCTTCCCCCAAAACATATACAAAATAGTAAAAAGAGGGGGTTTAGTGACACTCACCTTTGGGTGCGTATTATAAATAGCGCAATCCCACAATTTGATTTCTACACGTCCTAATATACGTTGGAACGATTTATAAATCAATATATATATATATATATATATATATATATCACAAAATTCCTAAGTTTTTCCGTATCTTAGAATTTTCTCATAACTTTGAGAAAATCTCAAAGTGTCATTATTTTTTATTATGTTGTCACGTTAATATATATATATATATATAATATTTTGAGACTTGAACGATTTTATTGGTGACCCTTATCATGTAAATCCTTAACACTCCCGTTTATACATAATATATCTATGATTTGCGCGTCGTAATATATATCATAACACGCGAAAATCTCATTAACTTATTTATTTTATCATTTTTAAAGCATGTATACTTGAAATAACTTATCAAGTTAACATATGTATCAATTTTCATACTCGATAAACAAGTTACACATTTAACGTGATTTTTACCGATTCTACCGCTTTAAGCGCACAAGTGTACATGCATAGTCTAAATTCCCGCTATCATGTCAACACTTATCATATTATCATATACACATATTTAAGTCACATAACACATTTTAACACATAAGGTTCACCCATAAAAAACCCATGCTAGTGTACATTGTAAAATACGTATTCTAGTGATTCGGTAACGTTTTCGGGCATCGGGAGTCACGTATGACTAACCAAACACCAAGTAAACTTAATATAAGTTAAAATACATATATTTATATTAAAAATATCAGTTTACTTACTGATCTAAAGCAGTTTTATAAAAATCCTTCTAAAAGCCGATTTTTAACCATTTTACCGCATAGTTTTGTGTTAAACGTTACCATAGCCATCCCAACTCGTAACGACTTGATATTTTAATATAATACATGTTATTTAATGATTAAAATGATGGTTATAATCAGATTAGTGCAGTTTTTATGTAACTCACATAAATCATGCGATTTCACGTATTTTACAACCCTTAAAGCACCAATTACAACATGCAAAGCTAGTAAACTTTATGACAAAGTTTTATACCATTTTAACACTTCAAATATTATTGTTTTTAGTTTTTAGGGCCTGATTAAAATTTATTTTTATCAAATCATATTCAAATCATCATTTCATGATCATACATCCACATGCATGCTTAAGTACAAGCATCTAATGCATTCAATTTACATCATCATCAACATGCATGAACTTGAATGCATATGACATGTATTTGTTCCAAATAATCAAAGACATGTTCATCATCTAATCATTTGACTTAAATGCTAGCAACATTCTTTCATTTATACACCAACTAACAAAAATACTTATACATACATACATACATACATACATACATACATACATACATATACATTCAAGGCACACACAAATGTGCATATATATATATCCAAAAACTCACTTTATCATGTTAATCTTTTAATCATATGAACTTTTATAAGTCACCTTTTGATCATGCATGCATTTCACTTTCAAGAATCAAATCAAACAAGAATCAATCAAAATCAAAACTCAACTCAAATACAGATGTAGACACACACTCACAGCTATACATACATATACACATACATCCATTTTTTACTTTCTTTGAAAACCCATTTGTTATTATTTTCAAGTTAGTGTTTAAATCCAAAAACAAGAGAAACTTCCATCATCATCAAAATCATCAAGAATCAAGAACAAGGTTTTTAAAGTGAGTTTTAGACCTTCAAGATTTTGATGGGTTTTTTGTAAAGATTGATGACATGGAGCTTGATTGTTGCTTAAAACACCTTGAAATCACCTTTAAACCTTCAAATGGATTTGTAAAACACTTTGGAATGAGCTTGCATCTTCAAGAACAAAATTGAAATTTTGAATATGGTGGTGTAAGGGGTGTTCGGCCGAGCTATGTTAGAGAGAGAAAGTTTGTTTGATTTTGAAATCATATCTTGGATTTGGCAAGATACTGGAAGATTACATAACAGGCACAATCATTTCTTGGTGTCTTCCAAGACTTCCAAGTGGAAGAGAGAGAAGAAGGAACCTCCTCCCTAGCCGCCACCTCTTGCCCATACACACATACATTCCGTATATATACATATATAATCTAGACTAAAAACTGGTATTTTACTGGATACCGGATATTTTATCTAGCGTTTTACTCCAATTTTAGTGCGTTTTAAATTATTTTTAACACTATATAAAAATAAACTTGCCAAAATATTACTGAAATAATTATCAGTTGCCTTGAGTGGCTGCGTTGATAGTATTTTGTCAGATACGCACAGTGTCGCGCGGTACACACTTAAACTCGAAAAATAGAGTTTCTTAGAGTTTTAATTTATTTTTCTTTCTTTCTTTCCGGACATGATTAAAATTACCATTCTAATCATAACAGATTATTTTTAGGATTTCAACATTGATCGGGCGGTCACCGACGTTCGTTTCGCATTTTGTTCGTTACGCGATAAGCATTTATCTTGTTATTGCCAACATAATTTTTATCAAAGTTTGGATTTACCAACACATCAAATATCACTCATAAATATTAATATCAGACAAATACATCCTTTTATTCATTCACGACACGTGTTACATTTGTACGGTACAGCCTAAATAGCCGGGTGTCATAGTGAAAAAGCTAGTGAAGCTAACTTATCGGAGACGCATGACCATGCAACCAAGTGCGCTCCCGTACACTACATGAACCTCAAAAACCTGTGATTTCAAGACCATGCACTATCGTGCACATGAAGTGCATCACTGTGCACATCAAAGACCAACCCGTCCAATCATCCACTTGTCTAACCCACTACAGCAATGACATCACGTGACAATTGTTGGTGCACGGGCGTGCACATAAAGTGCATGGGCGTACACATAAAGTGCACGGCCATGCAGATATGAAAATTCCTTATAAAACAGAGCATTCGCTACTGATCAAAATATTGGGTATTTTTCCAAGTTTCTAGGCGATTTCTGGGGACCGGGAGCTATCTGCTTTGATCGATTTAAAGCCTCAAGATTGCAAGAAGCCTATCTTTCATCCAATCCATCATATCCTTGCTTTTTTATGGTTTAATTTCTTGTTATTAACATGTAATTTGAGCATATTTTCAAGCATTGCAGCTGATGTGTATGTATTATTGTAATAGCATTAAGAAACTTGTTTCATGAACAATCTCTAGTTTGTAATCTTATTTGTATGAAACTTTGGCAACTTTTTCTTATTTGAATCATGATGATCATATGGCAAACTTGTTTCATTAATGTTGGATTCTTGATTGTGGTTGTTTATCTTGGATGATTAATGACTGGTTAGTTAAGATTTTTAAAAAAACTCCTTGATTAATCATTTGTTAGTAAACTATTAGCTTGTTAATATGTTTACACCATGAAACTAGAAATGGGTATTGGTTTAATAAAAGATAAATCTGATTTTAATCAATTACACGTAAGGGCTTTAACGGGTTAAATGGTGTTATTGCAAGTTCTTGATATGGTTGATGATCTTTGTTTGGTAATTTTGGTTAAAATTGCTTTCTTAGTAAATTTATGTTCAAGACTTGCAAAATGTAATAGTTTGTGATATGATCTACTTTATGCTTGTCTTGGTCGTTGCATTGTGTTATCAGTATTGCTTTCTGATGTGTGCAAAATGCAACATATAAATTACATCAAATGTGGCATAAAACTAACCCTTTTTAGTACTAATGTTGGAAAAAGTGTGTTTTTGTCTTCCTTTTGTATTTTCAGGATTAAATGAGCTCAAATGAACAAAAGAAGCAAAAAGGCAGCTAAATCTAACATAAATACAAGAAAAGGAATAAACGTGGCATGCCCAACCCCTCGACAACATCCTCCCAAGCAAAAACAAGAGAAAAGAAGGCTGAACACGCCCCGTGCTCAATGACCGCAGGGGCGTGCCCAAGTGTCTGCAGAAAAGACAAAGTTATAGAAGCTTCTATCACCCACCACGGGGGCGTGCCCAGCGGACACGGGGCCGTGGTCACTCTAAGATTCGTAGAATCTAGGAAAATCTTAATAGTATAGATACGCTTCTGCACACGGGGTCGTGCCCAGCGGACACAGTGGCGTGGTCAACTAATGCAAACAAACTGCATTTAATAAAGAAAGAGAAGACGGGTGGACACGGGGCCGTGCCCAATGGACACGGGGTCGTGTCCGGGCTTCTGTGCAGGCTATAAATAGGGGTGCTTTTCTCATTTTCAAACCATCCCTTGACAAACCACCTCTCTCACACTTCACCCACCCACCACCACCATCACAACCCACATCCACCACCATCATCCATCATCCATCATAGAGTGTGTGTAGTAGTCTCGGGATCCAAGATTGATCGTAAGAGTTCTTGACAATCAAATGCCATGTTTGCCTAAGTCTCTTACATCACTTGGTGAAGACAAGTGTCTAGTGTAATACTTTTTATTTTTAATCTTTTCGCACTTTTTATTTGATTATGTATTAATGACTTTAATAACTAGTTTCTTATGTTGAAGGTGAATCTTCCTTATCATTTGTCCGTGGTGTCTTGGCGTTATTTTACTGTCTATATAAAATAAAAGATTTTCACCATTCATATCTCCACGGCTTTTTATGAACAGTAATTTTGCAGGGTTTTAAAACCGACTTTTTAGTAAAAACCTTTCAAAAATACGAAGCTTAGCTGTACAGTCGTTCCTGATTCTCTTTTTCCTAAAACCCACCATTATTTGCAAGAATTTCACTCAAATCTTCGAACAAGGTATGAATTCTTACTTATTTTGCAATTGTAATCTAGTTTTAGTTGTAGATTAGGGTTTCTATTCAAGAACTTTTAGGGTTTTCTTCATAAAATCAAATCAAACCCTAGTTCTTGAATGTTTTGTGTAAATCGCAAGTCTTTCACTGAATCGAAGCCCATTCGCTGAGACAATGCTTTAATTTGAGAGAAAAGGGTTGAAATGAGTGAATGGGAATGTTTTTTTTTTCCAATTTGCAGTCGTTGCACGGTCATGCACTTGATCCACATGGCAGTGCCGACTCAATGACACACAAATTCAGTTGACCAGACCTGCGATTCTGAGATGCACGGTCATGCACATATCCGCACGGTAGTGCAGAACCGATTTCAGACTTTTCTCCGACCAACAATCTCGAGACACACGGTCGTGCACATGGTCCGCACGCCCGTGCAACATCTGAATTGATATCAAAATGTCATAAAGTCACTGTTCTGATGACGAGGCCTGAAATTTTTGAATCTGGTCTCATTTTATTATGTTTCTACGTGCAGATGAACCATCCTTTCGTCTAATTCAACCCCGAAAAGTCAAAAGATCGACCATGTGTCAACTAGATGCATTCTTTATGGAACCAAAGAGGTCAGATTAGGAAGCCTAGAAGGCTGAGTAGGGTGGTAATGCAGGCCCTAAACCAATCCAAAAGACTAGCAGACATGCTCTCTTATCCGATGTCTAGGTTGTTGAATATTCAACATGTCACACCCCTTTCTAAGGCGGAAGCACGAGGTGTGATCATGAAAGGTTTTCATTGCATACGATTGGTAAACATACTACATGCTCATAAAAATAACTTCAAATGCCAAACATTACATAACTGAAATCACAGTTTTACACAAGACGACAAATTGTCTGAAAAGTTTACAACTTTATTCAAAGATAAAACATAAGCAACATCCATGAGAAAGAGTATGACCGCGTGCACATCCACTTTAGTTACCTGAAATACATGTGAGTTTTTGGATACACGTCAACATAATGTTGGTGTGAATTCATGCAGTTCTTGTATTGAACGTTTGTATACATTGTATGAAAAACATGGTATGTATCTTGTAAAAATCAAGTATTCTTGTATAAATCAAGTATTCTTGTATAAATCAAGTATTCTTCTATAAATCAAGTATTTCTGTATGTATCTAGGTTGTTAATGGGTTGCAAGGCCATTAACATGTGACACGACATAGGAAGTATCTAAACCATAGGTATTTTTCTAGTTGTCGATTCACGACGGAGACACAAAAGCACTACTCGGTACTAGTTTTCACCAAGAGTGTGGCTGTCTGAAAACCCATTAAATCTAACCTTTTGTTCTACGGTCTTAGTATGTACACGATTAATGGTGCTTATGGTACCCTATTCGTGACACGATTTCTCGTATCATTTCTCGTATCATTCCTCAAAACGCATCATACTTGGTACTAGTTATCACCAAGAGTGCTTCTTGTTTTTGTATCCATCATCCATTTATAAACATTGTAACATTTGTAGCATGTATTTCACCCCCGAAGTTATAAAACCGAAAACAGTTAAAAGAAAAGGGGGAGCATGAACTCACAACTTTGCGTTCCTTGCGTCGTAAACTTCACCGGTTTTTGCTTATCTAGCGTCGTGACCTAAACGTGTTTTATTAACGTTAGTCACTTGACTTGTATCGCACAAGTACAAGTCACCATTTTTTATGTATTTGTTCTTGTGTTAAAAATAATTTATATTTTTAAATATGTGTCTTACTTATAATATTTTCTCAAAAATAAATATAAGTATCTTGTATTTTTCACCCGAATTATAAAAATTTTTAACTATGTGTCTTACTTATATTTATAAAAATTTTGACATAGTTTCCCCTAAAAATGGAGGTTTCCTATGTTTTCAAAACATGTGTTTATTTTCTTTTAAATCATCATCAAGCATCAACAACACAATCAAGTCTTTCCATAAGCCTAGATCATGTAAATCATACTACATCATGAACTTGAAGTTCTTGTAAAATCTTGTAGTAACTTACCATGTTACTTAGTAGGTTTAGCTGCCCTTAAAAACATGGTTATTTGTTTGTAAATAACTTTAATAAAAGATTTGGTTCTTTACAACTTGTAGGATGATTTTTCTAAAAATATTTCTTTTATATTTTTCTTGTTTCACACATGTTTCTAGTCTTGTTCTTCTAATATAAATTGTGTAGGTTCAAGTAAAAACCAAGATCTTCTAAAAATCATATTTTAAACTTGGTTTTCTTGGAAAATCATTCATAAATATTGGATTTACAAGTTCACTAGTTTACTTTGTTTAAAATCATTTTACTTTCAAGTTCATGTTTAATCAAGAAGATGATCATCTTTGTGTAAACACATAATCATCTCCTAATCTTGCTAGTTCATGTGTTTAATCACAATCTAGCAAGCTTCATATGAAGATTAACATCATCATCTCTAGTAAACAACTATCAAATATCATTCATGCACCAAACAATATCATTTCAACACTATTTCATCATATTACAAGCTTTACGTTTCAAGATTCATGTGTATGTTCATTAGTGTTCTTGAGTTAATCATTAAACAACAACTCTTAACCACTAAAATATGAAGTAAACAAGGGTGTTCAAGAATCTTACAACTAGCTTAAAGCTAGGGAAGAACAAGGTTGAAAATGTGGTGGGTAATAGCACACAAGAGATGTCCTTCAAGTTCCGTGAGCACCGAGCTTCGTTAGACACCTTGTGAAGACCTTGGATTGCTTGAATTTGAAACAAGAAGAATGGTGGTGGTGGGGAGTGTGGTCGGCCGAGGATATGGGGGAGAAAAAGGAGGTGAGTTTGTGTGATGATGAATGAGCTCTTACTTACTTATAACCATGTGCAAGTATTATCCAATGTGCAACATGTTTCTAAAGTACACAACACTATCTCTAGTAAATCTCATAAGATCTCATGATATCTTAGCAAGATCATTAGGGATGTAACAAGATTTTGGTGGGGCCACATCTATGGGCCGTGGATTATAAAGGGGGGGTAATGTGTAAATTTCCATGGTAAGTAGGTGATTAGTGGGAGGTTAATGTAAAAGTCTAGTGTTTTAGTGTATCATGCATTATGTAGTATGTTAGGGTGTTCAGGGACCATAACTACTTCAGAAATATTAAAACAATGTTACTAGTAATATTTTGGTGTTCCGGGTAATGTCTGGTTGTTCGGTTATATATCGGTTCGTTAAAGTGCTAAATTGTCGTTTAGTGTCTTTTAAGTATTCTTTTGTGATACTTTCAATTCCCGACACTCAGGAAAATATTCTGGATCAATTTGTCATATTTTTGCATGATACAATCTTGTTACAATGCTGAATTTTTGCTGAAATATGTGAAATTCAGCATTGAGAGTGTGTTTCGGGTGGTTTTTAGTGCGTATTCTAGCTTTCGGAAGGTCTATATGTTAACCCTTGTATGTACTCTTGGGTTTTAATGTATTCTTGTCATTAGACCTACACCTAGGTTCCAATTCTATTATCTAACTGTTTTTTTTTTGCAGAATTGTTGACACGATGTGTCTTACCGGTGAGTTTACTAGTATTTCTGATGCAACGCTTTTATAAAGTAATTCTTGTAGTATAAAACGTGCATGAATCACTTGTTTAGTATGCAATCTGACAATGTTGACATTTAAGCACATAATTGCAGTCATTAAATAATAATTAAAGTGTACGGAAGTTACCGGTTTGGTGCTAGTTGTCACACAACAACCCGTTTACCTAGAGCTTACATTGGAGTTTTTTTGCTTCTTATTCGTATGACAAACCATGAAGCGAAAACCCAAATTTTCTGAATACAAAAGGGTATAATTTAGACTTGGCAAAAGATGGCATAAATGGTCGGTGGCAAAGCATGGATAAAACTAGGTATATACACCGACGAAGAATTAAACTCCGAGCTTTTCACCAATATCTACAAATTAGGCAGTGACTAGGAAAGAGCCGATTTTTGGGCTCAGGTGGCAATCAGGCCACCATACGAGGCTAGAAAGGCAATGGTTTTAAGACTACGGGACCCGCTTCTTAGGGTTCTTCATCAGGTCATGAGCCATACGATTTGTGGTCGCATGGATAGTTCCAGGAACTGTTCCACTCCAGATGTGCTGTTTTTGTACTCCATAGTGAATGGGGGTACACGTCAACCTTGCCACACGAATGGTTGAATTCTTTTTAAACAGTGCAAGGAGGTCCACGAGCAGCGAGATCCATGGGGGGGAGTATGTGACCCAACTAGCATACGCCATTGGGTTCAGTTCTCTGTAATCGATGCACATTCGCAGAGTTCCATCCTTTTTCTTCACGAACAATACTGGAGCTCCCCAAGGTGAGAAGCTTGGCCTTATGAATCCTTTATCCAACAACTCTTGAAGTTGTGTAGATAATTCTTGCATTTCGCATGGTGAAAGCCGATAGGGAGCCTTGGCTACAAGAGCGGCTCCTGGAACCAAGTCTTTACGGAATTCGACTTGTCGTTGCGAAGGTAGTCCTGGTAGATCTTCGGGAAAAACATCAGGGAATTCCTTCACCACAGGAATGTCTTCGAGTTTCGGCTCCTCAGCCTTCTTGTCTACAACATGTGCCAGGAAAGCGACGCATCCTTTCCTTAAGCACTTCTGTGCCTTCATACAACTGATGATTCGTAGAGGCGCGTCTCGCTTTTCTCCATGTACGATGAGAGTTTCATCATTCGCCAGAGGGATGCGAATGATTTTCTCGTGACAAATAACTTCAACTTTGTTTTTAGACAACCAGTTCATTCCGACCACTACATCGAAGCTACCTAATTGAATAGGTAAGAGGTCGATGCTAAATATTTGTTCACCAAGTTCTAATGTGCAACCTCTAACAACTTCGCCCGATTCAACAAGTTTGCCATTGGCTAGTTCTATAGAATAAGGAATATCTAATCTACTAGATTCTATTCCAAGCATGCGTTTAAATTCCACAGACATGAAGCTATAGTCGGCACCAGTGTCAAATAATATGGATGCAAAGTGATTGTTAACGAGAAACGTACCGGTGACCACATTAGGGTCCTCGCGTGCGTTCCTTGCTCCAATCACAAATGCTCGTGCCTGAGCATTGTTTCCTTTTGGGCAGTCTTTCATGAAATGATCCTTGCTTCCACAACTGAAGCATCCTTGATTTTGCCCAACTCCATTCCCATTCCGGTTACCATTTCCATTGTTGTTTCTATTACCAGCACCATTGTGATTTCCATTTCCGTTCCTTCCTTTTCCCCAACAATCCTCAATATGGTGACCCAGCTTTCCACACTTGTCGCATTTTGGAATGTGACAAACCCCTTCGTGATGACGCTTGCAATTGTTGCAAATGGGCAGAGTGCCCAGGTATCTTTTGGTAGGAGCGTCGTTCATGGTTGCAAGAGTTTTCGCCTCCTGAGGAGGGTTAGTGTCACGCTTCTTGTTGTTGAAACCCTTGTTGTTACGTGTCGCTTGATTCAGGTTCTCATGCTTCCTTTTCTTGTCACCAGACGACTCAGCATGCGTCTCGGTCTTTTCTGTTGGGTTTAGCGATAGCTTCTTCATGCGAACAACATCTTCAGTAAGGCTGACAGCCAGAGTTACAGCCTTAGTGATTGTCGCAGGTTTGGCTACAGTTACCATGCCATGAAATTTTGAGGCCAATCCCCAAATGTTGCGTTCAACGCGCTTAAATTCAGGAGTCACCATGTAGGGGATCACCCTTGACAGATCATGGAACCTTCGAGTATAACCAGTAATGTCAGCACCTTTTATGGTCAAATGCCAAAACTCAGTCTCCAACCTTTGGAGTTCAGCACGAGAGCAATACTTCTCTCTCATTTTCTCCTTCAACTCATCCCAAGACATGCCATACGCGGCATCATCACCCAGAGTTTAGACTTGCAAATTCCACCAAGTCAAAGCTTCATCGATAAACAACCCAGTAGCAAAAGTGACTTGCTGATCCGCGGTACACTTGCTCATGCGGATAGTGGCTTCAGTCTTCTCCGTCCAGCGTACAAACGCCACTGCACCTCCAGTGTCGTTGTATTTCAGTGGTTTGCAGTCGAGAAACTGCTTGAAAGTGCAGCCCTGAGCTGCGTTTCCTCCATATGAATCTCCATTCCCATTGCGTCTTGCATTGCTTGGTCCTCCACTTTGTTCAGTACGGTTTGCCTCGAACTGGGCGATAGCTGCGGAGATCCTTTCTTCCAGTAGGGTGTTTAGCTCTTCAGCAGTTCTTGGCAGTGGGGGAGGAGGAGGTTGATCATGAGCGTTCACAGCTCTTCTGGGTGCCATGTTCTGACAGAACACAACACAATAGGGTTAGACATTTGTTTGATATCGTCTACACAGGCATATACCACATAAGTGACATCAAATAATCCGCCAAATGTATAAATCAATTCATACAGCAACAAGCATGTATAATTAGGTAAACACCTTACTTTACATTGGCGGTTCTTGTCTTTATACCCTAAATCATTACCCTATTCCTGTACTGAGGGAATCTATATGTGACAAGACTTGCTGTGGTTTCTATGCACCGAATTCCATAATTATGTATGCATCCATAATTACGTAACCCCTTGCACAGTCCGCACAGTTCGTTTCATCCTCGTATCTCTTCCTTCAGATAGGCCACTGTTTTCAGGTAAAGTCACGAGTACCTGAGATATTCTATTTCTAGTATATGTAGGTATCAATTATCACACATACTTGCAAGTAATTCTTAATCACAGACAAGTGCTACTCCAGTGCACCCTAAGTCTCGTAGTGTCTTTTCTTGACTCTTTTGTAAATAGTTTCAAGTAGTGGATGTCGCGAGAAGTTTTATGCAATGAAAACTTTTTGGAAAATTGTTTTCGTGAAAGGATCCTAGAGATTGTAGACTAGACTCGAGAAGTAATCCTGGTTCACTACAATCGCAGCTCTGATACCAATCTGTCACACCCCTTTCTAAGGCGGAAGCACGAGGTGTGATCATGAAAGGTTTTCATTGCATACGATTGGTAAACATACTACATGATCATAAAAATAACTTCAAATGCCAAACATTACATAACTGAAATCATAGCTTTACACAAGACGGCAAATTGTCTGAAAAGTTTACAACTTTATTCAAAGATAAAACATAAGCAACATCCATGAGCAAGAGTATGACCGCGCACAAAACCACTTTAGTTACCTGAAATACATGTGAGTTTTTGGAAAAACGTCAACATAATGTTGGTGTGAATTCATGCAGTTCTTGTATTGAACGTTTGTATACTTTGTATGAAAAACATGGTATGTATCTTGTATAAATCAAGTATTCTTGTATAAATCAAGTATTCTTGTATATATCAAGTATTTCTGTATGTATCTAGGTTGTTAATGGGTTGCAAGGCCATTAACATGTGACACGACATAGGAAGCATCCAAACCATAGGCATTTTTCTAGTTGTCGATTCACGACGGAGACACAAAAGCACTACTCGGTACTAGTTTTCACCAAGAGTGTGGCTGCCCGAAAACCCATTAGATCTAACCTTTTGTTCTGCGGTCTTAGTATGTACACGATTAATGGTGCTTATGGTACCCTATTCGTGACACGATTTCTCGTATCATTCCTCAAAACGCATCATACTTGGTACTAGTTATCACCAAGAGTGCTTCTTGTTTTTGTATCCATCATACCATTTATAAACATTGTAACATTTGTAGCATGTATTTCACCCCCGAAGTTATAAAACCGAAAACAGTTAAAAGAAAAGGGGGAGCATGAACTCACAACTTTGCGTTCCTTGCGTCGAAACTTCACCGGTTTTTGCTTATCTAGCGTCGTGACCTAAACGTGTTTTATTAACGTTAGTCACTAGACTTGTATCGCACAAGTACAAGTCACCATTTTTTATGTATTTGTTCTTGTGTTAAAAATAATTTATATTTTTAACTATGTGTCTTACTTATATTATTTTCTCAAAAATAAATATAAGTATCTTGTATTTTTCACCCGAATTATGTAATTTGTCCAAAACTTCATTTCATGTTCATAACTTGTCCAAGTTATTTATTCTATAAGTAATATATTTTCATAAATATATTCTCTTGTATTTGTCTAAGCATGTTGTATGTGTATTTTTGTATTTTTCACTCCTTAGGAGTATTTAGTGTACTTTCAAGTCCTAATACACTATTACATGTAATACATACTACATACACTTAGCACAAAATTTGGTGATCAATAAATATATATATTTTTCTCAAAAATACACATACTTCATATCAATTTTTATCTTGAAGAAATCATCATTTCTTAACACAAAAATTAGGGAAACCTTGGTAAATGTTTTTAGATACATTTTTAGGGGATAAGTTTCTCAAAAACTTATATTTTTCTAAGTGTCAAAATTTATAAAAAATTTTAACATAGTTTCCCCTAAAATGGAGGTTTCCCATGTTTTCAAAACATGTGTTTATTTTCTTTTAAATCATCATCAAGCATCAACAACACAATCAAGTCTTTCCATAAGCCTAGATCATGTAAATCATACTACATCATGAACTTGAAGTTCTTGTAAAATCTTGTAGTAACTTACCATGTTATTTAGTAGGTTTAGTTGCCCTTAAAAACATGGTTATTTGTTTGTAAATAACTTTAATAAAAGATTTGGTTCTTTACAACTTGTAGGATGATTTTTCTAAAAATATTCCTTTTGTATTTTTCTTGTTTCACACATGTTTCTAGTCTTGTTCTTCTAATATAAATTGTGTAGGTTCAAGTAAAAACCAAGATCTTCTAAAAATCATATTTTAAACTTGGTTTTCTTGGAAAATCATTCATAAATCTTGGATTTACAAGTTCACTAGTTTACTTTGTTTAAAATCATTTTACTTTCAAGTTCATGTTTAATCAAGAAGATGATCATCTTTGTGTAAACACATAATCATCTCCTAATCTTGCTAGTTCATGTGTTTAATCACAATCTAGCAAGCTTCATATGAAGATTAACATCATCATCTCTAGTAAACAACTATCAAATATCATTCATGCACCAAACAATATCATTTCAACACTATTTCATCATATTACAAGCTTTACGTTTCAAGATTCATGTGTATGTTCATTAGTGTTCTTGAGTTAATCATTAAACAACAACTCTTAACCACTAAAATATGAAGTAAACAAGGGTGTTCAAGAATCTTACAACTAGCTTAAAGCTAGGGAAGAACAAGGTTGAAAATGTGGTGGGTAATAGCACACAAGAGAGGTCCTTCAAGTTCCGTGAGCACCGAGCTTCGTTAGACACCTTGTAACACCTTGTGAAGACCTTGGATTGCTTGAATTTGAAACAAGAAGAATGGTGGTGGTGGGGAGTGTGGTCGGCCGAGGATATGGGGGAGAAGGAGGTGAGTTTGTGTGATGATGAATGAGCTCTTACTTACTTATAACCATGTGCAAGTATTATCCAATGTGCAACATGTTTCTAAAGTACACAACACTATCTCTAGTAAATCTCATAAGGTCTCATGATATCTTAGCAAGATCATTAGGGATTTAACAAGATTTTGGTGGGGCCACATCTATGGGTCATGGATTATAAAGGGGGGGGTAATGTGTAAATTTCCATGGTAAGTAGGTGATTAGTGGGAGGTTAATGTAAAAGTCTAGTGTTTTAGTGTATCATGCATTATGTAGTATGTTAGGGTGTTCAGGGACCATAACTAGTTCAAAAATATTAAAACAATGTTTCTAGTAATATTTTGGTGTTCCGGGTAATGTCTGGTTGTTCGGTTATATACCGGTTCGTTAAAGTGCTAAATTGCACCGTTTAGTGTCTTTTAAGTATTCTTTTGTGATACTTTAAATTCCCGACACTCAGGAAAATATTCTGGATTAATTTGTCATATTTTTGCATGATACAATCTTGTTACAATGCTGAATTTTTGCTGAAATATGTGAAATTCAGCATTGAGAGTGTGTTTCGGGTGGTTTTTAGTGCGTATTCTAGCTTTCAGAAGGTCTATATGTTAACCCTTGTATGTACTCTTGGGTTTTAATGTATTCTTGTCATTGGACCTACACCTAGGTTCCAATTCTATTGTCTAACTGTTTTTTTTTTTTTTTTGCAGAATTGTTGACACGATGTGTCTTACCAGTGAGTTTACTAGTATTTCTGACGCAACGCTTTCATAAAGTAATTCTTGTAGTATAAAACGTGTATGAATCACTTGTTTAGTATGTAATCAGACAATGTTGACATTTAAGCACATAATTGCAGTCATTAAATAATAATTAAAGTGTACGGAAGTTACCGGTTTGGTGCCAGTTGTCACACAACAACCCGTTTACCTAGAGCTTACATTGGAGTTTTTTTGCTTCTTATTCGTATGACAAACCACGAAGCGAAAACCCATATTTTCTGAATACAAAAGGGTATAATTTAGACTTGGCAAAAGATGGCATAAATGGTCGGTGGCAAAGCATGGAGAAAACTAGGTATATACACCAATGAAGAATTAAACTCCGAGCTTTTCACCAATATCTACAAATTAGGAAGTGACTAGGAAAGAGCCGATTTTTAGGCTCAGGTGGCAATCAGGCCACCATACGAGGCTAGAAAGTTAAAGGTTTCAAGACTACGGGACCCGCTTCTTAGGGTTCTTCATCAGGTCATGAGCCATACGATTTGTGGTCGCATGGATAGTTCCAGGAACTGTTCCACTCCAGATGTGTTGTTTTTGTACTCCATAGTGAATGGGGGTACACGTCAACCTTTCCACACGAATGGTTGAATTCTTTTTAAACAGTGCAAGGAGGTTCACGAGCAGCGAGATCCATGGGGGGGAGTATGTGACCCAACTAGCATACGTCATTGGGTTCATGACTGATGATGTAGTCAACGGTCTTACACTGGTTCACTCAGGGGGTGATGTGGACCTTCATTCTTTGAAAGCAATAGGTTTGACGGTGGATACCCAAAATAGCTCGAGACTGAGGGGTCTTAATGGATAGATCTGGGATCCACTCCCACCACTACCAGACGGCGAGGTCGAAGATGCCCACATGGTTCATGAAGAAGAGGTTCACAAGGAACAGCATGAGGGAGTATTCTTAGGACCGCCACCAGGACATCAGTATCAGCACCAGCACGAGTATTAAGCGAATCAGGATTGGCCACCTGGCATCCCTTCATATCCCGAGTTCTACCAACAGTTTCAACAAATGCAAGTGAACAAAACACGATGCGGGAAGAGATGCACGCTGGATTCTCGTATACCTTTTGAGGGGTCCACAACGCCTTCCCGAACTACTTTGGAGATCCTCCGCAGTTCCCATTCAGGGACCCGACTGGCCGCGAGGGGCCACGTAGATATGACGGGGCGGGTTCATCTAGAACACGCCAAGACGATAAGGAGGATTTGTCGGAGGCGGGAGTGCACCATTGGAAGCTGCTAGTGTCTTATCTTTGTTTATTTAGTAGTTTACTTTATTTTGGGGTTTTTCATTTTGACGTTGTTTTCTTTAAAAACACCCGGCTTTGGATTGTTTTAAAACTTTTTATTAGTATTTGTTTGATTTTGTTTAATTAATGGATATGGTTCCTAGTTATCTAATCTTTTGATCAATAGGTTCTTTTATGTTTTGGGTAGTGATGTGCTTTGCAGGTATATTGGGACGCACACTGAGTTGAGAAGACATACATTCAAGTTCATTCATACAAGTCTTCTTCAACTGTAAGGGAGTTCTTTTATCCTTTTTCACACTTTAGTTTAGCTCATCATGATCGCTTAACTAATATGTGTTTCACATTGGGGATAATGTGAAATTCAAGTGTGGGGAGGGGTTTAACTTTGTTTGTCCTCGATTTTGTATATATATATATATATATATGTGTGTGTGTGTGTATATATATGTATATAAACTTTAAAAATACAAAAACGGCCAGTTGTGTTCTTTAGAAAGCATCATATACGATCAAAACCGACAAGCCAAATTGATTTTGAAAAAGATAATTAAAAGCGTGACAAACAAAAAAAAAAGACTTGCATGTTTATCTTTACATTTATACCGATTCCTTCAATTACGTGAGCATATTTGAGCCTTTCAATACTTAACATGCTTGTTTTTGTTTTGGAATATGAGTGAGCTGAATGTTTCATGTAATTTAGAACTTGTCATTATTATACTTTTCAAGATCATGAATATGTGAAAATGGCATGAACGTGATAGAGGCACTTAGGATACCCTTCTGTGTTAGCCTTTTTCTTTGTTTATATCCCATACCTGCCATCATTCCATTAGTTCGTCATGTTGAGCCTATTTTTCGTGTTTTTTTTACCTAGCCTACTTAAACCACTTAGCCAAATTTAGCCTTTTATTTTTAAACCTTTGTGTTAAAACTCGGTCAAAGTTATTATTTAACTAGCTTGTTTGTAATTATTTCGTGTTAATAAAACAGAAAATAGCGATCGAAAATAGAATAAAGATGATCAAATTGGAGCAATTTTAAGCGCCGAATAGTACAGATTTATTGTTTAGCTTGAAATGGTTAAAATCATCATTATATGCGTTACTTATGTGTAGTTGTTGATTCATTTACGCTTGTTAGAAATAACCGCCGAGTTTTAACCATTTAGCCACTTTTAAATATCCATTCCACACCCTTAACCATAGCCTATCATTACAACCCTCAAAGACCTCTTGATTTATGCTTTTTCGCATGTTAGTTGGTGGAGATTAGATCCTTTGACAAACCTATGACATTGCATGATTCATTGACTTGGCGTCGAGTGCTTTACATATACGCATTACATGTATGATTCATAAATATAATCGAGTGTGTGTGAACATTGTGAGAAATGTAAAGATTTTCATGCTAAGTCGATCGGAAGTGGAATCATTGCTTTTTGGTTATCTTTGCCTATATTCACATATGCTTGTTTGGTTTGAATCTTTGATGCTGACTTTTTGGAAAACCGATTGACCATCGAATAAATCAGTAGCTTTGCAAATTATTAGATGTTTGGATCCTTTGGGAGTCTTCATTTATTTGCTTTGTTTAAAGTTTGCTTGAGGACAAGCAAAGTTCAAGTGTGGGGAGGTTTGATATTCGCTAAATTATACATGTTTAAGTCCCCCATTTTACTTTTGTTTTACGCGTTTTTGACCGAAACTTCGTTGTTTAGGTACTTAATCAGGTACTTTTGCATTTTCAGGTCTTAAACAGTGTGCCAAAGACAAAGTTGGAGAAAAAGGAGGGATTTAAGAGCATTATGGATGAATTCTACATATTCTATTGAAGTTACAGCTGATGCATGGCCGCGCACCCCATCTGCACGACCGTGCATGACTTACGATGTCGGAAGCACCGGGGGTGCACAAGCCAGTGCAGCTGACTTCTCGGAGACGCACGAACGTGCGACCAAGTGCACTCTCGTGCACTACCTGAACCTCAAAAACTTGTGATTTGAAGACCATGCACTACCGTACACATCTGAGACCAGCCCATCTAATCATCCACTTGTCTGACCCACTGAAGCAATGACGTTACGCGACAACTGTTGGTGCACGGGTGTGCACATAAAGTGCACGGGCGTGCAGATATGAAAATTCCTTATAAAACAGAGCATTCGCTACTGATCAAAATATTGGGTATTTTTCCAAGTTTCTGGGCAATTTCTGGGGTCTGAGAGATATCTGCTTTGATCGATTTCAAACCTCAAGATTGTAAGAAGCATATATATCATCCAATCCATCAAATCCTTGCTTGTTTATGGTTTGATTTCTTGTTCTTAACATGTATTTTGAGCATATTTTCAAGCATTGCAGCTTCTAATCTTATTTGTATGAAACTTTGGCAACTTTTTCATGTTTGTATCTTGATACGGCAAATTTGTTTCATTGATGTTGGATTCTTGATTGTGGTTGTTTATCTTGGTTAATTAAGATTGTTGAAAAACTCCTTAATTAATCATTTGTTAGTAAACTATTATCTTGTTAATATGTTTACACCATGAAACTAGAAATGGGTATTGGTTTAATAAAAGATAAATATGATTTTGATCAAGAATGCTTTCTTACACGTAAGGGATTTAACGGGTTAGATGGTGTTATTGCAAGTTCTTGATATGGTTGATGATCTTTGTTTGGTAATTTTGGTTAGAATTGCTTTCTTAGTATATTTATATTCAAGACTTGCAAAATGGAATAGTTTGTGATATGATCTACTTTATGCTTGTCTTGGTGGTTGTATTGTGTTATCGGTATTGCTTTCCTTGATAAGTGAGGTTAGAAAACTCTTAATGGATGACTAACTTATCTTTAGAAGATTCGCATGAAAGTACATCAATAGCTCGCTAATGAATGATTCTAGGTGGTTAAAGTGTGTTTATCACGTTAACTTTCCGAAGGATTTTCATGCTAGGATTCCTGAAAGGGATACTAATTGTTTTTATAATTGGAAGATTGATCAAATGCTTTTGTGAAATGTCCGATGGAGATAACATGCTTAGGTTGTTTGCGAAACAAGATAATATATATTTTTATATTTGGAGTCTATTACGTCTTAAATATAGTTTTAGATAATTTTAGTTTAAAATAAATTCACCTATCTTTTTACCGGTAAATAAATGACAACGATTTAGTACTTTTGCGTCCGCCCGCGTCCGTGGATCGATATCTGGTTTTTACCTATACTTTGCTACATATACGATAGGGTACACTTGTCCTTTTGTGTGTGTGTGTATAAATCATTTTTATAAATATTAAAACCAAGTTCGTGTGTAAAATTTATTGTAAAAATATGCATATATACGCAGATGTCATGAC
Organism: Helianthus tuberosus; assembly: GCA_030545235.1. NCBI lineage: Eukaryota > Viridiplantae > Streptophyta > Magnoliopsida > Asterales > Asteraceae > Helianthus > Helianthus tuberosus. The sequence goes on along the minus strand of CM060371.1, from coordinate 99,670,630 downwards.
ACGACCTGCCGAACCCCCATCCACATCCAAAACAACAAATTAACAAAAATAGAAGCATAGGCACGGGGTCGTGCCCACCAGGCATGGGGCCATGCACAATCAAGATTCCCTGCAGAAAATATAACAACCCTCCTAAAAATATTTCACAACCCTTAAAGTATCCCTATACATCTTAAAATACACCCCGTATACGAGAAACGGCGCCAAAATACCTCTAATTTAACAAAAATCAAATAAAACAAGTTTCAACATCCGCTCGCGGGGCGCGAGACAGACAGCAGAAGCTGTCGCGGCCAGACGCAACCCGGTTCCGCCACTTGGCAGCTGACTCGACGTGGCTAGACACCTGACTCAGCCAAGCTAGGGCCTAGTCTAGACGGCTCGCGGGCCATGAAGGCCCTTTGTGTTTATCTCACGGGGCGCGAGAACCCCCTGTTCCAGCCGTATAAATAGAGAATCGACGTTCAGTTGATTTTCGTTCAAATTTTCGATCTCTCTCTCAAATTCTATATAATAGAAATTCTGCTCGAGTATAATACCTACTAAAATGCGAAGCTCTGCCTCGTTGTAAGTATTATAACCCCCGGTTACATATTAGTTACTCCGCCCGATTGATCTAGTACTTCGTAACGCATGTCGAGGCTTTGCCTGACTCAGTCGTCGGAGTTCTGTCTCGGGAGGGGGTATAGCTAATGTAAATTGGGTTATTTTACTAACACGTGTGCATTGTTTAATTTAATAGATTATAACCAGGAAGTCACCATGAATTATCTAAAACAGAAATGTGAGTACATTCATTTTTATAAATTGTTTTTACAAAATCTCAACTATTTTAAAGTATAATTAACAGTGATTGAGTATTTTTAATTCTAGAATTACTGTCGGTATGTTGGGGTTTTGTATACAGTACTTGTTACTAATACTGAGAATAGTAAAATGACCACAAGTCAGGATTGACAGTACCGTGGGTGGTAATTTGATAGATGTAAACAAATGTAATTGTGGATGCCCTCAATACTGTAAAATGATAAAAGTGTTTTGATTAAATTTGGATGCACTCACCAGTATTTTCCACTAACAAAATATTTTAAACACGTTTCAGGTAACAAAATGTGAAAGCCAAATAAAAGCCAGCTGGAGAGCACTAAAGGCTTGGAAAAGTGGCTATAAAAGTTACCTAAATAAAGAAGAAGTTTTATTTCAATAAAATAGGGTTTATCCCTATAAACATATTATGAATGGAAACTTGGGTTTTGCCCATGTGTTTATTATTTATAAAATGAGGTGTTTTACTCTGATAAAATATTTCCTAACTACGGTCCTGATGAAACTTTCCGCTACCAAATTAAATAAACACCGATACCACCAGCTATGAGTGCTCGCGGCCGCCCGCCTCCTGGGGCAAGGGGTCGGGGGTTGCGACAGAAGGTGGTATCAGAGCTACAGTCACTGATTTGAGCCGCAGAAGTGTTCTGCTGACATCAAAATTTGTCAATTCTTTTAGGAATATTACGTGCATATCTGTAGATTATTGTTTTGTGTTATTTGACAATTTGTTAGTTTACAGTATGAGTGATTAAGGACCATCTGGCGCCTACCATCATCTAGATAGTTCTCCTAAAAGTGAAGGAACTTCCTCCCAGTCTACTCCTTCAGGGTATGTAGCTAATACAGAAGAGGGGATCTTCATATTTAAGGCACAATCCGAAGAACCATTCCCTACGAAAAAGAGAGGATGGTTCAGTCGGGGAGCACATGAGCGTAGGAAACGAAAGAGAAAGTTGCAGCAACAAAGGGCTTTAGCAGCAGCTAATAGAGAAGTCAATGCCCAGACCCAAGACTTAGTTAATAGACATTTGGCCAACTTCCATATATTAGCCACCACTGCAGCCGACCCAAACCTTGACCAAATCATTGCGCCACAACCATTGCCACTGTTCCCAACTCAGCCAATGGAAATATAGCCTAACCCAGGAAACGAGTTTCCCATCCAAGCTTTTAATCCTGATGAGATACCTAGAGTCCCAGCACCCAATCATTTAACATATGATCCATGGAATGATTAGCATAGGGATTACCAGGAACTCTACCCATGAGTGACGAGAACGTGCAGGAACTCCGCCTGTATGGTGAGGAGTTGATGGATGAAGGAGAGAGGATGAAAGAGATAGGAGAGAAGCTCATGTGGAAATACGACGAGCGGGAGATGCAATTTATATATATATATATGTGTGTGTGTGTGTGTGTGTAGTTAAAAAAACAACTAAAATAGATAGCCTAATACCTATTGACGCATAACTAATAGTGTGTTTACATTTTAGTCTTAGATTGTAAGATATATATATGTGAAAAAGAGTAAATGTCGCAATGCTTAACGATTTTGATCAATCTATTTGTTTGGTTATTTGTATTTGTAAATCCATATGGACAACGAAGAAAATCAGGAAAACCAGAATAATGATAATCAAATAAATAACAGTGCCATCCAACACATAGTAGCACAAGAAATTAGAGATGTTATGCCATATATTATTAAGACTGTTAAAGAAGCGGAAAATCATAAAAGTGGAAGCAAACGAACCCCTAGTGAACCAAGTCACAACGTGAATAATGGACCGCTACTCCAATTACCAATTTCAAAAAGGAGAAGAACCATGTCATATGGTTGTTCTTACAAAGAATTCTAGTCTTGCAAACCAATAGAATTCTCAGGCAATGAAGGAGCCATTGCAGCTCTACGCTGGATAGAAAAGACAGAAGCAGTCTTAAAAATAAGCAAGTGTGCAGAAGAAGATAAAATCATGTTTGCTTCCAGTCTTTTTAAGAATGCAGCCTTAGAATGGTGGAATACTATTCTCCAGTCTAAAGGAAGTGACGGAACCTATAATATGGAATGGACCGACTTTAAGGTAATGGTCAAAAGGAAATTACGTCCTCCCAATGAAAAAGAACAAATTGATAATAAGTTCTTAAATCTTAGGATAACTGGAATAGACTGCAAGGGTTATACCACCATATTCTTCGAATACGCTAGAATAGTGCCAACCTTAGCTTCATCAGAACCTGTATTAATTTCCCGTTACCTCTGGAGATTAATTAGTGAGATTAGACATGTAGTCAAGGAAGCTAGGCCACAAACCATAGAAGAAGCAGTGGAATTAGCCAATACCTTGACTGACGAGTTAGTACGTATGCAAGAAGAGAATCAGAGAAATAACCTAGCTCAGAAACTTACCCAAGAATTTCGTTATGGAAATAACTATCGTGGGAAAGGTATAGGTTCTACCTCTGCACCTACTGTAAGTCCTGAAAGAAGAAGCATTCAGGAAAATGCTTGATATATTGTGACTTCTGCAAAAGATCCAGACACAAGGAAGAAGACTGTAGGAAGAAACCTAGTAATGAGATATGCTTCAATTGTGGAGAAAAAGGGCATATCAAGCCGAATTGTCCGAAACTAGCTCCATCCATGAACAGCAAGACTACCAAGAATACTAGAGCATTTGTTTTGACAGCCAAAGAAGCCAAGATGATCCTGGATGTGATTGTCGGTATGTTTTTAGTTAATGATATTTTTGCTAAAGTATTATTTGACTCTAGTGCAAACCAAAGTTTTATTAATACTTCGTTTTGCAAAATTCTCAATCAACCATTAACTAAACTCCCACAAGAATGTGTAGCAGAAACGACAAATGGAGAATCCATTAAGATTACTAAAATCTTGTAGGGAGCAAGAATAAAAAACATAAATCATGATTTTATTGCTAACCTTTACCCAATGAATCTGGCTGGATTTGACATTGTATTAGGAATGGATTGGTTGGTAGCCAATCATGCCAGCATTCTATATGATCAAAAGTCCGTACAAGTAAGTTCACCAAAGGGTGAAAATATCACAATTAAAGGAGATAAGCCAACAAGGTCTACAAAGTTCATCTCTGTGATGAAAACAGCAAGTTATGCAAGGAAAGGATCCTTAGTGTATATGCTTTCTATAATCATTAACACTAAAGGAAAAGAATTGAAAGATATTCCCGTAGTATCTCAATTCTCAGATGTTTTCCCGAAGAACTACCCGGACTACCGCCAGATAGAGAGGTTGAATTCAGAATTCACCTACTACCACGGACAGCACCGATTGCCAAGGCACCTTATCGTTTAGCACCAGCAGAGTGCAGGAACTAAAGAACCAATTGGACGAACTTCTGGAAAAAGGTTTCATACAACCCAGTTCATCGCCATGGGGAGCACCAATCTTGTTTGTCAAGAAGAAGGACGGATCGATGCGTATGTGCATTGATCATCGCGAATTGAACAAGGTTACGATTAAAAATCGGTACCCATTACCGAGAATCGATGATCTGTTCAATCAACTGCAAGGAGCTCGATTCTTTTCTAAGATCGATTTACACTCAGGATATCATCAACTGAAAGTACAGGAAGAGGACATTCCTAAAATTGCTTTCAAAACGAGGTATGGTCATTATGAATTTGCAGTCATGCCATTTGGTTTAAGCAATGCCCCTGCCGCATTTATGGACATTATGAACAGAATATGTAAACCATATCTGGATAAATTCATAATTGTCTTTATAGATGATATTCTTATTTACTCTAAGAGTAAAGAGGAACATGCAGAACATCTGCATATGCTTTTAAATTTGCTAGGAAAAGAAAAGCTTTACACTAAATTTTCAAAATGTGAATTTTGGTTACAAGAAGTACAATTTCTTAGACACCTAGTTAATCGTGAAGGAATTCATGTGGATCCCACAAAGATCGAGGCGATTACTAAATGGAAAGTCCCTGAATCACCAACGGAGGTGAGAAGTTTTCTTGGACTAGCAGACTATTATAGAGGTTTTATTCAGGATTTTTCTAGAATAGCCATTCCCTTAACGAAATTGACCTGCAAATCAATTAAGTTTGAATGGGGACCAAAACAGGAGGAAACTTTTAGAATTTTGAAGCATAAGTTAACCAATGCACCCATACTAGCATTACCAGAAGGAACTGAAGAATTAGTAGTCTATTGTGATGCTTCTAAATTAGGTTATGGATGTGTGTTGATGCAGCGTCAAAAGGTTATAGCCTATGCCTCTAGACAACTTAAGAATCATGAAGAGAATTATACGACCCATGATCTAGAGTTAGGATCTATAATTTTTGCCCTTAAGATTTAGAGACACTATTTATACAGAAATAAATTTGTAGTCTTCACAGATCATAAGAGTTTAAGGTATATCTTTGGGCAAAAAGAGTTAAATATGAGACAGAGACGCTGGATGGCGATTCTTAGGGATTATGATTGTGTTATCCAGTATCATGCAGGAAAGGCTAATGTAGTAGCTGATGCTTTAAGTTGGAAGTATCATGATAAGCCAAAACAAGTACGTTCTCTCAAATTAAATTTACAGGTAGATTTAAACGAGCAAATTAGAGAAATGCAGGAATCAGTAATCAAGGACGATACTGAAAAATTAAAAGGAATGATTAAGGAATTAGAACAAGGAATAGATGGAACTTGGAGATTCCTTAAGAAAAGAATCTGGATACCCAAACAAGGAAACCTACGCCACCAAATTTTAGAAGAAGCCCATAAGTCTAAATATACGATACATCCCGGTATTGATAAAATGTATCAAGACTTAAGAAAGAATTTCTGGTGGATAGGAATGAAAAAGGATATAGCAGCCTATGTTGCTAAATGTTTAACCTGCTCACAGGTTAAAGCTGAACATCAGAAACCCTCAGGTTTACTACAGCAATTGGAAATGCCTGTATGGAAATGGGAATTGATAAAAATGGACTTTGTTACTAAATTACCCAAGACGAGAAAAGGTAATGATACAATCTGGGTGATTGTAGACAGATTAACCAAATCTACTCATTTCTTACCTATGAAGGAAACTTTCAGTATGGAACAGTTAGCCAAGTTATATGTAAATGAAATAGTTTCATTACATGGAATTCCTTTATCGATTGTTTCTGATAGAGATAGTCGTTTTACTTCTCATTTTTGGACTAGTTTCCAAAAAGCAATGGGAACCAAGTTAAATCTAAGCACAGCCTATCATCCTCAAACGGACGGGCAAAGCGAAAGGCCAATCCAAAAAATGTAGGATATGCTTTGAGCTTGTGTAATTGATTTTGGAGGAAATTGGGGCGATCATTTACCATTAATAGAATTTTCTTACAATAACAACTATCATACCAGCATCAATGGTGCACCATTTGAAGCACTTTATGGACGAAAGTGCCGAACTCTGGTCTGTTGGGCAGAAATTGGAGAAAAGAAATTATCTGGACCAGAAATAGTACAAGAAACAACGGACAAGATTATTCAAGTCAAGGAAAGACTGAAAACCGCACGCGATCATCAGAAGAGTTACGCTGATAACAGACGGAAGCCATTGGAATTTCAGGTAGGAGACAAGGAATTATTGAAAGTATCTCCATGGAAAGGTGTAGTTAGATTCATCAAGAGGGGAAAGCTAAGCCCAGGTATATTGGACCTTTTGAGATTATCAGCTACAACTGACAAAGGAAATGGCAGGAATACATGATGTATTTCATGTATGTAATCTCAAGAAATGCTTAGCAGATGAATCATTAGTGGTACCTCTTCAGGATATAGAGGTAAACGAGAAACTTAAGTTTGTAGAGAGACCACTACAGATTGAAGATAGAAAGATAAAGAATCTCAAACACAAGAGATTAGTTCTGGTCAAAGTGAAATGGGATTCCAAGAGAGGACCAGAGTACACATGGGAGCTTGAAGCTGAGATGCAAAGGAAATATACACACATGTTCTAGTAGACCTTGAGGACGAGTTTTAAAACAAGGTTGGGAGGATATAACAACCCTCCTAAAAATATTTCACAACCCTAAAAGTATCCCTATACATCTTAAAATACACCCCGTATACGAGAAACGGCAACGAAATACCTTTAATTTAACAAAAATCAAATAAAACAAGTTTCATCGTCCGCTCGCGGGGCGAGACACAGACAGCAGAAGCTGTCGCGGGCCGCGACAGCTGGCCACCATACGCAACCAGGTTCCGCCACGTGGCAGCTGACTCGACGTGGCTAGACCCCTGACTCAGGCAAGCTAGGGCCTAGTCTAGACGGCTCGCGGGCCGCGAAGGCCCTTTGTGTTTCTCTCACGGGGCGCGAGAACCCCCTGTTCCAGCCCTATAAATAGAGAATCGTCGTTCAGTTGATTTACGTTCAAATTTTCGATCTCTCTCTCAAATTCTATATAATAGAAATTCTGCTCGGGTATAATACCCACTAAAAAGCGAAGCTCTGCCTCGTTTAAGTATTATAACCCCCGGTTACGTATTAGTTACTCTGCCCGATTGATCTAGTGCTCCGTAACGCATGTCGAGGCTTTGCCTGACTCTGTCGTTGGAGTTCTGTCTCGGGAGGGGGTATAGCTAATGTAAATTGGGTTATTTTACTAACACGTGTGCATTGTTTAATTTAATAGATTATAACCAGGAAGTCACCAGGAATTATCTAAAACAACAATGTGAGTACATTCGTTTTTGAAACTGTTTTTACAAAATCTGAACTATTTTAAAGTATAATTAACAGTGATTGAGTATTTGTAATTCTACAATTATTGTCGGTATGTTGGGGTTTTGTATACATTACTTGTTACTAATACTGAGAATAGTAACATGACCACAAGGTAGGATTGACAGTATCGTGGGTGGTAATTTGATAGATGTAAACAAATGTAATTGCGAATGCCCTCAATACTGTAAAATGATAAAAGTGTTTTGATTAAATTGGGATGCACTCACCAGTATTTCCCACTGACAAAATGTTTTAAACGCGTTTCAGGTAACAAAATGTGAAAGCCAAATAAAAGCCAGCTGGAGAGCATTGAAGGCTTGGAAAAGTGGCTATAAAAGTTACCTAAATAAAGAAGAAGTTTTATTTCAATAAAATAGGGTTTATCCCTATAAACATATTATGAATGGAAACTTGGGTCTTCCCCATGTGTTTATTATTTATAAAATGAGATGTTTTACTCTGATAAAATATTTCCTAACTACGATCCTGATGAAACTTTCCGCTGCCAAATTAAATAAACACCGATACCACTAGCTCTGAGTGCTCGCGCCCGCCCGCCTCCCGGGGCAAGGGGTCGGGGGTAGCGATAGAAAAAGACAATAGCAAAAAATAAACCAACATGGGGTCGTGCTAACCCGACACGGGCCATGGTCGACTCTAGGATTAGCAGAATCTGTGATAGTACAGGATGTACACTAACCACGAGGCCGTGCTATGACACCACAGGGCGTGTTGGTACAAGACCTGAGATCTGCAGTTAATGAAGGGAGTGAAAGAGAAGACCATGGGGTCGTGCGAGGTGGGCACGGGGTCATGTCTGCCCTCTGTTTTCAGGTATAAATAGAGGTGATCGGTTCAAGAGAAAGGCATCCCTTGGCAAACCACTTCTCTCACACTTGCCATCAGTCCACCACCACTACAACACCAACACCCACCACCATTATCCATATTTCATCTTTTATAGTGTGTACTAGTCTCGAGATCCAAGATCAATTGTAAGAGTTCTTTTCAAACAAAGGTCGTGCTTGGCTAATCTCTTACAACACTTAGTGAAGACAAATCTTTTATGTATTACTTTTGATTTCTAATCTTTGTCGAATTTTTAATTGGGTATGTATTAATGACTTTAATAACTAGTTTTTTATATTGAAAGTGAATTTTGGTTAAACATTGCTTCATGTTTCGTTGTGTAACAGCCCAGCGTAACCGCACCATGATATTGTCCGCTTTGGCAGCCAGCACGACCTCAGCGTCTGCCCCTCACGGTTTTAAAAACGCGTCATGATGGTGAAGGTATCCAGCCCCTTATAAGGAAGCCTTTGTTCCCCTTCACAACCGATGTGGGATGTCACAATCCACCCCCTTAAGGGGTCCAGCGTCCTCGCCGGACCTGGCACCACCGGTCCGGCCCTGGCTCTGATACCATCTGTAACAGCCCAGCGTAACCGCACCATGATATTGTCCGCTTTGGCAGCCAGCACACCCTCAGCGTCTTCCCCTCACGGTTTTAAAAATGCGTCATGATGGTGAAGGTATCCAGCCCCTTATAAGGAAGCCTTTGTTCCCCTTCACAACCGATGTGGGATGTCACGCGTTGATTCACTCATTCGTGTCGTTACGGTCTATATAAAGCACGTTAACTATCTGGAAGGGGGTTACAAGGGTGTTTGGGTAAAGTTCTTGCCTCGTTCAGTGTATAGATCCTCCGAGTACTTAGTTCAAGCTTATTAGGACTTCCCTTGAGGCTGATAACATTAATTGGGGGAAGTAAGAACGGATTGAACCCCTTATAAATAAACTACTATTTAAACTTTATCCAGCCTTGCGTGACTGTATTCCTGCTAACTCGGACCAATATGGCCGATGGTAGCGTCGCCTTCACAAAAGGGGCCTACCCCTTTTCGCATTAATAATTAATTAAATTATCTTTCAATAATACGACCTTGCGGGACTATATCCCTGCTGACTCAGGCCAAGATGGTTGAGGGCAGCTTCGCCTTTACAAGAGGGGCATGACACTATAACTAAGATAATCTCTTAAAAAGCCCAAAGTGCGAAAATCATCAAAGGATACATAAAAGAGTAGTTGGAACCAAGTGATTCCTTCTTGTCTATTTCTTTTGAGTAAATTACAAAAACCGTCCTTTATGTTTACACAAAATTGCAACCTATGCCCTTTATCTTCAAAAAGTACAAAAAACGTACTCGTTGTTTGCAAACCCTTACACGTTATGTCCTTTAGCCCTGACTCAGTTAGTTTTTGTGGTTAAATCTGACCAAGTAGACCACATTTAATAGCAACTTAGACCTTTTGCCATTTATTTATATAAAATAATTTTATTAAAAATAACACATAAAAACTTATAGCCATTATATTTTCAAAAATACATTCAGATCTCTCTCCTCTCCTCTCTTTCTCTCTCACACACCCACCACCCATCCACCACCACAACCATTTTCATTGTCAAATCTCCCCCACCGCTACCACCGATAACTTGTTTTCAAATCACCAACACTAAATTGTTTTCAAATCTCAATGCATGATAAATCCATAATTCAACAATTTCAAGCCTTCAGAGCTTACATCAGAACACAACATTTCTTAAAAAAAAAAATGCATTTACTTAGTTAATATCGGAGGAAATATTTTGGCAGTGGTTCGATGTGGTGTATGGAGGTGGTGGCAGGTGGGTGGTGGTGGCCCGGCACTTAAAGAGAGAGACTACATGTTTGTGTTGTTATATATAGAGAGATGGGGTTTATCTGTGTGTGTATATATATATATATAATTTTTTTAAAACAATTTATTTATTATTTTTATGATTATTTATTTTAGAGTAAATTACAAGTTTTGTCCTTTATATTTACATCAAATTGCAGGCGGTGTCCTTTGTCTTTAAAATTAACGGGTTTTGTACTTAATGTTTCAAAATCTTACACGGTATGTCATTTGAGCCTAACCCAGTTTATTTTTTTTTTTTTGTTAAATCTGGTCACCGAGGGGTATTTTAGTCTTTTTACTCTATTTATTTAATATCATTTTAAAAAATAAAACAAAATAATTTATAACTCTTACCTATCTTCAACATCAATCTACCTGCAACAGACTAACACCACCTCCCACCACCGCCTAACCCACATTCACCATCCAGAACCCCCCACTCTGGCCACCACCACCTGCAACACCCCTAACACCACCTCCACCACCGCAAACCCACCTTCACCAACCACCGTACACATCCCACCACCGCCACCAATCATCACCATCGCACCCTCCCACCATCGCTAAACCCACACCTCCCACCAAAATCTAATTACTAGCCCAAAAAAAATCACCAAATCAGTAAACATAAAGGGCGTTGGGTCGCCTACAATGTTTACACCAAATTAAGCCTACATTGTGTCATTTGCCCTTTTTCCACAACTGTATAGATTCCTCAAAATTCAATTACTAGCCCAAAAAAAAAAAAAAATCAAACAACTCACAACAACAAAACAAATACCTATACAATCACAACAAAGTGAACTGTTACAACTCACAATAGCAGCTTTAATCTTCGATTGTATGGTGCGGTGGCCGGAGGAAAGTGTGAGAGGTGGAGCAGAGCGAGGTTTAGGGGGTGATTGCTAGCCATCATCAACCACCACTCACCACTTCTTTTACCATTGTCGCCGTACCTTATGAGCACCGATCTGAGGAGGGGTTAGGTTTCTAAGGTGGTGGTGGTGGGGTTTCGATGGTGGCGGAGGTTGGGTTCGATGGTAGGGGTTATGTGATGATGATCGGTGGGTGGTTACAGATTGTTGCGATGGTAGATGTGGTGGTCGCTGGAGGTTTCGGGTTGTTATGGTAGTGGGCGGTGCCGGGTGGTTGTGGTGGTGGACGGTGGGAGGTGCTGGGTTGGTGGTGGGTGGATGAAGCCATGATGGCTGTTAAGGTGTGGATGATATATAATGAAGTGTTCTTCGTTGAATATTCATAAAGTAACTTTTCTAATTTTCTTTTCTTTTCTTTTATTATTAAAATAGTATAATCAAATGAGTAAAAAGACTAAAATACCCCTGGGTGACCAGATTTAACAAAAAAAATAAACTTAGTTAGGCTCAAAGGACATACCGTGTAAGATTTTGAAACATTAAGTACAAAACCTGTCAATTTTAAAGACAAAGGACACCGCCTGCAATTTGATGTAAACATAAAGGACAAAACTTGTAATTTACTCTATATTTTATTATTTAGAGTAAAATGATCAAAATACCCTTATGTAAGGTCTACTTGGTCAGATTTAACTATGAAAATTGACTGAGTTAGAGCTAAAGAACATAACGTGCAATGATCTGCAAACATCGAGTATGCTTTTTGTATTTTTTGAAGATAAAGGACATAGTTTGCAATATGGTGTAAACATAAAGGAAGTTTTTTTTTTTGTAATATACTCATTTGTTTTTCCTTTCATTTACGTTTCTATTTCTAATTTATCTTTTAAAACTTTCAAAACTTTTATCAAAATTTGGTTAGATTAGACGTTAACGATAAGCCGGTATTAAAAGCTCTTGTGTCCTTGAACGACATCGGTATCTTACCATCACTATACTACGTCTACGATGGATGCACTTGCCCTAACGTATGTAGAGTAGAAGTATTGTATCGTGTTTTATAAATTTAAAGCTTGATCTACGAGTAAAAAATATAACAAAAATTATAACACACTTGCATCAACGTCAATGAAGCACACAACTTATATTTCCTTTAGAGTTAATTACACCATTAGTCCCTGTGGTTTATGGAAAATAACAAGGTCAGGTATTAATATTTTAAAATCACGTTCTAAGGTACTAACTTTTCATTTTTTAACAATCTAGGGTATTAACACTAACTTTTGTTAATTTTTCTGTCAAGTTTGAGTAAAATTACTAAAATACCCTTTTGCAACTAGAAGGGCCATTAATGTAATTAACTTTATTTTAATCTAGGGACCTGTTGTGTAATTACTCTAAAAATGTTTTCCCACTTTGTTAAGCTTCTACATGCGACATTACCCCAACCCTTTTAGAGAGAGAGAGAGATATGCAGGGTGCGGAGACTATCGGTGGCGATTAGGGTTCCGCCGCAAACACAACGACATCAGCGACTGTGGTTGAACTCCACCGATGTTCGAAGAGAGATGAGAGCGATAGAGTGAGAAAGTGGCGGCTTATTTGAATGCTCCGGCGAGGTGTCAGCCTAACTCCGGCAAGGTGGTTCTGATTGACTCATTATTCATTTGGTTAAACCTCAAGCCATCTTCGATAAGTCAAAACTCATTTACGTTGTTATTTATTTAGTTATTTACAAAAAATTTCAATTTGAAAATTATTATACAAATCTACAATGATATAACAATATTCGGATCGCTATAAGTTGTGTATTCATTGCTTGGATTTTTTGTTTCATTCATGTTCACCGACTTAAACTTTTAATGATGTTGGTTTCCACAAACTTTTTCGATAATGGGAAATTGGGAAGGTTTGTTCAAAACAGTTACACCGGAAACCGGAATTTGCGCCGGAAACTTCTGAAACAGGGGGTTGGGTTATTTAGGGACGGGATTTGTGGAGATTAAAAAAATGGAATTTGGTCTTGATTTCAGCAAATAAAATGATTCTTTTTTGTTTAATTCTCGCCCTATTTCTACACAAAATCCGATTCTTTAAATAACCACACATAAATTCATCAATCAATTAACACAACAGTGGTCGAACGGTGGTCGGTTTGGGGTGAGGTGGGCGGCGATAAGAGTAAAGGGGTGGTGGCCAACGGTGGTCGAACGCCGGTGATCATCATCATCATCGGCTATATCAGTTATGGGGAACGGTAGTGATGAAGTTGCAAGAGCTTAGGGGTTCGGATTGTGTGATGCTGGTGGTTGTTCGTGTTGTGTGAGAGGAATATGGTGGGTAGGGCTGGGTTGGGTTTTAGTATAGTAATTACACAAATAGTCCCTGAATTAAAATAAAGTTAATTACATAAATGATTATGTAGTTATAAAAGGGTATTTTAGTAATTTTACTCTAACTTAACTGAAAAATTAACAAAAGTTAGTGTTAATACCCTAGATTGTTAAAAAATGAAAAGTTAGTACCTTAGAACGTGATTTTAAAATATTAGTACCTGACCTTGTTATTTTTCATAAACCACAGGGACTAACGGTGTAATTAACTCTTTCCTTTATTATAGGTCTCACAAAAATAAGCTTCCTTTGTCACGCACACTCTGTGGTCATAAACCACAAACTTGCTCTCTCAGCGCCATATCTCCATCTCTCACTCACTCTCTCTTCTACCTAAGCCTCAGGACATCATATAAGAAATTAATTACAACCATTTCAACTCTCATACTAGCGATAATTCACAGAGTAAAACTTAAATTACATACAAACAACAATGTTAAGTGTCTTTACTAAGAAAACAATCCGTAGACCGAGGGAATTCATCATGCTCTCTCCAAACCTCATTAAACACCGAACCCACGTATTATTTACCAAGAAAAATCAACTAAAATATAAAAAAAGGTATCTGGGGGGGGGGGGGGGATATTCCACTGTCCTTCCAACAGCCCAGGTGATCACACCTGGCGGACCGCCACCCAGCAAGCCTGAGTCCGGGGGTTAATCTCCTGGCCAAAGTGGGTGGGTGAAGAGCCTGGGGGTGCCAAGATTCGAACCCGTGCCAGCCGGTGAGGAGGCGCCCACAATGATTTTAAGTGGAGGCTGGTGGCCAACTGGGACACCCCAGAAGGTTAAAAAAAAAAAAGGTATCTGTGTAACGAGAAAAAACATGAAGTGGGCGGTTGGCCGTTAAAGTGGACCCATCAACTTTTTAGATTTTGGTAGCCACGTTTGATCGACGTGTGTCAGAAAGTGGGCCTCACCACGAGGAGAAATCGTACGTGAGGGACCAAATCTTCATAATCCTCGTCGATGATGACGGTGAGACCCAAGAAGTGGATCAAACCATGCCTTAGGATCCTACTCTGCACCACGTGTACATTTCCTCAATAATATCATCCATGTCGATACTTTATACTTATAATGACTTTTAAATGTATTCTTAAATAAAACTTTCACCAACCACAACTTTTAAGAGATGGTAGCATTGTAATATAATTTATTTATAGATAAACATAGTGGCGAATCCAACCCGGTTTTATAGGTTCACAATAATCTACTTGGTTTGAAAAAAAAAATAGAAAAAAATTAATGAAAATCTTGTATAATTTAGAAAAAAAATAGTGAGATCTATTAAAGGAAACTCATTGGAAAATATTTTTGGATCCACCACGGGATAAACATATTGTTGTAATGTATAATTTGTGTTTTCTTTTGCAAATGTCTATTTTAGGCTAAAGGGTGTAGGGGTCATGGTTGGGACATGATTTGTCACGTAGGAACATTAATGGTAGGCTATATCACCCCCTTCCCTAATCCACCATGGTTTGCATCGATTAAACATTGGCAACCATGGTCCTCCTTTCCAGTTTTCAAGTAATTATTTTCTTTTTTTTTAGATAAAGATAAATTAAAATAAATAAGGGGATAGTGGTTTGAGTCATGACCACACCCTTAGACTGAGTGTAGTGGGGCGACTCCCCACCCCAAGTCGCCCCAAGTCGCCTGGAACACCGCCCCCGGGGGCGACTTGGGGGGCGACCCCCTCTTGCCCGACTCATTCTCGTCGCCCATTTCAAATGTCTTGATTTCCAATATAGCCGTTGCCAACGGTTATGTTGGCTAAGCTTATTATTATTATTTTTTTTAATAATCCAACCTTTATAAAATACCCCATATCAACTCATCAAAATTTATACCAATCTTCTATCAACTCATCAAAATTTATACCAATCTTCTATCAACTCATCAAAATGTATCCCCACAACATCCCTCCTTTCAACCAAAATACGCAATCTTCCAATCCACAACCCGATCTGACGGACCCAAACGTTTTAAATAACCCCGCTTTTTACGCCTATTTCAATAATATGCACGTTGCTAGCCCTACACCGCAAGTATACTACAACAATACGCCCATACCGCAACATATGGGGTTCACCACTTGGAACACACAACAACCCGGTGGTTTTCAAAACGTTGGAGGATCGAGCCAACAAAATGGTATAAATTTTTTAGATATTTTTTTGTAAAGAATATGTTTTTTTTTTTTAACTTTGTTTGTATTCCATCTAGTGGTTGATTTAGATGACGAAGAAGTTCCGGAGACCCAGTTCGATGTCGGTCAAAAAAAGAAACGTTCACACAAGAGGAAAACACCGGGTGAAGAACGCTTGAAAACCAAACCGATACCATGGACTTCCAACGAGGAAATGAGCTTGTCAAAGGCTTGGCTAGAAATAACCGAAGACCCGAAGTGTAGTAACTATCAAAAGGAAAAAACATATTGGTCTCGTATTTACAACCTTTTCCTCAAGTTGGAAGATCAAGAAGAAGGATACCGTGATGCCGATGGTATCGGCGCGAAGTGGCGTAAAATGCGTCCTTTGATTCAAAGTTTCAACCAAATATACACTCGCCTAAGTAACTCGCGTGTGCGCCAAAGTGGTTCCGACGATGCGATGCTCCAAGCAAACGCCCAAAATGAATTCCGAGGCGAACACAATAAGGCGTTTCCTTATCTTGCTATTTGGCAATTTTTAAGAAGGAGTTCGAAATTTCACATAGTCATCGCCTTCGATCCATTTAAAAGTCGTGGCCAACCGTCGGCTAAGCGGTCAAAAACCTCATCCTCAAACGACCAACAAAGTACCGGTTCGGACGCTCGGTGCCAAATAAATCTCAACGACATTGAGGAAGACAACGAAGAGCCACATGAAGAGGCCGAACCGTATCAACCACCACAACGACCGGTTGGCCGAGATAGGGCCAAAAAAGCCGCTCAAACGTCTTCTAGCGGTGCACGAATCGACTACACCGAAACGTTCGAAAAAGTGACCAATAAGTTAGACGGGTTGTTGCAAACGAGCCAACAACGGATCAACTTAAAAAAAGAACACGGGGACCGAAAGCTAAAGCTGAAAGAAAGTCGTCAAAAAGCACTTGATTTGCAAATATTAACAACTGACACGACAAACCTTACTGGAGCCGAGCTCGCTTTAGCCGAGCAAATGAAGCAAGAAATTCGAGAAAAATATAACCTTTGTTGAAGTAATTTATTTATTTTGGTTGAAGTAATTTTTTTTTTAGTTGATGTATTTTTTTATTTTGGTTGAAGTATTTTTTTTTTTTAGTTGATGTATTTTTTTTATTTTGGTTGAAGTAATTTTTTTTTAGTTGATGTATTTTTTTTATTTTGGTTGAAGTAAATTTTTTTTTTAGTTGATGTATTTTTTTATTTTGGTTGAAGTAAAAAAAGACTTTTATAAAAAATAGGATTTTTTTTATATCTTTTACATAAAAAAGACAAAATAAATGGGTGCCACGTGTCGCAAGACGCCCCACCCAGCAAGGTTGCCCCACTACCCCTTTTTTGGTCAGAATCCTCTTATGTGACGTGGCGCCACGTGTCGCAAGACGCCCACTCAACAGGTTGCCCCACTACACTCAGTCTTAGGGTAGTGGTTTTAGATTGTAGATTAGAGGTGGATGACATGACACTGACATGAAATGTCATGGTGGTAGCCTTATATGTGATATAAAACTGAACAACAATAAATTGCTTGAGGTCAAATGAGTGTTACATGATTAAAAGCCAACCTAAAACATAGTTGGATATATAAACTTTTACTTATAAACTCTGTAAAAATGTACAATATTAATTAAACTAGATTTTAGCCCGCCGCGCGTTGCGCCGGCGAGACAAATCGTTTGGTAAGTTATTATAACTCCAATATCAATATTGTTTTTTCCACATACGACCACGGTTATTGTCAAAAAAAAAAAAAAAAAAAAAAAAAAAAAAAAAAAAAAAAAAAAAAAACTCAGCAAGAGATATCTTGTTCTTTATAGCTTGATAAAAAAACTTGTTGCCTCCAACTCAATTTGCAATGAACAATAATTTCAGTTTTCCCATTAACTTGGAAACGAGATCTTTCTTAACACACTGCAACATGAAAGGCTTCAAAATCGCATGCTGGTTAAAAAATTAATACAGGAAAATATGTAAGCCCAAATTATGTAGAGACACTTTAACTCACCAATCTACTAAGTCGGTGCTCATTTAAAGTTCCACCATGTTCCGCATGGTTTTCAATACTGGTTATACATGGTGAAACAAACATGATATGAGATGCAGTTTTTATCATCACTATTAGAAATATAAAGCTAAACATAAAAAAGTGAACATACCTTCTAGAAAACCACTCATTAAACTGCTCATGGCTGTCAAACAGGGTTGGATGATGAAATGAAGTAGGGCCCACAACTCAGCCATGTTGTTCTTGACTGAAGTTGCAGTAAACCGAACCGGTACCGGTACCGAATTTACCGAACCGGGTACATTTTCGGTACCGGTACCCACTTTTGAGGATTTTCGATACCGATATCGGTTCAGTACCAAGCTCATCCCTAGTAAGAAGCAAACGATTTCTGTAATTAAAGCTCAATAGGGTCTGCCACTTTATAATGTTAGTGGTTTCCAACAAAATACAATGAGAAACATACATAAGGTATATTCATTATTTTAGGCAAAAAAGGGTGAAACTTCTAACTTGCTTGAACTTTTAATAGCCTGGGCTTAATCCAAGACCATATACTGCTACTTCACACGCCTGAATTTTCATGAATCTTCAAACCAAACTAATATTAAAGATTCAAGATCAAAACTTTATGAATAAACAAAACATGTTCTTTACTATACCTGAATTTTCATGAACCTTACCAGATCTATTCACCTAGTAAAGATTCCTAAATGATTGTTTCTTGATCTTAAAAGGCATACAAAACCTTAAGTACAACTGACATTAAAAAAGGGACAGGCTATACGTATCCACACACCACTAACAGGTTTTACGACACGTATATCCTTTTGTATCAAGTTATATGACTCGTATAACTTTACAGAAAAGGATATACCAACTTGTATAAAAATAGAATAAGATTTAATACAAGCTGTTTTACGAGTCCTTTAAGGTGGTCTGCAAAAGTTATACAGCCCATATGACCTTTTATGACCCGTATATCTATTATACTGAAACTGAGAGTTGTGACACTGCACACCAGTGACAAGTTATACACCCGCATAACCTTTTATACAGCCCGTACGATATGCAGTGTGGTGTGTGTACAGCAACACCCTAAAAAATTCCAAAGATAAAGATTTACTCACTGAGTTCCAGAATAACCCCTGGTTCTTCCTCAGATGGTTCATAAATGAACAATACCTAAGTTCATCATCATAAAATAGTATCTGCATATGACATAACATCATCAAATCAAACATCTACCAGCATCAAATCAAACAAAGCATCTCAGATCGAAACGAAACGTCAATTCAAATAAATCTATATAAGAACGTTAGGGTTTATACCTTTAACCCTAAGCGTAGTAGAAGCAACACAAGAAACGGCAGCACCGTTTGAAACAATTGCAATAGAAGTAACCAAGAGGGTATCTACGCGAGTTTGATGAAGATGTTGCAGATGCAGATGTATCCATTCGTCAGAGACGATGATAACCGAGCCTGGATTTTGCTCCATCTAGATGGTAGATGAATCGATCGGACCTTGGAAACACCATCGATGTCCTGATTTTGTCGATCGGCGTCACCACCCTCGAGAAAGCCAGTCGTGACCGCCGTCCGATGTTGGCTTAGACAACCCCTCGCCACCACCGGGGTGGTCACAACGACCACCACCGTCGCTACAAGTGCGACAGTGAGCCCTAATCATCGCTGATCTAGGTGAATACAAGTTGGGAATCAGAGACAAACCACCGAATGCTACCAGATCAAAGAAGTTAGTGAAAAAGTGAAGCAGCATAAGAGTGTCTCTGTCTGGAAGCTTCTTGAATGAGAAAGATATGGAAAGTTGGTAAAGTTTGGTGGCAAAACAAAAAAAATCCCAAACATAACTGGCGTACTGAAGCAGTGCTACAGTACTTTCAACTTGTTCTTTAATATATATAATAATGTCGTGACATTTTAAATTCAGTATATATGGTAAAAATTAAAAGTTATATATTATATAAGCAGGTATAGGATAAAGGTCAATTTATCACGCACGAGAATTCTAGAAAAAGATATTTCAATGGATAATTTTTGTTGACAAATTTTTGAAATGGTCATTCTTTCAATTCACGTTCCATCAAGAATTCTAGAAAGATAATTCACTGGATAATATAGTTGAATAAATATAAGAAATGTTCATTCTTTCAATTCAAGAGAAAAACGTGTCACACCTACACCAAGAGAGTGATAAATTTAGATTTATTTATTATTTTTTTTGCAAGAAGTGAAGAATTAGGGCTCAAGGGTCAAGATTCTTTAGTTTCTAACATTTTGCAAGTTTTGTTTAGTGGTGAAGCATCCATTATCATAAGCAATTGTTCTTTGTTGGGAAATACTTAAAGGTCTAGTTGTACAAAACTGACAAGAACACCACATTCATGTCAAATGGTAATCCTACCAAAAGGTTGTTGTTATTGATGTTGATGTGTTGCTACTGAAGCTTTATGTTGCTACAAGTATAAAGTTCACACCTACGAAGAATAAAAGACAACGATGAAAGTTTCAATTATCATAATTATGTATTTACCCTTGCACTTAAAAATTCGAATGTAATTATCTTTGAGTTATTTGTCGGCTATAGAATATATCATTATGAAATTGTAAGAGCATCTATAGTGGTCAAGCCCATAATCCAATAGATATGGTAAATATGTAAGAAACGGGGGTTATAGGGGTTTATATAACTTGAGTGTCTAGTGGGGTTATACCCCTTCAATTATATATATATATATATATATGGCCAGGATTATTTCAGAACCATAAATATTTACAGAACTCGCAGAACTCGTAATAAACAATCTTTTTATTTATATATTTTTATGTTTAGGATAATTTTATCATTTATTATGTGTATTTTTACGATTACATACATGTTAAGAGTAATTTTATCATTTTTATATGTAATTTTATAATTACACATATGTAAACTAGTTTTTTTACATATATGTTCTTTCTTATCTTACTTACAAATTTCATCTTTATACAGGATCCTAAACTTATATATATATATATATATATATATATATATATATATATATATATATATATATATGGTAGGGATAGTGTACATTAATTCAGAAGTGTGAGAAGTGTATTATAACACTATATATAACACTATATAACACCATATAAACACCGTATAACACTATGTAACACCATACAACACCATATAACACTATATAACAATATATAACACTATACATCTATTATAGACATGCTATCAGACAAAATATAGTGTTATATTTGTTATATAGTGTTATATGGCGTTATATGGTGTTACATCGTGTTATACGGTGTTTATATGGTGTTATATAGTGTTATATCTAGTGTTATAATACACTTCTCACACTTCTGGATTAATGTACAGGATCCTCTACCTATATATATATATATATATATATATATATATATAGGGTTGGGTTTATTTCAGAACTCTAAATAACTACAGAACTTTTAGAACTCCTAATAAACAATCATTTTATATATAAGTTTATGTATTTAGGATCTTTTTATCATCTATTAAATGTATTTCTTTGATTACATACATGTTAAAAGTAGTTTACATATGTTTAATTGCCAAAATTATATATATGTGTCATAACTAATTACATATATGTAAAAAAACTAGTTTACATATGTGTAATTATAAAATTACATATAAAAGTTGATAAAATTACTCTTAACATGTATGTAATCGTAAAAATACACATAATAAATGATAAAATTATCCTAAACATAAAAATATATAAATAAAAAGATTGTTTATTAGGAGTTTTGCGGGTTCTGTAAATATTTATGGTTCTGAAATGATCCTGTCCCTGTATATATATAGGGGAGGGTTATCTTGAGAACGCTAAATATTGCGAGAACCGTGAGAACGAATGAAAAAACCAATCAAACCGAATTTTTTTAATACAAACCTCATTCTAATTAAAATACAACAATAAAAAAGAATTCTCAACATAAAATAATTCATTTCTCCTCTCAAAATCACTCTTACTAGATTTTTTACACATGTGTAAATATAATAAATTTACACATGTGTAAATGACAAACTTACACATGTGTAAATTTTTGTTATTTATGAATTCACGTAATTTTAAATGTGTTAATTTAATTTCTAACTGTGACAACTGCCACTTTCGGGTAATTTACGTACATTTAAAGCAATGAATTACATTATACAACTATGTGTTTTGAATATCCGAATTGCTTGATTACATGATATACATCTTAAAACACTCATTTATGATGCACATTATTCGTTTCTAGTGATTACGTTTGAAACAGTATAAACAATTCATCGAAACAACAAGAGTAGTACCTAGTGAACTAGAGTGCTGACGAAAACTCAGAATCCACAGAAACCATCTAAATGACATCTTTAGGACTCGGACGAAAGTCCAACATCAATTATATATTAAACCCTATATGGGAATACAAGGGTTTGGTTAATATTTTACCAATGTCCGGTAGCACAAAAAACTGTCCGAAAAGCGCTAAAAGTGACCATTTCATTAATTTTCCGCAAAAATTCAGCATTTGTATTTTTATTACAAGATGCAAAAGTGTTGTTTAAACACAAATTTCATATGAAGATACATAGGGAATATCATATAAATACATAACCTAATATTTCCCTATAACTTATATATGTTAACCTTTCGACTATCTTCTTGCGAAACGAGCGCTAAACATCTAGCCGAACTATCTTTTGGTACATGTAGCGAACTAGTGATCATTATTTTTGGTCTTGTAAAGCTAGTTTATGATCATTTCAACTCTTGAAACATCTCGAAAAATTGCAAAACTTAAACACCTAAAGACTTAATCTTTTTATTTCATTTAGAAACCATAAATTTCACTAACACATTTTAGCACATAAGACCCCCCCCAACCCCTCATGTATAACCGTGAACAAGGGGTCCCACACCCCTTGTTTAAGTTGGTAAATATCTAGATATTTTAATTACTTTGCAAGTGGATTAGATGGATGAATTGTTTCAACACTTAACCATTAAGCAATACTAGCACCTTACACTCATTTTACATCTTTTATTACTTTTACTAAAACTCTCTCATCATCTTCATCCATCTTACCAAGAACACCATAAAAACCCATTTAAATTTTATCACATCTTGATGATCAACATGGAGTTTCATGGAGCTTAAAGTGATCTAAAGCATTTGCAAGTTAAAGGAAGTATATTCATCCATTCAAGAACCTTATATCATCAAGATCATCATCTTATTTTCTTCTTAATCATCTTCTAAGATCATCCCTAGCCAAGTGCTAGAAGTAAGCTTCAAGATCTATTTTTTTCATACTTATATTATGTTTATGATTGTTATTATAACTAATAAATAACTAAATAATCATACATAATAAACATGAAAAATACAAAGAAGCAAAAATAGTAATCATGATATATTTATGTTGATTTATATTGTGATCTAAGACTTGTTATATGCATATTTGATCTTATTATGATGATTATGATATAAATAAATTGTTAGAGGATGTTTTAAAAATATGATCTAACAATTATACATATTTATGTTAAAGGGTTTTTAACATAAAGGTTTAAAGGAATGATCATAACCTTTGATCTTGTGAAAGTATTTAAGGTTTTTATTTAAAAATAAGACTTTTACAAGATTATAAAAAGTAACATACAACATGAGATTTTTATAAAAGTTGTTAAAACTAGAAGTAAACTTGGTTTTTGAACTAGTTAGCACATGTTATGATCATGTCCAAAACCCTACATGATTTGGAGATCATTTTGATAAGTTTATGTTATAAAAATCTCATATGTTTTAGTTAAGATGTTATGAGTAAATTGATGGTGATTTGGAAAAGAAAATGATGTGTTTATGAAACATGGCCAAATGATTAATACAAAGGTTATATGACCATTTTTTTTAAGAACATTATGTTAACAAAACTATCATTTTTTTTTACAAAGTCTTTACAAGATTAGAAAGTTGGTCTTTCTAAACATAAAAATTGACATAAATATATATTTTGGTAAAATACATATTTATTGAACATATCAAGTATGTGCTATGTGTTATTATTTGTATTAGTTATATATACAAGTTAGAGACTTGATAACAATGACACAAATAAATACAAGACATACTTACAACTAAAGACTTACAAGAATACATATAGACACACTTGAAAACAACTTACGGACATTCCGAAGGATCGGACACAACTTATGGTCGAAACGGACGACGGACGAATTTATAAACATATCGCCATTCCGAGGAATTACTACGACGTATGGACGATCTTTCGACGCGGACACAAAAATTACGTTACCATTAACAAAATTCGGACATTTCGAAACTTATAAAAACTATTATGTTTTTATTAACTAAAAAGTATACTTAGTTATTTTTATAAAAATGTTTTTTTTATAAAAATGAAAGACTTATACTTTCAAATGGGCTTACTTTTCTTAATGGGCTATTTTTATAACAAATGGGCTTACTTTTCTTAATGGGCTATTTTATACAAATGGGCTTACTTTTATAAATGGGCTTAACTTCATAACGGGCTTATCAAAACACATGGACTAAGCGCAATACCAAACTTATGGGCCAAGGCCCAATAACATTAAGCCTAATACTATTGAGGCCCAACACTATTCAAGCCCAACACTATTCAAGCCCAGCACTATTCAAGCCCAGCACTATTCAAGCCCAACACTATTCAAGCCCAGCACTATTCAAGCCCAGCACTATTCAAGCCCAGCACTATTCAAGCCCAACACTATTTGAGGCCCAACACTATTTGAGGCCCAACACTATTGAGGCCCAACACTATTTGAGGCCCAACACTATTTAGGCCCAACATTATTTGGGGCCCAATAACATGAAAACATGGGCTCGGCCCAATGATACAATTATTGGAAACACAACTATACAATTGATACATATAAGACACGAGATTCAGCGGACTAGATCCGACTATACAACTCACAAGATACAAGATAACGTTTATATATATATATTTGGTGAAAAATATATATATAACATTTGAACAACTCATTCATCGAATACACAGTTAACGAACAGTAAAGACATACAAGTCTTACACATATTGAAGACACAAGACTTGTACTCAAGTTCTTTATAAAGACCAAAGTGTCTAACAAATAAAGAACATTTGTAGGTCGCAACATTGTTCAAGACGACCACACGCGAGATCATAATTACTTCTATTCACGGACGCGATTCTGTGAGTTCATGTCCCCTATTCATTTAAATGTTTTACAACTTTACAACTATCGGGGAAAATATATGTTCAACGTATGTTAAAGTTAGGGTATGAAACACCTTAGATCATGTGCGAATTAGGGTTATACATCTAAGCACCATTAATCCAGTTTGGACCTAGGTACAAGTGGTTAGATCTAATGGGTATTGGCGAGCCCCACTCTTGGTCGTGGACCCATACAGAAGAGTGCGTTTGTGTCCCAGTCGATAGGAGTCGACATAAAATCGTCTAGGTTTGGATTGCTTCCTAATTCGTCACACATATTAATGTCCTCGCGAAACATTAATGATCAACGATTTCATTGACGCTTTACATACTACATCATACATACAGATACATCTTATACAACTCACATTTTATGGATACAGTTTATACAACTCACATTTTATGGATACAGTTTATACAACTCACATTTTACAGATACATTTTATACAACTCACGTTTTACAGATACATCTCATACAACTAAACTGCATGAACTCGCTCAACTTTTGTTGATGTTTTCAAACTTACATGTATTTCAGGGAATTAGTGGACCAATGCAACGATTTCAGTTCAAGGAAAACAAGTATCAATACTCCATGCCAACTATTGAAGGGTTTGCCTGTTATATACCGCCTCTTTGCGGTGATATAGTGGTCAAAGTCTTGACATTTTAAGACTTACATTTTGATGTATAAAACGATGACAACTTATTTTCATTTGATGGTTTGTAACCAATACATTCAACTTATGTTGCATTCTTTTGAAACAATTATGGCAACGGCATTGGAGCTTGTGTTTATTCATTTAGTATGTTCACTTATATTGTTATGCAATGAGAATCGATCAGATCACACCTCGTGCTTCCGCCACGAGCGGGTGTGACAGATTGGTATCAGAGCATCGATTGTAGTGAACCAGGATTCTTTCTCGAGTCTAAGTCTACAATCACTAGGGATCTCTCACGAAAACCTCTTGTTCATGTTGAACAGAATAAAATTTGACAGGTCAAAAGGTTTTCATTGCATAAACATTTTTCAAAGGTCCACTACAACAAAAATTCATTTCACATAAATCAAGCGAGGACATTTCCATGGGTGAAGTCTATGAGAAACAGACACAATACATTAATAGACTATGTGCCTACAATACATTACATTATCAGTTTATGCATTATAAACAGTTTACAAGTTCAGCTTATACAAGATAGAAATCCTTGATTGATAGGATTTTACATGATTATATATATAGGTGGTTCATATATATGTTGCATGAAATATTTTGCCAAGAACAAAATACTTTCGACTTCAAACTCTATTATTATTCTTTACTCACACGATGAAAATATCGACCTCATGTCTATTGCGGAGCTTATGGCGAACATGATTCCTAAGTGAAATCTTAAACTTAATTCCGTAAAATATGGTTGCTTTCTCGCGAATGCTGAGATGCCTGACCATGATAATGACGACGAGGCGAAGGTGGTAACCTTGGACAACAACTCCATTAGTGGGACGAGATCCATGTGACTCATACTAACCAAGGTGGATATACTCTTGTCCCTACAAGGAAGATGAAGTACTCATCTTGAAGGTGCCTCTTCAGTTGTTATTGTTACAGATTCTTTTCATTTCTATTTCACCTAACGCCATACCGTTCTGTGAGTAATGACAACGAACGTTGACACGTGAGCTATCACGAAGGTCCCTCCTATGTTGAAGGTATATTGACAATAATGTTTCCTCTCTGACTGATCGCCTGCTCTGAACGAGAGAATGCTAGGGTGACCATGCAAGACAATTTATTATTACGGGGGCCCACGTAATAACAACTTGTAGTGCATGGAAATTCTGGTGGACTCTGCGGGTCAAGCTAATGATCACTATTCATTCAAAATTCTTAAGTTATTACTTGAGATTCGATTCTTCCTATCTAGTAGAACACGAACTAGGGTGGTTAGTATAACACCCTACAATACAATACAATACAATACAATACAATACAATACAATACAATACAATACAATACAATACAATACAATACAATACAATACAATACAATACAATACAATACAATACAATACAATACAATACAATACAATACAATACAATACAATACAATACAATACAATACAATACAATACAATACAATACAATACAATACAATACAATACAATACAATACAGGAAGACGACACGTATTTGTTCACACCTAACATTCGATCTATATCACGATTCAGTTGAGACTAGTCATTAAAACAAACAAAACGTGTTAGCTACTCATGGAGGATTTTCCTCAACATTCTCGAAATTCTTGAACATGGGTTGGTTCCATGGTGTCTATGACACTTTACCCTACTTTACCTTACCTTACGTTATCATATTCCACCTTATCATATTTATTGGAAATGATACAATAAATTCCGTCGCTTGACATTTGTCTTTTCCCAATGAATGGTATGGCATGAGCCATGCTGCAACTCCCTCATTGCATTCTATTCGACATTTTTGGAGATTCTAACAATCTTGCTAGATCTCGTGAAACTCAAGCACTATTACCATAATTGTCACATGGACAAGTAAGACAAAGGATTTTCTCTACTTAGGACGATCGAGGTCCATAGAGTAGGGAATACATATTATATGGACAAAGACCACTGGTTGGTTTCCCCTCCTCAACGAATTATTTTCTTTCTCTTTTTCCATTTAGACGTATGACCAATACATGCAAGAGGCATTACACCTTTTGGTTTTGGTTATCCACATTATCATTCATTTTCGGTTATTCGTATTATCATTTATTCAAACATATATGAACCATGCGGTCTTAAGGTTTCGATGACTGATTGCATTCTTCATTCTTGGGCACATGATAGACTTTATTTATCCAAATACATGTCTAGATTCTTTTAATAGTGTGTATTAAAAAGAACATGGCGCCAAAAGAATCAATTGTTTAAGTTAAAAGTTATGTGTTGAAAATCATTGCTTTTACACAAGACGTGGTTTATACATGACACTGTTACGCATGACATTGTTATACATGACATTTGACGTTGGTATACACAAGACATTTTTGTAAATAACGAGACGTGTGTAATATGATAAAAGCATGGTGGATACGCCGCTGGTACTTCCTATATATAAGTGCTTATGTTATATTGCATATCGTGGTGTTATTCAAATCTCTTCGACAAAGACAAGACATGACATTTTTGCACAAGACGCGACATCTTCTACACAAGACATAATATTGTATTTCAAGACATGATATATTTATACACTACATTTCTATTGGTTATTTATTTAACCATACATCATTCTTTTATATCATCTGATTTTCATATCTATTTTCATGATTTTATAAAAGAACCCGATCATAGCTGGAACTAATATTGTTGGTTACACCTGATGCTTTCACGATATCTCAAGGGTTGTTCCATACTGGGTAACACCCGAATTCAAACACACTGAGTGTTACATTTTAGGTTTAGCCTCGGAGATCCGAAGCATAACCGCATCATCCCTCCCTACCTCGATCACTCAAACAATAACTCTCGCCATGAGAGAAATGAAGGCAATCGCTGCCATAAACGATTTTGTCACCAAGAGGTATGTTGGTAACTTGCCGAAATTCTGAATGCGACAAGTGAGACGTTCATCATGAGGACACTTGCAAAAGTGTCAAGAGTAGCTAGTGTCTTTAAATGTTAAGCATGTACTCGAATTAGAGTCATGTTGTACACACATTACTATATCAAGTTAGCTAATGGGGAATTAACTGAGACATGTCAAATCATTAAGGGTCACCGGTACGTATCCTACCAATCAACATTTCACATCCATGTTATTTGATACCATTGCCAATTTTAGCTTCATCTCAACATTTCACATACAAGAGTTTCATGGCTAGGGACGGGATTGTTCTAGCTACAATTAGGGATTGTGTTATCCTACATCTAAACATATGGATCGGGTTATCCTACATCTAAACATATGGATCGGGTTATCCTACATCTAAACATATGGATCGGGTTATCCTACATCTAAACATATGAATTGGGTTATCCTATATTTAAACATAGGGTTCCTAAAACTATACAGTGAAGTGCTCGCCACACAGAATTTAAAATGTACTTGGCCTAAAGTCACGTAAGCTAGACGTCTCCTCATTCTATAGAATTGGCAAACGGTAAACTAGTCGAGTCTGGAGCTGAAATTTCAAATATCGATCTCTTACCCATTTAGTTGGGTATTTTCGATGTAGTGGTTGGCATGGATTGGCTATCCAATAATCGAGCCTAAGTCTTCTGTCATGAGAAGATCATTCGCCTACCACTACTGAACAAAGAGACACTTGTTATTCATGGAGAGAAGCACGACACACCATTGCAGATCATCAATTGCATGAAGGCACAGAAGCGCTTACAGAAAGGTTGTGTTGCCTTTCTGGCACATGTTGTCGACAAGGAGGCCGTTGGGCCGAAGCTGACAGATATTCTTGTGGTAAAATAATTTCCTGAAGTCTTTCTTGAAGACTTGCCAGGACTACCACCATATCAACAAGTCGAGTTTCACATCGACTTGGTACCGGGAGCCGCACCCATAGCCAAATCTCCATGTTGATTAGCACCTTCTGAACCTTGTAGTTGACCGAATAAGGATGTTGTGAGTTCATAACCCCCACTCTTTACCACTATACATATTTATAAAGGTTTTGGGGGTGGAAAGACATGCAAGTTTTGCAAAAGTGCACAACATTTCGATGAATGAAAATTCATATTTCTAAACCATGTTACAAATAAATTTCCAACTAACTCAAATGGTTTATGAAAGGTTCTAGCTTCTACTTTAAGATAGACTTACGATCGGAGTATCATCAGTTATGAATTCATGAAGAAAGCATACCAAAAACGGCTTTTAAAACTCGTTATAGTTATTACGAGTTTCTCGTTATAGTTATTACGAGTTTCTCGTTATGCCTCTTTGGTTTAACGAACGCACTAGCGGTCCTTATGGATTTAATGAATCGTGTGTGCAAGCCGTATCTCGGCAAATTTGTCATAGTGTTTACTGACGACATTTTGATATACTCTCGATCGACTGATGAACATAAGCAACATTTGAGAACCATTTTAGAGTTGTTAAAGACAATAAATTCGCCCCAAATCGAAAAACAAGATATAACATTACAACTTATTCTTAAGATTGGTGCATAGCATTTTACAATCTTATCATTATCCGACGATACCGATGACTTTGTTGTAAACTATGATGCTTCGCATCAAGGATTGGGTTGTGTACTCGTGCAACGTGAAAAAGTTATCGTGTACACGTCGCGCCAATTAAAAAGTTCACGAGAAGAACTATACCACTCTCGACCTTGAGTTAGGCGCGGTGGTATTCGCTTTAAAAATTATGGCGACATTATTTATATGGTACTCAATGCACTATTTTCACGGATCATAAAAGCCTTCAACACGTATTCAAACAAAAAAAAAAGAATTAAATATACGTCAACGATGTTTGTTGAATTGTTGAACGACTATGATTGTGAAATAAAGTACCATCCGGGCAAGGCAAACGTTGTAGATGACGCCATGAGCCGCAAGGAGCGAGTAAGAACACTGAGAGTTCAAGCATTAGAGAAGATGATTCACAAGCGCTCAAGGAAGAGCATATTCAAGCAGAAACACTTCGAGGCATGAAGGAACAATTAGTGCCGAAAGAAGATGGAACTTTATACCTTATGAGTCGAAATTGGGTTCTATTCTTTGGCGGCTTTCGAGATGATATTTTGAGGAAGCACATAGGCCTAAGTAGTGAAAGAATACTACTGGTGGCCTAACCTCAAAAGTAATATCGCGACTTATATCGGAGAATGCTTGACTTGCGCGAAAGTCAAAGTCGAGTAGCAAAATCCCTCGGACTTGTTACAACAACCCGAGATTCCCGTTTGGTAATGGGAACAAATATCGATGTACTTCATTACGAAGTTACTCAGGACCTCAAGAGGTCACTACATGATATGTGTAATCATCGATAGACTAACAAAGTCCGCACACTTCTTACCGATT
The DNA here is from genome assembly GCA_030545235.1 of Helianthus tuberosus. NCBI lineage: Eukaryota > Viridiplantae > Streptophyta > Magnoliopsida > Asterales > Asteraceae > Helianthus > Helianthus tuberosus. The sequence continues at coordinate 99,639,482 of CM060371.1, read as the reverse complement.
TGGGAGAAGGATAATACTGAGAAACTAGCGGAATTCTATCTCAAGGAAATAGTGGCTCGTCATGGAGTACCTATTTCAATCATCTCTAACCAAGATGGTCGTTTTGTTTCAAGCATTTGGAAATCATTTCAACAGGCCATTTGGATCTCATTTGAATCCAAGTACGGCCTTTCATCCACAAACTGACGGCCAGAGCGAACGGACAATCCAAACACTCGAAGATATGCTTCGTGCATGTGTTATGGATTTAGGCGGCAATAGGGATACTCATCTACCTTTAGTTGAGTTTTCCTACAATAACAGCTACCATACTAGTATACAAGCTGCACCGTTTGAAGCTCTTTATGGTCGAAAGTGTCGCTCTCCGCTATGTTGGGCGGAAACAGGCGATAGTCAATTAATTGGTCCGGAACTAGTCCAAGAGACTACGGATAAAATTTTTCAGATCTGAGACCGTATCAAGGCGGCTCGCGATCGACAAAAGAGCTACGCAGATAAAAGACGAAAACCATTATCTTTCGAGGTTGGAGACAAAGTCTTGTTGAAAGTCTCGCCTTGGAAAGGCGTAGCGAGGTTCGGTAAACGTGGAAAGCTTAACCCACGTTACATTGGACCATTTGAAATCTTAGAAAAGATTGGCACTGTTGCATACAAGTTGAATTTACCAGATGAACTTAGCAGTGTGCACGACACGTTTCATGTGTCGAATCTTAAAAAGAGTCCAACACAAGCAACCGTTATCATTCTTTCGTATGAAATTCACATTGACGACAAACTCCAATTCACTAAAGAACCTGTTGAAGTCATGGACTGTAAAGTCTAGAAATCATGGAGGAGTCGTATCAAATTATTAAAATGTACGTTGGAACTCTCGACACGGACCCGAGTATACTTGGGAACGGGAAAATTAAATCAAAGCCAAACACTCTCACCTGTTTGAGAACAGTCTTGCAAAGGATGACTCAGCTTGAATTTCGGGACGAAATTCTCAATAACAGGGGAAGAATGTGACAACTGCCACTTTCAGGTAATTTACGTACATTTAAAGCAATGAATTACATTATACAACTATGTGTTTTGAATATCCGAATTGCTTGATTACATGATATACATCTTAAAACACTCATTTATGATGCACATTATTCGTTTCTAGTGATTACGTTTGAAACAGTATAAACAATTCATCGAAACAACAAGAGTAGTACCTAGTGAACTAGAGTGCTGACGAAAACTCAGAATCCACAGAAACCATCTAAATGACATCTTTAGGACTCGGACGAAAGTCCAACATCAATTATATATTAAACCCTATATGGGAATACAAGGGTTTGGTTAATATTTTACCAATGTCCGGTAGCACTAAAAACTGTCCGAAAAGCGCTAAAAGTGACCATTTCATTAATTTTCCGCAAAAATTCAGCATTTGTATTTTTATTACAAGATGCAAAAGTGTTGTTTAAACACAAATTTCATATGAAGATACATAGGGAATATCATATAAATACATAACCTAATATTTCCCTATAACTTATATATGTTAACCTTTCGACTATCTTCTTGCGAAACGAGCGCTAAACATCTAGCCGAACTATCTTTTGGTACATGTAGCGAACTAGTGATCATTATTTTTGGTCTTGTAAAGTTAGTTTATGATCATTTCAAGTCTTGAAACATCTCGAAAAATTGCAAAACTTAAACACCTAAAGACTTAATCTTTTTATTTCATTTAGAAACCATAAATTTCACTAACACATATTAGCACATAAGACCCCCCCCCCCCCCTCATGTATAACCGTGAACAAGGGGTCCCACACCCCTTGTTTAAGTTGGTAAATATCTAGATATTTTAATTACTTTGCAAGTGGATTAGATGGATGAATTGTTTCAACACTTAACCATTAAGCAATACTAGCACCTTACACTCATTTTACATCTTTTATTACTTTTACTAAAACTCTCTCATCATCTTCATCCATCTTACCAAGAACACCATAAAAACCCATTTAAATTTTATCACATCTTGATGATCAACATGGAGTTTCATGGAGCTTAAAGTGATCTAAAGCATTTGCAAGTTAAAGGAAGTATATTCATCCATTCAAGAACCTTATATCATCAAGATCATCATCTTATTTTCTTCTTAATCATCTTCTAAGATCATCCCTAGCCAAGTGCTAGAAGTAAGCTTCAAGATCTATTTTTTTTCATACTTATATTATGTTTATGATTGTTATTATAACTAATAAATAACTAAATAATCATACATAATAAACATGAAAAATACAAAGAAGCAAAAATAGTAATCATGATATATTTATGTTGATTTATATTGTGATCTAAGACTTGTTATATGCATATTTGATCTTATTATGATGATTATGATATAAATAAATTGTTAGAGGATGTTTTAAAAATATGATCTAACAATTATACATGTTTATGTTAAAGGGTTTTTAACATAAAGGTTTAAAGGAATGATCATAACCTTTGATCTTGTGAAAGTATTTAAGGTTTTTATTTAAAAACAAGACTTTTACAAGATTATAAAAAGTAACATACAACATGAGATTTTTATAAAAGTTGTTAAAACTAGAAGTAAACTTGGTTTTTGAACTAGTTAGCACATGTTATGATCATGTCCAAAACCCTACATGATTTGGAGATCATTTTGATAAGTTTATGTTATAAAAATCTCATATGTTTTAGTTAAGATGTTATGAGTAAATTGATGGTGATTTGGAAAAGAAAATGATATGTTTATGAAACATGGCCAAATGATTAATACAAAGGTTATATGGCCATTTTTTTTAAGAACATTATGTTAACAAAACTATCATTTTTTTTACAAAGTCTTTACAAGATTAGAAAGTTGGTCTTTCTAAACATAAAAATTGACATAAATATATATTTTGGTAAAATACATATTTATTGAACATATCAAGTATGTGCTATGTGTTATTATTTGTATTAGTTATATATACAAGTTAGAGACTTGATAACAATGACACAAATAAATACAAGACATACTTACAACTAAAGACTTACAAGAATACATATAGACACACTTGAAAACAACTTACGGACATTCCGAAGGATCGGACACAACTTATGGTCGAAACGGACGACAGACGAATTTATAAACATATCGCCATTCCGAGGAATTACTACGACGTATGGACGATCTTTCGACGCGGACACAAAAATTACGTTACCATTAACAAAATTCGGACATTTCGAAACTTATAAAAACTATTATGTTTTTATTAACTAAAAAGTATACTTAGTTATTTTTATAAAAATGTTTTTTTTTATAAAAATGAAAGACTTATACTTTCAAATGGGCTTACTTTTCTTAATGGGCTATATTTATAACAAATGGGCTTACTTTTCTTAATGGGCTATTTTATACAAATGGGCTTACTTTTATAAATGGGCTTAACTTCATAACGGGCTTATCAAAACACATGGACTAAGCCCAATACCAAACTTATGGGCCAAGGCCCAATAACATTAAGCCCAATACTATTGAGGCCCAACACTATTCAAGCCCAACACTATTCAAGCCCAACACTATTCAAGGCCCAACACTATTTGAGGCCCAACACTATTGAGGCCCAACACTATTTGAGGCCCAACACTATTTAGGCCCAACATTATTTGGGGCCCAATAACATGAAAACATGGGCTCGGCCCAATGTTACAATTATTGGAAACACAACTATACAATTGATACATATAAGACACGAGATTCAGCGGACTAGATCCGACTATACAACTCACAAGATACAAGATAACGTTTATATATATATATTTGGTGAAAAATATATATATATATATAACATTTGAACAACTCATTCATCGAATACACAGTTAACGAACAGTAAAGACATACAAGTCTTACACATATTGAAGACACAAGACTTGTACTCAAGTTCTTTATAAAGACCGAAGTGTCTAACAAATAAAGAACATTTGTAGGTCGCAACATTGTTCAAGACGACCACACGCGAGATCATAATTACTTCTATTCACGGACGCGATTCTGTGAGTTCATGTCCCCTATTCATTTAAATGTTTTACAACTTTACAACTATCGGGGAAAATATATGTTCAACGTATGTTAAAGTTAGGGAATGAAACACCTTAGATCATGTGCGAATTAGGGTTATACATCTAAGCACCATTAATCCAGTTTGGACCTAGGTACAAGTGGTTAGATCTAATGGGTATTGGCGAGCCCCACTCTTGGTCGTGGACCCATACAGAAGAGTGCGTTTGTGTCCCAGTCGATAGGAGTCGACATAAAATCGTCTAGGTTTGGATTGCTTCCTAATTCGTCACACATATTAATGTCCTCGCGAAACATTAATGATCAACGATTTCATTGACGCTTTACATACTACATCATACATACAGATACATCTTATACAACTCACATTTTATGGATACAGTTTATACAACTCACATTTTATGGATACAGTTTATACAACTCACATTTTACAGATACATTTTATACAACTCACGTTTTACAGATACATCTCATACAACTAAACTGCATGAACTCACTCAACTTTTGTTGATGTTTTCAAACTTACATGTATTTCAGGGAATTAGTGGACCAATGCAACGATTTCAGTTCAAGGAAAACAAGTATCAATACTCCATGCCAACTATTGAAGGGTTTGCCTGTTATATACCGCCTCTTTGCGGTGATATAGTGGTCAAAGTCTTGACATTTTAAGACTTACATTTTGATGTATAAAACGATGACAACTTATTTTCATTTGATGGTTTGTAACCAATACATTCAACTTATGTTGCATTCTTTTGAAACAATTATGGCAATGACATTGGAGCTTGTGTTTATTCATTTAGTATGTTCACTTATATTGTTATGCAATGAGAACCGATCAGATCACACCTCGCGCTTCCGCTACGAGCGGGTGTGACACTAACATTGTATTCGAATAATAATAAGAAGTGTAAAAAGAAATTTTGAATTTGAATTGTTTTTGACCAAGTTCTCGTGGTTTTTTTATTCGTTCTCACGGCTCTCGCGATATTCAGCGTTCTCATTTAAACCCTCCCATATATATATATATATATATGTGTGTGTGTGTGTGTGTGTGTGTGTGTGAGAGAGAGAGAGAGAGAAACCGCCATGACACAGCGCTATGCATATCACGGAGCGAATTTTTTTGCCCATAACGCCCGGGGGGATGGTGTACCCCGACGTATGGGCTGGATGGTGGTATATGACGCCATATAAGGCTCCACTACGGGTGGCCTAACTAAACAATGTATAATCTTTCCAATATTAATCAACCGAGTTTACAGTTTCCGACTTATTGTGTTCTTAGTTAATTGTATTATTCTTGATCAAATATAGATTGTTTGTGTTTAATATTTCAGCTATATTAAATTAATAACACAATTAAATTACAGAGCAAATACAGTCGATCCATTAAGTGGTATCAGAGTTTTGTTCTTTATCAATTTATTGCTCTAAGTCTTTTTTTTTTTTGAACGGCTAAATGTTAAATGTTAGAAACCACCAAAGCAGGGATCGAACCCCTGACCTCCATGTTAGAATTTTATCTACCCATGTTAGCACCACCACACCACAAGGGGTGGGGCTATTGCTCTAAGTCTTGATTGGGGTCTATTTGATATGGGGTAATGGAATAGAATGGACGAGGTAATGGAATGGATAAATGAATTAAATACATCATTACCATTCCATGGTCTTGTTTGGTTACTATGTGGGAATGAAGAATCATTACTTTGTGTTGTTTGATAAATAGGAAAAGACGAAGGAATATAATCGACGATGGGTGGCGGTGGTCGGTGGCAGTAGTGGTTGTGGTCGGTGGCGGTGGCGGTCGGTGGAGGTGGATTGTGATGGTAGTCAGTGGCGACGACGGTGGCTGGTGGCAGTCGTTCAACGGTGGCGGGTGGCGGTGGCGGCGACGTTGGGTAGCGGAAATCGGTGGCGGTGGTCAGAAGTGGTGGGTGGTGGTGGCGGCGGCGTTGGATGGTGGTGGTCGGTGGTGGTGACGAAGGGTGAGAGAGGGAATGGAATGAAAAAAACAGAGGGGGTGAATTAAATGAATTTGAGGTTTTAGAGGGAATGAAATGTCTCATGTAATGGGTTATTCCATTACCTTGATCAACCAAACACATTTTTTTTTATTCCCTCGCAATATTCCGTTCCATTTCGCCTCTCATTAATCCATACCAAACACTACCTGGATCTATTGTGATAGTGATCGAGTTCACACACAAACCCCTGTGAATTAGGTATTTGTAGATGAACAATCAATAAACCGAAAGAAAACTAGATTAAATGGAAAACCGACACACAAGAATCCATAACAAGATGATTTCTGAACTGAATAAACACATGAAAGCTCCTGGAATTTCATTTGATTATAACCCTGATTTACACCTTTAAATACACACAATTAAAAAGACATGCACTAAACGAACACACACACTACCTCTGTAACAACCAGCGTTTTGGAAGTCAAAGTCAAAGGAAGAAAAGATTGCTAAATGCGATCTGTCACTCCTTGCTTAATTATTGACCGCACTTTCCGGACTTGTAATCGAATCCTATTATTTGTTTGCTTTAGTTGTATTATATGGAGTATCTATAATAATCGAGGTTTAATCGATATTAATTGCTAATCTATTTATCGCTTTATCGCTAATCGCATCGCAATCGCATTCGCAACTTAATTTATAGGTTCTGTATATTGTTTTACGTGTGTGTGTGCTATTTATATGTTACTTGTGCATGTTTACTTTATGCTTGGTGGTGATTAATCGAAACGCAATTGCAACTCTATCGCAACGCAATCTAAACGCAAACGCTAAACGCAAGGTTATTTATATTGTTGTATGTTATTTATGATATTTATGTGACTATTATCTAAATCTATCGCATTGCCTAATCAATACCCGCTTAAACGCATCGCAACGCTCAACACCCAAAACTAAACATCGAAACCTAACTCGCCGGATCACTTTGATCGAATGACCATTCGATCGAATGGTCATCCGTACGGATGACCATCCGATCGGATGGCCATCCGATCGGATTACCATCCGATCTGACACTTGTGCACACCTTTCCTCTTTTGGTAACCTATAAATACCCCCTGTCACATCACAAACAATGATGTGACAGCTCACTCCTTTGACCAGCACATTCCAGCCCTCTTTCTCTCGATTTCTCGCGATTCTTGTAAGTTTTCAACTCAAATCTTGTACATCCATCATCTACACACACTTCTTCATCATTCTCATCTTTGAACCTCCATTTTTAACCGTGAAATCAACGGATTTGAGGTGTTCTAGGATGATGTCATCATGGGGTTCTTATGAACTTCAAGATTTGGCCTCATTCCACCAAGAATAAGTTAGATCTAAGGGATTTCGACATGGTTTAACACTGATTTCACCTAGATCTAAACATTTTCAAAGTTAAGGGATTGAAAGATGGTTTCACAACTTTCTTTCAACTCTTTTACACTCAATGCACTCAAAAACCAATGGAATCGGAACTCATTCAGGCCTTCTACTCGTTTCTAGTAAAGTGTCGGTCTAAGATCTAATTCCTATCAAAGAGACAACCGATTTCGAGATGAACATGAACCACCATCACGAACAGTTAACTGATCAAGCTGGGGTTATTCCCACTTCGATCAGATAACTTGGACTTGGCGGGGTTTCTGTTGTTTAAACACGTTGCCATACCGTCTCGATCAAATCGCAAACTTTTCAAACTTAACAAACTATTCAAGTTTTCAAAACGATCAGATTGTTGGACGGATTGCCGTCCGATTGGATTGCCATCCGATCGAACGACAATCCGATCGGATTGCACTTGGTCATCAACACTTAAACATTTTCAACATTTTCAAAACATATCAGTTCTAAACGGATTGCCATCTGATCGGATTGACATCTGATCGAATGACCATCCTGCTGTGAACTTGTTCTCACTAGAATGTCTCGCTGATCGGATCACCATCCGATCGAACGACCATCCGATCAGATGACCGTTCGATCGAACGACCTGAAAGGTAGAGATACTTCTCTGTTTTTAAAATGCTACAACGAAAACTTCAAAGCCATCATACACAAACACATCCATCCCAAACGAATGTCAATCCGACCGAATGGCCATCCGACCGGATTGTCATTCGATCGAATGACCATCCATTCAGATTGTCATCCGATCGGATGTCCATTCGTCACTCAGTCATCCTTCGTCGTTTAACACGCCGTTCATCGCTTATGCTATCGTTCTGTGATCAGGCTAACTTTCCAGCGCTCCCTTCCATCCAAGACGGTGTTTAGTTATTAAACGCTATCTGTGAGTATACTCGAACCCTTTTTGCTTTACGCACTTTTGGGTGTTACATACGTTACTTATTCAAATCACAATCGACACACAACGCAACACTTTTATACGCTGACCTTTATTACATGTTATACGTGTTACTCGATGAATGCTTGTATGTTATGTTTACATAGTGATTGTTGCCTGACACCTTAGCAACGATAGTACTATAGTTTGGACTCAGCACCTGTCGTGGACATGGGTTGTTAAGGGCTCTACTTCACGTGTCCCAGTGGGGATATGTGTTGCGCATTCTACAACTCGCCGTCACGTCTGTGCATATTTCATTGTTGATAACCTACTAGCTTCACTTTGCTACATGTTACATGCTGGTTATGCGTAAACGATTTCGCTATGTATTATACTATCAAACTTGTATGCTCACCTTTACACTATGTGTATTGACCTCTATTTTAACGTATGTGATAGGTGTTTAGGATGCCGTGCTTGCTTGCTATCTTTTGTGGAATCAGGATAGGATGGGTCTAGAAACAAAATTTATATGTTGAGTTGTCGGAACAATGATTTGCCTAGAGATATCTATGTCTGTAATAATTATTTTACTTGATGAGTTATGGTGTGGGACATGATGTTATTTATCCGGTAATTTTGTTGTTATGGATTTCTCTTGGACAATCCGTTTTGCTCAGTGCCGCGCCCCCATGTTTCCGCCATCGGTTGGGGTGTGACAACCTCTTTATAGGTTCACAAAAAATGCCTGACGTATTTATTAAATACGTCGGAGCATCTTAAATACGATGTGCCCATCCCAAACACTTTAACAATATTACTACACAAGTCTTTTACTTGTATTTTCCCACTTTGACATCTTTGGCCCTCCATTTTATTATTTGGTATCAACGATCTCAAACCGGTCCAATAATATCCCCTGTTACACCCGGCTATATAGAGTCTATACTGTACTTGTGTAACACGTTTTATCAATGAATAAAGGCATTATTTAGTTTGATTTGATGTTAATTATTGGTAATTGATGTGTTGGCGAGTCCAAACTATACTTAACATTATGTTAGCAAAAACAAGATACAAGCTTATCGCGTAACAGACAAAATGCGTAACAAACGTCGATAACCGCTCGATTAATGTTAAAATCCTAAAAATATTCCGTTCTGACTAAAATTTTCTTTTTAATCATATGCATGAGGAAAATTCAAGTAAAATGCTTAAAACATTGTTTTGTGATTTTAATCACGTAGCATGCAATACCGCGCGTATCTTACAAAATTTAAACGACGAACCAGTCAAGGCAAATAATATATTGTTTAGCAATATTATGGCGAGTTAATTTCTATAGAATGATAAAAATTATTCAAAACACCTTAAAATGCGAATAAAACACGAGATAAAAATGCCCGGTAATCAGTTAAATACCTGTTTAAGCATGTATTTAATATATATATATATATATATATATATATGTATATGTAAAGTATGTGTGTGCATGTGTGGGTGGCAGCACATGGGGTGTCCACGAACACCCTATGCCTCCAAGTGTCATCCAAGATCTTCTAAATAATCATTAACTTTTTTTAAAACCCAATAAATCTTATACACACACTTCACAACACTCTATCGCCTCTCCCTCTTCTCTCTTTCGGCCGAACACACCCCCACACCAGTTGGAGGCATATGGCCATGAGTGTATGTATGTATGTATGTATGTATGTATGTATGCGTTAGTGTTGGTGTTTTGATTTAAGTTGAGTTTTGATTGAGATGATTCTTAAAAGGTGATTGCATGTATGATTAAAATGGATTTTTGTAAAAGTTTTTTGTGATTAAAGTTGAAAAGATGAAAAGTGATTTCTTGGATGGATATGTCACACCCCAACCGATGGCGAAAACATCGGGGTGAGGCACAGAGCGAAACAGATTGTCCAAGAGAAATCCATAACAACTAAAATTTACCAGATATTTAACATTATGTCCCATACCATAATATATCAAATAAAAGCAGTTATTACAGACATTGTTTTCTCAAAGACTGATTAAATGTTCCGACCACTCAGATTTTATTTAAGTTTGTTTCTAGACCCCATCCTAGCTTGATTCCACATAGCAGCAAGACACAAGCATCCTAAACACCTGTCACATACGTTAAAATAGAGGCCAATACACATAATGTAAAGGTGAGCATACAAGTTTGATAGTATAATAGGTAGCGAAAACGTTTACGCATAACCAACATGTAACATGTAGCAAAGTGAAGCTAGTAGGTTATCGACAATGAAATATGCACAGACGTGACTGCGAGTTGTAGAATGCGCAACACATATCCCCACAGTGACACGGGAAGTAAAGCCCTTAACAACCCCTGTCCACGACAGGTGCTGAGTCCAAACTATAGTACTATCGTTGCTAAGGTGTCAGGCAACAATCACTGTGTAAACATAACATACAAGCATCCATCGAATAACACGTAACATGCAATAATGGTCAGCGTATAAGTAGTGTTTGCGTTGTGTGTTGATTGTGATTTGGATAAGTAACGTATGTAACACCCAAAAGTGAGTAAAGCAAAAAGGGTTCGAGTATACTCACAGATTGTGTTTAGTAAATAAACACTCTCTTGGATTGAAGGGAGCGCTGGAAAGTTAGCCTGATTACAGAATGATAGCATAAGCGATTGAACGGCGCGATAAACGGTGCGACGTGAAACAAGTGACGAATGGTAATCCGATCGGATGACAATCCAAACGGATGGTCATTCGATTGGATGTCAATCCATTCTGATGGTCATCCGGTCAGATGGCCATTCGGTCGGATTGGCTTTCGTTTGAGATGGATGTGTTTGTGTATGATGGCTTTGAAGTTTTTGTTGTAGCATTTTAAAATCAGAGAAGTGTCTCTACCTTTCAGGTCGTTCGATCGAACGGTCATCCGATCGGATGGTCGTTCGATCGGAAGGTGATCCGATCAGCGAGACATTTCTTTTAGAGAACAAGTTCAGTGGTCATTCGATCGGATGTCAACCCGATCGGATGGCAATCCGTTTAGAACTGATGATCTTTGAAAATTATGAGAAATATTAAGTGTTTGATGACCAAGTGTAATCTGATTGGATTGTCGTTCGATCGGATGGCAATCCGATCGGACGGCAATCCATCCAACAATCTGATCGTTTTGAAAGTTTGAGTATTTTTTGAAAAGTTTGCGATTTGATTGAGACGGTATGACAACGTGTTTAAACAACAGAAACCCCACTAAGTCCAAGTTATCCGATCAACGTGGGAATCACCCCAGCCTGATCAGTTAACTGTTCGTGATGGTTGTTCATGTTCATCCCGAAATCGGTTGTCTCCTTGATAGGAATCAGATCTCAGACCGACACTTTACTAGAAACGAGTAGAAGGCCTGAATGAGTTCCGATTCTATCGGTTTTTGAGTGCATAGAGTGTATAAGAGTTGAAAGAAAGTTGTGAAACCATCTTTCATTCCTTTAACCTTGAAAATGTTTAGATCTATGTGAAAACAGTGTTTAATCATGTGGAAATCATGTAGATCTGAGTTGTTCTTGGTGAAATGAAGCCAAATATTGAAGTTCATAAGAACCCCATGATGACATCATCTTAGAACACCTCAAATCTGCTGATTTCACGGTTAAAAGTGAAGATTCAAAGGTGAAAATGATGCAGAAGTGTGTGTAGATGACAGATGTACAAGATTTGAGTTGAAAACTTACAAGAATCGTGAGAAATCGAGAGAAAAGAGGGCTGGAGGCGCTGGTCGAACGAGAGAGCTGTCACATCACTGTTCATGATGTGACAGGGGGTATTTATAGGTTCCTAAAAGAGGAAAGTGGCGCAGGTTTCGGATCAGATGGCAATCCGATCGGATGGCCATCCGATCGAATGGTCATCCGTACGGATGACCATTCGATCGAAGTGATCCAGCGAGTTAGGTTTCAGCTTTTCATTTTGTGTGTTGAGCGTTGCGATGCATTTAAGCGAGTGTCGATTAAGCGATGCGATAGATTAATAATAGTCACACACAAATCCTATATCTAACATACAATCAACATAAATAGCTTGCGTTTAGTGGTTGCGATTTGATTGCGTTGCGATAGATCTGTGATTGTGTTTCGATTAATCACCACAAACGTAAAGTAAACATGTACAAGTAACACATAAATAGCACACACACATAAAACAATATACATAACCTATCAATCAAGTTGCAAATGCGATTGCGATGCGTTTAGCGATAAATAGATTAGCGATTAACATGCGATAAATCCTCGATTGCAACAGATACTCCACATAATACAACTAAAACAAATAAATAATAGGATTCGATTACAAGTCAAGAAGGTACAGTCAATAATTAAGCAAGGAGTGACAGATCGCATTTAGCAATCTTTCCTTCCTTTGACTTTGACTTGTATTTTGACTTCCAAAACGCGGGTTGTTACAGCCTCCCCTACTTTAGGGAATTTCATCCTAAAATTAGGCCGTAGGCATAACAAATAACTGCGGGTAGTTCACCTTCATGTCACTTTCGAGTTCCCAGGTGAACTCTGCGCCTCGTTTGCCTTCGCTGCGAACCTTCACAATGGGAATGAGCGAGCGCCTGAGCTTCTTGGTTTCTCGATCCATGATCTCGACAGGCTTCTCCAAGAAGTATAATGTTTCGTCCACTTGTAGATACTCAAGTAGCACTTGTAAATTCTGCTCGGCCATGCACTTTCTAAGGATCGATACATGGAAAGTCGGGTGAAGCTAAGTTCCGCCGGTAGTTCGAGTCTATAGGCCACTTTTCCAATTCTTTCCAGAATTTTAAAGAGTCCAACATATCGAGGCGCGAGCTTTCCTTTCTTGCCGAATCTGATCACACCCTTCCAAGGTGAAACCTTTAGGAGTACGTGATCGCCAACGTCAAATTCAAGGGGCTTGCGGCGTCTATCGGCGTAACTTTTCTGACGACTCTGAGCTTTCAACAGATTGTCTCGAATTTGGAGGATTTTGTCAGTCATTTCTTGCAGCAGCTCAGGACCGATTATTTTTGCATCTCCGATCTCATGCCATACAATCGGCGATCGACATTTTCTTCCGTATAGTGCCTCAAACGGTGCCATTTGAATGCTAGAATGATAACTGTTATTGTACGAGAATTCAACCAAAGGTAAGTGCGCGTCCCAAATACCACCGAAATCTATGACACACGAGCGAAACATGTCTTCAAGGGTACGAATCGTTCTTTCAGTCTGACCGTCGGTTTGGGGATGAAAAGTGGTACTTAGATTGAGAGTAGTACCGAGAGCAGATTGAAACATTTCCCAAAGACGTGAGGTAAACCAACCATCGCGGTCAGAGATGATATCATGAGGCGTCTCGTGTCGACAGATGATTTCGTCGGTGTAGATCCGGGCTAATTTTTCTATCTTAAAGTCTTATCGTATCGGCAGAAAGTGAGCAGATTTAGTCAAACGGTCAATGATAACCCAGATGCTATCATGGCCTGAAGGTGTATGCGGGAGTTTCGTTATAAAGTCTATGGATATGCTCTCCTATTTCCACATCGGGATCTTGGGTTGCACAAGCAAGCCAGAGGTTCTTTGTTGTTCGGCCTTGACTTTCGAACAAGTCAGGCACTTCGAAACATAGATTGCGATATCCTTCTTCATTCCAGGCCACCAATACCGCAGACACAGGTCGTGGTACATCTTGTCGGCACCAGGATGAATGGAATATCGAGACTTGTGCGCTTCAGTCAACAATATATCTCGAAGGTTATTGTGACTTGGAATCCAGATGCGATCTAGATAGTAGAGAATACCGTTTGATTTGGTGACAAAGTGTGAATCAGCTCCACACTTTTTCATTTCCTCTCGCATGGTATCTTCTAAGAAATAGGCGTGTTGGGCATCACGAATCAAGGCTTCAAGGTCATGTTGGGCATGAGTATTACGAACGCTATGCAAACAGCTTCGTCTGCTTAAAGCATCAGCCACAATATTTGCTTTGCCAGGATGATAACGAATCTAACAGTCGTAATCGTTGAGAAGTTCAACCCATCGGCGTTGGCGCATATTCAGTTTCTTTTGGTCGAGTATGTGTTGTAGGCTCTTATGGTCGGTGAAGACCGTACACTTGGTACCATAAAGGTAGTGTCGCCAAATCTTCAACGCAAAACCAACTGCGCCTAGCTCGAGGTCGTGGGTCATGTAGTTCTTCTCATGGATCTTGAGCTGACGAGAGGCGTAAGCGATAACCTTGTCCCGTTGCATGAGAACACAACCAAGACCAAGGTTCGAGGAATCACAATAGACAACGAAGTCATCGTTTCCATCGGGTAGAGCGAGAACAGGAGCATTGCAGAGCATATGCTTGAGAGTTTGAAAGGCTTGCTTTTGTTTGGTTCCCCAAACAAAAGGCTTGTCTTTATGCATCAGAGAAGTAAGCGGAACAACGATTTTTGAGAAGTCAGCGATGAATCGACGGTAATAGCCCGCCATCCGAGGAACGAACGAACATCGGATGGAGATTTTGGAGTAACCCAACTCTTAACAGCTTCGATCTTCACGGGGTCGACGTGTATACATTGACTATTGACGATGTGACCGAGGAATTGAAGCTCCTCTAGCCAGAATTCACACTTGGAGAACTTGGCGTAGAGTCGATTCCCTTGGAGTAGTTCGAGAACCAAACGTAGATGCTGCGCGTGTTCGGCTGTCGACTTCGAATAGATAAGGATGTCGTCGACAAATACGATGACGAAACAGTCAAGAAATGGTTTACACACACGATTCATCAAATCTATGAAAACTGCGGGTGCATTGGTTAAACCAAAGGGCATTACGATGAATTCATAATGGCCATATCGGGTTCGAAAGGCGGTTTTCGGTATATCTTCCTCCTGAATGCGTAACTGGTGATAGCCTGAGCATAAATCGATCTTCGAGAAGCACGTAGCACCTTGCAATTGATCAAACAAATCGTCGATTCGGGGCAGGGGATAGAGATTCTTGATAGTCAGCTTATTCAACTCTCTATAGTCGATGCACATCCGGAACGACCAGTCCTTCTTTTTTACAAAAAGAACTGGCGCGCCCCAAGGAGAGGTGCTAGGGCGAATAAAGCCTTTATCAAGTAATTCATGGAGTTGACTCGAGAGTTCCCGCATTTCGGACGGAGCGAGGTGATAAGGAGATTTAGTAACAGGATTAGCTCCAAGAATGAGGTCAATATGAAAATCGATATCACGAATCGGGGATAAACCAGGAAAATCATTAGGAAAGACTTTAGGAAATTTACGAACCACAGTCACCCTATCTATTGCCTTCTTTTCCTTTTCCTCCGCTACTACGATGTGTGCCAAGAAAGCTTTGTATTCCTTGCGGAGATACTTGCTCGCTTGGACGCACGACATAAGTTGGAGCTTCTTCGATGCGACTTCACCAAAAATGAAAAGCTGATCACCATTAGCGAGCGAGAAACGAATCATTTTATCAAAGCAAACGACTTTAGCACGATTTTCACGAAGAAAATCCATGCCTACTATGATATCGAAACTACCAAGCTGCATCGGAATAAGATCAATAGGGAAAACGTGATTGTTGAGTTCAAGAGTACAATCACGTAGGACAAAACGAACGGTTACTGTTCTTCCAGTGGCAACTTCAACATCGAACGTCGAGGGGAGATGAGCGCGCTTACGATTAAGGAGCTTTTCGAATTTTAACGACATAAAACAGTTATCGGCTCAAGTATCAAATAAACACGAAGCATATACACCATTTACGAGAAACGTACCATTAACCACATTGTTATCTGCTTGAGCCTGGCGGGAGTTGATGTTGAAAGCACATCCGCGGGCTGCTGGCTGCTGCAGCTGCTGAGGCTGCTGCTGTTGATGTTGTTGTGGCGACTGCTGTGGCTCTTGCTTCACCACTCTGTTGGGGCACATGTTTTCAAAGTGGTTGGGATCACCACATGCAAAGCAAGCTCTAGCGTGTATCGCGGGTGCAGGAGCTACTTGTTGGCCTTGCGGAGTAGGAAGTAGAGCTTGTGGAGCAGGATGTTGACCTTGGGCTGGAGCTGGAGTTTGACGCGGACCAGTACGGCAATTAGCAGTAAAGTGTCTGTATATGTTGCAGTGAACACAGTATCTGCAAGCAATCCCCATGGGATGATGATAGGTACAGGTTGGGCAAGCCGGGTGAGGACCAGTATATGCACGCTTGGCCGATGGTGCATAGGTCACCGATGCCACTACTTGGCGGTTTTGGGGTTGCAGTTGATCAGGTACTGCTTGGAGTGGAGCGGCAGCTGTGACAGCACAATTCTTGCTACTGTTGTTGTTGTTGTTGTTGTTCTTTCTCTTGCGGCGAGAGGACATTGAAGATTGAGGTGCGGCGGCGGTTTCAGTGGTGGGAGCGGCGGTTGCTTGATGAAGGCTCTTTGGAGTGTTCTTGAAGTACCCAACGAGAACTCGCTTGTCGTTTATCTCAGCAGCGAGTAGGTAGGTTTCTTCAATTGTTGTTGTCTCTGCGGCTTGCACGAAGTCAGCAACACAGTCCGGTAGAACTCGAATGTACTTCTTGACCGTCATGTCAGGTGTTGCCACCTGACCTGGGCAGATGATACTCAGCTGTTTGAAGCGCGCAGTAAGACCAGCGTTATCGCCACCGTCTTGCTTGATATGCCAGAACTCATTCTCCAACTTTTGAAGCTCGTGAGGTGGGCAAAATTCCTTCATCATGAGATCTTTCAGCTCCTCCCAAGTGAGCCCAAAGGCTACATCATTCCCACGTTTGTTCCTTTCGGCCGTCCACCACTCCAGAGCCCTAGACTGGAAGACGCCGGTAGCGTTGACAGTTCGTAGGTGTTCCAAACATCCGCTCTGACGGAGCGTGACCTCGATCAAATCAAACCATTGAAACATCGTGGTTGGTCCATCTTCGCTAGTAAAGTCTTTTGGGCCGCATGCCTTAAACTGCTTAAAGCTGAAGGTACCCTTAGGCGAGTCAGTCCTTGATTCCTTAGAGGACTTGCTGGCGTTTTCGTTCAGCTCACTGACGATTTGAGGGATAACTTTTGCCATCTGCTTAGCGACGAGAGTAGCAATGCGTTTGTCTTCGTGATTGCGGCGAGCGGTGTGGGAGTGAAACGATCCAAATGACGACATTGTCTGAAACAGACATCGCCATAGATCTCAAACACTATATAATCGAATCTCACCTCACACGCACTACTACTAAATATAGCTCAGGAACATGAATAACCACATAAGCACATCTTCACATAGGCACATAATCCACAGCAGCACATAAGCATGTAGAGCACAAAAGCAAATAAGGCACATAGAACACAGCCACCATGAGGACACACTATATTTTGCACGTATTCGCCTACATATATTGTACGTATTCACCTATTTTTCAAAATTTGCACGTTCGAGAATAGCGATTGCGAGTACATAATGAGTAGCATAGCGAGTAGTATAGCATAAGCGAGTAACATAGCAAGCGATCATCCACAAAATAGCAGCGATTTGTTAGCGTGCATTAATTCGTGTGTGTTTGGCGGAGCAAGAAGCGTTAAATCAAAACCATCAGTATCTCAATACGCTAACAAATAAACAAAAACCACATAAAATGCATAAAAGTTCACATAAAAGCGATAAATCACAGTAAATCACAGAGTCAGCGGTTTGCGGCTCAGGATCAAAACACATAAAAATCAGCGATTGCGAGCTTGAAATCGAAAATAGATTGTCTTCGGCTGGTAGACGTCGACTACCCAAAGTGATTCGACTATTCTCTAGGACTCTGAGTCCACGTTTGGGCCTAATAGACTGTGCTCTATCACCGGAATATGGTGAACAACACGCATCCCTTCGGTTACTTACACAACTCGAGTCGTTGGAATCCATCGAGACTTTGGTGGGAGTTTTGTAAAGCCAAAATTGAGAGCGGAATGAGTCATCAAGGTTCGGGTTTCACCCCTAACTTAGTGACTACATTCCTGTTTATGTGATAGAATCACGATATTGAGGGAGAAAATTGCGTCAAAGTACGGATCTCACTACTGATTCAATGCAAATTCTCTTGTTTATAGTGAAAATGCGGGTCGAACAAGCAAGCCAATCGAGAGTTTGCGGTTTTCACACCTAGTCTCGATCTATTCACTCGTTCATTTTCGAAAATAGTGCAGTGCGACTGCCTTAGGAAAGGCAGAGTGATAGAGTATAGCATGATTGCGAGTCGATCGAATTAACAGAAATAGGCTCGTGCGGAACCCCTACTGGGTTCGCACAAGGCGGTTTGTTGGTACTTAGACTATAGACTAGGTCATTTCTAAGACATCGACCCGGACTTGGTCGAGTCTTGCCTAATTCCCTAAGTTATGGCTCTGATACCAATCTGTCACACCCCAACCGGTGGCGGAAACATCGGGGTGAGGCACTGAGCGAAACAGATTGTCCAAGAGAAATCCATAACAACTAAAATTACCAGATATTTAACATTATGCCCCATACCATAATATATCAAATAAAAGCAGTTATTACAGACATTGTTTTCTCAAAGACTGATCAAATGTTCCGACCACTCAGATTTTATTTAAGTTTGTTTCTAGACCCCATCCTAGCTTGATTCCACATAGCAGCAAGACACAAGCATCCTAAACACCTGTCACATACGTTAAAATAGAGGTCAATACACATAATGTAAAGGTGGGCATACAAGTTTGATAGTATAATAGGTAGCGAAAACGTTTACGAATAACCAGCATGTAACATGTAGCAAAGTGAAGCTAGTAGGTTATCGACAATGAAATATGCACAGACGTGACTCCGAGTTGTAGAATGCGCAACACATATCCCCACTGGGACACGTGAAGTAAAGCCCTTAACAACCCCTGTCCACGACAGGTGCTAAGTCCAAACTATAGTACTATCGTTGCTAAGGTGTCAGGCAACAATCATTGTGTAAACATAACATACAAGCATCCATTGAATAACACGTAACATGCAATAACGGTCTGCGTATAAGTAGTGTTTGGGTTGTGTATCGATTGTGATTTGGATAAGTAACGTATGTAACACCCAAAAGTGCGTAAAGCAAAAAGGGTTCGAGTATACTCACAGATTGTGTTTAGTAAATAAACACTCTCTTGGATTGAAGGGAGTGCTGGAAAGTTAGCCTGATTACAGAATGATAGCATAAGCGATTGAACGGCGCGATAAACGGTGCGACGTGAAACAAGTGACGAATGGTAATCCGATTGGATGGCAATCCGAACGAATGGTCATTCGATCGGATGTCAATCCGTTCGGATGGTCATCCGGTCGGATGGCCATTCGGTCGGATTGACTTTCATTTGAGATGGATGTGTTTGTGTATGATGGCTTTGAAGTTTTTGTTGTAGCATTTTAAAATCAGAGAAGTATCTCTACCTTTCAGGTCGTTCGATCGAACGGTCATCCGATCGGATGGTCGTTCGATCAGAAGGTGATCCGATCAGCAAGACATTTCTTTTAGAGAACAAGTTCACAGCAGGGTAGTCATTCGATCGGATGTCAATCCGATTGGATGGCAATCCATTTAGAACTGATGATCTTTGAAAATTATGAGAAATGTTAAGTGTTTGATGACCAAGTGTAATCCGATCAGATTGTCGTTCGATCGGATGGCAATCCTATCGGACGGCAATCCGTCCAACAATCTGATCGTTTTGAAAGTTTGAGTATTTTTTGAAAAGTTTGCGATTTGATCGAGACGGTATGACAACGTGTTTAAACAACAGAAACCCCGCCAAGTCCAAGTTATCCTATCAACGTGGGAATCATCCCAGCCTGATCAGTTAACTGTTCATGATGGTTGTTCATGTTCATCCCAAAATCGGTTGTCTCCTTGATAGGAATCAGATCTCAGACCGACACTTTACTAGAAACGAGTAGAAGGCCTGAATGAGTTCTGATTCTATCGGTTTTTGAGTGCATTGAGTGTAAAAGAGTTGAAAGAAAGTTGTGAAACCATCTTTCAATCCTTTAACCTTGAAAATGTTTAGATCTAGGTGAAAACAGTGTTTAATCATGTGGAAATCATGTAGATCTGAGTTGTTCTTGGTGAAATCAAGCCAAATCTTGAAGTTCATAAGAACCGCATGATGACATCATCTTAGAACACCTCAAATCCGCTGATTTCACCGTTAAAAGTGAAGATTCAAAGGTGAAAATGATGAAGAAGTGTGTGTAGATGATAGATGTACAAGATTTGAGTTGAAAACTTACAAGAATCGCGAGAAATCGAGAGAAAAGATGGCTGGAGGCGCTGGTCGAACGAGAGAGCTGTCACATCACTGTTCATGATGTGACAGGGGGTATTTATAGGTTGCCAAAAGAGGAAAGTGGCGTAGGTGTAGGATCGGATGGCCACCCGATCGGATGGTCATCCGTAAGGATGACCATTCGATCGAATGTTCATTTGATCGGAGTGATCCGGCGAGTTAGGTTTCGGCATTTCGTTTTGCGTGTTGAGCGTTGCGATGCGTTTAAGCGAGTGTCGATTAAGCGATGCGATAGATTAATAATAGTCGCACACAAATCCTATATCTAACATACAATCGACATAAATAACTTGCGTTTAGCTGGTGCGATTCGATTGCGTTGCAATAGAGCTGCGATTGCATTTCTATTAATCACCACAAACGTAAAGTAACCATGCACAAGTAACACATAAATAGCACACACACGTAAAACAATATACAGAACCTATCAATCAAGTTGCGAATGAGATTGCGATGCGTTTAGCGATAAAGCGATAAATAGATTAGCGATTAACATGCGATAAATCCTCGATTGCTACAGATACTCCACATAATACAACTAAAGCAAATAAATAATAGGATTCGATTACAAGTCAAGAAGGTACAGTCAATAATTAAGCAAGGAGTGACAGATCGCATTTAGCAATCTTTCCTTCCTTTGAATTTGACTTGTACTTTGACTTCCAAAATGCGGGTTGTTACAGGATATGTGTATATGCATGTGTCGTATATATGTACGCATACACATGAGTTTTGTTCACTAGTGCATAAATGTTACATGCATTGAAGTTATAATGATTGTATGAATGATTTGATTAAGGAAAATTTCTTGGAATTATACGGAAGATAATAAATGAATGTTGGATGAGTTTAAGTGGTTAGATGATGATGAAAGCACGATCATGCATTAAGTGCTAGTACATAAGTGTTAGTGATGATCAAATGATGATATGAAAGTGAATTAGGGATGAAATGATATGATTTTAGAAAAGTGAACTAAATCAGGTTGTAAACATCTTAATATGATGTTATATGATGTGTTTTGATAATACAAAGATGTGTCATAAGTTTGGTAGCTTTGCATGGTGTACACAAAGCTTAAAAAGTAGTAAAACGGGTGAAAATGCATGATTTATGTGACTTACATGAAATCTGCACTAATATTATTTTTAGAACCATTTTATTCAGTAAATAATATATATTGTGTTAAAATATGAAGTCATGATGACTTGGGATGATTATAGTAAAGTTCGGTACAAGACTATACGTTAAAAACGATAAAAATAGGCTTTTAAAGAGATTTTTGCAAAACTGATTTAACTCAGGTTATAAAATGATATTTTCAGGATAAATATAATTATTTAAACTTATATTAAGTATCCATGGTGTTTGGCTAGTCATACGTGACTTCCGATGCCTAAAAACGTTAATGAAACGTTAAAAATACGCACATTTGACGTGCGCGAAAAATGGGTTGTTTAAGTGTAATCTGCATGATGAGATGTGTAATATTGATATTGGTATGTGATATGTGGAATGATAAGTGTTAACATGATAGTAGGATGTAGGGCTATGCATGTGTACTTGTATGTTTAAAACGATAGTTTCGTTAAAAAGACACGTTAAAATGCAACTTAGTTGTCAAGCATGAATATGATACATAGGTTAATTTGTGAAGTTATTGCATGCATAAAGTGCTTTAAAAATGATAAAATTTATAAGTTTGCAGAATACGTGCATTATGATGTTTGATGATATGTTAACGTTTGTGTAAATATGTTACAAAGCGCAAATTGTAGATATATTGTACATAAACGGGTGTGATAACATATATAACATAATAAGAGTCACCAAAAACCATTCAAGTATGCCAAAAAATCTTAATATATATATATATATATATATATAGGGGAAGTTTCAAATGAAAACCACTTTTATTGTGAAAATTAAAAAACTAACTAGAAAAAGCCTAAAAAAACACACCAATTTTTTTTTACAATTTTTTTATTAGAAATGGCTATTTTTTATATATAAATTTTTTTTTTCAAAAAAAAAAAAAAATTGTAGTACATATGTGTAATAATACACATGTGCACTACAATTTTTTTTTTTTGAAATTTTTTTTTATATATATAAAAAATTGCGAAAATTATTATGCAAAAAAATATTTGGTATGTTTTTTTGGCTTTTTTAATTAGTTTTCGAGTTTTCACAATAACTAGTGGTTTTCATGTGAACCTTCCCCTATATATATATATATATATATATATATATATATATATATATATATATATATATATATAAACATGCCAACATAACCAAAATAAAGACTTTTCGAGAAAATCTCAAAATTATGTGAAAAATCATAAGTTTTGGAGAAACTTAGGGATTTTAGAATATTTGGTCATTAAATAATTCATACTTGAAATTAGGACGTGTAGACCAATTTTGTGGAATTGTGCTTGTTGAAAACACAATCAAATGTGAGTGTTACTACCCCTCTTTTACTGTTTTATATAACGTTTTGATGGAAGAACACGCCTTAAAAGGATTAATAATGTTTTTATATAAAACATGGCTTTAAATAAAATATTAATATATTTTCAAGGAAAATATGGTTTGAAAGTAATGCATTGTGTTTTCGAGGAAAACATGGTTTTTGGGTCGTGAATGATATAAAATTGTTTTCGATGAAAATGGGAATGAATAGAATATAAATAATTGTTTCCGGGAGGATTACCGTGTTTGTGGTAAAACAAATCTATAGATTTAAAAATATTTAAATCTAAGTTGTGACGAATTTTCCTGATCTCAAGAGAGTAGGTAACGGAATAGGCCTACGTCTTGGTGGGGACTTCATGGAATTCGTAAAACGCAAAATATATTTATCATTTTAGTAACATATATATTGTTCATGAGGCACGCACCATAAGTGACCCAATTTGAGGCACTTTGCGCGAATCAGCTGTTTGATCCTTAATACCGGTATACATAGAATTGTTGGTAGATCTATCGGGTTGACCACCCCGTCGTGACTGGTAGCTCCGTGTCAAGTCAAACAATGAATTGATATTCTGAAATTGTCTAGCGTTGATTATAACCTTATTGTTAATATAGAGTTCATAGGCCCTGCAACCCTATGAATCTGAAAACTTGATGCTTGAATTTTAATATATAAATAAACTTGTGGGAAGATGATTCGTGTCGAAGGTTTTGAGAAAACGCTTGCGACCAGAGAACGAACCCTTAGATTTTAATAAGGAAATTAATTTGCCTTTCTTAAAATATATGAATGGTTTTGACATGAGAGTTCATAATAAGAAAGCTTTCCTTAAACAAATTGATTGTAATTTGAATAAGTGAACTCACCAACCTATTTGTGTTGACACTTGATTTTTACATGTTCTTCAAGTACATGAGTTCAGCTTCAGGATTTTGGCTTGTCTTGTCTTTTGGTCGTTGATGCAATTTCATATTAAATAATGTTTTGGACACCTTTTAAAACTATTTGGGATCGTATGTACTAAGATTCATAAGGGATCAAACTTAATTATGTTGTGTTTACGTTAAAAACTTTCAATGTTATGTTCTAGTTAAATTACATGTCCAAAATAAATATTGCATCATCTACAAAGATATTTATGGGTACGAACCTCCGTCACCACCACATTTGTATTTCCGATACGACGTTTTTGGGGTGTGACATCCCCTCTAGAGCGTTGCATACCAGATTGATCCATACCAGATTGATCCTTTGAGCTTCCATGCCTTTACTAGCTGACGGATCTATTGCTTTTGAAGATTCGCCTTTCTTTTCCGCAGCATTCTTCTATTGAGCCATAATGTCGTCTAACAGCTCTATCGTTTCCTTCTTTCTTTCTCTTGCTCTTAATACCGCCCTTTGGAATAACATCGTCTCTTCCAATAGTGGATTTACAGCACCAACCCTGATCTTTTGTCCATAGAGGATATTTAGATATGATAAATCAAACATGTACATGTCAACTAGATCAAACACCCTAACTACCTCGGTTCCGTCTTTCTTTTCAGCACCGCCTCACCAGTTAGGCTATCATACAACCAGTTTTCAAAATCTTGTAGCATGAAGCTCTATTATGAAGGAACTGTGACTTTGGTGACAACTTTAGAAGGGTCAACAAGTAAGTAACACGTCCACGTCAGTGACTAGATCAATAGTTTTCTTAGTGACCCTTCTTCTCTCTTTATTGGATTTTTCAAATTTGTCCCAATCGAGTAGTTGGTGGGGTTGATTAGGTTTATTTTCCCAAAGCTAGAATACAATAAGCGATGATCTTGTTTGGCTTTAAAGTGTTGAATAACTACCCCTTTCCTCTTGACAACGAGCAATCCTTTCAATTTATTGTACATCCAAGCGATGATCTTTTCAAGACTTCCCGTTTTGTGAATCTTGATGGTTTGTTGGAAGTTGGGTATCTTCTCTCTCTCTCTTTCTTGAACCAGTTTGGCCTTTCAGCTTCTATTTTATTTCCATCCAGAGTTTAATAAACGGTATCTTTGTAACAACCCAAATATTTTTATCAAATCATAAAGCAACATGTATCCGAGAACTCTCTTGATATTCTAGATTTGTTACAGGAGAGGGACAAAAGTTATAAAGATGAGGGACTAGTATTGTAAAAATGCCAAAATTCAAGTTCTGGAGGTCTCTTACGGACCGCAAGGGATTAAAAAAGGGTTTGCGTGCCATAGATCCTTACGGATCGTAAGGCTATACCCTTACGGTCCGCAAGGACATCGCTGACATTAGAATTATAGCTGGCAACTGCAGCTTCATGTTTAGACACATATCTCCGGTTTGTGCCACCTTTCTTCCTATTTTGGACACCTATGGTGCCACTAAGCATGCTCTTAACACTTTTCATGACACTTGTCATGCTCTAATCACTCCAAGATCACTATAAATAGCCTTCTATGGTGCACATTCTATTCACACCTTCATAATTTCTCTTCTCTTCTACTTGGAGTTTGCTTCTGGACTTGAAGCCTCTTATTCTAAGTTCTAATCTTTCCTCCTAAACGCTAGCAAATGTTCTTCCTAGTCTATTTCATTTTATTAGCCAGTTATTAGTCGAAAGTCAAACAAATTGACTTTTGCGTTGACTTTCGATTCTGACCATTTCAGTCAAGTTAAAGTTCAAATTGAACTTTGCAACTTGATCATAATAATGAAGGTGTTAATCCCCTGCGATTACACCCCCTGATCATCACGTTTAGCCTGTATAAAATAAAGTAAAAAACACAGATTTTGCAAACTACGATGAATAAACTTTTAATTATCAAAACTATAATTTTTGGCATTAACCAGTTTATGTAACATTATAAAACTTGTTTTATCATGACTAACTCATCATATTTGATTAGTGCTCAATTCCTAGTCGAAAGTCAAACAATTTGACTTCTACTTTGACTTTCGATTCTGACCCTTTTGGTCAACTTTAAACCCAATCAAGCCCGATTAATATTGGGAATAACCCTCTAAGGTTATACTCTCTGGTCATAATGTTTGATGGGTCAATTGACGAGTCAAATAAATATACCTTAAAAGGTCAAAAATACCCTTTTGGCATAAAAATGGATAAAATGGTTTTAAACCTATATGGTCTATATTCTGACCTCAAGACTAATTATATAACATCTTAAAATGTTTTTTGACTTATAAGACTCGTCATGGACATATTCAACCACCCGATCCCGTATATACGTGTACGACTAGTTTGAATAATATAAAATATATAAACTAGTCGAATCGGGTCAAACCCTTTCAAAACCTTTCCAAATCAGAATGCTTGGCTAATGAACCCATATTAATTGAGACTCCACACTCGTACGGGTATAAAGCACATTCTATCCGATCAATGCTTATCTAGCAGAATCCAGCGTATTCTAAAGTTAACCGGTCAAATTTAAAGACTTACAAATGACCCATTAATATTCTAATGGATAATAGTTCTATTCATTTAAGACTAGAAAGCCTCTAGTAAATTGATCCTAGATTAATATACTTTGAACACGGCTGTGCTATACATTGTTTTATAAAGACTAGCACAAGTAGATACGTTTAGCCTATTTTGCTTATAAAGACTTGGGATATGGCACTAGCCACTTGGTTCGGGTATTGTAAAAGGGAGAATATGTATCATAGAAATGCTATAACCCGTTTTAATCTGTAATTCTTGATAAAATTAAACACTTGTGGGTTAATACGATCGTGTCCGGGCGTCCCGACTCTTTTAATTGCAAATGGCCATGACATAAGCGTGGGGTGTAACACCCCGATCACGTAATACAACAACACGCGGCGGAAACATTGGGGAGTCACGTTACAAATTGCTCACAACAACTGGTACTAAATCTTTTCTACGATTACATTGTTTTACAATACAAAGAATACATGTAATTGTCTTTTGATTAAAGAAGTCTAAGGCCCGGATGCGATCCTATGTGTAGCATGCTTGAATAATCAAAACCTGAAACATATGTGAAAAAGGACGTCAACAAAGATTGCTAGTGAATACATAGGTTTTGTTAGCCAAATAAATGACAAAAAGTTTGATATTGCAATGCTTTGACAACTACGAGAGTTGTCAATTGAAAATGGACTCTTTGAAACCAATAAATGGCAAAAAGGTTTAGCATTGTAACACATTATCTTGATTATGAAACTTGTGACAAAAGAGTTTTGTATATGGAAATATGATTATTACTAGGTAATTTTTATGCCATTGAAAATTGTACTTTGATCTTTGTTACCACATTGAAATCAGTCATAAACTTGTGAGAGTATTATTAGAAATCTAATCAAGGATTCATAATAAATCTTTGGATATCCTTATAAGAATCTAACATATTAAAATATGGAAGATTCTACAAGGATTTGGATAGTGAACATTTGAATCAACTAAACACAAAAATCCTAAAGTGATTTGGATAACATTACAAGGGTAATACAATAAGAACACTTATATATAGGAAGTACCAGTAGCGTATCCACCATGTTCTTATGGTATTGCACTTGTTTCGTTATCTAAATCACTACTAATCACATAAACACATATTCATCAACTTGGTCATCAACTTGTACATACGCATTAAAGTACACAAAGAATCCAAACAACGACTTCAATTTAGTACTTTAAACATCCCACAAGAATATAACTATGAAGGTAGATAGATGCTATAAGGATTTGGTTTAGTCACATTGAATCATAACATACGCATTAAAGCACACAAAGAATCCAATCAAGGACTTCAATTTAGTACTTTAAACATCCCACAAGAATCTAACTATGAAGATAGATAGATGCTATAAGGATTTGGTTTGGTCACATTGAATCATTGAATCACAAAATCCTAAGTCCTAATGGTGATTCGGATAACGCCACGGAGGGTAATACAATAAGTACACTTATATATAGGAAGTACCAATGGCGTATCCACCATATGCTTATTGTATTACTCTAGTTTCGTTATGTGGATGCATTTCTGGATCGAATTCGAACTCCCGACGATTGCAAAGAACACGTATCACGTGCGGAATCCGTGTACATGTGTGGATCGACACAAGAACGTAATAATATGATGATTCTATTGAAGATCTGACAAAGTACAAAACCTTGAATCACCTTGTACAAGACTTTCTCTCTCCAGAACTCTAATGCTCCTTAAATGTGCAAAGTCTCTAAATGACATAATAAGCTCTCTATTTATAGGCAAGACATAAGGATGGACTCCTTATTTAAAAATTTTCCATTCTCCTATATTTAACAATACAAAACCATTTCTTGTTCTGTTTTCTACTACGATCCATGATTGACGGAAGTGATAGACATTATGCACTCACACGTTATCTAAATCACCAACAATTCTCTACACATAAACAATAACCATCGGCGTGTTCGTATGTGAAGCACTCTTAGAAATCCAACTATGAAGATAGAAAGATTTAAAATTGTACTTTAAATATCCTACAAGAATCTAACTATGAAGATAGATAGATCCGACAAGGATTTGGTTCGTGTTCTCAATCGTCGTGTTTTGCTTAATAGGAATAATACATAAAAAGCAATTATTAAAAACATATATGTAATACCTTGAGAAAAATTGATTACACATATGAATCACCCCAAAACATTTGAAAAACGTAAAAGAGGGGAACTATGTACTCACTTGGGATTGTGTATAAGTCTTGTTCAAATGAACACACAAAGCTCAAGAGATCAAGGATTCAAGTGTGTCCTAATATCGGATAACTATGTTAGTGTGTTTGGACTTTAATCGGAGGATTCGTGTAGAATGAAGTCTTATAAACCAAACGAGTGTTGTAACTCATATGATATGGTTTACTAAACTTAACATTCTAATTTGGAAAGGATCCTAAGTGCTTTTGACCCGTTATGACTCGTTAAGGTAGTTTACGCTACTTTAACGGGTCATTAGCGTAAATATATGATCAGATGGTCAAATATGTCCTATGATAAGTCTTATATGCCAAAACATGTTTGATAATGTTGTACCATCAGTTTATATGGCAAAATTTTGGTTACATATGCTTAAAATTGATTTATGATCAAAAAGGGAGTTTTGGTCATTTTTAAAGAACATAAAAGTGACTTATCATAAAACTAACCAAACCTTATGACCATAAGGTATAACCTCAGTGGGTTATTCCCTATATAACTATGGTCACAAAAGTGTGCTTGGCCGAATCCTAAGATTGACCAAACGGGTCGGATTCGAAAGTCAAAGCGGTGGTCAAGACAGCTCGACTTATGACCCTAATAAAGCACTAAGCTTGAAGTGACGAGTTAGATATGTTGAAACATGTCTAAAAAAGTTATAAAACTGATTTGGTATCAAAACTTGGAGTTTTGATAAACGAAAATAGTTTCGTTGTAAAATGCACTCTAAGCACATCTTTGACCAAAACTTTGACTCATCACTTCGACTAGTAAACGTGGTAATCATAAGGTGCAATCGCAAGGGATTATAACCTTTGTGATTACGATCATGTTGCAAAGTTCAATTGAACTTTGACTTGACCAATTAAGGTCAAAACTGAAAGTCAAACAGAAAGTCAAACTGTTTGAATTTTAGCTCAAAAATGACAAAATAAATGAAATAGACTAAGGAAGAGTACTTACTTGTGTTGAGAACACTATAAGAACTCAATAGGAGGTTTCCATAATGATGGAAACAAGCTCTAAGAAGATAGGAGAAATAAATGAGGAATGAGCAAAGAATTTGGTGAAATGAGCTTGCTATTTATAGTGTTTCAAGTGACCTAGGATCATGCCAAGTGTTCCATGAGGTATAAGGATCTTAGGGTGACTCTAACACATGTCAAATGCAGGAATAAACCAGGTATTTTCGAGTTCTTGGCCTCCAAGCAAAGGAAAACAATGTCTGCCAAAAACTGGTTGTTGGGCACTCCTTACGGACCGTAAGGGGGCCCTTATACGGTCCACAAGGCAAGGTGGCAGGGGCAAAAGTTTGGTGCTTTGGCAGATTTGGCTCCTGGACTTGTATTGTCATGTTTTGTCACTTTTAACCCCTTTTAACCCAATATTTAGGTTATATAAAGGTGTTAAGGCATATGTAACTTGGATTTTTTCCGGAAATGTTGTGGATGTCGGTTCGTTCGGTCGTACGGTTACGCGTTTCGCAAATAATGTACAAGACTTTATCGAACTCGAAATTGCACCACGATTGATAATTTTTCATTATTATATATAAAATTCAAGATTTTATTGAGAATGAAAATGTTCGGATTTGTATAAACAGTCCGTATGCTCAGAGTTCGGGCAGACTTTCACAGTTTGTCAAAAATGGTCCCTGAACTTGTATAAACGTGTTTTTGTCATTCCTAACCCTTAAAACTTATATCTAATTTATGTAAAGGGTATTTAGGGTATGCGTAGCTTATGTCCTTGTCCCGGTGTGTATGTTATGTTAAATGGATTACATTTAAGTATAGATTAACGAACTGCTTCCAGAAGAAAAAGTTTTTGAAAGCCCGAAATTTTGCACAAGGGTTACATAGGGTGTAGGCATACACTCGACAAACTCAAATAATAAATAAATATGGGTTTGTCAATTAATCATGTACTGAATTTTGATTTCCGGTCCCCAACTGTATTGACAAGCATGTAAAACTGGTAACAAGCGATATATACTTTATCCCACAATTAAAAGAAAATGAATACCAAATGGTTTTCAAAAGAGTTATGTAAATGTAAGTCCAGAAAACTATCAATTGGATATCACGATCACAATCAAAAGTGCGGAAAACTAATGAAAGTGACAAGAACAAGAACAATCGAATTGATTAGATTGCACACAAGTATGAAACTCGTCTGGTACAACTAACACAGAACTCAAAAAATGCCAAGAAGAACAGAAATATGAATAGCTCTAATGTCTAACGTCTAACCCTAATAACGAACTAAACATGTCATTATATAGGGTTCACAAATAATTCGGGCCACATAGCCTAACCCAAGCCCAATATGTTTAATTAGTCCACATGGCTTATTCCAATTCTAACCCACTAGATAACTAAGCCTAATAGCTTATAATTATGTTTGATAAAGATAAGCGTGAACCTACTCAATTATATGGCCTTACAATATCCCCTGGGTTTTGATGTCTTTATCATGTCTCTTGTGGGAAGATACTTCATATTTTCATCTTCAAACTTGGGTCTTCTGTTCTTCTTGATCATGATCAGCTTTGCTTGAAAATCTTGTTGAAAAGAATACAAGAGGAAGATTCTCAGCAGCTTTTTTCTTCGTCAATCTTTTCTCTTTCAAGCAGGTTCACATGTACTTCTTCAAATGTACTATCACTGTCAGATGATGACTTGTATATGGTTCTTCTGACTCAGGCACATCTTGTTATTGTAAAGCTTCATGCTTTGTCAGCAGCCAACAACTTCTCAATCTTCAACAACCCCTGTTTCTTGATTTGAATTAGGTTTTTCAGTTTTCTTTTGGGCACTAGAAGGCATCTTTCAGGTGTAATTGATCTATAGCATGACAACGTACAACTAGGTTATCATGTATCTGGATGCAGAAGAAGCTGACGTTGCCTAGCACCTCCAGGTCTTTGCTCTCGCAAAACAGAGGATATACACGAGTTGGTCAGAAAAGATTTCAGAACTAGAACAAAATTGTGTGTATCGGGACATCACACAAACATTCAAATAGAAATGTCCTAGTTCCAAGTGACGTTCTTTCCTGAGGTCATAATGTAATTTAGTTTTCTACACAGAACCAGTCAAAGTGTCAAGCCATAAGGATAAAGCCTACCAACATATCGCTCTAGAGTAGACCGTTACAATATTAGTCTTACATGAGTCAGCCTTAATCCGCATAGTGAAAATTCATTTCATTTCCCGTATATACAACATAATATATTTTTTTATTTTTCTGTTTTTCAACGCTTTTTGTATTTTTCTCATTTTCTCTTTTTCTGCCTCCAATATTTACAGATATCTCTCTAAGATATCCCCCTGAATTTGTGCATAAAACTTATGTGCAAATTTAACTTATAAAGAAAAATGTATATCTATAGACAAAAGAAAATGGAAATATTTTTGTTGTTTTTTGCTTAATCGTTCCATCATAAGATTTAAGACTAATCAATATCAAGATTAGAACACGAAATTTAAATTTGTACCTTTTCACTGATTTTATCTTACTTCTCATATCTCCTTCAAAAGAAACATGTCAACTGTAAAGAAATATACATTTTGCAACAGTGAGATGTTACCCGTTAGATCTCTAGAACAACCACTATCAACATCCAAGGATTGTCAACAGCTCCTCCTTGGTTGTCCATGAAAAAATAATGAGATCAGTAAG
The DNA here is from genome assembly GCA_030545235.1 of Helianthus tuberosus. Classification (NCBI taxonomy): domain Eukaryota; kingdom Viridiplantae; phylum Streptophyta; class Magnoliopsida; order Asterales; family Asteraceae; genus Helianthus; species Helianthus tuberosus. The sequence continues at coordinate 99,606,879 of CM060371.1, read as the reverse complement.
ACATTGGTACCCAGGCCATTGTGGTCATGGGTTGTCCTACAGCATCAATAAAAGATACTTCTCGCAAGCACATGTCCCCATTTGTTTCAGGGATTGGTGATGTTGCTGCTTTATGTTTTGCCTTCCAAACTTGTTTAGGCTTCTCTAATTTCTTAGGTGCCTTTGGCAATACAGTTTGCTTTTCAACCTTATTGTTTTTCAAAACTTGTTTATGTTTCAAAGCTTGCTTTCTTTTAGCTTTGGAAACATTCCAATCCCTATCAGATGGTTTAACCTTGGGATGCTTATTCATCATTGCCTTAGTCTTTTCAACCTTCATTGGCTTAGAATAAGATCTATCCCTAGATATAACCTTCTGATGTTGTGTATAGTATGGCACATAGGGATGATGTGTGCAATTCCTTGCAATGTGACCGGGTATGCCGCAGTTGTAGCATGTTTGCCCCTTTACGTAAGGAGCATATCCCGATCCATTTAATCCAATCGATGAAGAATTTGAGCTATAGGATCTGTTGGATGATTTCTTTACAGACTGTTCAACCTTTCTGCCCTGGTTCATATATCTCTGTTTATAACAATTAGTACATTCACTGGATTTAGCATTTTCATTTCTAACAGTTGTCTTTGGAGGCACATATTTATTTGAAAGGCCTCTCAGAGCTGGCTCAGAAACAACTTTTTTCACATATGGAGGAGCATCAACAGACAAATTTGATGTTTTAAAACAAACATCGTTAGCTTTTTGGCAACAAATAATCCCCCTCAAACCAATCCTCTACTTTTACGTCATTTGCGCATTTAGTAGAAGTATCAGTAACATTCACACAGTTAAACTCAGTGACTAGCCTTGTTGTTTCAATTTCAGATGTTGTGGGCCCAGTCACTGTTTCACTGCTTGATTCAACTGAACCACTTGAGTTACATTCCTTTTGTAGTGGCTCTGCTGAATTCTCTGCTGCTGAGTTAGCTGCCCCAGAAGACTCACAGCTGGATTCACTTAAATCAACTGATTCCAATTTCTTAGAATCGGTTGCTTCCGGTGATTCACATTTGTCGTCAAATGGTACAGCTGGCTAAGTTGGTTGATTTGCCAAGTCTTCATTTTTCTCAAAACTCAACGTCTCTGTTTGCTTAGAGATCCGCTGATTTAATGAGACAGGTGTAGATGGTGGTTCAGTTGTCTTTGTTTCATTCTTTTTGGGCTTTGAGATTTTAACTTTTGAGGTCTTGACTGGCTCGACTTTCAGACCCTTAACCCCACCGTAAGCCATGTCAGGCATGTTGGGGATCTCCTCTTCAGTCATGGGAATAGAGGTATAATTGTGATTGTATGGTGGAGGAATGCATACAAATCCCAAACCCTTATTTCTAACTTATTTCTTATTATACTATAACTGCTTATTTATCATCTTCTCAACTTTTTCACTTGAAACGTCAAATTTCTTAAAATTAAACTCTGCATTTTAAAAAGTTGATTTGAGGGAATCAAGTTCAGCAGTTAGTTTTTTAGAAAGTTCCTTAAAGTGGAGAAGCCTACATCTATCGTCACTCAAATCCTTATGCAACTGTCGGATATCACACTTTTGTGCCTCCACCATATTTTTATATCCTTTGATTTTCTTTTTAATATGATATAAGTCAGATTTGGATAATTGTAGTTGCATAGACAATGAGTTGGCCTGTTCTTTATACCCGCTTAACTTCTCTCTACAGGATGTAGTACAACAAATATTATCTACACATACATAAGTAGGAGTAGGAGTGAAGCCATGAATCTGAAAACCTACATGTCAGCTTGATTCTGAATTCGAAACAAAATCAGCAGTAGCGAATGAGCAAACTGCAGCAGGCAATGGAGCAGCAAGAACAATAGGAGTGGAGGAGCAACGTGCAACAGATGTGTTGCCTTGAGCCTTCTGCTTGTCAGCTTTAGCATATGATTTGATGAGTGATATCAGCTCATCCGGCTTCATTCTGGAATAGTTGGTTGTCAACACGATCTGATTTACATTCCTAAACTAGCTACACTTTCCCTAATCTGGAATCTTTTTTATAGCATCTAGAAGCTTCTTGTTACCCTAATAAGTAGACACCACAATCTCTGCCATCTTTATTTCTGAGAGCAGTTCAGCAAACCGGTTAATTAACGTTCTACAGATTCACCAGGAAAGTATCTGAAACCTTCCAGTTTCTGCTCAAGCACCACTCTCTGAGAAGACATTTCTAATATGCTAAACTGTGATCCCCCGGAAATGTCTGTCTTATCGAACCAGACCGTTAAAACCATACGAAAACTGCTCGAAAACTGTTTTTACCAAATCATACCGTTAGACTCGTCTCGAAATTTAGAGTCCAATGGTATATAATGTCCAAACACTTTTTAGGAATTTTCACGCCTTTTTTGTCCTAAAAATCACATAAGTCTAACCGTGCAGTCGGTTTGCCAAGATTGTTTGCAGATCAAATTCTGCGCTTAAATACGTTTAAAACCATACATGTCAGCTGGTTAAAATTCCACCTTTGTACACAATGGACCGCACACTGAAACTTAGTTCGCACAATCACTGTTAATGGACCGCACACTTAATTTGTTGGGCCGCACAGTGTTAAACTAAAATGCACCCTGACTGTTGCCGCACACTCAATGTCTGGTCACACACTGATTGTCACACAAAGTTGAACAGAAGGCCACACACTCCAATGATAGGTCGCACACTTTGCTAGTTCGTACAGTTTAACGTTGGGTCGCACACTAAGCTTGTCCGCACACACCAGGTCGCACACTTAACTCACACACTTCAAATTTGAATCTGCCTTATTTAACCAGTCCGCACACTGCCAATTTTCTTGTAGAGCAATCAAAAATCAAATCCCGAAAATCAAGGAACAGTTTCGAAATTCAATTTTGTTGATTATTTCCATCAAATAATTCCTAAAAATTAGCAAACACAGTTTTCAAACCACCAAAACAGATCAAAAACGTATTTTTGAACTGTTTTCCAATCTTCAAGCTGTTCTTTCGAAATTTCTTAAAACTTTTTCAAGCAGATGAATTTGCAAACAGAAATCCTCTTGTTTTTCCAATGATATCCAACAAACCAAGCTTTCGAAAGACTTTTTAGGCTCTGATACCAATTGTAAGTCCAGAAAACTATCAATCGGATATCACGATCACAATTAAAAGTGCGGAAAACTAATGAAAGAAACAAGAACAAGAACAATTAAATTTATTAGATTGCACACGAGTATGAAACTCGTCTGGTACATGTCACACCCCAAAAACGTCGCAGCGGAATATAAATCGTAGTGGTGACGGAAGTTGGCGCCCATTAATATCTTGTTGAGCGATGCATCCAACTGTTGGACATTTTAACTTAATTAAAACATAGATTTTAAACATAAAGTTTCAAAACACGGCACAACCACAACATAGTTTAGTTGTCTTGATCCTTATGGATCTTATTACATTTGTCCCAAATAGTTTTAAAAGTTTGTCCATCACATTATGAAAACAAACATGCATCAACAACCACAAGATACGCCATAATTCTGGAAGCTGAACTCAAGTACCTGAAGAACACGTTAAAATCAAGTATCAACACAAAGGAAGGTGAGTTCACATATTCAAATTTAAAATAATTTGATCCCAAGTAAAACTTTCCAATTATGTGTTTATTATAAAACATCCATATAATTTTTAAGAAAGTTAATTCATTTCCTTGTAAAATAACTCAAGGGTCAGCCGTCGTATGCATTTCCGTAGAACCTTCCGACCATAGAAATCTTCCCGAGTTTACATATTAAATTGATAACATCAAATGTTCGGACTCGTACGTTAGCAAGACATTACGAACTATAAATTTACAATGAAGGTATAATCAATGCTAGACTATAAACAAAATATCAATTCGTTGTTTGACTTGACACGGAGCGACCGGTCACGACGAGGTTGTCAACCCGATAGATCTACCAACAATTCCTCGTGTGCAATACTTAAATGATTAAACGTCATCACTTGCGCATGGCCCATATCGAGGCCATCTATGATGCCTGCCTCACGTACAATATATATATCCTACTAATATGATAAATTTAATAAATGATGTTGTACGAATTTACTGAAATCCCTGGGACCAAGCAAATTTGTCCCAACTACACGTTCGTTTTCTCTGAAACACCGTACAATTCCCCGTTTCTCCCCGAAACATATATTCACCAAATCCGTTTCTCCCCGAAACATATATTTATCAAAACCGTTTCTCCCCGAAACATATATATTTAACAAAACTGTTTCTCCCCGAAACATATATATTTAACAAAACCGTTTCTCCCCGCAACATATATATTTAACAAAATCATATATTTTCAATGAAAATATACGTTTTATATCAAAAGGTATGGTTTATTCAAAAACATTATTAAACCCTTTTTAGGCGTGTTCTTCCCCCAAAACATATACAAAACAGTAAAAAGAGGGGTTTAGTGACACTCACATTTGGGTGCGTATTTTAAATAGCGCAATCCTACAAATTGATTTCTACACGTCCTATTATACGTAGGAACGATTTTATCAATCAATATATTACAAAAATTCCTAAGTTTCTCCGAATCTTAGAATTTTCACATAACTTTGAGATTTTCTCAAAAAGTTATCGTTTTAAATTATGTTGGCACGTTAATATATATATATATATAAGATTTTGCGACTTGAACGATTTTATTGGTGACCATTATCATGTAAATCCGTTAACACACCCGTTTATACGTAATATATTGTCACACCCCGATTTGCAGCGGAAGAAAAAAAATGTGGGATGCAACAGACACCTCTGGTACAAGCACATTGTTTATACAGACACTACACTTTATTAATTACAAAATGTTGATTACATACTACATGCATGTTACAACTGCGTGTTCCCATGAACCACATAAGTCTTCTAAGTCGCATGCGTCTATCTCATTTTTGCCAATAAACATGTCTTGAACAACATACACGGATCACATCACTCTCAAGTTACCTGAAATGCATGTTAGTTTTAAAAAGGGTCAGCTAAACGCTGCTGGTGAGTTCCACTGGTTTGGTTGTTTCGTTTCAAAATGTATCAACATGTTTAATTCTACATATTACGGTTCATAGATGGAATTACACGAGTGTCACAAGTGAAACCTAGAATGTTTTAATCATACTATGTCACACAGACACATACTCGCACCACCTGCATCTCATAAAGTTCAATGCCCTCTGGTAATTATGTCTAACAACATAACCTGGTTGGACGCGTGCAGTTTCCTGGCTGCCGGCCGCACCTGTCCGGCGGCAACTGGGTTTGTCAGACCAATATTACTATCCACTGCCCACGACTTACGTTAATCACTTGTATCGGGGCTAATATCGTGTGTTAGATAATTCACATCATATGGTTTGAGCAATTAACACAGTTTGTAACATGCAATTCACCCCAGAAAACAGGAAAACAGTTTAAAAGTACACAGTGCAAATAGTAGTCTCGGCTAAAGAGTGTTTAATCAACGAAATCAGCTTTAATAGCACACATGTAAGTAAGGACTCAAATCAGTATCTAAGTCGGTAATGGTTATAACTTGGATTTGGTCAGGAGTTTTCACACCGGATTGAGTCTATAGGACACGGGTATGGTGATGGAGGTAAGGGTAGTATTAGTTTTCAGTTTGGCTTCCGGGCACCGGTTCGCGTGCCAGTCAATGTCAGTAGTTTAACGTGTTCGGATAATTGTACGGGAATACCAATAGTACCAACACGTTTTTATTTAAGAATGATTAATGTTTCATTAAGGGAGTTTGGATGTTTAGGGAGTCCAGGTTGCCCAATTTTGAGTTTCCGTTTCCACCGTCGGGGATTTTCCCGAACTGGTATTGGACACACCCCAAGTGTCCACTCCGCCCTGGAATCTTCCAGAATATTCCCTGTGTTCCAATTATAGTATTTGTCAGGTTGGGTCAGTTTCCAGTTCCGGCAGGTTCGTTACACGGTAAACTGCCAAAATTGATTTAAAATAACCTAATTTTTAATCCCAAAAATTCCCATTTTATCCATACTTTGAATAAAATTCGGAAAATGTTTATATAACTCAGTAAAAATTGGTATAATATGGGAAAAATTTCTGGGAATTTATTTTGGCATTTTAGTTGTCTAAATAAATTATTTATAAAACCATATTTAACCACATAATTAACATTAATTACCATCATTGATCCAAAAATTCCCAAAAAGTTTCTAGAAATCCCTTATGTTTTAAGAAACATCTCCAAAAATTTTAAGATTTTTCTGATTTTGTTTCGGTGCGTTTCCGGCTACTGAAAATTTTTAAAAACGCGGATTTTTAACCCCAATCTAAACTCCACCAATGGACTCTGAATTTTCCCAAAACATTCCTCATATGTTTCTTAGTGCCTCTGTAAAATTTGTTGATTTATTGAATCCGTTTGGTATTTTTTCCAGAATTCTTTTGGTAAAATAGTCAAAATTTCACCAAAAATCGTAGAAAATTCCAAAAATTATAAACGTTTACGTGGACCTTCCTGACAGTACCCTTCATCACCACACATAATTTCAGCTCAATCCAAGTATCACGGACCACGTTATAGTCCGAACAATATTCTGCCTAGTCTAGATTCAAGTTTCATGTCATATACCTAGCGATTCCTTCGATTCCGAGCGTTCCTTGTGTGTCCAGAAGTATGTGTGGGCTATATTTGGTACCTTCACATCAATTACAATCCAAATATGCTAGAACTTAGATCAATCAAGCTTAATTTCATTGTTTTTCGGTTAATCGACTAGTTAAGCGATTTCTGTCGAATAGGTGTTGATTAGGGTATCAAAACCCAAAGATTTATAACCATGGCTGCCATATAACACCAGGATATTCATATGGTGTTCATATTCAGCCCCTAAACTTGTTTAAAACTCCAAAATTCATGGACTAAAATGGGTTTTTATGATCTAAATCATGTTTAATCAAGAAACAATGCTTAAAACCTTATGGATTTGTGTTAATACCTTTGATTTGTTGAAGTTTCTTATGAATTCAGCTGGTTGTTCTTGAGAGAAACCAGGTTTTGGAAAGAATTTGGTGTTAAAATCAATTTAGAAAAGAAAAAAAATGATTTTTTTATTAAATAAAGGGGGTGGGGGCGGTTTGGGTGTGGGTCCCACAAGGGACACCTCGTGGTTCGTTACGTGCGCTAAAAGATGATGTTTATCTTCTGTTGAGTGACTAGGTTCATTTACGGGTCCCGCGCGCATTCTCGATTTGCGTGACGGACTCCGTTTCGCGCGTACTTAGTGTCAAAAGACTCGGTTTTAAAAATCATGCATAACCGTCTTGAAATCCGAACTCAGTTATGTTTTAATCATAAAAGACTCGTATTAGAGTGGTTTAAGTGTTTTTAAGCTTGATCGATCGTTCCTTGCACTTTTGATTGCCTTATGTTATTCCTGAAACGGAAGCGTTTCCCTAACCGGGAAGATGCTTCGTTTTGCGTGCCCGATCTCTGATTGGCTTCAAACCTTATGTCACAGTCTATGGCACCAAACTAAGTTGTTCCTGGAACCCGAAATCTTAAATGATGCTATCGATAACCTAATAATCAATGTCAAAGGTTTAGTGCGCTGTTAAACGGAAAGCTCCGGTTTAACACGTGTTTAAAGTCTAAGGATACCAATTTCACATCATGGGTCCTTATTAGTGTCATGTCATTCATAACGTGTTCTCGGATTCCTCCGAGACATAACATATATCGTTCAAACCAGCACATAAGTCACACATGTTTTTAGGGTTTTCGCGCAATTAGAGTGTTAAGTGTGCTTTACAGTTTTAGACCGTTTAGGGTGTACCTGGTTTCGTCATGGGTGTCACAGTCTCCCCTGGTTTAGAAATTTCGTCACCGAAATTTAGTTCGTCTAGTTAGGGAAGAGATGTGGGTATTTTCTACGGAACTCTTCCTTCCGTTCCCAGGTATACTCAGGTCCTTGCTTCGAGTTCCACCGGACTTTCACCAGCGAGATTTTGTTATAATGTAGTTGTTTGGTCTTCCCGTCTACTATTTCTACTGCTTCCTCCACACAGTGGAGTTTGTCTTCAATGTGCACATCTTCTAACGGTATAATAGCTACTTCATCCGTGAGACATTTCTTTAAGTTGGATACGTGGAAGACATCGTGAATTATGCTCAGTTCATCTGGTAATTTCAGTCGGTATGCTACAGATCCAACCTTAGCAATAATTTCATACGGCCCAATGTATCTCGGAGCCAACTTTCCTGCCTTGCCAAACCTAATCACCACGGTGACACTTTTAACAGTACTTGGTCACTTACTTCAAACGACAACGGTTTCCTGCGAACATCGGCGTAACTTTTCTGCCGATCTCGGGCCGCTTTCAGTCTACCTTGGATCTTATGCACCTTGTCTATCGTCTCTTGAATTAGTTCAGACCCCGTGAGTTGAGTATCGCCCACTTCAGCCCAACGAAGTGGCGATTTGCACTACCGGCCATATAGTGCTTCGTACAGTGCAGCTTGAATGCTACTATGATAGCTGTTATTGTAAGAGAATTCAATGAGGGGGAGGTGCTTATCCCAACTTCCTCCAAAGTCTAGGGTGCAAGCACGAAGCAGATCTTCTAATGTCTGGATAGTTCGTTCTGATTGGCCGTCGGTCTGGGGATGGTAAGCCGTACTCAGGTCTATTCTAGACCCCAAAGCTTCTTGTAACTATTGTCAATAGTGTGAAGTGAAATGACTATCACGGTCTGAAATGATTGCAACTGGTACCCCGTGTCTAGCTACAATTTCATTCGTGTAGATCTCGGCCAATTTCTCGGTGTTGTAGGTAGTACGAATCGGAATAAAGTGAGCCGATTTGGTTAGTCTATCTACTACTAACCAAATCGCATCATGACTGCGTGGTGTTTTTGGAAGGTGGGTCACGAAATCCATCGTGATTTGTTCCCATTTCCATTGAGGTATTTCGGGTTGCTGTAACATTCCCGAGGGTTTCTGGTATTCTGCCTTTACCAGGGCACAAGTCAAGCATTTGCTCACGTACTCTGCTACGTCCTTTTTCATACATGGCCACCAATAAAATTCCTTAAGGTCGTGGTACATCTTGTCTGTACCGGGGTGAATAGAGTACTTAGATTTATGAGCCTCATCCATAACCAGTTGACGCAGGTCATGGAGAGTAGGAATCCATACCCTATTTTTGAAATACAACACTTCATCCGGTTTCCTCACAAAATTCCCTTCGTTTCCGTGTAAGTTTTTGCTATACAGTTGGCCTTCCTCCAAAGCTTCCATTTGAGCATTACGAATCTGCTCTTTAAGACTGGTTTGAACAATCATTCCAAGAGCTCACACTCTGAGTGGCTTTACTCGGTCTTTTCTACTCAAGGCATCGGCTACTACGTTAGCCTGACCTGGATGGTATTTTATTTCACAATCGTAATCGTTCAATAGCTCCACCCATCTGCGTTGTCTCATATTTAGCTCCTTTTGATCGAATATATGTTGGAGGCTCTTGTGATCTGTATAAATTGTACATTTTGTGCCGTACAAGTAATGCCTCCAGATCTTAAGTGCAAAAATCACTGCGCCCAGCTCTAAATCATGCGTCGTGTGATTCTTTTCATGTACTTTTAGCTGTCTAGACGCGTAAGCAATGACCTTGTTTCTTTGCATTAGGACACATCCGAGCCCTTGCCGAGATGCGTCACAATATACGATGAAATCATCGTTGCCTTCGGGTAACAACAGGATTGGAGCTTCACATAACTTTTGTTTTAACAGCTGAAAAGCTGTTTCTTGTTCTTCGCCCCATTCGTACTTTCGATCTTTCTGTGTCAAGGCAGTTAAGGATTGAGCAATGCAGGAAAAGTTTTCAATAAAGCGAGGGTAATATCCAGCCAATCCCAAGAATTGGCGTATCTCTTTCGGCGACTTAGGCGTTTGCCAATTCTTAATAGCTTCGATCTTACTAGGGTCAACATGAATCCCTTGTTGATCTATCACATGTCCTAAAAATTGCACCGCTTGTAACCAGAAGTCACACTTTGAAAGCTTGGCGTCTAACTTCTCTTTCCTCAATATCTCTAGTATGGCTCGTAGATGGTGCTCGTGTTCCTTTTACTCTTGGAATAGATCAAAATATCGTCAATAAAGACTATGACAAATTTATCTAGATATGGTTTACAAACTCGGTTCATGAGGTCCATAAATACCGCGGGTGCGTTGGTTAACCCAAAGGGCATAACCAGGAACTCATAGTGACCGTACCGAGTTCGAAAGGTTGTTTTAGGGAAATCTTCCTCTTGAACTTTCACTTGATGATAACCGGATCTAAGATCGATTTTGGAAAAGTAACAGGCTCCTTGCAACTGATCAAATTAATCATCGATTCACGGAAGAGGATATCGATTCTTTATGGTAACCCTGTTCAGCTCCCGGTAGTCAATACACATCCAAAAGCTTCCATCCTTTTTCTTCACAAATAACACTGGTGCTCCCCAAGGAGAATAACTGGGACGGATAAAACCTCGGTCTAGCAGTTCTTGTAACTGAGATGATAGTTCTTGCATCTCTGAAGGTGCTAAACGGTAAGGTGCTTTTGCAATTGGAGCTGCTCCCGGTATTAAGTCGATATGGAACTCGACTTGCCGATTAGGTGGCAATCTGGGCAATTCATCGGGAAACATGTCTGGGTAATCACACACTATTGGGATATCCTTAATACGTTGTTCTTCTGGTCCGGTCATCATTACACTTGCTAAGAACACATTACATCCTTGACGCATACATTTCAACACTTTAAGGTGGGATATCATGTTTAATATGGTACCATACTTCTCTCCCTGTACCATAATAACTTCATCATTAGGAAAAGGGATCCTAACAATCTTTTGCTCACATATAATCTCCGCCTTGTACTTGGACAACCAGTCCATTCCCACTACTATATCGAAACTTCCGAGCTCTACCGGTATTAAGTCAATAAGGAATTGGTGGTTGTTAAGAATTAAAGGACAATCACGAATGATTTGGTGGCTAGTTATAGGTTTACCGTTAGCAATTTCTATGGAGTAAGAACTTGTTAATTCAATAGATGGAATATTTAATAGGGGTAAGAAATTAATGGAAACGTAGCTCCTATCTGCGCCCGTATCAAACAATACTGAAGCATACTGATCGGAAATGAGAAAGGTACTTGTCACCCCATTTGGATCCTGCCGTGCGTCACCAGACCCAAGTATAAAGGCACGACCTCGAGCTGCATTTGAGGTAGAAGCTTGGCCCTGCGTATCCCTTGCTGCTGGTTGTTAAGCAAACTTTGGGCAGCTTCTTTGGAAGTGCTCTGTACTACCACATCCGTAGTAAGTACGGGGGTAGGTAATCTGTTGCGTTGGTGGTTGGGGTCGTTGCTGAAGAGGCTGAGACATTGGGGTTTGGAACCGGTTGGGTTCCAATGGTGTCTTACAGTTTCGGGTATAACGTCCACTTTTATGGCACCTCGAGCAGATCCCTGCTCGACATGCACCATAGTGGTGCAAAGTGCACTTGTTGCATTTTAGGGCTGTTCCTTTATAGCCACCAGAGTTTCCCATTGGTGTAGTCATGGCGTAGCTTTGACTAGTGGCTCTCCTCCTCTTCAGTATGGCTACCCCCGCTCGACTACTTTCCGGGGCCTCTCGCTTATTTCCTACCGGCTCTCCCGGCATTGTCAAAATCTTGCGTCTAACCATGTCGTACGTAACCGTGCCTGACCTAGCTACCACTCCGTGCATGGTCAGGTGCTCCATCGAATTAATGATGTTTCTCACTTCTGGGGCCAGTCCCCAGATATACCTCTCGATCCTCTTGGACTCCGGTCGAACCATATCTGGCAAGATGTATGCTAGTTCATTGAAGCGATTTGTGTAACCTGCATGATCCGCACCTCACATCTGCAGGTTCCAAAACTCATGCTCGAGTTTCTGAATTTCTTGGATTGGGAAGAACCTTTCTCTCATTAGTGTCTTAAGATCATCCCAACTCATAACATTAATCGTATCCTGCCTGCGAGATTGCACAATAGCATTCCACCAATTCAAAGCGTGGTCGGTAAAAGTGCAAGCTGTATACTTTACCGCACAGCTACTCGGACAATTACTGATGTTAAGGACCGATTCCGACTTCTCGATCCATTTCACAAACCCATTCGGTCCTTCAGTTCCATTAAACTCCATTGGTTTGCACTCCATAAAGTGTTTATATGTGCAACCCGGCCTACCATTGTTTTGGTTATTGTTTTGACCTATCGGTCCCGGCTGTGGGTTCGGTTGGGGGTTAGCGTTAATACCGGCGCTAACCTGTGCCACGATTGTTGGAATAACCGTTTGGAGTTGTTGTGCTATCAGTTGGGCAATTTCTGCCTCTGTCATTTGAGGTACACGTTTCGGGGCCATTATATTATAAACAATAGATATATATGTATCAATGTCACATAGTTAATCATCACTTATCACCTTTTTAGTTATCACATACCCCACAATTCCATCGCACATCACATAATTTCATCGCACACATAGGTTCACAACACGTATATCCAAAATCATCATCACATATATAATAACATTTATCAAATTTTGCACACAGACTTAACCCATAAGAGCTAGTGCCTAAATGCGTTATCAAAATTGGTCAACAAAGTGACGTACGTGCATCATACCACGACAGCACAACTACGAAAATATGGAAGTACTTCGACTGCATCACTACCTTTCATTTAGAATTACCGCAAACGTGTATAGATATCGTGGTTACAACAACCGTGGCCTCATCTTTCGCATCAACCAGGGTCGAAATCTCAACACTGCATTGCCCAAAACATAACCGAACGGATCGCAACATGAAGCCCGTCTGCCCTGAGTAACGGTACCTTGATAATGTAGCCGGGTGTTTATATATAGGAAGTACCGCAGCATATCCACCACACCCATATACATGATCAACGTTCCGTTCACCAAAATATTCAGGCCTAATATTACTTTACGTGAATAACCAACTGAAATCCGAAACACTCATTAATCGAAGAAGAAAAAAAACACAATGTAACCGATGGTCACACGAAACGAGATTTCACAATGCAAAGCGTTCCAAGGAATCTGTATCATCACAAAATTTATACCCAATGGAATCGAATGACAACGGGAAGGGTAACTTATTCACGCGCTCCATGCCATCTCCATATGTAAGACCCATCTTAAAATAACAGAATTTATAATATTTAACTCGCATTTATTACAAAAATACAAGCTTACAAAAACTTTGTTGGGTTTACAATCATACATGATCAAAATATTTGAGTTATAATTCTAACTAGTTTAAACATTCAAATGCAATTCTTATTATTTACATATTAATTTAAACAAAATAAATCAATGCAGAAGCTTGTTCGGTGTGTTCGGTTCTTGAAAGACGCTTGATCTTCATCCGGATATCTTGTGAGCATTCACCTAATGCCAAAACCACATAAACTGTTAGTTTTGACAACTTTTAAATACTTATAATCAAGTCCTACAACCCAACAATGGAAATAAAAGAAAATTTCTGAAATATAGAACGGTCGCGCCCCGCGACCGTTTTGGTCTCTGCTTTCGCGGCCAACGAAAAGTGTCGCGTCGCGCGACCAGTTTATTAATTCACCGTCACGTAGCGCGACGACCTATTTTTCACAGCAGGTTTGTTTGTTTGAGCTGCAAATGCCCAGCTCCGAGTATTAACCAAATTCTAACTTTAAAATTTCATAACTTTAGTTCTACATGTCCGTTTCGCGTTATTCTTTTTTTTCCACGCGACCGTAATTCGATTCTCCATCATATGGAGTTATAATTCAACATTGAAACTAATAAAATTCCAAATTTTTAAGCATTCGATTTATTATTCAAAATCAACATTTTTACCCGTTTGTATTTAAAACCACCAACTTGTTTCTTAAACAACCAAATACATACGTTAATGTCTTTAACTCAAGATCTCAAGCTCGGGTTTATAATTCTTATGAATTATGCTATTAGTACGCAAGCTATGCGCATAAATCCGTTTTTAGACATTCGACCCACGAATGTCATTACCTATAAACTTTATACATATCTAAGGACTACATAATCTTAATACAAGTTCCTAAACAACCTCTAAGGGTCGTTTTCCCGACTTACCCCTCAAGGGCTTTTTGGTCAAATTTATGTCCTTTATTTTATAGCGAGGGACCGTCACTATCTATTTGACCAAAAATTACACTTTTAACTATAAATTCAGTTAAGCGTACCTGGCTCGGGTTATAGAATTAACCCGTTTAAATATATTTTGCTTTTAAACTTGCTAGTTTAAAGCAACGCAAGCCATAAATTAATTCCTGTGATCGCAAAACTCAACAAACAGTCATCAGTTATTGTTGTCAAATGGTATTAACACACCATTTGATCCGTTAAGTCGAAATGACCAATTGTTATTATGAGAGGATATCTAGTTACCATCTCGCCCTTTTTACCCATTCCGATTTTCTCCTTGAACTCTTTTTACTTAAAAACTGTTTCTTGTCTTGTTTGACCCGTTATGACTTTCGCCATATGATATCTATTTGAATCTCTTTTCCCATCCGTCCGCTCATGTCCGGATTACCTTTTTACCATTTTTTTTACCCGTCACGGTTTACACCATAACGTAATGTTTCAAAATTTCTTATTTATTCATCACCACATGAATAGTATACCCTTTTTTGACCATATTTCATGGTTTCTTACTATTTCTCCCTTATTCCGACTCGCATTATTTCGTGCCGAAACATCATATTTCAATTACTTAATAAAGTCCATATACAATACATAAAAATAAGTATTTCGTAAATAATATAAAGGGGCGTAAGCTTACTTACCTTGCATCCGAAACACACTTTTCCTTCACACTTGATTCGTTTGACCCGCTTCCTTTCCATGCCTCCACCTAGCTTGTCAAGCGTCAAACTATAATCATAATTCGTAAGCCGGTTAGATTAGTCATTATCACATACGACTATTCCATCTTACGAATTCTATGTCGAATCTACTATTCGACTTCATCATTGGTTGATATGACTTATAAAAGTCATTTACCCTTAATCATACAAAATGCAAATTTGCGTTCAGTAACTCACTTAGGCAAACCCATCTATTATCACTGAAAATAGGCTGTTTTTGGTGACCTGTTTAACCTGTTTACAAGTCTTCAAAAATTATGATTTTTTTATGTGACGTATATCTCGGAGGGTTAGGCCTTGTGTTAGAATTTCAAGATATAAGTCTTTACTAAAAATTTTTAAAAATTCACTTACTAAGCTGAAATCAGATTCGTCACTTCTGACTGCAGCTTACAAAAAAATTCATTTAAAATTCCTCGTTTATCCGATTGACGAAATTCTAATTGGAGATTTTTGTAATCACTTAAAGCTATCTACAGTAAAAATTTGAGATTATAACTAAATTCCTAAATTGAGTTATGACATTCGTAATGAGCTGCAAATTCTGCCAGAAAACGCAGCTTGAACCTTTGATACGGAAAAAATCATAAAACGCTCAGTTTTCGTTGAAAAAATACGATTCCAGATATTTCCTGGAATTACATTTTAGACTCAAGAAACATATGTTTTTGTCAGGTTTTGTCCACGTTACAGCCAATACAAGTCGGCTGTAAATTCTGATCAGAAGCTGTTTGAATTCAGCTTTCAATTAAAACCTGTTTATGATATTATAACACTTATTTTTAGCAATCAAAACCCTAAAAACATCACATACACGAATTTAGCATCAACAAATCTGAATTTACTTCATGGAACTTAAATTACACTAGAATAACTATCAAAATCCTAGTGTTTAACATGTATCTACAAAACCCACTTATCACCTTCAATGGTGTTTATGGATTTTACTAGAATTAAGCATAATTTCAGCATGTATTTGTCTAGGGTTTACTCCTAAACACTACAATGTTCCTATTTCATCCATATAACAAGCATATATCAACAATTTTTGAATTCTCTAGGTTTACTCAGAAATTCAACTAGAGATTTCTCATGAAATTTACATACCTTGTGACTCCTTTTTCAGTGGAGATCACTAATTCGTGCTCGGATTTTGATTTAGGACAGATTTGGACCTTCAATTTGAGAGATTTAGCAAGAACTAGGGTTGTGGGGGTTTCTCCTGGTCGCCGGTGTTTCTGTCGACCAGACACACACACTCTTGTGTGTGTTTGGTTTATTTTACTTTCTTTTTATTAAATCAAGTTTCAGAATTAACGCGTTTAGTCCCTCCACTTTCCTTAGTTCATATTTTGAGTGTTTTAACCCTCTAGCAAGTTATTACAGGACTCTCGACTAACTAGGTTATTATTATTCCTAGTTAACTTATTGGGTTCCGGGAGTTATAACCCGTCTTATTTAAGTCCCGCTAAGTCGGCCTATCATAAGCTTTGTTTTTCTCAAAACTTTTATTCTTTTTTTATTTAATATTAGGTTTAATTATTTAAATCCTAATATTTACCGGGTAAATTTTCACCGCTAACGGTATTTTACCCGTCGTCAATATTAACGTGGTTCGATTACCGAACCCGTTTTTAGGGTGTTACAAGTCTACCCCCTTAAAGAGGTTTCGTCCCCGAAACATTATTTACGTAGCTCATGAATTTAGACTAAACGAACTTAGTTTTGTTTTTAAGGCATTCAATTATTCTTTTCGTTCTAACGTTTTCATTTATATCGACACGCACGTCTTTCATGTGTAAGGCCTCGCGGGCCGTTACTTTCAGCTTTTATCTTTTATCTTTCTTGACCGAGTTGTCACCTGACTGCTTAGATTCATCAGTCTGTTAACATGTTTATCCCACGCTTGTCTTATATTAATAAGAGCTTTGTATTTGTCATGACATTTTCTCAACCTTAAATAGTTCCTCCGGCTAGACTATTTAGTCGCCGTCACTTCATACCTCGTCATCTGGGTATACTATTTTGCCATCTCCGGCCTTATGTGTGTTTAAGATTTTCTAAATCTCTTCATGTTACTTATGTTTGTTAAAAAAAGGCTGCTTTTGACTAAAGACTAAATTTTTAGTTTACGTTTTCTCTGTCTTATGTCTTTTCCTCATGTATAGGAATCTCCGTCTAAGTTTTATTCCTGACCGTTATTATTTTACATGGAGAATTGTAACCAGTTTTCCACGCTTTATCCAAGTGACCCGCAAGTTCTTTTACTTAGCCTCGTAAGTTTTTTCTTTAGATTTTCACCTTTTTAAGGTGAGAACCCCAACAATTCGTTTCTTTCTATTTATGACCCGAAGGTCTTTTTGGTCCCGTAGACCTTAGCATCATTTATAATCTCATAGGTTATAATAATCCCGTAGATCATCTTTTATTCAAGTCTTTATTCAAAGGTATATACACTTATATTTGTATATGGCGTTAAGGCACCCTTTTTATGTTCAAAATCATTTATTTTCGCTTTTGTATTTCCTTTGACTTTGACCGTAGTCTAAGGCTACATTTGTTTTCCTTCAGACAAATTTTTCCTACTTTATGACTTCTTACGTCACTCACACGTCGGTTTATTCTACGCTTACCATTATCTGGTTATCACCTATATTTCTTTGCAACCCTCTACCCGGGTTCTTTTACCTTAAGGTTATTAGCGCCCATAACCCCCTGCATAGGTTTATTAATATTTCACGCTTTTTATTTATTCGGTTCGCGCTTACTTACATTAGCAAGCGTTATTCTTTATTTATTTCGTTTGACTTGTTCGTGTGAGATTTTATCACTTATGGATGTCAAACTTCATTCTTTGTTCGACCCGTTCAACTTTAAAATAGTTGAACATAATTTATCAAAATTTCTATTTACATCATCTTGTCGTCTTTTAGTCATGACTCAAAACCCGAGTCTTTTGACTTTCCATCCGAGTTCCCGCTTCTCAGTCTACGCATGTGTTTAAATCCTTACCCAACAACCGGGTGTTTTACCGAAATCGTTATATTGCAACCCTTCTGGTATGCATTAAGACTTCGCTTCAATTTATTTGGTCGTCTTAGCGAAATCCATCGCTTTTATTCGACCATGTCTTTTATTCTTTATGTGACCATCCTTGACGGCCTTATAATTTATGAGTGACGATTATCATCGTCATCCCTTCCTTAGTACAACCAAGTTAACGACCTTGATTGTCTTTTCGTGTGGGCAACACCTTTGGTTTTATGACCCTGCAGGTCATCTATACTTTGGTTTTACTTGCCCCTTTTTTCAACCATGGCTCTTTCGTCCAAAATGATTTATTTTCATGAATTTTTCCTTAGGTCATTTATTTATGTCATCGTTTACATTAATCTTTGTCCCTTCTCTCGGGCTCATTATCCTAATGTAATACGCTTCCGTCACCCGGCTGTGCGTTTACATTATTATCAAGTATTTTGTTCATTTGATTCCTTTGGGTACTTTTAATTTGTCCCACTCACTCCGTCCTTACTACATCGGATGTAAGTATGTCTATCATAAAAGTTCATGGTACCACGTGTTCACTACTTACTTGACCGGAGTAAGCGATCAACACCTGATATGCATAACCTTTTATAGTATTCACATTACACCCCATGTAAGTAACGCCTCAATTTAGTTTCCTTGGAAATAATATCCTGGATAGGTATTCTATTCAGGTTTTTTCCAAGTTTTTAATTTATATATGCAACGGTGAGTCTCTATGTATTTGTTGCATATTACTATTCGTGCAATAAATTTAAAATGTGCACCTAGTAATGCTTGCCCTAACGGGCTTCTCTTGCCATTAGCCTTGTTCGCGATCGCTACGCGATTTAGGTCCTTGGTGAGCATGTTTTACTTGTCCTACTTTGGACCGTTCCTCCATCAAATCCGCAATTTGTTAGACTCCCGCTATCTTTAGATGCGAGTGTTCTTCAACTAAAACATTTACAAGAGTTAATAATATCAACTTCAATAATCGCCCGTATTATAATACAAGGCTTTTCTACTATACGCGTCAACGCGCGTAATTTCGTCAACTATATTTTTCATTTTATTGAGGTAACGTGTATTACACGATAACCCTATGTGTTGTTCAGAACACTTTAATCATGTTCACCGTTAATATACATGTACTTACCGGATTTGCGATCAAGCCTCGAACCGAACACTTTATTCTTTTAACCTTGAGCTCTGATTACCAACTTGTAAGACCCATCTTAAAATAATAGAATTTATAATATTTAACTCGCATTTATTACAAAAATACGAGCTTACAAAAACTTTGTTGGGTTTACAATCATACATAATCAAAATATTTGAGTTATCATTCTAACTAGTTTAAACATTCAAATGCAATTCTTATTATTTACATATTAATTTAAACAAAATAAATCAATGCGGAAGCTTGTTCGGTGTGTTCGGTTCTTGAAAGACGCTTGATCTTCATCCGAATATCTTGTGAGCATTCACCTAATGCCAAAACCACATAAACTGTTAGTTTTGACAACTTTTAAATACTTATAATCAAGTCCTACGGCCCAACAATGGAAATAAAAGAAAATTTCTGAAATATAGATCGGTCGCGCCCTGCGATCGTTTTCGTCTCTGCTTTCGCGGCCCGCGAAAAGTGTCGCGTCGCACGACCAGTTTATTAATTCGCCGTCGCGTAGCGAGACGGCCTATTTTTCACAGCAGGTTTATTTGTTTGAGCTGCAAATGCCCAGCTCCGAGTTTTAACCAAATTCTAACTTTAAAATTTCATAACTTTAGTTCTACATGTCCGTTTCGCGTGATTCTTTTTTTCACGCGACCGTAATTCGATTCTCCATCATATGGAGTTATAATTCAACATTCAAACTAATAAAATTCCAAATTTTTAAGCATTCAACTTATTATTCAAAATCAACATTTTGACCCGTTTGTATTTAAAACCACCAACTTGTTTCTTAAACAACCAAATACATACATCAATGTATTTAACTCAAGATCTCTTGCTCGGGTTTATAATTCTTATGAATTATGCTATTAGTACGCAAGCTATGCGCATAAATCCGTTTTTAGACATTCGACCCACGAATGTCATTACCTATAAACTTTATACATATCTAAGGACTACATAATCATAATACAAGTTCCTAAACAACCTCTAAGGGTCGTTTGCCCGACTTACCCCTCAAGGGATTTTTGGTCAAATTTATGTCCTTCATTTTACGGCGAGGGACCGTCACTATCTATTTGACCAAAAATTACACTTTTAACTATAAATTCAGTTAAGCCTACCTGGCTCGGGTTATAGAATTAACCCGTTTAAATACCTTTTGCTTTTAAACTTGCTAGTTTAAAGCAACGCAAGCCATAAATTAATTCCTGTGATCGCAAAACTCAACAAACGGTCATCAGTTATTGTTGTCAAATGGTATTAACACACCATTTGACCCGTTAAGTTGAAATGACCAATTGTTATTATGAGAGGATATCTAGTTACCATCTCGCCGTTTTTACCCTTTCCGGTTTTCTCCTTGAACTCTTTTTACTTAAAAAATGTTTCTTGTCTCGTTTGACCCGTTATGACTTTCGCCATACGATATCTATTTGAATCTCTTTTCCCATCCGTCCGCTCATGTCCGGATTACATTTTTACCATTTTTTTACCCGTCACGGTTACACCATAACGTAATGTTTCAAGATTTCTTATTTATTCATCACCACATGAATAGTATACCCTTTTACCCTTTTTTTTACCATATTTCATGGTTTCTTACCATTTCTCCCTTGTTCCGACTCACATTATTTCATGCCGGAACATCATATTTCAATTACTTAATAAAGTTCATATACAATACTTGCAAATAAGTATTTCGTAAATAATATAAAGGGGCGTAAGCTTACTTACCTTGCATCCGAAACACGCTTTTCCTTCACACTTGATTCGTTTGACCCACTTCCTTTCCAAGCCTCCACCTAGCTTGTCAAGCGTCAAACTATAATCATAATTCGTAAGCCGGTTAGATTAGTCATTATCACATACGACTATTCCATCTTACGAATTCTATGTCGAATCTACTATTGGACTTCATCATTGGTTGATATGACTTATAAAAGTCATTTACCCTTAATCATACAAAATTCAAATTTGCGTTCAGTAACTCACTTAGGCAAACCCATCTATTATCACTGAAAATAGGCTGTTTTTGGTGACCTGTTTAACCTGTTTACAAGTCTTCAAAAATTATGATTTTTTATGTGACGTAT
Source organism: Helianthus tuberosus (assembly GCA_030545235.1). Taxonomy (NCBI): domain Eukaryota; kingdom Viridiplantae; phylum Streptophyta; class Magnoliopsida; order Asterales; family Asteraceae; genus Helianthus; species Helianthus tuberosus. Next base: position 99,585,551 of record CM060371.1, on the reverse strand, counting down.
ATCTCGGAGGGTTAGGCCTTCTGTTAGAATTTCAAGATCTAACTCTTTACCAAAAATTCGTAAAAATTCATTTACTAAGCTGAAATCAGATTCGTCACTTCTGACTGCAGCTTACAAAAAAAATTCATTTAAAATTCCTCGTTTATCCGATTCACGAAATTCCAATTGATGATTTTTGTAATCACTTAAAGCTATCTACAGTAAAAATTTGAGATCATAACTAAATTCCTAAATTGAGTTATGACATTCGTAATGGGCTACAAATTCTGCCAGAAAACGCAGCTTGAACCTTTGATACGGAAAAATTCACAAAACGCTCAGTTTTCGTCGAAAAATGCGATTCTAGTGGGGTTTTAAAGATATTTCCTGGAATTACATTTTAGACTCAAGAAACACATGTTTTTGTCAGGTTTTGTCCACGTTACAGCCAATATAAGTCGGCTGTAAATTCTGATCAGAAGCTGTTTGAATTCAGCTTTCAATTAAAACCTGTTTATGACATTATAACACATATTTTTAGCAATCAAAACCCTAAAAACATCACATACACGAATTTAGCATCAACAAATCTGAATTTACTTCATGGAACTCAAATTACACTAGAATAACTATCAAAATCCTAGTGTTTAACATGTTTCTACAAAACCCACTTATCACCTTCAATGGTGTTTATGGATTTCACTAGAATTAAGCATAATTTCAGCATGTATTTGCCTAGGGTTTACTCCTAAACACTACAATGTTCCTATTTCATCCATATAACAAGCATGCATCAATAATTTTTGAATTCTCTAGGTTTACTCAGAAATTCAACTAGAGATTTCTCATGAAATTTACATACCTTGTGACTTCTTTTTCAGTGGAGATCATTAATTCGTGCTCGGATTTTGATTTAGGACTGATTTTGACCTTCAATTTGAGAGATTTAGCAAGAACTAGGGTTGTGGGGGTTTCTCCTGGTCGCCCTCTGTTTCTGTCGACCAGACACACACACTCTTGTGTGTGTTTGGTTTATTTTACTTTCTTTTTATTAAATCAAGTTTCAGAATTAACGCGTTTAGTCCCTCCACTTTCCTTAGTTCATATTTTGAGTGTTTTAACCTTCTAGCAAGTTATTACAAGACTCTCGACTAACTGGGTTATTATTATTATTCCTAGTTAACTTATTGGGTTCCGGGAGTTATAACCCGTCTTATTTAAGTCCCGCTAACTCGGCCTATCATAAGCTTTGTTTTTCTCAAAACTTTTATTCTCTTTTTATTTAATATTAGGTTTAATTACTTAAATCCTAATATTTACCGGGTAAATTTTCACCGCTAACGGTATTTTACCCGTCGTCAATATTAACGTGGTTCGATCACCGAACCCGTTTTTAGGGTGTTACACCATAATCCGGAGATCGTCATATTCAGATATAACATATATCGAAACATGTGCTAAGGAATACCACGAAGCATTCTAGTATCACACGACGTGATGGCTAAAGCCAATATTGTAAACAGAAGAGGAATCCAGCGGACAATCAAATGGATCATGGATTCACAGACGAAAAAGTTTTGTAAGATGTTTAAACTCTACGACTGTATAACAATCGAATGTGAAGCAATGAGAAGTGGAGTAAGGATCCGTACACGTCCTCCCAGTCTATCAGAACGACCTGAGCCTTCTTTGGGTATCTATGTTCTTTTTGAAGTATCACTCTAGTATATAACCATCGTTATAGTAGCTATAAGAGTAGAGTTGGTGAGATCGTATCATAATAAAGTCTTGAGTTCTCACATCATAAAGTATATGTAACAACTATGTGAGTGATAGGAATCAAACTCTAGTGTATATTAAATATATGATCAGTAGGAATGTGGAATGGACCGTAATACCAGTTTTCTGCCTATCAATAAGGCACATGCAGTAACGTATAATCCACCAATCCCCATACATGTATCAATCCACACACAAACATCCACACAATATCACCTTGGTACACGCATGCATCACTCCACATATTTAAGCGTGTTTATTACCACGACTTCCCCAACACCGCCTCGGATGAGCAACTCTGTTATTACGTTTCGGACCATAATAACCCACTTGCCCCACAAGGCCATCCTGGTACTCGCCAATAGGATACTTTACAGTGTTCATTAACTACTTTTAGTAGTGGTTAATTTTCCAGTGATGTCCCCTAAGGTCCGAGCCTGGAGTTATAGTCTAGGTTTCCTTAAAGGCACCTAATTCTCTATAACCAATGGCTCTCATACCATCTTCTGTCCCACCCCGATTTGCAGCGGAAGAAAAAAAACGTGGGATGCAACAGACACCTCTGGTACAAGCACATTGTTTATATAGACACTACACTTTATTAATTACAAAATGTTGATTACATACTACATGTATGTTACAACTGCGTGTTCCCATGAACCACATAAGTATTCTAAGTCGCATGTGTCTATCTCAATATTTGCCAATAAACATGTCTTGAACAACATACACGGATCACATCAGTCTCAAGTTACCTGAAATGCATGTTAGTTTTAAAAAGGGTCAGCTAAACGCTGCTGGTGAGTTCCACTGGTTTTGTTGTTTCGTTTCAAAATGTATCAACATGTTTAATTGCACATATTATGGTTCATAGATGGAATTACACGAGTGTCACAAGTGAAACCTAGACTGTTTTAATCGTACTGTGTCACACAGACACATACTCGTACCACCTGCATCTCATAAAGTTCAATGCCCTCGGGTAGTTATGTCTAACAACATAACCTGGTTGGACGCGTGCAGTTTCCTGGCTGCCGGCCGCACCTGTCCAGCGGCAACTAGGTTTGTCAGACCAATAGTACTATCCACTGCCCACGGCTTACGTTAATCACTTGTATCGGGGCTAATATCGTGTGTTAGATAATTCACATCATATGGTTTGAGCAATTAACACAGTTTGTAACATGCAATTCACCCCAGAAAACAGGAAAACAGTTTAAAAGTGGGGGAAGTGAAACTCACAATGCAAATAGTAGTCTCGGCTAAAGAGTGTTTAATCAACGAAATCAACTTTAATAGCACACATGCAATTAAGGACTCAAATTAGTATCTAAGTCGGTAATGGTTATAACTTGGATTTGGTCAGGAGTTTTCACCCCGGATTGAGTCTATAGGACACGGGTATGGTGATGGAGGTCAGGGTAGTATTAGTTTTCAGTTTGGCTTCCGGGCACCGGTTCGCGTGCCAGTCAATGTCAGTAGTTTAACGTGTTCGGATAATGATACGGGCATACAACTAGTTCCAACACGTTGTTATTTAAGGGAGTTTGGGTGTTTGGGGAGTTCAGGTTGCCCAATTTAGAGTTTCTGTTTCCACCGTCGGGGATTTTCCCGAACTGGTATTGGACACACCCCAAGTGTCCACTCCGCCCTGGAATCTTCCAGAATATTCCCCGTGTTCCAATTATAGTATTTTTCAGGTTGGGTCAGTTCCCAGTTTCGGGAGGTTCGTTACACGGTAAACTGCCGAAATTGATTTAAAATAACCCAATTTTTAATCCCAAAAATTCCCATTTTATCCATACTTTGAATAAAATTCTGAAAATTTTTATATAACTCAGTAAAAATAGGTATAATATGGAAAACATTTCTGGGAATTTATTTTGGCATTTTACTTGTCTAACTAAATTATTTAATAAACCATATTTAACCACATAATTAACATTAATTACCATCATTGATCCAAAAATTCCCAAAAAATTTCTGGACATCCATTATGTTTCTAGAAACAACTCCAAAAATTTTAAGATTTTTCCGATTTCGTTTCGGTGCGTTTCCGGCTACCGAAAATTCTCAAAAACGCGGATTTTTAACCCAAATCAAAACTAAACCAATGGACTCAGAATTTTTCCAGTACATTTCAAATATGTTTCTTAGTGTCTCTGTAAAATTTGGTGATTTATTGAATCCGTTTGGTATTTTTTCTAGAATTATTTATGTAAAACAGTCAAAATTTTACCGAAAATCGTAAAAAATTCTAAAAATTCTAAAATTCTACGTGCACCTTCCTGAAACTATCCTTCATCACCACACCAAATTTCAGCTCAATCCAAGTATCACGGACCAAGTTATAGTTCGAACAATATTCTTCCTAGTCTAGATTCTTGTTTCATGTCATATACCTAGCGATTCCTTCGATTCCGAGCGTTCCTTGTGTGTCCAGAAGTATGTGTGGGCTATATTTAGTACCTACACATCAATTACAATCCAAATATGCTAGAACTTAGATCAATCAAGCTTTATTTCATTGTTTTTCGGTGAATCGACTAGTTAAGCGATTTCTGTCGAATAGGTGTTGATTAGGGTATCAAAACCCAAAGATTTATAACCATGGCTTCCATATAACACCATGGTATTCATATGGTGTTCATATTCATCCCCTAAACTTGTTTAAAACTCCAAAATTCATGGACTAAAATGGGTTTTTATGATCTAAATCATGTTTAATCAAGAAACCATGCTTAAAACCTTATGGATTTGAGTTAATACCTTTGATTTGTTGAAGTTTCTTATGAATTCAGCTGGTTGTTCTTGAGAGAAACCAGATTTTGGAAAGAATTTGGTGTTAAAATGAATTTAGAAAAGAAAAAAAATGATTTTTTTATTAAATAAAGGGGGTGGGGGCGGTTGGGTGTGGGTCCCACAAGGGACACCTCGTGCTTCGTTACGTGCGCTAAAAGATTATGTTTATCTTCTGTTGAGTGGCTAGGTTCGTTTACGGGTACCGCGCGCGTTCTCGATTTGCGTGACGGACTCCGTTTCACGCGTACTTAGTGTCAAAAGGCTCAGTTTTAAAAATCATGCATAACCGTCTTGAAATCCGAACCCAGTTACGTTTTAATCATAAAAGACTCATATTAGAGTGGTTTAAGTGTTTTTAATCGTGATCGATCGTTCCTTGCACTTTTGATTGCCTTATGTTATTCCTGAAACGGAAGCGTTTCCCTAACCGGGAAGCTGCTTCGTTTTGCGTGCCCGATCTCTGATTGGCTTCAAACCTTATGTCACAGTCTATGGTACCAAACTAAGTTGTTCCTGGAACTCGAAATCTTAAATGATGCTACCGATAACCTAATAATCAATGTCAAAGGTTTAGTGAACGGAAAGCTCTGGTTTAACACGTGTTTAAAGTCTAAGGATACCAATTTCACATCATGGGTCCTTATTAGTGTCATGTCATTCATAACGTGTTCTCGATTCCTCCGAGACATAACAGATATCGTTCAAGCCAGCACATAAGTCACACATGTTTTTAGGGTTTTCGCGCAATTAGAGTGTTAAGTGTGCTTTACAGTTTTAGACCGTTTAGGGTGTACCTGGTTTCGTCATGGGTGTCACATATATCTACGATTTGCGCGACGTAATATATATATACATAAACGTACACATAACTAAACATCATAATACGCGAAATTTCGTTAACTTATTTATTTTATCATTTTTAAAGCATGCATACATACAATAACCTATATGTATCAATTTTCATGCTCGACAAATAAGTTTCACATTTAACGCGATTTTACCGATTCTACCGCTCTAAACGCACAAGTGTACATGCATAGTCTAAACTCCCGCTATCATGTCAACACTTAACCTATTATCATATGCACATATGTAAATCACATAACACATTTTAACACATAAGGTTCACTCATAAATAACCCATACTAGTGTACCTAGTAAAACGCGTATTTTAGTGATTCGGTAACGTTTTCGGCGTCGGAAGTCATGTATGACTAACCAAACACCAAGTAAACTTAAAATTAGTTAAAATACTTATATTTACACTAAGAATATCAGTTTATTTACTGATCTAAAATAGTTTTATAAAAATCCTTCGAAAAGCCGATTTTAACCGTTTTACTGCATAGTTTTGCGTTAAACGTTACTATAACCATCCCAACTCGAAATGACTTGATATTTTAACACAATACATGTTATTATTTGATTAAATCGATGATTATAATCAGATTAGTGCAGTTTTTGTGTATGTCATATAAATCATGCGATTTCACGTATTTTACAACACATAAAGAACCAAGTACAACATGCAAAGCTAGTAAACTTTATGACAAAGTTTTATATATTTTTTACACTTCAAATATTCATATTTTTAGTGTTTAGAATCTGATCAAAATTTATATTTATCAAATCATACTCAAATCATCCTTTCATGATTACATATCAACATGCATGTCCATGTATGTGCATCTAATGCACCCATATCATATCATCATCATATAAATGATCTTAAATGCATCTAAGAACATATTTACTTCATGTTCTTATAAATCACAACATGTTCCATCCATTTTTATCTAATCATATAAATGCAAACATTCTTACATTTATGTACATGTGACAAAACTTACATGCATGCATACATATATATATACACAACATATATACATACATATATGAACTTCTGAAAGTTTACTTTTTTAACATATCCTTTTCAAATCACAAGACCCTTTTTAGAACATTCTCTTATGACACCTTTTGATTCATGCATGTTACAATCTTTGAAGAATTATGTCAATCAAGAATCATTCAACAAAAATCAAAACGCAACTATATACATACCCACACACACCCTACAGCCGTACATACATATACATACACACCCATTTTTATTTTGTGTTGGGATTGAACCCTACCAGAGGAACAGATAATTAAAGCCAAAACCAGGTCACAACAGTGGATTCGAAATAAGCAGTTGTTTACACTAAGTCTTCTCCCTTGAAAGTGATTACAACTGCTGAAGGCCTTATATCCACTGCCCGCATACAACTACTGATGATTATGCCTAACCACTGATGAAGCCTAGAAGACTGCTGGATACTAAGCACTGCTGGTACAAACTGCTGATGACAAAGCACTGCCCAATCAAGGACTGATCAACCTTGAGGAAAGCACTGATGATTAGAAAGAGCAGTAGTTTAGTATATCATCTGTTTCATGTATAGTCAATTGTTAGGTTTAGCAGTGTTTGTATGAAGACAGTAGATACAGGTTGTTAGGCTGTTAGATGTCGCTTTCATGGTGACGTCAGCTGAGATGCCTTAGCGGTTTGGTTTGTCTATAAATGGAACAGTACCCTGTACTGTTACATTTGATTCGTTTTGAGAGAGTTCTTCTCCTCAATTCAATCCTTTCATCTTGTGCAATCCAACCTTGGGGCATCTGGCTGAGGGGGAGCTTAGTATGTAAGCATATCTATAATCATTTGATTCTTATTGTAAATCTTTTGACTAAATGAATTGCATATGCTTTCTCAAAACTATTTTCTCCTTTGATTGTGTTTACAAAGTTTGTTATTCATTTCCGCTGCACTTTACATTGTTTTATATTCATTAATTATTCAAATCATACAAACGAACACAATCATGCGAGCCTCCGATCCTAACAATTGGTATCAGAGCCTGGACAGTCAAATTCGATCTAACAATCAATTTGACATAACAGTTCGGCTCATAATTCATTGATACTAAGGTTGGGTGCATTTAGTTGAATAACAGAGTACCAAGTAAACCATGTTCAAAATGGTTATTCAAAAACTCTGAAAATCAACCAAGATGTCATATGACACACAAATTTCACACAACAAGTGATTTCATGCACAAGACACTCATGGTTTCTAGATCTCAAAACATATCTGTTAAACTATGAGATTATTTCTTATTTTCAAAATTGATTTCAACTATTGTTATGAATTTTGTGATGTTTTCATTATATTAAATGCTAAAGTATGAACCTCAGATTAACAAAACCTAAGTTCATAAAAACATTAGTGTTTTGGTAATACAGAAAGAGGGAAATTAAAACTTTAGTTTTTAGATCTGGTGTATTGAAAAACAGGTTGAGGATCCTCATAAGGACAAAATCAACTATGTTAAAATACATTCAGAAAATTAGGGGTTAACATAGTCCGTATCATATGTAATGTGAGATTGGTTGAAAACTTGTGCAAACATGACCGATTCTCTCAAAACATTACTGCAAAATGATTTTGGATTAAGGTTTCTCTCAATAAAGACCTCCCAGTAAGTAATTCATTACTTATAAATGGGAAGGGTAAAAAGGGAAGAAGAAAATTCACAAAAACTCAATAGTGTGTTTATCTCAAAACTTTTGAAGTCAAAAGAAAAGAGTATAAACCTAAAACACTTGAGAGTCAAAGCTTGGGGTAATAATGGTCATTAAGCAACTATATGCAGTCATTGGGTCAAGAAAAGGTTCCGGTGAAAATAGTACTCCCAGTGAATAAACTTCAAGAGGTTTAGACATATTTTCAAAATCATCACATGGTAACAAGGTCTACTACTGGGCTTTCAAAACCTATGTGTACATGTGTCCTCATGTTTACAATCAACTGACAAGAAAATGGTACCAAACAGTGGTCAAAACGTATTCAAAATTTCCTACCACTGATGTTGAACCACTGACCGCTTTCATAAACTTGAGAATGATATGATTATGTATTTTATTGAAATTATACCAGTTTCTTTTGATACTGTGTTCAGAAAAACCTTTAACCATTTTTATAAAGGATTTTCTCAAATAATCAGGGTATGTTATTCTGTTTTTTTAAAGAATAATATATATATTGAACTTTTGCTTGTTTTTTTTCGCAATAGTTTCAATTTCCTGTCAGGGTATAGTACCTTATTTTTGTTGGTATTATTGTACTCATAAATGGGTCAAAATGAAATGGTATATATGTCATGTTCATGTCATACTCAAGTTTGTTTTAAACCCTGATAAAAAACTGATTGATAAACAGATATTGAAATTACTTAGGTACTCATGTTTTAAATTTATATATTATGACGAAAATGAGTATCCTTAGTAAAAAGTTCTCATCATCTGGGGTACTAAACCACTGTCAGAAATCTATTCTCAAAATTGACACGTGGCAAAACTCTGAATGCAAATTTCTGAAAAAGCTATCCACTGATTGCTCTAAAAGTTGCTGAGATACTGTTGCATCAAATTCTTACCACTGTCTTACCCCTAAACACTGCTTTGTCCAAATATCTGTTTTCTAAAATACTGTCCACTGCTGAAAGTCAACCACTGATTCTTCCATCTTCATGGTAAGCACTGATATTCAAAATCTGTGTTATAACCACTGATAGTAAAAATCACCCACTGTCCTCATTTTGACCGTTGCAACCACTGATACTTGCTTCATCAGTAGTTTCCTAAAACAACTGTCCTCCATTATTCATCTTCTCATCAGCTGTTGACACGTGGTCAGTTTTTAGCCATCAGATCTTAATAACCGCTGCCACATCAGCGATCATTTTCTCCCTAAATAAAACCCTGATCAAAACCCCCAAACAGGGCTTTACACTGTCGAATTGAATTCCAAAAATTCTCTTCTCAAAGCAGTTTCTAACCCTTCTTCTCAAATCGTTTTCCGATTCTCTCTGCAAAAATGACGAAACCAAAATCAAAATCTAAACCAAAATCAACACCATCTTCCAAAGAGGTCGCTCAAACGGCCGAAGAATCCATCGAAATACCATACAAACAATCTCACAACTATTTGGGTTTACTCACAAAACTCAAAGACAACCACACTTTCGACTCCATCATTGATACAATATCTGCATCAAAGTACAAAACTTTGTTGACAGAAGATGTTCCCATTTATCTGCAAACCCAGAGAGAGTTCTGGAAAAACACTGTGCTTGAAAAACAAGATGATAAAGCAGTAGCCATCAACTCCTCGATACAGGGTAAAGCAATTCAAATAACCCCACAATCCATCTCAGAAGTTTTCAAACTTGATGATCAACAAGGTAAAATTTCTTTTGACAAAAATGAGATGAAAATCGATTTTCTAAACAGAGGGTATGCAGAACAATCAAAGGTAGATACCTAACAAAAGGGTTTCTTCCCTTCTGCACCTAGGTTTTTATTTCACACACTCTTGATGTGTGTTTCAAACAAAACAATAGCGTTTAACGAAATACCACTGAAGATTCAATGTTTGGGCTATGCTATTTTAAATAATAAAGATTACAACTATTCCCAGGAAATCTTCAGTGACTTGGTAAAAAATGTTGATAGCAATTCATTTTTACTTTTTCCAAGGTTTCTAAGCTATTATTTTAAACAAAAATTTGAAAAAGAAAATGAAAATTTGCTCAAACAAGGTGCTCTTTGTCAAATAAAAAGTTTAACAAATGAAACATTTTCAAGAATGATGGCACCTATTAAAATAAAAGCAGGGGTGCCTGAGCAGAATTTAGAAACCACCACTGCTCCTCAGGCATCTACTGTCGAGCCCACTGCTCCAGGTGATTAGAGCACTACAACCACTGCTTTGAAACCCACACCTGATATCTCCAAAAAGACCAAAAATAAAACTTCCAGAAAACCCACCAAACCCAAGAAAAAGGCAACTCTGGAAGATGAGATCCCAGAGCAACTGCCTGTGACAACACAAATGTCACCACAAACCACTGCTGCTACTTCCTCACAGCAGTTGGTAGAAAGATCTCCACCATTGCCTAAAACTCCTCCTGCATCCTCACAAAAGGATCAGGTTGTAAGCACAGGGACCCCACAATATGAAGCTCTGGATCCACTTGGCTCCATCTTCCACAGTCCTGATCCCAAGGACATGTCTCTTTCAACTCCCATCCCCTCACCAATCATAATGCCACAATCCATGTTACCTTTGTTGCATGCAGTTGACATAGCTCAGACAAAAACCAGTTCCTCTCTATCACCTATCACTGAGAGCATACTCCCACAAGTGACTGGGTCTGAAGCTACTGCCTCTGTTATCCCAGCAACAACTGAGGAGGTTACACCCCTTGAGTTACAAGTAACTCTTGGTGGTAGTTCAAGTGGAGCAGCAACTACAACTGATGGATCAACAGATCTTCAGTTGGACAGTTGTTTCATCAGTCAGACTCCCTTGAAGGCAATTTCTTCAATAGCACCAACATTAACCACTAGTGAGTTTGTATTGGCCATTGGTAAAATAACAAGGTTATCAAGTGCTAAAGAAAGAAGTCCCCAGTACCGAGAACAAGGGGCATCAATGAATGATTTTTGGGCTTCATGTCCTAAGTCACACATTGATACAACCACTGCTGGTGGGGAATCAGATGATCCTACTCATGTAGGTGATGATTCAAAATATCAGGAATTGACGGGCAGAGTTGAAAAACTTGAAGAATCAGTTGCTGAAATAAAGGATATGGTGCAAGAGATTCTAAAAGCTCAGAAAGCACAATCCACTGCAGTTCCACCTCAAGCACCTGCTCCACCACAAGCACTTGCTGCAAATGAGCTCTGGAATCTTTTTCAACCCATGCTTGAAAGACAAAAACAAGTGGCTGATCAGCAGCATGAAATACATGTGAAAATGCTGACAAATATGGTGGAGTCAAGATTCAAAGATACTCAAGCAGATATCAAGGCTATAAAGGCCAGCATACAAAAGACTGCCCATGGTGAAAAAGTTCCCTCCACTATCCTTTTTACGGATAACCCCCTTTCAGATAATGCCAAAAAGGGGGAGAATGTCAAGAAGATGAAGAAAAAGGGAATTGAAGATGGTCTGTATGTTGAACCAGAGCAAGAAAAACAGCCATCTAAAATCTCAAAAAATTCAACATCTGAAACTTCCATCCAAACAGCTGATACAGCAGTGGTTACAAAAACTGCTGTCAGTAGTCAATCAGCTGCCATCTCTTCAACACACACCACTCCATCACACACCACCAAAACCACTGCCCTATCATCATTACCTCCTGTCATAAAGCAGAAGACAACAGATGTTACAACATCTGCTGTAATGACAACAGTGATTGAGACACCAGTTGTTTCACCAGCTGTTAGTCAATCACAAACACAAATCACTGCCATTCAATCTCAAACCACTGAGCCACCCAAGACATCATCAGCCTCTCCTACAATAAAAAGGAGAAGGATTGTTATATCTGATGATTCACCACCACCATCACCACCATCAAAAACTACCTCACCACCTCCATCCCCTGCTCAAAAGCAGAAGACATCTGCTGCCATATCAGCAGTTGTAATGACAACAGCGGTTGAATCACCAGTTGTTTCAACCAATGTTAGTCAGACATCCACCACTGTTTCCACCAGTCTCAAATCACAACCAGCAAAGCTCTACACCAGAAAAAGAAAACTTACTCAGCCAGATGAGGACCAATATGATCCCACTGCTGCACGATATCCGTTAGAACTGGAAGCTATAAAAATGTGTTGGGATTGAACCCTATCAGAGGAACAGATAATTAAAGCCAAAACTAGATCAGAGCAGTGGATCCAGAATAAGCAGATGTTTACATTCAAATCTCTCCCCTTGAAAGTGATTTCATATCTACTGACCTCCTATCTGCTGATCTTGCAAAGTGCTGACCTACAACTGCTGCTCAAGTAAAGACCTGATGAATGACCAAAGCTCTGCTGATTCAATCTACTGCCTTGAGTCAAGTACTGCTGATCCGGATAAGCACTGCTGGGTTCACAGCAGTGGAAGGATGCAGCAGCTGTTTAAGTGTCTTTTATGTAATGAAATATAATAGCAGTAGTTTAGTACATCAGTGTTTGTATAGATCAGAGGTTAGAGTTTGTTAGGAGGTTAGATGTCCCTTTCATGGTGACGTCAGCTAAGATGCTCAGTGGTTTGCAAGTGCCTATAAATAGTTCAGTACTTTGTACTGTTCTATTAGCTCTTTTGTAGCATCGTCTTCTTTGCACGAATAAACAACTGAGCTCTGGCTGAGGGGGAGTTTGCATTCATTCATCAATCATTGTAATCGTTATTGAAACAAATTCAATCTTTCGATTCATTGTGAAAAGATGTTTGATTAAAGTATTACTCTCGTTTGATTGTATGCAAAGTTTGTTTTCATCATAATTCCGCCGCACAACTCTTTCATTTCCATCTTAATTTCAAACGAAAATACAATCAGAAACAAACTCAGATCCAACAATTGGTATCAGAGCCTGGACAGTCAAATTTGATTTAACAATCATTTTGACGTAAATAGTTCAGCTCATAACAGTTGATACTGATCGTTTGTTCGTCCGTTGAAAAACAGAGCAAGGATTAATTACCATTAAAGTTGATTTCTCAGTGTTTGTAAAACAACAAGAATGACGTCACAATCTCAGGATGATAAAAACAACATCGGCTCGCTTTTTAAACCACCTATGCTAAAAAGAAATGAGTACAACATCTGGCAGAGAAGGATGGGTCACATCCTTGCTCAACAAAGCACAGGTTGTTGGAGGTCTGTCACCTTTGGTCCCCATGTTCCTTCAGTGCCAAGCGCTGAAGATGCTAAAAAGTTCGTTCCAAAACTAGTTGAAAATTATACCGAAACCGACTTTCAAAATATCGAACTAGATGCTAAATCATTTAGCATCATAGCATCAGCGCTGCCCAATGAGATATATGCTGGACTGTTACACTGTAACAGTGCCAAAGAGTTATGGGACGCACTTAAGGAACAATTTGGGGGAACCGAAGAAGTCATAGAAAACAATAGGGAAATCCTGAACCAACAGTATGAAACATTTTGTTACGTTAAAGGTGAATCACTAACGCAACAATTTGAGCGTTTCAGTTGTCTCATCAGTGAACTGAGGCTTGTTAACACCACTTTTACAAACTCAACTCAAAATAGCAGGTTCCTCAGGTCACTGCCAGAAAAATGGGACACCATAGCTTTTGTCACCCGAAACTCACCTGAGTTCAAGGATCTAACCTTGACCCAACTCCACGGTCGACTCCTGACCTACGAAAGGGAGTTGAACCAGAAAAGGAGGTTACAAGAGTCAGGAAAAGTTACTGATGATTACACTTTCGGTAATACTGCTCTTCTGGGTCAAGAAGAATCTGGGAGCAGTGGTAAGGATCAGGGTTATGATCACTTCATTGACATAACTGCTGGTGCAAATTTTAACAACCCTGATCCTCACTCTGCTAGTTATGCATTCACTGCAAATGAAAACCAGATGTCAGACAATTTATGCTTTGAACTCAATGATTTGCAACATTTTGATCCCACTAACTTAGAGGAAATGGACATCCTGCACCAACTAGCTTTGCTAAGTGTTAGAACTAGCAAATTTTACAAAAGAACAGGGCGAAAATTCCCAGGTTTGCATGGGAATCTAAGGGTTGGGTTGGATAAATCGAAAATCAAGTGTTACAAGTGTAATAGGTTAGGGCACTTTGCTAGGGAATGCAGAAGTCAAAACAATGGACCAATAGTTACTCATCCTAGCTCTAACCCTAGACCTCAAAACCAAAGCACTGTGCACTATACCCAATATACCCCTGCAGCTCAAGTGAACACTGCTCACTATGCTGCTGCCCCTGTGCCAGTGCATTATGTCCAAACTACTATCCCACAAATTCAGTACGTTCAAACCCCTGCTCCACAGGTACAAGTGCAACCTGTTGCACCTCAAACCACTGCTCCAGCAGCAGTACAACCAGATCAACAAAGTTTTTTCACTCAAGGGTTTGTTGACTGGAGCAGTATGCCTGAAGACCTTAGTGATGAAAATTTTGCACTCTATGCTTATAATGATTCTTCTCATAATGAATTTTGTTTGATGGCATTAGAGTCAATACAGGAGGGGGTTGAAACTGAAGAGGAACAGCTGAGTATTGAAACAGTGGATGAGGTGACTGAAGCAGTGGTTACTGCTGTGGCTGGTGAACTACTGTTGGGAGAAAGTTCAGGTACCCTGATTGAACCAATGACAGATCCATGGTCCGAAGAGGACAAAGAAGAAGAAAAGGAAGAAAAGGCTGGTGAAAAGAAGGTGAAAGCTGATGATGAAGAAGATCATCAATGTGATTGTGCAATGATGGCAGCTGCCAAGGTATCTCCTCAAGTTCTTGAAAAACTGTGTTCTGACAATTGCATAATTGCTTTTGCTAACATCAAAGAGGTGAATGAAAACCTTCGGGATAAAATCTTAACTGATGAAGTTAAATTTGAAAAGTCTTTAAAAGAACTTAAAAACAAATTGACTGAAAAGGAAAAAGAGATCAGCTGTCTAAAAGAAGAGCAAAGCATAACCAAAACCCAACTTCAAACTATGGTAGAAAAATACCAAGTTTGCAAAAAGGAGTTGGAGTCCACCCAGATTACTTGTGAAAGATGGGTGGAATCCTGCAGAGGATATGAGGTGATGCTTGCTAAACAGATTGAAAGCAATGTGAAATTTGGGGTTGGTTATAGAAAATATGATGATGAACATATTGCTTTTGAAAAATCTGTCCAAACCACTGATGTAGCCACTGAGCACATCCCCACAAACAAGAATGGCCAAGAAGTGAAAATCACTGACAAACTTGGTAACAAAATCACACTTACCAGACCAATGGGATCCTCTACTTTTAAGGAGGTTGAAGATCATCAGTTCAAACCAAAATGGTCTGATGAGTGTGATATTCTTGAAAATTTCAAGCCAATGGACTTTACATTAACTGATGGTGTTAAAGCTCCAAAAGCTAAAGTCATACCTCTCAAGGACATCCCAGCAGTGGTTAAAACCTCTGCTGCAAAGGAGTCTGAAAAGAGAAAGAAGAAAGAAAAAAATGATAACTTGTTTTGTGAATTCTGTGAGAAAAGGAATCATCTAACAAAAGATTGCTTCCACTTAAAAGCTTATGATTTAAACAGAACAAGTGTCATTGTTTCAGCTGAAAGTTGCATTGTTTGTGGAAAAACAAACCACAAAACTAAAGCATGTGTGTATCTCAAAAACTTTGATGTGAAAAAGAATGAGTACATTGCTAAAACATCCTTGAGTCCATCATCATCATCAACATCTGTCAAATTCACCAAGAAACAACCACTGTTTGTGCCAGTTCAAACAGCTGTCACAAAACAGCTGAACCAAACATCTGTCAAAAGAGATGTTCAGGTTACTGATGCACCCCCTGCTAATCAGTTCAGAAAAGGCAAGGAAAAACAGTCTTACCAAAGGATTCCACACGTTTATGAGGCCTACAAAAGGCCCTCTAAACCTAAAGTGAATAGGCATCCTTTTGGTTACCAGCAAATGATTGGTCAAGACCCACAACAGTGGTTAGAGAAACATTGTCCTAAAACAGTCCAAACCTCTGACCTAACCACTGTCCATCATTCTGCATCCATCCCAGACACTGTTGAGACCCCATCCAAAGCCTTGTTGGCTTTGGAGACCTTAATGAACTAATCCTTTTACTTCATGTGCGGGGAGCTTCTGCATGTTTTGATAGTCTTTGGTATGTAGATAGTGGAGGCTCCAGGCACATGACAGGATGTAAAGCCCTCCTCAAAGACTTTAAAATCCATGGAGGGGGTGATATATCCTTTGGGAATAATAGTAAAGGGAAAGTTCTGGGGTCTGGTACAGTGCAATCTGGAAATGTAAAATTTGAAAATGTCAATCTGATAGACAATCTAAAATTCAACCTTCTGAGTGTGTCCCAAATGAGTGAAAGGGGTTTGGGTCATTCTTCACAAAAGACTGTTGTAGGATTGTTGGACCAGAAATGGTAAAAAAGATTGTAGCAATAATCAAAACTGGTCAAACTAAACTTGGTGCTCAAAGAAGTGGCAATGTTTATGTTGTTGACTTGTCAAAAGAGTGTCCCAGAGCTGATGCCTGTCTGTTCTCAGCTGCCTCTAACAAAGAGACAGAACTTTGGCACAGAAGGCTGGGGCACACAAATCTTAAGACAATCACTGAAATTTCAAAAAATGATTTGGTGAGAGGCCTACCACAAAAATTGTTTTCATGTCCTGAACATTGCATTTCCTGTTTAAAAGGAAAACAACATAAAAGTTCTTTTAAGTCCATTGAAGAGTCCAAAACAACCCAGTGTTTGCAGATGCTACACATGGATTTGTTTGGCCCAGTTCAAGTCATGAGCCTCAAAAAGAAAAGATATTGTTTGGTTATTGTTGATGACTTTTCTAGGTTTACATGGACTTTCTTTTTACACTCAAAAGATGAGACTGCAGGCATTTTGCAAGACTTTGTGACACAGGTTGAAAAGCAATTTGACCTTCCAGTGAAAAGCTTCAGGAGTGACAATGGCACAAAATTTAAAAATAAGGAGTTGGATGCCTTCTGTGTGAAGAAAGGGATTGTAAGGCAGTACAGCATCCCTAGAACACCAGAGCAGAATGGGGTAGTGGAAAGGAAGAACAGAACTTTAATTGAGGCTGCCAGAACCATGCTTGCAGATTCAGGTTTGCCATTAACTTTCTGGGCAGAGGCAGTAAACACTGCTTGCTATGTTCAGAACAGAGTTTTAATAAACCCCAGGCACAAAAAGACTGCTTATGAAATTCTGTATAAAATCAAACCACTGATCTCATATTTCAAAGTGTTTGGTTGCCCATGTTTTATTTTGAACTTAAAAGATTCAATTTCAAAATTTGCAGCCAAAATTGATTGTGGTTATCATCTGGGATACTCAACCACTGCCAAGGCCTACAAAGTGTTCAATACATGGACCAAAGCAGTGGAGGAGACTTTGAATGTTAAGTTCAATGAACTTTCATCAATGAAAATCCCAGCAAATCCTGCAGATCTGTTTGATCTTGAAAAATTCACTTTTGAAAATACTGCTGTCAAGACTAACAGTGCAGGTCCATCAGAGGATACAACACCAGACTATGGGTATGAAATCATCATCCCTCAAAGGTCTGCCACAAAGGGAAAAGCATCAGCTGTTCAAAACAGTTCTCAAAGCTCAACCACTGCTACCTCAACAGTTGTTGACCAAAGTAGCCCATCAACCACTGCTTCCACATCCTCAAACACTGCTGACAAAAGTCCTCAAACAGTGGATAAAAGTCAGCAGTTGTCCACTTCATTACCTCCTATTCCACCACCTTTTGAAGCCACTGCTGGATCATCAAAGTCCCCAGCAGTGGTTAGCTCAGATGATACACATTTGCAGCCTTCACCAACAAATGCCATCATACCATACCAAGGAGATTTAATCTTCTTGAGATCTCATCCACCTGATCAAATCATTGGCAACATAAATGAAGGGGTGCTCACAAGAAGCCAAACCCAAAACATTTGTCTTTTTGCTGGTTTTCTATCACTCCATCAGCCAGTCAAGTACCAAGAGGCACTGAAAGACAACAGCTGGGTAGAAGCCATGCAAGAGGAGCTCCAACAGTTTAAAAGACAACAAGTATAGGAGCTTGTACCACTGCCAGAAGAGGTTAGTCCCATTGGCACAAAGTGGGTCTTCAAGAACAAAACTGATGAAAGGGGTATTGTTGTCAAGAATAAAGCCAGGCTTGTGGTTCAAGGTTACAGACAGGAAGAGGGGATTGATTATGATGAAACATTTGCCCCTGTTGCAAGATTGGAAGCCATTAGACTGTTCCTGGCCTTTGCTGTCAACCACAATATGAAGGTGTTTCAAATGGATATCAAAAGTGCTTTCCTCTATGGTACAATTCAAGAAGAGGTGTATGTTTGTCAACCTCCAGGTTTTGAGGATCCATTTTATCCAGATCATGTCTACAGGCTAAACAAAGCCTTGTATGGCTTGAAACAAGCACCAAGGGCCTGGTATGAAACTCTTTCCAACTTCCTACTCTCAAATGGTTTCAAAAGAGGTACCATTGATAAAACACTGTTTTTAAAATGGAGAGGGAAGGATTTAATGATTGTCCAGATTTATGTGGATGACATTATTTTTGGAAGCACATGTAACTCAATGTGTGAAGAGTTTAGAGAACTCATGACAGCTGAGTTTGAAATGAGTGCAATGGGTGAGCTGCAATGCTTTCTTAGTCTCCAAGTACAGCAAATGCAAAATGGAACTTTCATTCATCAAAGCAAATATGCTAAAGAACTTTTGACCAAATTTGATATGAATGATTGTAAACCATGCAGCACACCCATGGCAACAAATAAGCTGGTCATGTCTGATGAAAAAGATGAGCTGATTGACCAAACAGTTTATAGAAGCATGATTGGGTCTTTATTGTACCTAACTGCATCTAGACCAGACATCATGTTTGCAACATGTGTCTGTGCAAGAAGTCAATCAGCTCCCAGAAAATCAAATCTCATTGCTGTAAAAAGGATCTTCAGATACATAAAAGGTGCTCCCACACTTGGTATCTGGTATCCAGCTAATGGGAACATCAAGCTTTCAGGTTTCTCAGACAGTGACTTTGCTGGATGTAACACTACAAGGAAGTCCACATCAGGAGGGTGCCAGTTTCTAGGTGATTGCTTAGTTTCCTGGGAAAGCAAAAAGCAAGCAGCTGTTTCAACATCCACTACTGAAGCTGAATACATTGCTGCTGCAAGCTGTACAGCCCAACTCCTGTGGCTTCAAAATCAGTTGCTGGATTTTGGTATCACTGCCTTAAAGACACCACTCATGTTGGACAGCCAGGCAGCAGAAATATCATCAAAAATCCAGTTTCCCATTCAACCACCAAACACATCGACATTAGACATCACTTTGTGAGGGATTGCTATGAAAAAGGTTTGATTTCTCTGCATCATGTCCCAACTAAAGACCAGCTGGCAGATGTGCTCACAAAAGCACTTGATACAGCCACTTTTGAAAGCTTGGTCTCTAGGATTGGGATGCTGAACATGGAATAACAAGCAACATCTTGTTTTTCTATGAATAAAAGCAACAAAATGTTTTCAGAAAATCAAAAATTCATCCTTAAAAATAGCTAACAATGAAATTTTCATTAAAATCCTTAAAAGTCTGCCATAACCACTGATTGTTCAAAAGTCTGTTCTACTTCAAAAGTCTGTCCACTGCTGAAAGTCAACCCCCGTTCTCTCATTCCTTTGATAAACTCTGTTGTTCAAAAGCAGTGTCTTATCCACTGATATGCTATCCACTGATAGTGAAAATCATCCACTGCTTTCATGCCACTACCTTCATCAGTCACTTTCACAAAAGCACTGTCCTTCACTTTCACCAGGGTTTGTCACGTGGGCAGTACATATTGGTCAGACCTTTTGCAACGGCTGCCACGTCAGCATTCACTTTCTTTCCTATAAAATCCCCCATTCACTACCAAAACAGGGTTTTACTGTCGAATTGAATTCTTAAAAATTCTCTTCTCAAAGCAGTTTTTCATCTCATCTTTCACAAATTTCTTCGATCATTCATCTTCAAAATGACAAAATTGAAGTCATCTTCAAAACCCTCATCCAAATCATCATCAAAAACAGCCTCTCAAAAGGCAATCACCACTGAAATCCCATATAAACCATCTCACAATCTCCTGGGTCTTCTCACAAAACCAGGAACCACCAAAGTTTTCGATTCCATCATTGACATCATGGTAAAATCAAAGTACAAAACTTTGTTCACTACCGATGCACCAATCTATTTGGCGACCCAAAGAGAGTTCTGGAAGAATGCTACCCTTGAAAAACAAGGAGACACTGCAACCACCATAAACTCTTCTATAAAGGGTAAAGCTGTCCAAATCACGCCACAATCCATTTCAGAGGTCTTTCAACTCGGTGATCAGGAAGGTAAAATTTCTTTCACTAAAAACGAGTTACAAACTGACTTCATTGAGAGAGGGTATGAAGCCACAATGATGAAGAAACTTACCTTACAAAAAGGTTATTTTCCTTCTGCAACCAGATTTTTATTTCATACCCTCCTACTATGTGTTTCAAATAAAACCACTTCTTTCAATGAAAGCCCTTTAAAGATTCAAAATCTGGGATATGCAATTCTTCAAGGAGAAAATTTTAACTATTCTCGGGAAATTTTTAAAGATTTGGTTAATAATGTTGAAACAAAATCATTCTTACTGTTTCCAAGGTTTTTAAGTTACTATTTTGAAAAGAAATTCAGTAAGGATGATTTAGCTGCAATAAACCAAGGTGATTCTACTCAAATAAACAGTTTAACAACTGAAACTTTTTCAAGAATGTTAGCACCTTGCAAAACACAAGCAGAGGTGCCTGAGCAGATTTTAGCAGTTACAACTGCTCCTCAGGTATCTGCTGCTGAGCCCACTGCTCAAGGTGATCAAAGCAGCAGACCAACTGTTTTGAAACCCACACCTACAAATCCCAAAAAGCCAAACAAAAAGAAAACTCAAAAACCCCCAAAACCCATCAAAAAGGAAACTCTGGAGGATGAGATACCAGAGCTCCTGCCTGTGACAACACAAATGTCACAAGAAACCACTGCTGCTACTTCCTCACAGCAGTTGGTACAAATATCTCAACCCATAACCGAAACTCCTCCTGCTTCTTCACAAAAAGAACAGGTTGTACAAATAGGGTCTCCACATCATGATGCTCTGGAAACACTCGTTTCTATCATCCACAACTCAATACCCGGGGCAAATCCATTTTCTATACCACCCATCACATCCACAATTCCTCCACCAACTAAACTACTGTTGGATGCAATTGATTTGAACCAGGCACTAACCAGTCCTTCTCACTCACCTATCAATGAGAATATACCTCAACAACTGACTGGGTCTGATGTATCAATCTTTGCTAACCCACCAACACAACCTGAGGAGGTTACACCCCTTGAGTTACAAGTAACTCTTGGTGGTAGTCCAAGTGAAGCAACCACTACAACTGTTGAACCCACTGGTTTACAGTTGGACAGTGGTTACATTAATAAGACTTCCTTGGAGGCAATTCCTTACATAGCACCTCTGCCAACCACCAGTGGATTTATTTATCCTACTGGCAACATCAAAAGGTTGTCAAGTGTTGAAGGAAGAAGACCCCAGTACCAAGAAAAAGGGGCATCAGTGGTTAATGTTTGGAGTACACTCCCTACATCAACTACTGATACAACCACTGCTAGTGGGAAATCAGATGATCCCATTAACTTGGGTGATGGTTTAAAGTACCAGAAATTGACGGATCGTATTGAAAAGCTTGATAACTCTGTTGCAGAACTCAAAGATATGCTGCAACAGGTGTTACAAGTACAAAAGGTACAATCAACTGCTGTTCCATCTCAAGCACCTGCTCCACAAAGGGCACCTGCTACAAATGAGCTCTGGAATTTATTTCAACCTTTTCTCCATCAACAAGCACAATTAGCAGATCAGCAACATGAAAAACATGTCCAACAGCTGAGAAATGCAATGGAGTCAAGGTTTAAGAACACTCAGGCTGATCTAAAGGCTCTCAAAACTCAGATCCTGCACACCACTGGCACTGCTCCTCCAAAAGTTCGCTTCATTTATCAACTTCCCCCAGATAATGCCAAAAAGGGGGAGAAAATTCAGGAGTGGAGAAAGAAGGGAATAGAGGATGGTCTCTACATTGAACCAGAAAATGCAAACATGACCAAACAGATCCCTTTGCCAGATGGAAGCAAGAAAATTGATGTGACCACAAATGCACTGGCAGAAGCAGTTGCAAGTGTAAAAAGGGATAGAGAGGCCAAAAGGAAAGCCAGGGTGGATTATCCGGATCAGGGTACTTCAGGATCAAAAGATGATGAAAATCTTATTGATGAAAAGAAGAAGCCTACAAGAAGAGTAAGGCTACCCAAATCCATTCCAACCAGACGTTCAAAGTCTGCTCCAAAACCACCACCTAAAACAGTTGTTGTAACTCCTGTTGTATCAACAACTATTGGTACTTCAGTGGTTTCAACATCTGCTCCCACTTCAACACACACCACTTCAACACACACCAAATCCACTGCTTTACCACCATCACCACCAAAAACAAAATCACCTCCTGCCAAAAGGCAGAAGACAGTAGTTGTTACAACATCTGCTGTAATGACAACAGTGGTTGGAACACCAGTTGTTTCAACAACTGTTAGTCAATCACAAACCACTGCCACTACATTTACCACCACTGTTCCATCCAAAACATCATCATCCCCTCCTCAAACAAAGGGGAGAAGGCTAATTCTCAAAGATGATGACACTTCACCACCACAAACATCTTCAAAATCTTTAACCACTTGTCACAATTCCAAAACCTGTTCCTCTCTCCTCAGTTAAAATGTACAAGCCCTTACCTCC
The DNA here is from genome assembly GCA_030545235.1 of Helianthus tuberosus. NCBI lineage: Eukaryota > Viridiplantae > Streptophyta > Magnoliopsida > Asterales > Asteraceae > Helianthus > Helianthus tuberosus. The sequence continues at coordinate 99,562,461 of CM060371.1, read as the reverse complement.
TGCAGGTGTTCAATTTCCTCTTGAACTAGCAGCTGTCAGAGATGAAATAAAATCATTTTATTATGAGGATGACCCTGCCAAAAGGAGTTTGCCATCAATAAAAGGATATCCCAGGCCTAAAAATGTTGATGAATATTTGGAGATCAAGGCTAAGCAAGCAGAGGATATCTCAAAAAGAAATACACAAGGGAAATCTGACAAAGAAATTTCAAGAAACTATCAATATCTGCTCACACATGTCAGATCCCTAGAACAATTTGCAAAAAATGTCAGTCAACAAATCTCAGAGAGAGCTGCTGAAACTCTGAAGAAAGGCTACATTGAAAGCATTATGGCTCATAAGAAATACAAAGGAGAGAAACAAATGTACAGAGAGTGGTCTATTCCTGAGCTTGAAAACGAAGCAGCCAGAATTCAAGACATGATAAAAAGGAAAGTCACTCATACTCCTCCTGTCTGGGCAAAGTTTAAAAAGAATGTACCTGATAAAAAGGAAGAGCTAAGGAGAATGAAAGAGGAACTGGTTGCTGCTGATTATGGATCCAAAAATCAAGTGGCAAGATGGAAAGAAGATGTAGTCAGGGCTACCTACAAAAGGTTGGAACAACTAAGAAAGAAAGATCCCACAGTTCCTCAAAAGCCTGACTATCCTGAAGCAGCGGTTTCAAAAAGACCATCAAAGCTGCAAATCAGGAGATCCACAACTCCAGCTGGTGCTGCCATCTACAAAAGAAGGCCACAGAAACAGTTGATTGCTGAAACCATCAAAGAGTTAATGGAAGGTGAAGACCTTGGAAAAGAGGGTATAAAGAAAATGATCATAGAAACTCTTGGTTTGGATCAAACTGCAAGTACTGCTCAGCCAGTCATGAATAGGCCAGCCTCACCAAATACTTCTGCAAATAAACATCTCCCAAGAAACCCACCAGGCTCAAAAATACAAAAGTGGGAAACTGACAAACAGACCTGCGTATTGACTTTGCTCAGGTCTGGTGGAGAAGTGGAGAAAATATCAAGGGAACAAGCTCTTGGCCTGAGTCTTGAAGATTTGCAGGATCTCCTTGATCTTCCACTTGGCAGGGATGATGAAGACACAGATGCCCTAGACTTTGAACTACAATTTAAAGGTCAGATAAGGGAACTGTTGATGAGGCAATAAATATTTCCACAAATAATGAAGAGTTTTGGTATTATCTGTTCCAGGGGGAGATTGTTGGGATTGAACCCTATCAGAGGAACAGATAATTAAAGCCAAAACTGGATCAATGCAGTGGATCCAGAATAAGCAGATGTTTACATTCAAATCTCTCCCCTTGAAAGTGATTTCATATCTGCTGACCTCCTATCTGCTGATCTTGCAAAGTGCTGACCTACAACTGCTGCTCAAGTAAAGACCTGATGAAAGACCAAAGCTCTGCTGATTCAATCTACTGCCTTGAGTCAAGTACTGCTGATCCGGATAAGCACTGCTGGGTTCACAGCAGTGGAAGGATGCAGCAGCTGTTTAAGTGTCTTTTATGTAATGAAATATAATAGCAGTAGTTTAGTACATCAGTGTTTGTATAGATCAGAGGTTAGAGTTTGTTAGGAGGTTAGATGTCCCTTTCATGGTGACGTCAGCTAAGATGCTCAGTGGTTTGCAAGTGCCTATAAATAGTTCAGTACTTTGTACTGTTCTATTAGCTCTTTTGTAACATCGTCTTCTTTGCACGAACAAACAACTGAGCTCTGGCTGAGGGGGAGTTTGCATTCATTCATCAATCATTGTAATCGTTATTGAAACAAATTCAATCTTTCGATTCATTGTGAAAAGATGTTTGATTAAAGTATTACTCTCGTTTAATTGTATGCAAAGTTTGTTTTCATCATAATTCCGCTGCACAACTCTTTCATTTCCATCTTAATTTCAAACGAAAATACAATCAGAAACAAACTCAGATCCAACAAAATGAGATGAGGCAATTCTACACTGATGATGATCCTTCAAACGGAAGATTTTCTTCACTCGTTGGCTTCATGGTTCCAGAAGACATGGATGAATATCTTGAGCTCAAAGTAAGACAGGCTAAGATAAGAGCCAAGGTTGAATGTAAAGGTCAAGGTGATGAAGCCATTGCTGAAAGATTGGACTTTCTGCTCACAAAAGTCAAACGAATAAAAGACTTTGCACAAGAGCTGAGCAAAGAAAAGGCAAAACAACGAAAAGAGATGAGAGGAAAACTTCTTGCATACATAATGCAAGAAAAATTTTATCCTGCTGAAGAAAACCAATTTGAAGAATGGCCAATAGTGGCTTTAAAACATGAAGCTGATAGGATTGATAGAATCAAGAATGATCCTAGAAAGAAGAAAAATGCTCCAAATTGGAGTAAATACAAAAAGCTCATTTCTGACCTATCAGCTGAGTATAAAAGAAAGAAACAGGAGTTGGTGGATGCAAAAGTGGACACTGCAAATGCCATATCAAAATGGTCAAAGCAGCAAACCGATGAAGCCTATGAAAGGCTGAAGAAAAGAAAGATAACTGTTTCAGGCACTTCAAAGAAGCATGAACAAATGATGAAGCTTGAACAGCAGATAGAAAACCTCAAAACACTGTTCAGGTCAACAAGAAATCCTACTCTTGTGTCAAACCAAGAAGAAGGAGAAAAGCTGACTAGTGAAGAGGAAAAGGAAAAGGAAGTTGAGTACTTCAAAGAAACCATCATGAAAATGGGTCTAAAAGAAGAGAACTCAGAAAAACTTCAAAACCTTTTTAAGAAGGTGTTAACTAAGCCTGCATCACCAAATACTTCAGAAGTTTCAGACATTGAGCCAGATCAACAAAAGAGACAAGAGCAGATAGACAAGGAGACTGCAGAAGATATAGCTGCAGCAAACAATATTATTGAAATGGCCTTCAAACGAATGTCTGAAAGTCTGCAAGTTTTCACAAGGCCAACATCTCCAAACTCATCTATGAATAAATCTCTCCCAAGAAACCCATTGGGTTTAAAAGTACTAAAGTGGATGTCTGATCAAAAGACCCACGTATTGACCCTGGTCAGATCCAATGGCGAAGTGAAGTACATATCAAGGAAAGAAGCACTAGGCCTTAGTGTTGAAGATTTGCAGGATCTCCTTGAACTTACACTGTGCCGGGATGAAGATGACACAAGTTCCAAAGCATTTGAAGAAGAATTTAAAAGAAAAGCAAGGGAACTTCTGATGAGGAATAATGATCCAGAATAATGAAAGGTTTTGGCATTATCTGTTCCAGGGGGAGATTGTTGGGATTGAACCCTACCAGAGGAACAGATAATTAAAGCCAAAACCAGGTCACAACAGTGGATTCGAAATAAGCAGTTGTTTACACTAAGTCTTCTCCCTTGAAAGTGATTACAACTGCTGAAGGCCTTATATCCACTGCCCGCATACAACTACTGATGATTATGCCTAACCACTGATGAAGCCTAGAAGACTGCTGGATACTAAGCACTGCTGGTACAAACTGCTGATGACAAAGCACTGCCCAATCAAGGACTGATCAACCTTGAGGAAAGCACTGATGATTAGAAAGAGCAGTAGTTTAGTATATCATCTGTTTCATGTATAGTCAATTGTTAGGTTTAGCAGTGTTTGTATGAAGACAGTAGATACAGGTTGTTAGGCTGTTAGACGTCGCTTTCATGGTGACGTCAGCTGAGATGCCTCAGCGGTTTGGTTTGTCTATAAATGGAACAGTACCCTGTACTGTTACATTTGATTCGTTTTCAGAGAGTTCTTCTCCTCAATTCAATCCTTTCATCTTGTGCAATCCAACCTTGGGGCATCTGGCTGAGGGGGAGCTTAGTATGTAAGCATATCTGTAATCATTTGATTCTTATTGTAAATCTTTTGACTAAATGAATTGCATATGCTTTCTCAAAACTATTTTCTCCTTTGATTGTGTTTACAAAGTTTGTTATTCATTTCCGCTGCACTTTACATTGTTTCATATTCATTAATTATTCAAATCATACAAACGAACACAATCATGCGAGCCTCCGATCCTAACATTTTGTTTAAAATCTCATCCTTTATTAGTTTCAAGTTTATGATTAATTCCAAGTTCAAGAGAAAATTTCCAACATTTCTATCATCACTAAAAATCAAGAATATGATTTTGAAAATAAGTTTATACCTTTCAAGATTTTAGTGGGTTTTGACAAGATTTTTGATGTTTGGAGCTTGTTTCACCTTGAAAACACCTTTGGATCTTCAAATCACCTTGAAACCTTCTTGGAATGGACTTGAATCTTCAAAGAACAAGTTTGAAAATGAAGATGGAGGTGAGAAAGAGGGTGTTCGGCCGTGAGTAGAGAGTGAGAGAGTGAGATTATGTTTTGAATGTGTTTCTTGGATTTGAGGAGATTTTTAGAATATTTGATAAAGTATAATCATCATCTTGAGCCTTCCAATGTTAACAAGTGTAAAAGATAGAAGATGGAGACTCCCTAGGGCCGCCACCTCCCTCATGCACACACACACCATCATATACATACATATTATATATATATAAGCTCAAAAACTAGTATTTTACTGAATACCGGGTATTTTATCTAGCGTTTTATTCCCGTTTTAGTGCGTTTTAAATTATTTTTATCATTCTATAAAAATAATCTCACTAAAATATTACTGAAATAATTACCAGTTGCCTTGACTGGCTGCGTTGACAGTATTTTGTCAGATACGCGTAGTATCACGCTGTACGCGCTCAAACTCGAAAAATAGAGTTTCTTAGCGTTTTAATTTATTTTTCCTTCCGGACATGATTAAAATTACCATTATAATCATAACAGACTATTTTTAGGATTTTGACATTGATCGGGTGGTCACCAACGTTCGTTTCGCATTTTATTCATTACGCGATAAGCGTTTATCTTATTGTTGCCAACATAATTTTTTTATCAAAGCTTGGAGTTACCAACATATCAAATATCACATATAAACATCAATATCAGTAAAATACAGCCTTTTTATTTATTCATGACACGTGTTACATCTGTACGGTACAGCCTAAATAGCCGGGTGTCACAGTCTCCCCCTGTTTGGGAAATTTCATCCCCGAAATTCTACTCTACTGGTTTTGTTTTCGCACTAGGTGGGAAGAGATGAGGATATTTCCATTGCATCTTTTCCTGTCGTTCCCAGGTGAACTCGGGTTCACGTTTAAAATCCCAGCGAACCTTGGCCAAGTTAATCATACTCCTCCTAAGTTTCTGAATTTTCCAATCCAGAACTTCTACTGGTTCTTCAATAAATCTCAGTTTATCGTCCACTCGAACCTCACCAGGGGGTATAATCAGTGTCTCATCAGACATACACTTTTTCAAATTGGAGACATGAAACACATCATGAACTCCACTTAACTCCTGCGGCAGCTTAAGCCTATACGCGACTGATCCAACTCGAGATGCGATTTCGAAAGGACCTATAGATCGCGGGCTCAGCTTTCCCCCTTTTCCAAACCTCACAACGCCTTTCCAAGGCGATAACTTCAACATAACCCGATCACCAACCTGAAACTCCAACGGTTTCCTTCGGTTGTCTACATAACTCTTCTGTCGATCTGCGGCAGCTTTCAACCTTCCCTTGATCTGGACAACCTTGTCAGTGGTTTCCTGGATAAGCTCAGGTCTGGTCAATTGCTTCTAGCCGACTTCAGACCAACAAAGTGGTGATCGACACTTCCTTCCATACAAGGCTTCAAACGGAGCGGCCTTGATACTAGCGTGGTAACTATTGTTGTAAGAAAACTCAGCCAATGGCAAGTGAGTATCCCAACTTCCACCAAAATCAATCGCACATGCTCTCAACATATTCTCTAACGTCAGAATGGTTCTCTCGCTTTGACCATCCGTTTGAGGATGATACGAAGTACTCATGTCCAAACGAGAACCCAACGATTCTTGAAGAGATCGCCAAAATCTGGAGTCAAACCGTCTGTCTCTATCTGAGATAATTGACACTGGTACTCCATGTCGGGCTACAATCTCGTTAAGGTACAACTGCGATATCTTCTCCGTATTTTCTGTTTCCTTAAGCACTAAGAAATGAGCAGACTTTGTTAATCGATCCACAATTACCCATATCGTATCATGTCCACGTGACGTACGAGGTAACTTGGTGATAAAGTCCATCGTAAGATGTTCCCATTTCCACTTAGGAATCTCTGGTTGCTGCAGAAGCCCAGACGGCTTCTGATGTTCAGCCTTAAGATTTGAGCACGTCAGACATTTACTCACATAGACCGCAATATCTTTCTTCATATTCGGCCACCAGTATAACTCCTTGATATCCTGATACATCTTGGTAGAACCTGGGTGAATGGAATATCTTGATTTATGAGCTTCGTTCATAACAAGTTCACGTAGGTTTCCTCTAAGTGGAACCCAAATCCGGTTCATGAAGTACATCACTTCATCCGCTTTTGGTATCAGTTCGCACTCTAATCCTCTCAAGCCTTCTCTTCTCAGGTTCTCATCCTTCAAAGCTTCTCGTTGCGCATTACGAATTTGATCGGTCAAACTCATCTGTATGGTCAAGCCCAAAGCACGCACACGTCGAGGCTTCTCCCGCTCTTTCCTACTGAGCGCATCCGCAACAACATTTGCTTTACCAGGGTGATAACGAATATTGTGACAACTGGCCCAAACCGGTAATTTCCGTACACTTTAATTAGTGCTTAATGACTGCAATTATGTGCTTAATTGTCAGCCATGTCTAATTACATACTAAACAAGTGAATTCATGCATGTTGTATACTACAAAATATTGCTTTATGCATAAACGAGAGCGTTGCGTCAAAAATACTAAGTAAACTCACCGGTAAGACACACTGTGTCAACGAAACTGCAGAAAGCAGCCAGACAATAAAATTGGAGCCTAGGTGTAGGTCCGACAACAAGAATGCATTAAAACCCAAGAGTACATACAAGGGTTTAATATATATGCAAGACGAAAGCAAAAATAAGCACTAAAAAGCACCCGAAACGCACTTTAAGTGCAGAATTTATAAAATTCAGCAATAAATCAGCATTTAGACATATAAATATTATGCAGAAATGTCATTTTATTATCCAGAATATTTCCCTAAGTGTTGGGAATCGGTAGTGTTATACAAAGATACTTATTAAACACTAAAAGGTGCAATTTAGCACTTTAACGAATCGGTATGTAACCAAACTACCGGACTTTACCCGGAACACAAAAATAATGTCAATGACATTGTTTATACTTTTTCTGAGCCAGTTAGGGTCCTTGGATACCCTAACACCCGCCATAAAGCACAACACACCACTAACCGGGTTAAGCACTTAACTAACTTACTTAACCTAACTATTAACTAATGTTTAGTTGGAATCTAACCGAACTAGACCCCCCCCCCATTACAAACCGTCCCCATCTAGGGGGACACCCTTGTCCTTGTGAAGATTATTTTAATCTTCTTTGCTTAGTATCAAGAAGACATATGGACTATTGGTTAATGCCCTTGAGAGTTGTCTATAAGTTATAAGATTAACCCACCATTCATTTCATCACAAACTCAACACACACAAACTCTCCCTCTCTCTCTAAGAAGCTACGGCCAAACATCCCTTGAACACACAACCATTGCCAAGCTTTGATCTTGCCATTTCAAGTTCATATAAGTATTAAGGGTCACATATAAGGAACCTTGGTGCAAACGGAAGGCGAAGGACCTCTCTACCTTGCTTTTATCCACTCTTTTTGCGCTTAGATTCTTCCCTAGCCTCGAGCTAGTAGTAAGTTGCTTAAATCACCCTCTCGACCTATTTTAGAGTGGTTAAAAGGATTTGTAACGGTTAAAACTCGTAAACATACAAGTTGATACATAAAAGTCTACTAAAAACACTAAAAATGTTGGTTAAAAGCTCATATGTTGTGTAAATCTTGTAGTATTTGATTTGTGTGATTATTTGGACCCGATCTATGTTGTGGTAGCTCGGATCATCATTTAACCCGGTTTAGTCATAATCTTGGCTTGTTTAAGAGTAACAAAGGTTAAAGGATGAAACTCTACCACACACGAATCATGAACTTGTGTAAAAGCGATTTAACTTGTGAAATAGTGTTTAAAACTAGTAGATCTACGTATCTACAAGCGGTATTTTCAAAGGACCAAGTGTCCAAGAAATCATATTTTCTAAAGCCGAGTCTTACATGAAAAAGAATGATTTTAGCAAACACACGAGTATGTAAACACTTGTGTAACACAAAGTTTCGACAAAATAACTATTTTTGTAAATGTTGACCGGAAGTTGTAAAGATGTAACTTCTTTAAAAGCGAGACTTTCAAGAAACAAAGTTGATCTATACAAAGATCCACTAAAAATAATGGAAGGATACTACCTATTTTGGAAAAACCACAAGTTCATGTATTTCTGCGATTATATCTATTTTAACTAGTTGCATATTGTTTATTGTTGAATGAGGAGATTGTTGACGATTTAAAAGAAAATAAACACATGTTTTGAAAACATGGGAAACCTCCATTTTTAGGGGAGACTCTGCCAAAAATTTTATAAATTTTGACACTTAGAAAAATATAAGTTTTTGAGAAACTTATTCCCCCAAAATGTGTTTAAAAGTATTACCAAGGTTTCCCTAATTTTTGGTGATAAGAAATGAGGATTTCTTCAAGAATAAAAATGGACATAAGTATGTATATTTTTGAGGGAAAAATATATATTATTTTATCACCAACTTATGTGCTAAGTGTATATAGTATGTGTTATACGTGCTAGCGTATTAAGACTTAAAAATACACTAAATACTCGTGAGGAGTATAAACATAAAAATACACATACAAAATACAAGATACATAATTCGGGTGCGAAGTGCAAAACACAAAAGACTTATATTTATTTTAGAGGAAATAATATAAGTAAGATACGTAGTTAAAAATATGAAATATTTTTAACACAACAATACGAATACAAAAGAGAGTGACTGTACTTGTGCGATACAAGTCTAGTGACTAACATTAAGAAAACGCGTATAGGTTACGACGTTAATTAAGCAAATCCGGTGAAGTTTACGACGCACAGGAACGCAAAGTTGTGAGTTCATGCTCCCCCTTTTCTTTTAACTGTTTTCAGTTTTATAACTTCGGGGGTGAAATACATGTTACAAATATTACAATGTTTACAAATGGTATGATGGATACAAGAATGATACGAGAAATCGTGTCACGAATAGGGTAACATAAGCACCATTAATCGTGTACATACTTAGACCGCAGAACAAAAGGTTAGATCTAATGGGTTCCGGGCAGCCCCACTGTTGGCCACTTTGATACCGAACAGTGTTTTTGTGTCTCAGTCGTAAATCGACTACAGAAAAATGCCTATGGTTTGGTGACTTCCTATGTCGTGTCACATGTTAATGGCTTTGCAACCCATTAACACTTGATACATACAGAAATATCCATGAGTACGTGGTGTACACAAAAGACTTGATTTATACAAAATACAAATTATGTTTTCATACAAAGTATACAAACGTGAAATACAAAAATTGCATGAATTCACACCAACTTTATGTTGACGTTTTTCCAAAACTCACATGTATTTCAGGTAACTAGGATGGATGTGCGCGTGGTCTTACTCATGCTCGTGGATGTCGCTTTGTCTACCTTTAAATAAAGTTGTGACTTTTAAGACAATATGTTATCTCGTGTTGTAAACACTTGACATATGTTTTCCGTAATGTAATATTTGAAGATATTTTTGAGCATGTAGTATGTTTACTCTTCGTATGCAATGAGAACCTTTCATGATCACACCTCGTGTTTCCGCCACAGAAAGGGGTGTGACAGATTGGTATCAGAGCTGCGATTGTAGTGAACTAGGATTCCTTCTCGAGTCTAGTCTACAATCTCTAGGATCCATTCACGAAAACAATTTTCAAAGAGTTTTCATTGCATAAAACGTCCCGCGACATCCACTGCCTGAAACTGTCTACATGAGTCTAGAAAAGACACTACGAGACTTAGAGTGCACTTGAGTAGCACTTGTCGTTGACTAGAAACTACTTGCAATTATGTGTGATAATTAGCATGTACTAGAAGTAGAATGTCACAAGTATATGTGACTTTACCTGAAAGCAATGGCCCATCTGAAGGAAGAAATACGAGGATGAAACGAACTGTGTGGACTGTGCAAGGAGTTACGTAATTATGGATGCATACATAATTATGGAATTCAGTGCACAAAAATCACAGCAAATCTTGTCACGTATAGATTCCCTCAGTGCAAGCCTACTAAATACTCTGCTAGAGTAATAAATGTTTGATGTCACTTATGTGGTATATGTACCTGTGAATATATATATATACTACTACTGCCTAGTAGGACGATATCAAACAAATGCCTAACCCTGCTGTGTTATGTTCTGTCAGAACATGGCACCCAGGAAAACTGTGAATGCTCGCAATGACGACCAACCTCCTCCTCCCCCACTGCCAAGAACTGCTGATGAGCTGAACGCTCTACTGGAGGAAAGGATCTCCGCTGCTATCGCCCAGTACGAGGTGAACCGAACTCAAGACAGTGGAGGACCAAGCAACGCTAGGCGTAATGGGAATGGAGATTCGTCTGGAGGCAATGCAGCTCAAGGCTGCACTTTCAAGCAGTTCCTCGACTGCAAGCCAATGAACTATGACGGCACAGGAGGTGCAGTAGCATTCGTGCGCTGGACGGAGAAGACCGAAGCTACCTTCCGCATGAGCAAGTGTACCGCGGATCAACAAGTCACCTTTGCTACTGGGTTATTTGTCGATGAAGCTCTGACTTGGTGGAACCTGCAAGTCCAAACCTTGGGTGATGATGCCGCTTATGGCTTGACTTGGGAGGAACTGAAGGAAAGAATGAGAGAGAAGTACTGCTCTCGTGCTGAACTCCAAAGGCTGGAGACGGAGTTCTGGCACTTGACCATGGAAGGTGCTGACATTAATGGTTATACTTGAAGGTTCCACGACCTGTCCAGAGTGCTTCCCTACATGGTGACTCCCGAATTCAAGCGTGTTGAACGCTACATTTGGGGACTGGCCTCAGAGTTTCGTGGCATGGTGACTTCGGCCAAACCTCAAACAATCACTGAGGCTGTAACTCTGGCTGTCAGCCTTACTGAAGATTGTGTTCGAATGAAGAAGCTATCACTGGACCCAACAGAAAATGCCGAGACGCATGCTGAGTCGTCTGGCGACAAGAAGAGGAAGCATGCAAACCTGAATCAAGCAACTCGTAACAACAAAGGTTCCAACAAGAAGCATGACCCTAACCCGCCTCAAGGGGCGAAACCTCTTGCAGCCATGAACGACGCACCAGCAAGGGGATACCGGGGCATCTTGCCCAAATGCCATCGGTGTAAACACCATCATGAAGGAGCTTGTCGCATTCCAAGATGTGACAAATGTGGAAAGTTGGGTCACCGCACTGAAGACTGCTGGAGTAAGAAGAACGGGAATGGAAATCGTAATGGGGCTGATGATAGGAACAATGGTGGAAATGGAAATGGTGCTGGTAACGAGAATGGGCGAAATCAAGGATGCTTCAGATGTGGAAGCAAAGATCATTTCATGAAGAACTGCCCAGAGAGAAACAATGCTCAGGCCCGAGCATTTGTGATTGGAGCAAGGGACGCATGCGAGGACCCTAATGTGGTCAACGGTATGTTCCTCATTAACAATCACTTTGCATCCATATTATTCGACACTGGCGCCGATTATAGCTTCATGTCTGTGGAATTTAAACGCATACCTGGGATAGAATCTAGTAGATTAGAAATTCCTTATTCCATAGAACTAGCCAATGGTAAACTTGTTGAATCGGGCGAAGTTGTTAGAGGCTGCACGCTAGAACTTGGTGAACGAAGATTTAGCATCGACCTCTTACCTATTCAATTAGGTAGCTTCGATGTAGTAGTCGGGATGGACTGGTTGTCCAAGAACAAAGCTGAAGTTATTTGTCATGAGAAAATCATTCGCATCCCTTTAGCGAATGGTGAAACTCTCATCGTGCATGGAGAAAGACGAAACACGCCTCTACGAATCATCAGTTGTATGAAGGCACAGAAGTGCTTAAGGAAAGGATGTGTTGCTTTCCTAGCACACGTTGTAGATAAGAAGGCTGTGGAGCCAAAACTTGAAGACATTCCTGTAGTGAAGGAATTTCCTGATGTGTTCCCTGAAGATCTGCCAGGACTACCTCCACAACGACAAGTCAAATTCCGTATAGACTTGGTTCCAGGAGCCGCTCCTGTGGCCAAGGCTCCCTATCGACTTGCTCCATCCGAAATGCAAGAATTATCTACACAACTCCAGGAGTTGTTGGATAAAGGATTCATAAGGCCAAGCTTCTCACCCTGGGGAGCTCCAGTATTATTCGTGAAGAAGAAGGATGGATCATTACGGATGTGTATCGATTACAGGGAACTGAACAAGCTCACAATCAAGAATCGGTATCCGCTACCGAGGATTGATGACTTGTTTGATCAACTGCAAGGATCAAGCTACTATTCCAAGATCGACCTTCGATCTGGATACCATCAGCTGAGAATCCAAGATGAAAGCGTGCCAAAGACTGCATTCAGAACGCGCTATGGGCACTACGAATTTCTTGTGATGCCCTTTGGATTGACGAACGCGCCAGCGGTCTTTATGGATCTAATGAACCGCGTATGCAAACCATATCTCGATAAATTCGTGATTGTATTTATCGATGATATCCTGATTTACTCGCGAACGAAAGAAGAACATGAGCAACATCTCAGAACCATCTTGGAGCTACTGAAGAAAGAGAAACTTTATGCAAAGTTCTCGAAATGCGAATTCTGGATTCGCGAAGTTCAATTTCTTGGTCACGTGGTGAATGAGAAGGGCATTCATGTAGACCCGTCCAAGATAGAAGCAATAAAGAATTGGGAAGCTCCCAAGACCCCAACTGAAGTTCGACAATTTTTGGGCTTAGCGGGCTATTATCGGCGATTCATCGAGAATTTCTCAAAGATAGCTCAACCGCTAACGACCCTTACCCAAAAAGACAAGAAATACGACTGGGGTCATAAACAAGAAGAAGCCTTTCAGCTACTTAAGAACAAGCTCTGCGATGCACCGATACTATCGTTACCCGAAGGCACTGAAGACTTCGTGGTATACTGCGACGCCTCACGACAAGGCTTGGGTTGCGTGCTCATGCAACGCCAAAAAGTCATCGCTTATGCTTCAAGACAACTGAAGGTTCACGAGAGAAATTATACCACTCACGACCTGGAGCTGGGTGCAGTGGTATTCGCCTTGAAGATTTGGCGACATTATTTATATGGTACTCGATGTACAATCTTCACAGATCACAAAAGCTTACAACACATATTTGATCAGAAGGAATTGAATACGCGCCAGCGACGTTGGGTCGAGCTGCTGAACGATTATGACTGTGAGATTAAGTACCATCCTGGAAAGGCAAACGTTGTAGCAGACGCGTTGAGTCGAAAAGAAAGGGTTAAGACCCTAAGGGTTCGAGCATTGGAAATGACGATTCGAACGAACCTCACTGCACGCATTCGGGATGCACAACAAGAAGCTCTTAAAGGAGAGAACCGTAAAGCTGAATACCTACGGGGTATGCTAAAATACATGCTGCCAAACGAAGAGGGAGCCTTATACTTCAAGAAGCGTATTTGGGTTCCACTCTATGGTGGCATACGAGAGGTCAGCCTTAATGAAGCCCACAAATCGAGATATTCGATCCATCCAGGATCGGACAAGATGTATCAAGACTTGAAAGAGTACTATTGGTGGCCGAGACTCAAAAGCGACGTTGCCGTCTATGTAGGAAAGTGCCTGACCTGCGCTAAGGTTAAGGCTGAATACCAGAAACCGTCTGGCCTACTACAGCAACCAGAGATTCCCGTGTGGAAGTGGGAACAAATCTCGATGGACTTCATAACGAAATTACCCAGGACCCCGAGAGGGCACGATATGATATGGGTAATAGTTGATCGATTAATGAAGTCTGCGCATTTCCTACCAATCCGAGAGAAGGATAGCACTGGAAAGCTTGCAGAGATATACTTAAGAGAAATTGTGGCACGTCATGGAGTGCCAATCTCAATCATTTCAGACAGAGATGGACGCTTTGTCTCAAGAATCTGGCAATCATTTCAGGAAGCCTTTGGATCTCAGTTAGATCTGAGCACGGCATTCCATCCGCAAACAGACGGCCAGAGCGAACGGACTATACAAACGTTAGAAGATATGCTTCGCGCATGTGTCATGGATCTAGGCGGCAGCTGGGACACTCATCTACCTTTAGTTGAGTTTTCCTACAATAACAGCTATCACACGAGCATAAAAGCCGCGCCATTCGAAGCTCTGTATGGCCGCAAATGCCGATCGCCCTTATGTTGGGCAGATGCCGGAGATAAACGTATGGTTGGTCCTGAACTAGTACAAGAGACAACCGACAAGATTGCGCAGATCCGAGAGCGCATTAAGGCGGCTCGAGAACGACAAAAGAGCTACGCTGATCCGAATAGAAAATCGGTAGAATTCAAGGTGGGAGACAAAGTGTTGTTAAAAGTCTCACCATGGAAGGGCGTAGTCAGATTCGGAAAGCGTGGAAAGCTGAATCCACGATATATCGGACCATTCAGAATACTGAAGAGAATTGGTACCGTGGCATACAAATTGGAGTTACCGGAAGAACTTAACGGAGTACATGATACGTTTCATGTATCCAACCTGAAGAAGAGTCCAACACAAGAAAACGTGATCATCCCGATGGATGAAGTGCATATTGATGAAGCCCTCCGATTTACAGAGCAACCCGTTGAGGTTACCGACTGGAAAGTCAACAAGACTAGGAGGAGCAGTGTGAAGCTTGTCAAAGTACGTTGGAGCTCTAAGCACGGACCCGAGTACACATGGGAACGTGAAGACCAGTTCAAGAAAAAGTATCCCCACCTATTCAAAAAGACTCCAGCGAGAGTGAGTTTAGCCTGAATTTCGGGACGAAATTCTTTTAACGGGGGGAGACTGTGACAACTGGCCCAAACCGGTAATTTCCGTACACTTTAATTAGTGCTTAATGACTGCAATTATGTGCTTAATTGTCAGCCATGTCTAATTACATACTAAACAAGTGAATTCATGCATGTTGTATACTACAAAATATTGCTTTATGCATAAACGAGAGCGTTGCGTCAAAAATACTAAGTAAACTCACCGGTAAGACACACTGTGTCAACGGAACTGCAGAAAGCAGCCAGACAATAAAATTGGAGCCTAGGTGTAGGTCCGACAACAAGAATGCATTAAAACCCAAGAGTACATACAAGGGTTTAATATATATGCAAGACGAAAGCAAAAATAAGCACTAAAAAGCACCCGAAACGCACTTTAAGTGCAGACTTTATAAAATTCAGCAATAAATCAGCATTTAGACATATAAATATTATGCAGAAATGTCATTTTATTATCCAGAATATTTCCCTAAGTGTTGGGAATCGGTAGTGTTATACAAAGATACTTATTAAACACTAAAAGGTGCAATTTAGCACTTTAACGAATCGATATGTAACCAAACTACCGGACTTTACCCGGAACACAAAAATAATGTCAATGACATTGTTTATACTTTTTCTGAGCCAGTTAGGGTCCCTGGATACCCTAACACCCGCCATAAAGCACAACACACCACTAACCGGGTTAAGCACTTAACTAACTTACTTAACCTAACTATTAACTAATGTTTAGTTGGAATCTAACCGAACTAGACCCCCCCCCATTACAAAACCGTCCCCATCTAGGGGGACACCCTTGTCCTTGTGAAGATTATTTTAATCTTCTTTGCTTAGTATCAAGAAGACATATGGACTATTGGTTAATGCCCTTGAGAGTTGTCTATAAGTTATAAGATTAACCCACCATTCATTTCATCACAAACTCAACACACACAAACTCTCCCTCTCTCTCTAAGAAGCTACGGCCAAACATCCCTTGAACACACAACCATTGCCAAGCTTTGATCTTGCCATTTCAAGTTCATATAAGTATTAAGGGTCACATATAAGGTACCTTGGTGCAAACGGAAGGCGAAGGACCTCTCTACCTTGCTTTTATCCACTCTTTTTGCGCTTAGATTCTTCCCTAGCCTCGAGCTAGTAGTAAGTTGCTTAAATCACCCTCTCGAACTATTTTAGAGTGGTTAAAAGGATTTGTAACGGTTAAAACTCGTAAACATACAAGTTGATACATAAAAGTCTACTAAAAACACTAAAAATGTTGGTTAAAAGCTCATATGTTGTGTAAATCTTGTAGTATTTGATTTGTGTGATTATTTGGACCCGATCTATGTTGTGGTAGCTCGGATCATCATTTAACCCGGTTTAGTCATAATCTTGGCTTGTTTAAGAGTAACAAAGGTTAAAGGATGAAACTCTACCACACACGAATCATGAACTTGTGTAAAAGCGATTTAACTTGTGAAATAGTGTTTAAAACTAGTAGATCTACGTATCTACAAGCGGTATTTTCAAAGGACCAAGTGTCCAAGAAATCATATTTTCTAAAGCCGAGTCTTACATGAAAAAGAATGATTTTAGCAAACACACGAGTATGTAAACACTTGTGTAACACAAAGTTTCGACAAAATAACTATTTTTGTAAATGTTGACCGGAAGTTGTAAAGATGTAACTTCTTTAAAAGCGAGACTTTCAAGAAACAAAGTTGATCTATACAAAGATCCACTAAAAATAATGGAAGGATACTACCTATTTTGGAAAAACCACAAGTTCATGTATTTCTGCGATTATATCTATTTTAACTAGTTGCATATTGTTTATTGTTGAATGAGGAGATTGTTGACGATTTAAAAGAAAATAAACACATGTTTTGAAAACATGGGAAACCTCCATTTTTAGGGGAGACTCTGCCAAAATTTTTATAAATTTTGACACTTAGAAAAATATAAGTTTTTGAGAAACTTATTCCCCCAAAATGTGTTTAAAAGTATTACCAAGGTTTCCCTAATTTTTGGTGATAAGAAATGAGGATTTCTTCAAGAATAAAAATGGACATAAGTATGTATATTTTTGAGGGAAAAATTTATATTATTTTATCACCAACTTATGTGCTAAGTGTATATAGTATGTGTTACACGTGCTAGCGTATTAAGACTTAAAAATACACTAAATACTCGTGAGGAGTATAAACATAAAAATACACATACAAAATACAAGATACATAATTCGGGTGCGAAGTGCAAAACACAAAAGACTTATATTTATTTTAGAGGAAATAATATAAGTAAGATACGTAGTTAAAAATATGAAATATTTTTAACACAACAATACGAATACAAAAGAGAGTGACTGTACTTGTGCGATACAAGTCTAGCGACTAACATTAAGAAAACGCGTATAGGTTACGACGTTAATTAAGCAAATCCGGTGAAGTTTACGACGCACAGGAACGCAAAGTTGTGAGTTCATGCTCCCCCTTTTCTTTTAACTGTTTTCAGTTTTATAACTTCGGGGGTGAAATACATGTTACAAATATTACAATGTTTACAAATGGTATGATGGATACAAGAATGATACGAGAAATCGTGTCACGAATAGGGTAACATAAGCACCATTAATCGTGTACATACTTAGACCGCAGAACAAAAGGTTAGATCTAATGGGTTCCGGGCAGCCCCACTGTTGGCCACTTTGATACCGAACAGTGTTTTTGTGTCTCAGTCGTAAATCGACTACAGAAAAATGCCTATGGTTTGGTGACTTCCTATGTCGTGTCACATGTTAATGGCTTTGCAACCCATTAACACTTGATACATACAGAAATATCCATGAGTACGTGGTGTACACAAAAGACTTGATTTATACAAAATACAAATTATGTTTTCATACAAAGTATACAAACGTGAAATACAAAAATTGCATGAATTCACACCAACTTTATGTTGACGTTTTTCCAAAACTCACATGTATTTCAGGTAACTAGGATGGATGTGCGCGTGGTCTTACTCATGCTCGTGGATGTCGCTTTGTCTACCTTTAAATAAAGTTGTGACTTTTAAGACAATATGTTATCTCGTGTTGTAAACACTTGACATATGTTTTCCGTAATGTAATATTTGAAGATATTTTTGAGCATGTAGTATGTTTACTCTTCGTATGCAATGAGAACCTTTCATGATCACACCTCGTGTTTCCGCCACAGAAAGGGGTGTGACAAATATCACACTCGTAGTCGTTGAGTAACTCGACCCAACGTCTCTGTCGCATGTTGAGTTCCTTCTGTTCAAAGATATGCTGGAGGCTCTTATGGTGTGTGTATATGGTACACTTCGTGCCATATAAATAATGTCTCCAAATTTTCAAGGCAAACACAACATCTCCTAATTCCAAATCATGTGTCGTGTAATTCTTCTCGTGCACTTTCAATTGTCTGGATACATAGGCTATCACTTTATCCTTCTGCATAAGCACGCATCCTAGACCCAAACGTGACGCATCACAATATACAATGAAATCATCATTTCCTTAGGAAGGGAAAGAATAGGTGCACTACACAACTTTTCCTTCAACAACCGAAAAGCTTCCTCCTGCTTTTCCGTCCAATCAAACTTCCTTTCCTTCTGGGTCAATAGCGTCAAAGGCTGCGCTAATCTGGAGAAATTCTCTATGAATCTCCGATAGTACCCAGTAAGTCCTAAGAATTGTCGCACCTCCGACGGAGTCTTTGGCGCTTCCTAATTCTTGATCGCCTCTATCTTCGACGGATCCACGTGTATGCCTTTCTCATTTATGACATGTTCGAGAAAATGAACTTCTCGAATCCAGAATTCAAACTTGGAGAACTTGGCATACAACTTCTCTTCCTTCAGCAGCTCCAAAATCAACTTCAGGTGTTGCTCATGATCTTCGTTGGTTCGTGAATAGATAAGTATGTCGTCGATGAATACTATCACGAATTTATCCAAATAGGGTTTGCATACCTTGTTCATGAGATCCACGAACACTGCTGGCACATTAGTTAAGACAAAAGGCATGACTAAAAACTCGTAATGGCCATATCGTGTTCGAAAGGCAGTCTTAGGAACATCTTCATCAACAACCTTCAATTGATGATATACTGAATGTAGGTCGATCTTCGAGTAGTAGCTAGATCCTTGTAGTTGGTCAAACAAATTGTCAATTCTCGGTAAAGGGTACTGATTCTTGATAGTCAACTTGTTCAGCCCTCTGTAATCAATGCACATCCTGAAGGATCCATCTTTCTTCTTCACAAACAAAACAGGTGCACCCAAGGCGAAAAGTTTGGTCTAATGAAACCTTTGTCTAGTAGCTCTTGAAGCTAATTCGACAATTCTTTCATCTCTGATGGTGCCAATCTATAAGGAGATTTTGCAATTGGTGCAGCACCGGGTACCAGATCAATTCTAAACTCGATCTGTCTCGCAGGGGGTAATCCAGGTAAGTCTTCAGGGAAAACTTCTAGATAATCACGAACTATAGGAATCTCTTCGATCTTCCTACCTTCAGCCTTCGTATCCACTACGTTAACTAAGAACACAGGATAACCCTTATGCAACATCTTAAGCATCTTCATAACACTAACAACACTCGACACTCGACTCGATCGGTGTCTGTGAACAACTATTGTTTCACCACCATCAGCCATCAGGACGAGGTATCCTCACTTGCTTCTCCGAGCAAATAATCTCAGCTTTATTCTTGGATAGCCAATCCATCCCCACAACTACATCACCAGCTCCACCGGAAATAAGTCGATACTAAAACTATGATCATCTAACTGAATACTACAACCACGAACTGTCACACCCTGACTTTTGCGGAAGCGTGATTATGTGTGACTTGCTTAATATCATTGCATTCAACCATAACAAACAACTATATGATAAAACCCAAGATGTTCATCCATTGATAAGTTTTAAAACATTACAAACAACATTGTTCAAATCCCAACACAGACTTCAAATCCATATTACAAACCATTCAAATTGTTTAGAGTTCCATAAGGACTCGACAAATGACACTACTAAAAGCTAGGCTTTGAACGATGTATCTTATCCAGGATAAGATACACAAACCAAACCCTTAGACACCGGATGACATCTTTTATTTCAAACAACACTTGAAAACTTCCAACACCCGCCAGATCCATATTTAGTTTCCTGAAATACATGTAGTTTGAAAACATCAACAAAAGTTGAGCGAGTTCATGTGTTTTGTGTGTGAGCTAGAATAAACTTTGTAATCATTGTAAGTATGTATGTATTTGTAAACCCCGGTATGAAAGCAAACAAGGAAACAAATCAATTAATGGTTTGCAAGGCCATTAACATGTGTTCAACGGCGTAGGAAGGCTCAAACCTAGCAGATTTTGTACCGGGCTTCTGGCTGGAAGACATAGTCACCTCATGGGCCAAATCCTGGTCCTCATGGGTGTGGGCTCGCTACACCCAAATAGATCTATCACTCATGTCCCTCGGTCCTTATCCGAGGAGTAATGGTCTTAAGTGTGCGCCTACCCATTTGTAATCGTTTGTAAACAATTTGTAACATGTACTTCACCCCCGAAGTTATAAAATGAAAACAGTTAAAAGAAAAGGGGGACATGAACTCACAATCTTGCGTTCTTCGTATCCAATGCAACTCAAAGCTTCCTCTAGATCGCACGGCTACCTACATACATATTACGGTTTATTAGACGGGTGGGTCATGCCTTGACCTTGTCTTAATTAGTGTCTTTGAGTTACGTTTCATTGTGTCTTAAATATTATTCCAAGTTATATAATTATTTGTTAAAATAATAAATATTTTAACTTAAATTATATTTATAAATTTTTTGAATATTAGTTAAAATAATATATTTTAACTTGACACTTTTACGCATTTGTACATGTTTAACTTCCCAAGGATGGGTGTATTCATACCCGTATTCTTATACTCGTGTATTTTTGCCAAGTATCTGTGACGTATTCCGATGTAATTATACGTACCAGAATACATATTTATATTGTGTTTATTAAGTATTCTTACACTTAATTTTTGTATTAATTTTTCCGGAATAATGTTTCTAACATAAATTCACCAATATATATTCTCAAAATATATATTTTAAGAAATATTACATAGAAAAATTAATTTTTCCCTTTGCAAAAATAATTGTATTTTCATATAAGTCTCAAAAATAATATATTTTCAACTTTAACTTAGAAAATATATATAAATCCATTTTTTGCCCAAAAATATTGTATTTTATGTTTATCTAAGAAAATATATATTTCTCCAAAAAATAATATATTTTCTAATAATTTCAAGAAAACATATATATTTTTATTTACCCAAAAATAATATATTTTCTTATTGTAAAAAATTGATATATTTTTGTAATAATTGTAAAAATCATATTTTTGTTTTCTTGGTGTCCAAAATACCATTTACCAAAATATACTTATATATTAATTTCTGGAATATTTATGTGAGTTATATTCCTTTTTCGGTTTCTCCAATATTTTGGGTATAAATTATATATTTATTTCTTGTAATTTTGGTAATATTTTGGATTGTAATTTCTTGGTATTTTGGTGAGTTATATTATTTCAAGTCCTGAAATAATATAACTGATACACATAATATACAAATAATCACACACATGGTGACATCTAAATATATATTTTCCTAAATACATATTTAGTCACTTTTATTATCAAAAACCAACCTCCAATATTTATAACTTTTGTGACAAAAATTATGGAAAACTTTATATGAAAATCATGGTTAAAAATATACTTGTAAATATTTGTTTAAGAATATTTTTCTAAGTGTTTAATTTTTAGAAAAAAATTGCCATAGTTCCCCCTTAAAAATGGAGGTTTCCATGCTTTCAAAGCATATCATTTTCTTTTGTAAATCATCACAATCAACAACAAATCAACCAATACTTACCAATTTGCCAAAATCAAGCTATTTACACTACTTCATGAACTTGAAAATTTATAGTAACTTACAAGTGTGTTTAGTAGGCTTAGTTACCCCTTAAAGTGTGGTTATTTATTTAAAAACATCATTATTGAAGAATTTAGGTGTTTACAACTTGTAAATCATTTTTCTAAAAATATTTCTTCTTGAGTTTTTCTTGTTAAGCACATGATTCTACACTTGATTAACCACTAAAAATGTGATTAATTTCTTTAAGAACCAATTTTATGTAAATCTTGTATTTTAACTTGGTTTCTTGAGAAAATCATTCTTAAAATCATATGTTTACAAGACTTTATATTCACTTTGATCATCATACTTCAAGAAAACAATTTATTCTTCAAGTTCATGCTTTACATAAGGATGATCACTTTGATCTACAACATAATCATCCTCTCATCTTGCTAGATTATGTCTTTAATCACCATCTAGCAAGATCATATGATGTTTAACATCATAAACACAATCAATCAACAATCAACAAGCATAACAACACTTAAATAACATGTATTCTTATGATTTTTAAGCTTATGTTCATGATTCATGTTCTTGATTCATAGTGTTCTTCATGTTAAGTTACTTGTAACATCTTTTAACCAACTTAATAAGATGAGAAATGGAGTGTAGATGATCTTACTGCTAGCTCAAGGCTAGGGATGATCACAAGATGAAGATGAGGTGGTTAAAAGCTTGTATGAGAGGTCCTTTAACTTCCAAGAGTTCCTAGCTTCCTTGCAATGCTTCTTACACCTTGTGATGTCTTGAAAATGGATGAGAATTGATTGATGATGGTGGTGGTGTGTGGGTGTGTTCTCGGCCGAGAGTGGGAGAGGAGAAGAGAGTGAAGTGTGTGTGTTATGTTGTGATGAGAATGAAGGTTATGGCACTTGTGGTTACATATATTATCCTCCAACATGTTAAAATCTATTGGTTTATATGTTATAAAAGATGAGACATGATCTAATATATTAATCAAATAAAATCAAGGTGTGGGGGCCACATTATGGCCATAAATAGGTGGGGGGGGGTATAGATTAGGGTGTAATGCTTAGTTAGATCATCTAGTTACAATCCAAGTGTTTAGTTATTAGGGTGTTATATAGTGTGTTATGATGTTCGGGGACCATAACTAGCTTGGAAATGATAAAACAATGCTTCTAGTGAAAATTTGGTGTTTCGGGTAGTGTCCGGTTGTTCGGTGAGTTACCGTTTCGTTAAGGTGCTAAACTATGCAGTTTAGTGTGCTTTATGTTACTTTTTGTGATAGTTTTGATTCCCGACACTTAGGAAAACATTCTGGACCATTCAACCATATTTCTGCATGATATTTAAGTGTTTAAAAGCTGAATTTTGCTGAATTCAGCAATTTAAGTGAGTTTTAGGCACTTTTCGGCACTTAAACTATCTCTAGGAAGGCAGTTTTGTGATCCTTATTTTCCTACACACTATACTAGTGTAACTCTTGGTTTCTGGTTCAGTCTGTGTCTCAATACCATGTCTGTCTATGTACTGAACTCCGTCAGCATTTTTCTGATTTATCTGATAACTGTGCTATCTTTGTTTCGTGCATCATTTGAATCAGTAAGTGTTGCATGCAATAATGATATGTCATTTGCAATATATGATGCACATGTATGTGTAATAACAATAATCAGAAAGCAATTCATGTTATTAGTTGTAATTCAGCACAGTCATTAAGTCATAATTACTATTTGATAATTGTAAGGATACATGGAATTTTGACAATTGTCACATTCTCCCCCTGTTAAGAAAATTTCATCCCGAAAATTTAAGCTTTACTATTAGCTGTAGGGGAGTTAGGGAACAAATGTGGGTACTTTGCTTTCATACGGTCTTCACGCTCCCAAGTAAACTCTGGGCCGTGACGTGCATTCCAACGAACCATGACAAGCTTAACACTACTCCTCCAAGTCTTGTTGACCTTCCAATCTGTAACCTCAACGGGTTCTTCTGTGAAGTGGAGTGTGTCGTCAATGTGTACTTCATCCACAGGGATGACCACTGTCTCTTGAGTTGGACTTTTCTTCAGATTAGATACATGAAATGTATCATGAACACCATTAAGCTCTTGTGGTAGCTCCAATTAGTATGCTACTGAACCAACCCTTTCCAAAATTCTAAATGGCCCGATATATTGTGGGTTTAACTTACCACGCTTCCCAAAGCGTGCCACACCTTTCCAAGGTGAGACTTTTAACAACGCCATATCACCCACTTCAAATTCCAAGGGTTTCCGTCTTTGGTCCGCATAACTCTTCTATCGACCACGAGCTGCCTTGATGCGCTCTCAGATCTGCATGATCTTATCAGTTGTTTCTTGGACAAGTTCGGGACCAACCATCTATCTGTCGCCTGCATCTGCCCAGCATAACAGCGATTGACACCTGCGTCCGTAGAGAGCCTCAAACGGTGCAGCTTGGATGCTTGTATGGTAGTTGTTGTTATAGGAGAACTCAACCAAAGGCAGATGAGTATCCCAACTGCCACCTAAATCCATTACACAAGCACGTAGCATATCTTCCAACGTTTGAATATTACTCTCGCTCTGTCCGTCCGTCTGCGGGTGAAAAGCAGTACTCAGATTCAACTAAGAACCAAAAGCTTCCTGAAAGGATTGCCAAATCCTTGACACAAACCATCCATCTCTGTCTGATATTATCGAGATAGGCACTCCATGACGTGCAACTATCTCCCTGAGGTAAAGCTCAGCTAGCTTACCAGTGTTATCCTTCTCTCTAATCGGCAAAAAGTGCGCAGAGTTGCAACTATCTCCCTGAGGTAAAGCTCAGCTAGCTTACCACGATTACCCAGATCGTATCATGACCTCTGGGAGTTCTGGGTAACTTGGTTATGAAGTCCATTGAAATCCGTTCCCACTTCCACATGGGTATTTCTGGCTGCTGTAGGAGACCTGAAGGCTTCTGATACTCGGCCTTCACCTTGGCACAAGTCAAACACTTCCCAACATAAGTAGCAGCATCACCTTTAAGTCTTGGCCACCAATAATAATCCTTCAAATCTTTATACATCTTGTCCGATCCTGGATGGACCGAGTACCTTGATTTATGAGCTTCATCAAAGATAACCTCTCTAAGACCACCAAAAAGGGGAACCCAAATGCGTCCCATAAAATAAAAGGTTCCTTCCTCTTTGGGTACCAACTTTTTCTCCATTCCTCGGAGATATTCAACTTTAATGTTCTCTTTCTTAAGAGCTTCCCTTTGTGCAGCACGAATATGCAACGAGTGATCTGTCCGAATAATCATCTCTAAAGCCCTAACCCTTATGGGCTTGATCCTTTCCTTTCAACTTAAGGCGTCTGCCACCACATTCACCTTTCCTGGATGATACTTAATCTCGCAGTCATAATCATTTACCAACTCAACCCATCGTCGCTGTCTCATATTAAGCTCTTTCTGATCAAATATGTGCTGAAGGCTCTTGTGATCTGTAAAAATAGTACATCGAGTACCATACAGATAATGTCGCCAAATCTTCAAAGCATACACCACTTTGCCTAACTCCAAATCATGCGTGGTGTAGTTCTTCTCATGGACCTTCAGTTGGCGTGAAGCATAAGCAATAACCTTTTGTCGCTGCATTAGCACACAGCCCAATCCCTGACGCGAGGCATCACAATAGACCACGAAGTTGTCGGTGCCTTCGGGTAGGGATAATATAGGTGCATTGCAAAGCTTATTCTTAAGAAGCTGAAAAGATTCTTCTTGTTTATCTCCCCATTCGTACTTCTTATCCTTTTGAGTGAGGGAGGTTAGCGGTTGAGCGATCTTGGAGAAATCCTCTATGAATCTGCGATAGTAGCCTGCTAAACCTAGAAACTGTTGGATCTCGGTTGGCGTCTTCGGAGTTTCCCAATTCTTGATTGCCTCGATCTTGGTGGGATCCACATGAATACCATTTTCATTCACAACTTGACCGAGGAACTGTACCTCACGTATCTAAAACTCGCACTTCGAGAACTTAGCGTAGAGCTTCTCCTTCTTTAGAAGCTCTAAGATGGCTCTGAGGTGTTGCTCATGGTCTTCCTTTGTCCGCGAATAGATCAAGATATCATCGATAAATATGATCACGAATTTATCGAGATATGGCTTGCAAACCCGATTCATCAAATCCATAAATACTGTCGGCGCATTCGTCAACCCAAACGGCATCACTAGAAACTTGCAATGTCTATAACAAGTTCTGAAGGTAGTCTTCGGTATACTCTCTTCTTGAATCCGCAGCTGGTGATAACCTGATAGAAGATCGATCTTGGAATAGTAACTTGATCCCTGAAGTTGGTCGAATAAATCATCAATCCTCGGCAAGGGATACCGATTCTTGATGGTTAACTTGTTCAGCTCCCGGTAGTCAATGCACATACGAAAACTACCGTCATTCTTCTTGACGAACAGTATTGGAGCTCCCCAAGGCGAGAAGCTTGGCCTTATAAATCCCTTGTCCAGTAGCTCCTAAAGCTGCTTTGATAACTCTTGCATCTCTGAAGGCATGATGGGTGGTCCATAGGACAACCCTTTATGATGTTAAAAGACGAATTTATCCTTCACTTAATCGTGTAATTATCTTGAATTAGATAACTACAGTTGCTTATGTTTCAGATATGTTTTGGGAGCTAAAAGAGGATAAAACGCAGCTTTGGACGGTTTGGAGATGAACAGTCGTGCGTGGAATGAAAGAAGAAACAAAACACAACATTCAGGGCTCCACCGTAAATTACGGTGGCCACCGTAATTTACGGTGGCCCTGAAACTTGCATATTTCTCCACCGTAACTCAGGAGACTTGCACCATAACTGTTTGATATCCACCGTAAGTTACGGTGGTACCGTAATTTACGGTGGAGGCTGCGGAAAAAACTCGTAACTACCTCATTAAATCAGTTTTTGTGGTGCCTTTTCACATATCTCATCATTGGACGTTTTCTTTGAACATTGGGGGCAATTTTGGCTGGTTCTACCTTGTTCCAAACTATTCTAAACATTTAGTTCTTGTTTTTGATTCATATGAACTTGAATTTGGATGTTATGATGATCAACCGAACAATGTCCGGCTAAACTTGTGGTGATCATCTTAGGTGAAGGTTTCTCTAAACTCTTGTGTGTTTGTTCCTTTATTTCTAGAATGATAACATTGTGTTGCTTTGTTTGTCATGGTGTTTGAGTAATTGATTGTAGCTTGTTAATTGGTATTGCAATTCTAGTCTAAATCGTACGTTCTTGGTGTCGTTGACAATCGAGATATCACGGGAAGGGTTAGGGTTGGATATTGATTGATTGGTCATCGGGAAACAACCTCGCATTCATATAATCCGAGTACTTTGTTCCCTTTTATCACAACAATTGTTTAAACACGAGTTATATCTATGTAACTCTTTCTAGTTGGAATTTCGCACAAGTGTTAAAAGAAACTGAATCCTAAGATGGTCATTGTTCTCATAATCTGAATTAAACTCCAATTTTGATTTTGCAATTAGTTATCAATTTAGTTTTCTAAAACAACAATCCAAATCATTGATCTTTAATTTCTGCAAATTAGGTTAATTGTAGTTAAATCGCAAAGCTATAACGTAACACATTTTCCACATACTCCCTGAATTCGATACCCATTTACCACTATCTACTAGTTGTTATTTGGATTAAATTTGCGTGTACCACGACAGCACGTCAAATTTTGGCGCCGTTGCCGGGGAGTAGTGCGCAACGTGTGTCAGTTTGTAGTTTTGCTTTGTTATTTTCAGGTTTACACTGGTGTGTTTAGTGTGCAGGTTCTACAGGTGCATGCATACTAGAGGATCTCACAAGTCGTCACCATTGTCATTTGATCCGGAGATCGAAAGAACATTAAGGCAAAACAGAGTTTTAGTAAGAGAAAACATAATTATTGGTTCACCGACATCCCCTATCACACCACCAAACATCATGCAAGAATCTCAAATACCACCCACAACGGGTCAAACGACCTCATCATTCATACCTACTTCCACACAACCATCACCAAACACCACCATACCTAACACCACCACCAATCCTACTCAACCTCACAATGTTACACCAACCAACACCATACAACCCATGACCACCCAAGAAGAACCTACATTGACTTTTAACACTTCTACTACGATTCCACCACTCACTTATTTCTTTCCAGTTTCAGGTCAATCATCCTCAACCTATACATTACCACAAGGTTCAACTGTCGTTCATGCTACGTCTACCTTTAGACCATCAAACCAGTCGGGTTTTCAATATTCGACTCTTCCGTTTGGGCAATCTTCGGGTATAGGGGGAGATGGATATGAGGAAGGATATGAAGATTTTGAGGGTTATGATGAAGACGGGTATGCTTATGGGGGTGATGGTGATCAAGGAGAGTTTGGTTATGTGCAAGGCCAACCTCAAGGGATGGCAAGTGTTGGTGGCATGCCACAACAACAACAACGCATACCACAACATATACGGCCAAGGCCACAAGGGCTACCAATGCAACGCCCTACACCATTGCAACAAGTTCGACCACAAAATGCACAACCACAATTCTAAAGGCCAATTCAACACTCACCGATGCCACAACAACAATTTCAACAACCATTCGCACCACAAGGGCATATACCGAGACCAATGGGTCCTATGCGTCCAAGGGGTCGGTTTGGTGTACCAAGAAGGCATCTTAGAGAGCATGCGAGGGGTATTGAAGCGCATTTTAGGCCGGTAATTACTCACAACCCTTCACCGGTAGTTATCCCTCACAACAACCAAGGAAGAACTTTTGAAGTAAGGACTAATTCCTTACAAAGTTTGCCGAAATATAAGGGGCTAGCAACAGAGGAGCCTTATTTCCATTTGGAGGCCTATGACTCAATTTGCAATACTCTTGGGAGTCAAGGTTTTCCGGCCGATGATGTCAAGTTAGTCTTGTTTCAATTTTCATTGGAGGATAAGTCAAAGAAGTGGTTCTACACTTTGCCTTCAGCATCTATTTACACGTGGGCGGAAATGCAACAAATTTTCCTAGATGAGTTTTACACCGCCCAAAAGACCAACGATGCTAGGAAGGGGTTGAGGAGTTTTCAACAACAACAAGGAGAGATGTTTCATGAAGCCTTTGAGCGTTTCAACATGAAGATCAAGAATTTCCCTCATCATGGAATTGAACTTTGGGAGTTGATGAATGCCTTCCATGAGGGATTAAGTGCCGAAGATGCTCGTGATTTGATGTCCATTACAAATGGGTCTTTTGGTACAAATTATGAGAATGACGATTGGGAGTTTTTGGAGCAAATGATAATTACTTCAAAGAGGAAAGCTCAAGCATCGAGGAGAGCACGACCGGCCGTTACCCGAACACAAGTGCATGCGGTTGATGATGGTAATGTACAAACCTCTAATAAAATTTATGATGTTTATGCTATTTGCAATGAAATAGGTCATGCGGCTGAAAATTGCCAAGGAATGGTGGAAGGGCAATATGAAGAAGTTCATGCGGTACAAGGTCAAGGAGGGGGTGGTAGAAACTACAACATGAATTCTAACA
The DNA here is from genome assembly GCA_030545235.1 of Helianthus tuberosus. Taxonomy (NCBI): domain Eukaryota; kingdom Viridiplantae; phylum Streptophyta; class Magnoliopsida; order Asterales; family Asteraceae; genus Helianthus; species Helianthus tuberosus. The sequence continues at coordinate 99,532,833 of CM060371.1, read as the reverse complement.
CCTATCACTCTGGATTGAGGAACCACCCAAATTTTCGGTATGGGAACCCTTCAAATCAAGCTAACCCGAACTTTCAAGGTAGCCAAGGTAACTTTGGTTCGCGCCAACCTTACAACAATCAAAGTGGATATCGAGGTGGGAACAATCAAGGATACCAAAAACAATATCAAACGGGTCAAGAACAAGGGGGGTCTTCGGGTGGAAACAAGATGATGGAAATGTTAAAAAGCATGCAAGCAGAGATGCAAAAAATCAACTCGATGAAGTCCGGATGCAAAAGGATGAGGTTCATGACAAGAGCATCCAATCACTAACAACCCAAATGGGTCAATTGGTAACCGATGTGGCGGAATTGAAGAAAAACAAAGGTCAACTTCCTAGCGATACCAAGGTAAATCCTTCACATGGTTCGTCAAGTGGTAATGTTTATGTTCATCATGTTAGTGTTTTAAGAAGTGGAAAAGAATTTAAAGCTAATTTGTCACCGGATTTGGTTGAGGGGGTAGTTGAGGACATCACGGATAATGATAGTGATGATGAAGTTTCACCGGTTAAACCTAAAGAATCAAATGTTAACAAACCGGGTTTGGGTGAAAATGCAAATAAAACAAATGAAAAAGTTGAGGGTGAACCGAGTCAAGTCCTGTTTCCATCGGCTTTACTTGACCCGGGAAAGAAAAATTTTATTGCATCAAGAGGTCCCTAAAAAGAAGAATTTTGGGACATGTTTAAACAAGTAAAAATTAATCTTCCATACTTGATGCAATAAAACAAGTACCCGCTTATGCTAAATTTCTAAAGGAATTATGTACACAAAAAGGGCAACAAAAGAAGAAAATGCCTAAGCGGGTGGATTTAACCGGGCAAGTGAGTGCGGTTTTGAATGGGGAGCTTCCTCCTAAGCTCCAAGATCCGGGTACGCCATTAATTAATATACAAGTTGGTAATTTTAAAATGGCAAAGGCATTACTAGATCTTGGAGCCGGAGTTAGTATTTTACCGGGGGGCTTATATGACCAATATGATTTTGGTCCGTTAGCAAGGGTGGAGACAACGGTTGTTTTGGCCGATTTGTCTCAAAAGTTACCCCGGGGGATGGTTCAAAATGTGATTGTTAAAATTGATGAGTTCTACTACCCGGTTGACTTTTTAGTCTTGGACTACTCATCCGCGGACCCAAAACAACAACAAAATGTCATTTTGGGTCGGCCATTTTTGAGCACTGCGCATGCTGTGATCGATTGTAGATTTGGTACAGTCGATATGACTTTTGGGAATCGAAAAATGCGCTTGAATGTTTTTACTAACAATTCTAATGCTAATGGTGTTGATGAGTGTTTCATGGCAGATTTAGTTGACGGATGCAACCCGCATGAGTATGAGGAGGATGGTATGGATGTTTGCTTGTGTGATTTTTCTGAACAGGTACATGCTTATGCACTACGGGTTGAAGAGGAAAAACAGGATGCCATGGCCTTAAAAGAAGGTCGACCGCCATGGACTCATCAATTCGAAAGCTTACCGGTGGAAATTAGCTCGGGTACAAAACCATCATTAGAAGAACCACCGAAGTTGGAACTCAAAGACTTGCCGAGCCATTTGAAGTATGCTTTCTTAGGGGATAATGACACTCTACCGGTCATTATTGCCTCTAATTTAGAGATGGCACAAGAGCAAGCCTTATTGGAAGTGTTAAAGGAAAACAAGGGAGCTATTGGATGGACGATTGCCGATCTCAAAGGAATTAGTCCATCAATCGTCATGCACAAGATTATTACCACCGAAGATGCAAAACCAACACGACAAGCTCAAAGACAATTGAATCCGAACCTAAGGGAGGTAGTAAAGAAAGAGCATTTACTGTTTTGAAGGAACACTTGGTCAAAGCTCCTATTTTGCAACCACCGGATTGGTCAAAGCCGTTCGAGATCATGTGTGATGCAAGCGACACTACTATTGGTGCAGTTTTGGGTCAACGTGTTGATAAAAAGCCGGTGGTGATTTATTATGCAAGCAAGACCTTATCCGAAGCGCAACTGAATTACACCACAACCGAAAAGGAGTTATTAGCGGTGGTGTATGCTTTGGATAAGTTTCGTTCGTATATTTGGGGGAGCAAGGTGGTGGTTTATTCGGATCATAGTGCGGTCCGATATTTGATGGAGAAAAAGGACGTGAAGCCTCGTTTGATTCGGTGGGTATTGTTGTTACAAGAATTTGACTTAGAAATTCGAGACAAAAAGGGAAGTGAGAACGTAGTGGCGGATCACTTGTCTCGGATTCCGGTAGAAGGGATTGATGATGTTAGTGAAATAAATGAAAGGTTTCCTGACGAGCAACTCCTAGCCGTATCCACTTTCGTTGCACCGTGGTATGCTCATTACGTAAATTACTTAGCCACGGGTGCCATCCCAAGTCATTGGACCAAGAAGCGACGACAACAATTTATGGTCCAAGTGAAGCAATACATTTGGGATGAACCGGACCTTTTCAAGATCGGGCCGGATCAAGTCATTAGGAGGTGTGTGCCCGAAACGGAGGTGTTGGAAATTTTGACTCATGCCTACTCATCCGCATGTGGAGGTCACTTTAGCGGGCATAAAACGGGCTACCGGGTTCTTTCATGTGGGTTTTATTGGCCCACAATTTTCAAAGATGCGTGTGAGTTTGCAAGAAATTGCATTAATTGTCAAAAGATGGGAAGCATATCTAAGAGGGACGAGATGCCATTACAACCAATCTTGGTTGTAGAAATATTTGATGTATGGGGCATTGACTTCATGGGTCCCTTCCTGAATTCGAATGGCTTCCTATATATTTTGGTAGCGGTGGATTACGTCTCAAAATGGATTTAAGCTATTGCAACACGAACAAACGACCATTCGGTTGTTTGTAAATTTGTTCAATCCAACATCTTCTCTCGTTTTGGTATTCCGCATGTTATTATAAGTGATGGTGGTTCGCATTTCAAGAACTTTAATTTCGGGAAATTATTGAAGAGGTATAGCGTGAATCACCAGATTGCCACACCTTACCATCCGCAAACGAGTGGACAAGTCAAAGCGTCCAACCGTCAAATCAAAGAAATCCTCATGAAGAAGGTTAGAACGGATAGGTAGGATTGGTCGAGCAAGTTGGATGATGCGTTGTGGGCATACCGAAGGACCAACAAAACTCCGATTGGCACAACACCTTACCAGATGGTTTACGGAAAGGGTTGTCACTTACCAATGGAGTTAGCGCATTGGGCACATTGGGCAATCAAGACGATAAATGCGGATTATGATGAGGCGGGAAAGATGAGGAAGTTTCAATTGAGCGAGATAGAAGAGATTAGAGACGAGGCGTATGAGTGTGCATCGGCTTACAAAGACAAGTTCAAAAAGGTACACGATGCAAAGTTAAGGAAGAAAACCTTTGAAGTGGGTCAAAAGGTTTGGTTGTACAATTCAAGACTCAAGATGTTTGCGTGCAAGCTTAAAAGCAAATGGATGGGCCCGTATGTCGTTCGGCTAGTTGGGAGGTTTGGTGATGTAGATATCCAAGATGAGCAAACGAATAAACAACAAACGGTGAATGAACATCGCTTAAAGCCATACTTGGAGGGGAATGACATCAATAATTTGGAGCTTGATAAAGCGGGATACATCCTACGCCTGGTAGACGATGAACAACCATAAGAGGCCCAGGTTTAGTAGTGTAAATAGTTAGCATTTTGTTTAGCTTGTTTTGTATAGTTTGCATATTTACTGTACTCGCTTGAATCTTGTGTTTGAAACAAGTGTGGGGACATTCGGGTCGCGAATTGCTCTAACATTGTGTTGAGGACAACACGGGACTTTCGATGGGGTAGGGTAATTTTTACATGTTTTTAAAAAATTTTAAAAACACAAAAAATCGAAAAAACTGAAACAAATATAAAAATATGCCTAAAATTGGAATTTTTGGCGAAGGAAAAAGGCCCAGGTACCACCGTAATTTACGGTGGTACCGTAATTTACGGTGGCCAGTGAAAGATTTTGTGCTTTACGGTGAAAATACACTGAGTTACGATGAGGATGTTCTTCCAGGTTCCACCGTAAGTTACGGTGGTATCGTAATTTACGGTAGACCTGGAAGTCTGATGGGTCGATCCGATTTCTGCATTTAAAAAAAATAATAAATAAACAACAATCAGGTCACGAGAATTAACCCCATCCACTCCTTTTCCTTCATTCTTCTCCTTTATCCATTCTCATCTATCACTTTCACAAGACCCACAAAATCCCCAAGCTTCTTCAACCTTTAATCTTCCATATCTCTCTCAATTCTTAACCAAATCAAGTGAAATCTAGGTCTATCTTGGCTAATTTTTCACATACTTTCTGATTTTGAGAAGAGATTTGCGAAAAAACGAAGCTTTCGGGTCTGAAACACAAACCCTAGGTCCGAAAAATTTTGGGGATTTTTGAAGTTTTTGTTTCACAAGTGTTCTAACATCTTCAAACAAAGGTATGGAAGTTTATTTCTTATGTTTTGATGATGCATTGTGAAAAGTAAGGTTATTTGTGTTATTTTTTCATACCCACTTGCTTGTTCTTAGATTTTGTCATAAAAATGGTTACTTGAACATTGTTATGGTTTGTAGATGTAGTATTGATGGTAAAGTAGTGAACTTTTTGGGAATCTCTACATTGTAGAGACACCATGCCCAATTTTTGAAAAAGATTTATAAACTCTTGGTTCACTAGCATCTACTACCATAGTAACAAGCAAGTGTGGGGATATTTTGGCGAAAGGGGTCTAATTTATTGTGTTTGGTTGTGTTGTTTGCTCTAATGTGTGTAGAAAAATGGTTAAGACTAAGGAAAGAGCCAGAGCAAGTTCGTCTTCTTCGTCTAAAGATAAGGGCAAGAAACCGGAACAACAACCGAGAAAGAGGCAATATTTGGGTCGAGTTGATGAAAGTGAAAGCGAGGATGAAGAAATGGAGTTGGACCCGGCTGAAAATCCAAGATGGGAGTCGGGTCCATTGGATGACCAACCGGAGCATTGGCAACCAACACTTTTTCACGACAGTATGAACCGGTTAAAGAACAGGGCTGCCGCATTTATTTGCGAGAGGGAAGTTCGAGAGGTGGAATTTGGGCCGTTTGGTGTGTTTGCCAAATTCTGCGCTCTAGGATGGGAGTCGGCACTCAGTTGCTATGATAAGGATAACAAGAACTTGTTCATGACCGAAATTCAAGAATGGATGGCAACCCTCAAGTGTAACACATACGATAGGCCGTCACAAATGAAGTTAACGGGTGAGGTGAATGAGATTTCGGTAGAGATGTCGTTTGACACGCTAAAGAAATTGGGGAAGTATGACAGTTTACACGCTCGTGACTACATGATCCCTAGTCTTGATGACCTTTTGATAAAACCAGAGAAGCACTCTCGTTGGAATGATATGCTAGCAGCATTGTTTTTGCCTGGTACTTATAGTGGCGTTTTATACCAGAGGAACTTGAAGATAGAAGCGAAGTTGTTGTTAGCGATTTTCATTTTAAATGTCATTCCGCGGAGAGGGGATAAGGAGCAAGTGAGGTACCCGGAAGTACCCGTCCTCTATTCGCTACTCAATGGGTCTTCGCGTTTTCCAATCCGATATTTGATCATGAACCACCTCTTGATTTGCCGAAACAAGTTCGGGAGAGATATTATCCCGTATTGCCGAATTATCACGGGATTGATGAAGCAGCAAAAGGCAATCACGTCAGAGGATAAAGGGGCACCAAAAAGGCATCAGCCTTTTACTTTACAAAAGATGGGGATTGGTTGGACTTACACGCAATCGGAAAGGTATCATAAGCTCAAGTCGGAGGGGCAGAGATGGAGAGCATTGAAAGTGGGTGCAAGGGATCTTCTATCGGGTGAAGCGGATGATCCGAAAAGTGATGCGGAAGTTCCGAGTGGGGATGATGATTATGTGGATGAGCCACATGGTGGTGAGAATGTGAATGTAGGCTAAGGGGGCCTAGGTAGGGGTTATGGTGGTGTCTTCTATGATTACACAGAGCGTTCTTATGAGCCGAATTGGGCTTACAATGGCACTATGCAAGAGGTTATCGAGAACCAACGTCCTCCGACACCCGTTTTTGAGTCATGGTCGGGTTCAGAGCGTACGTTATATGATCAACACACGATGATGAGTGCTAGCATGGAACGGGCCTTGAAGCATAACTTAGATCGTCAAGAATCATGGAATCGTGTGCACGCGTACTCTCATGAGCTAGAGATTAATAATTGGTATGAAGATGACCAAGCAAGAAGAATGCATATGGATTGGCATGCCGGGCGGCCCGTGGTTGTGGATCCACCTCCGGTGGATTATGCGTCTCTACCACCGTATGATGGTAGTATATCGTATCCAACCCCGTCACTCCATCATTCACAATGGCTAGATCCCCATCAGCAACAAGGAGCATCCCAACAGGGTGAAAGCGGTAGTGGTGCATTTGCTTTTAGAGAATGGAACGACATGATGTCTTCCATTTTTGGGCCTCCGCAGCCGCGTTATTATTAGTCAGGTGGTGCTCTTTCTTGTACATTTTGTGAATATGTGTTTAGTTTATTATGTTTATGGTCGGGTGGTTGGGTGGTGTTAGTTGTTTGGTTTTGTGTTGGGTTTGTGAAAGTTGGCGGTGTGATGTTTTAAAAGAAAAAAAAATATATATATAAAATGAAAAAAAATACCAAAAAGAAGTTTGTGGTTTGAGTTTGTGAGCTTTTGGGTGGTGTTAAAGATGTTTAGCGATCAAATCCTCCTAAAACCATACATTGGGGTCAATGTATCCCAAGTGTGGGGATGGGGGAAATTTTGAAGTTTTTGAAATTTTTTTAAATCGAGCAAAACAATGTGAGAATTTGAACGCCTTGGATTAACCCCAAATAATGCACCGGCAACCCTTAATACCCTTTATTCTTGGTGAGAGTTGAAGCCACACATGTAAATAAATAATACTTGTTTTTTATGAGAGTGGCAACGGGTGGGGGTGCATTAGAACTTGTGCCTTGATACGGTTTGAGTCCTTAGTTGGGTATGAATGCAAAAAGGATAAGGGCATTTAGGTAGCCTCGTCATTAGTGTGTGTGAGTGTGGGATTTGGGGGGTTGGACCTCATAAATTATATATATGAGCATGGTTGCGAGAGGGGCGGGGGTTTGGACATTTAGTTGCCCAATTTTGTGCCTAAAAGCCTATCGTTTGTTACCCCCTAGCTAGTTACCTAAAAATTTACCCAACTTGACCCGGTTTTATAGTGTTAGTGATTGTTTAGTAGTATGTATTTTTATTTGATGTTATGTTGAAAATTGTGTTGAAAAAAAAATCAGAAAAAAAAGAAAAAGAGAAAAAGCAATGAAAAATGAAAAAGAAGTGATGTTTAGTTATCTTGTTTATAGTAGTTTAGTTTGGTAGTTGTTTGTTTGTTTCTTTGTGTAATAAAAGATTGGGTTAAGTTTTCGCTACTTCATGTATATTCCATTTCCTATCCGTACACCTAGCCACGTTATAACCTTAAAAGTCCCTTTGATTTGCATTCATGTTTGGCGCTTGTTAGGAGAAGGATCGATTTAGGTACAAGCCTATAGTTGTGCAACCGCCCGTTAGCCTTTGTGTGTCTAGCTCATAGTTGCTAGTGCTTACTTGTTGCCGAGAGGAGAGATATAGCGAGGGGTGCGTTATTTTGGGTGTTAAAAAGGGGTTAGTAAAAGGACTACATGTTTATGCTTGGTTTATGTGATCGCTTGTTTTGAAAACGTTTTGATGAGTTACTTGGGACAAGCAACGGTTAAGTGTGGGAATGTGACGGGTGGTCCATAGGACAACCCTTTATGATGTTAAAAGACGAATTTATCCTTTACTTAATCGTGTAATTATCTTGAATTAGATAACTACAGTTGCTTATGTTTCAGGTATGTTTTGGGAGCTAAACGAGGATAAAATGCAGCTTTGGACGATTTGGAGATGAACGGGTCGTGCGTGGAATGAAAAAAGAAACAAAACTCAACATTCAGGGCTCCACCGTAAATTACGGTGGCCACCGTAGTTTACGGTGGCCCTGAAACTTGCATATTTCTCCACCGTAACTCAGGAGACTTGCACCGTAACTGTTTGATGTCCACTGTAAGTTACGGTGGTACCGTAATTTACGGTGGAGGCTACGGAAAAACTCGTATCTGCCTCATTAAATCAGTTTTTGTGGTGCCTTTTCACATATCTCATCATTGGACGTTTTCTCTGAACATTGGGGGCGATTTTGGCTGGTTCTACCTTGTTCCAAACTATTCTAAACATTCAGTTCTTGTTTTTGATTCATTTGAACTTGAATTTGGATGTTATGATGATCAACCAAACAATGTCCGGCTAAACTTGTGGTGATCATCTTAGGTGAAGGTTTCTCTAAACTCTTGTGTGTTTGTTCCTTTATTTCTAGAATGATAACATTGTGTTGCTTTGTTTGTCATGATGTTTGAGTAATTGATTGTAGCTTGTTAATTGGTATTGCAATTCTAGTCTAAATCATACGTTCTTGGTGTCGTTGACAATCGAGATATCACGGGAAGGGTTAGGGTTGGATATTGATTGATTGGTCATTGGGAAACAACCTCGCATTCATATAATCCGAGTACTTTGTTCCCTTTTATCACAACAATTGTTTAAACACGAGTTATGCCTATGTAACTCTTTCTAGTTGGAATTTCGCACAAGTGTTAAAAGAAACTGAATCCTAAGATGGTCATTGTTCTCATAATCTGAATTAAACTCCAATTTTGATTTTGCAATTAGTTATCAATTTAGTTTTTTTAAAACAACAATCCAAATCATTGATCTTTAATTTCTGCAAATTAGGTTAATTGTAGTTAAATCGCAAAGCTATAACGTAACACATTTTCCACATACTCCCTGAGTTCGATGCCCATTTACCACTATCTACTAGTTGTTATTTGGATTAAATTTGCGTGTACCACGACAGCACGTCAAGGCGCAAGTCGATAAGGTGCCTTGGCTACAGGCGCGGCGCCTGGAACCAAGTCAATGCGGAACTCGACTTGTCGTTGACGGGGTAATCCTGGCAAGTCTTTGGGAAAGACTTCAAGATATTCCCTTACGACAGGGATATCTTCGAGCTTCGGTTATTCGGCTTCTTTGTCCACGACATGAGCTAAGAAGGCGACACATCCTTTACGCAAAAATTTATGTGCCTTCAAACAACTAATAATCCGTAGAGGTGTATCATGCTTCTCCCCATGAATCATGATCGTCTCTTCGTTCGCCATCGGGATGTGGATAATCTTCTCATGGCAAACAATCTCTGCATGATTACTCAACAACCAGTCCATCCCAACCACGACGACGAAGCTTCCCAATTCAACTGGCAGAAGATCTAACGAAAACTCACACTCTTTAAGCTCTATAAAACAGCCTCTAGTCAGTTCTTTGGCTTCTGCTAGCTTCCCATTAGCTAGTTCTATTGAGTACGGGATGTCTAACTTACTTACTACTAAACCAAGTATATTCTTAAACTCTAGAGATACTGTCGCAACCCCCGATCCCTTATATGTCCCGGGAACGGGCGGACGCGAACTCAGAGTTTCGGTGGTATCAGCTGGTTAATTTGGCAGCGGAAATTACATCAGGACCGTTGTTAGGAAATGTTTATCAGAGTAAAACCACCATATTTAATATTAATAATCACATGGGCAAAACCCAAGTTTCTTATTACAATACGTTTATAGGGATAAACCCTTTTCTATTGAATTTAAAACATCGTCTTTTAGGTAACTTTTATAGCCACATTTTTCCCAAGCCTTCAGTGCTCTCCAGCTGGCTTTTTACTAATTGGCTGTCACATTGTGTTACCTGAAACGCGTTTTAAAAACATTTGTCAGCGGGAAATACTGGTGAGTGAATCCCAGTTTAATCAAGAAACATTTTATCAATTAAAACAGTATTGAGAGCGATCACATTGTTTATTTCTACACAATTACTCATTCAGTACTGTCAATCCTGACTTGTGGGTCATATTACATATTAGCTAACTCGTCGTCCAATGGTAACGTACTGTCATCCCGACTTACTACTCGCAGTAGTAAATTTTGTATACAAAACCCCAACATACCGGCAGTAATTTAAGAACTACAAAGACTCAATCATCGCTTAATCGCATTGTAAAACATTTAAGGTTTGGTAAAACATTACAAAAAGGTTAACAAAAAGAGGATAAACTCACATTGCTATCTTAGACTTTGCGTAAGGGTTTACTGGGAATAATCTATAATTTACACAAATGTACATAGGTTAGTATCATAACCCTTTGAAAATATTAATGATACCCTCCCCGAGACGGTATTCCAACAACTACGTTGGGCAGAACCACGACAGTTATTAGGGAATCCTAAATCAATCGGGCAGCGTATCTATTACGAAACTGGGGTTATAATACTTACAACGGAGCAGAACCTTGCTAATTAGGGGGATATAATACCCGCGTATCACTTCTACTACTCAGAATTTCGCTTAAGAAAGAAAAGAAATGAACGAGTAATACTGAAACTCGATGCCTGCTTATATAGGTGCTGAACCTGGGTCTCTCGCGGCCCGCGTAAGAGTAGACGAAGGTCTACGCAGCCCGCGTCAAAGCTAGTCAATGGACTAGCTTATCCGGCTCATCAGGTAGGTCCGCCACGATGTCGACACGTGTCGGCCTGGGGTGTCTCCGCATTGTTGATCTTACGCGGCCCGCGTAAATGTAAGCTAAGGCTTACGCGGCCCGCATAAGCTTAAAGATCAACGAAATTAGTTTTCCAACCTTGATACCGCCCGCGTAAATGGTTGGGGTGGGTCTACGCGGCCCGCCTCAACTTAATAATCATATTTTTATTTTATTTATTTAAAGCTATATCTTATTTCGGGATCGGTTTTTACATACGGGGTATATTTAAAGACATATTGAGTCATTTTAAAATATAATAGGGTGTCGGAAATTATTCGAGAGTGTCGGTTTATTGAGGATTGTTACATCCTCCCCACCTTGTTTTAGAGCTCGTCCTCGAGATCTACTGGAACAAGTGCGGATATTTCCTTTGCATTTCTGATTCGAGTTCCCATGTGTACTTAGGTCCGCTTTTGGAATCCCACTTCACTTTGACCAGAACTAGTCTCTTATGTTTGAGGTTCTTGACTTTCCTGTCTTTAATTTGTAGAGGTTTTTCTACAAACTTAAGCTGTTCATTTACCTCTATATCCTTAAGAGGTACTATCAGTGATTCATCAGCTAAACTTTTTTTGAGATTAGATACATGAAATACATCATGTATTCCTGCCATTTCCTCTGGCAGTTGTAGCTGATAGGCTACAGGTCCTATTTTTCTAATAATCTCAAAAGGTCCAATATACCTGGGACTTAGCTTTCCCCTTTTTATGAATCTTACCACTCCTTTCCAAGGAGAGACCTTTAATAATACTTTATCCCCTATTTGAAATTCCAATGGTTTGCGTCGGTTATCAGCATAAATCTTTTGTCGATCCCGTGCTGCTTTTAGTCGTTCCTTGACTTGAATAATCTTGTCGGTTGTTTCTTGCACTATATCAGGTCCAGATAGTGGCTTTTCCCCAATTTCTGCCCAACAGACTGGGGTTCGGCACTTTCGTCCATAAAGTGCTTCGAATGGTGCAGCATTGATACTTGTGTGATAACTATTATTATAAGAAAATTCTATTAAAGGTAAGTGATCGTCCCAATTACATCCAAAATCAATTACACAAGCTCTAAGCATGTCCTCCATTGTCTGAATTGTCCTTTCACTTTGTCCGTCCGTTTGAGGATGATAAGCTGTGCTTAGATTCAACTTGGTTCCCATGGCTTTTTGGAAACTTGACCAAAAATGAGAGGTAAATCGACTATCCCTATCAGAAACAATTGATAAAGGAATTCCATGTAAAGAAACAATTTCATTTACATACAATTTAGCTAACTGTTCCATACTGAAAGTTTCCTTCATTGGTAGGAAATGAGCTGACTTGGTTAGTCTATCTACAATCACCCAGATTGTATCATTGCCTTTCTTTGTTGTGGGTAATTTAGTAACAAAATCCATTGTTATAAATTCCCATTTCTACACTGGAATTTCTAATTGTTGTAACAAGCCTGAGGGTTTCTGGTGTTCAGCTTTAACTTATGAGCAAGTTAAACATTTAGAAACATAGGCTGCTATGTCCTTTTTCATTCCTATCCACCAGAAATTCTTTCTTAAATCTTGATACATCTTATCATTTCCTGGATGCATCGTATACTTGGACTTATGGGCTTCTTCTAATATACGATGACGTAGGTTTCCTAATTTATGTATCCACATTCTCTTTTCATGGAATCTCCAAATTCCATCTGTTCCTTGTTCTAATTCTTTTAGCATACCTCTTAATTTTTCAGTATCATCCTTGATTACTGATTCTTGTGCTTCTCTTATCTGATTATTTAAATCTACTTGTAGATTTAATTTAAGTGAACGTACCCTTTTGGCTTCTCATGATATTTTCGACTTAAAGCATCTGCCACTACATTTGCTTTTCCTTCATGATACTGTATATCACAATCATAGTCACTAAGCATCTCCATCCAGCGTCTTTGTCTCAAATTCAACTCTTTTTTGCTTGAAAACATACCTTAAACTTTTATGATCAGTGAATATGGTAAACTTAATACCATAAAGGTAATGTCTCCAAATCTTAAGAGCAAAAATTATAGCTCCTAATTCTAAATCATGGGTTGAATAATTCTCTTCATTATTCTTAAGTTGTCTAGATGCATAAGCTATAACCTTTTGTCGTTGCATTATCACACATCCATAACCTAATTTGGAAGCGTCACAATAGACTACAAAGTCTTCAGTTCCTTCTGGTAACGCTAGTATGGGTGTATGGGTTAATCTTTGCTTAAGGATTCTGAATGCTTCTTCTTGTTTTAATCCCCATTCAAACTTAACAGATTTACATGTTAACTTAGTTAAAGGAATGGCTATTCTAGAAAAATCTTGAATAAATCTTCTATAATAACCGGCAAATCCTAAGAAACTTCTAACCTCGATTGGTGAATCAGGGGTTTTCCATTTAGTAATCGCCTCGATCTTTGTTGGATCTACATGAATTCCTTCATGGTTTACTAGGTGTCCAAGAAATTGTACCTGTTCTAACCAAAACTCGCACTTTGAAAATTTAGCATAAAGCTTTTCCTTTCTTAATAAACTTAAAAGTGCGTACAAATGCTTTGCATGATCTTCCTTACTCTTAGAATAAATAAGAATATCATCTATGAAGAAGATTATGAATTTATCCAAATATGGCTTACATATTCGGTTCATCATGTCCATAAATGCAGTTGGGGCATTGGTTAGACCAAATGGCATGACAGTAAATTCATAATGACCATACCTTGTTCTAAAAGCGGTCTTAGGAATGTCCTCTTCCTGTACCTTTAATTGATGATATCCTGACCTTAAATCGATTTTAGAGAAAATCGAGCTCCTTGCAGTTGATCGAACAGATCATCGATTCTCGGTAATGGGTACCGATTCTTAATCGTGACTTTGTTCAATTCACGGTAGTCAATGCACATACGCGTTGATCCGTCTTTCTTTTTAACAAACAGTATTGGCGCTCCCCATGGTGACGAACTTGGCTGTATGAATCCTTTTTCTAGGAATTCGTCTAATTATTTCTTTAATTCTTGCATTTCTGCGGGTGCCAAACGGTAAGGTGCTTTGGCAATCGGTACTGTTCCTGGTATTAAATGGATTCTGAATTTAACTTCTCTATCTGGAGGTTGCCCTGGCAATTCTTCTGGAAATACATCTGAAAACTGAGATACTACTGGAATATCTTTTAAATCCTTTCCTTTAGTGTCAGTGATTATAGAAATCAGATACACTAATGACCCTTTTCTTATATAACTTGCAGTTTTCATCACAGAGATGAATTTTGTGGATCTAGATGGTTTATCTCCTTTAATTGTGATTGGTTTACCTTTTGGTGAATTTACTTGGATTGACTTTTGATCACATAAAATACTGGCTTTATTGGCTATTAACCAATCCATTCCTAAAACAACATCAAATCCTGCCAGATTCATGGGATAAAGGTTTGCAATAAACTTCTGATTTAAAATTTCTATTCTTGCTCCCTGCAAGATTTTAGAAATCCTAACGGTTTCTCCATTAGCTGTCTCTACTAAACATTCTTGTGGTAGTTTAGTTAATGATTGATTTAGAAATTTGCAAAATGATGTATTAATAAAACTTTGGTTCGCACCAGAGTCAAATAATACTTTAGCAAAAATATCATTAACTAAAAATGTACCAGCTATGACATCTGGAATCATCTTGGCTTCATCTGCAGTCGGAACAAATGCTCTAGCATTTTTGGTATTATTGTTGTTTGTAGCTGGAGCTAATTTCGGACAATTAGGGTTGATATGACCTTGTTCTCCACAGTTGTAACATATCCTGTTGTTAGCTTTCTTCCTGCAGTCTTCTTCCTTGTGTCCCGATATTTTGCAAAAGTTACAGTATATGGAACATCTTCTTGAATGCTTTCTTTTGCAATTCCTACAGTAAGGTGTAGAGGTAGAACCTATATTTTTCCCACGATTAAAATTTCCAGAACGAAATTCATGTGTGAGCTTTTGGGGTTAGGTTCCTCCTTTGGTCCTCTTCTCGGGTACGGACTAATTCGTCTGTCAAGGTATTTGCTAGTTCTACAGCTTCTTCTATGGTTTGAGGTCTAGCTGCCTTGACTACGTGTCTTATCTCCCTAATTAATCCCCAGATATAACGGGAGATTAACACTGGTTCTGGTGAAGCAAGAGTTGGCACTATTCTAGCATATTCGAAGAATAATTTAGTGTATCCCTTACTATCCACACCAGTCATCCTAAGGTTTAGGAATTTGTTTGCTATCTGATCCTTCTCATTTGGTGGGCAGAATTTCCTTTCTACCTTGTTCTTAAATTCTTCCCATTCCATATTGTAAGTTCTATCACTTCCTCTTGATTGGAGGATAGTGTTTCACCATTCTAGAGCTGAATTTTTAAACAGATTAGAAGCAAACAGTATCTTATCTTTTTCAGCACACTTGCTTATTCTTAAGACTGCCTCAGTCTTCTCTATCCAGCGTAGGGTTGCAATGGCTCCTTCGTTGCCCGAGAATTCCATTGGTTTACAAGACCAGAATTCTTTATAAGAACAACCATAAGGCATGGTTCTTCTCCTTTTGGGAATGGACATTTGAAGTATGGGTCCATTGTTCACGCTGTTTTCGGGTTCGATGGGTCGCTTACTGCTATGCTTACTTTTATTATTCGCTTCTTGAATCGTTTGAATAATAAATGGCATTGCATCTATGATTCCTTGTGCCACTATATGTTGAACGACACTATTATCCATTTGGTTTCCGTTGTTATTGATGCTCGGATTCTCATTAACCACGTTAATGTTACTATGGTTATCGTTATTCAGATTTCCTTGATTTCCTTCGTCGGCCATCTGAATTTTAAACATTTACCCCATATTAATATCACAAGATAATATTTAATATAGTTAATCCCATGACACGCAATCTAGCCAAAAACGTCGATCATTGCGACTTCTACTCTATTTCCATATACTATTATGCATCTATTACACACTAGTATTGAAATAAAAATTACAATACCAACAGAAATAGAATCATACTAATAGTAATAGGCATCCGTACACACATATTTTATTTTATTTTTATATTATTATTATTATTACTATTACCATTCCTACCATTTCATTCACGGATATGGATTTATCCAAAAATCCATATTGCGCTCATCGTATTTCCATACGAGTCGCTCTCCCACCTGTCGCATTCTCTCACTGCTCTCTAAAATTTCCTCACCAAATGTCCTAAGTTCTTGCACATTTTCTGCACTCATTGGGGGTGCAGGTTCTAGGACTGGGTTCGGAATCTGGGGTGCGGGTTCCTGATATGGGGGTGAAAGTGCCTGAAATCGGTAAGGATCTTCTAAGATTTCCCTAATGTAGTTATCATGGTAATAGGGATCTAAAGGGTCCATACCTGGATAGGCTCTTATGTTCTGTATAGGTGTGTCTTCATGTATTGGGTAACGTTGCACATAGTCCCTAACGTCATCCCACCAGGGATCATAATTTGGGTCTAGGGGATTTGGTGCTGGTACCCTAGGGATTTCCTCTGGGTTGAAATCATGCATCTCCACTTGGTTTTCAGGGTTTTCTATCTCCATGAGTTGGTCAGGAATTGGCAATTGTGGTTGGGTTGCTATTGTTAGCTCCAAACTTGGGTCAGCAGCAGTTGTGGCAAGGATATGGAAATTGGCTAGGCTTCTATTAAGCATATCATGTGTATGGGCATCTGTCTTTCGCTTAGCGGCTGCTAGGGCTCTTTGCTGTTGCAATTTTCGCATTCTTTTCCTACGTGCAAAGGCTTCCTTACTGAACCATCCTTTTTCTTATGAGGGAATGGCTCCTCCGACTGAGCTTTAAAGGCAAATATTCCTTCTTCCTGATCAGCGGAATACCCAGAAAGGGCAGCCTGTGAAGAGGTACCTTCACTACTAGGTGAATCAGACAACTGACGACACATGTCTGAGGGTCCTTGATCACTCATACTGTAAACTAACAAATAGTCAAATAACACATAACAAATAAATACAGTTATGCACGTATTTCCGTAATTTATTTCCTTACACAAAGTTTAGAATTTAAGTGTCAGCAGAACACTTCTTTGGCTTAGACCAGTGGCTAGGCTCTGATACCACCTTCTGTCGCAGCCCCGATCCCTTATCTGTCCCGGGAACGGGTGGACGCGAATTCAGAGTTTCGGTGGTATCAGCTGGTTAATTTGGCAGCGGAAATTACATCAGGACCGTAGTTAGGAAATGTTTATCAGAGTAAAACCACCATATTTAATATTAATAAACACATGGGCAAAACCCAAGTTTCTTATTACAATACGTTTATAGGGATAAACCCTATTTTATTGAATTTAAAACATCGTCTTTTAGGTAACTTTTATAGCCACATTTTTCCCAAGCCTTCAGTGCTCTCCAGCTGGCTTTTTACTAATTGGTTGTCACATTGTGTTACCTGAAATGCGTTTTAAAAACATTTGTCAGCGGGAAATACTGGTGAGTGAATCCCAGTTTAATCAAGAAACATTTTATCAATTAAAACAGTATTGAGAGCGATCACATTGTTTATTTCTACACAATTACTCATTCAGTACTGTCAATCCTGACTTGTGGGTCATATTACATATTAGCTAACTCGTCGTCCAATGGTAACGTACTGTCATCCCGACTTACTACTCGCAGTAGTAAATTTTGTATACAAAACCCCAACATACCGGCAGTAATTGAAGAACTACAAAGACTCAATCACCGCTTAATCGCATTGTAAAACATTTAAGGTTTGTTAAACATTACAAAAAGGTTAACAAAAAGAGGATAAACTCACATTGCTATCTTAGACTTTGCGTAAGGGTTTCCTGGGAATAATCTATAATTTACACAAATGTACATAGGTTAGTATCATAACCCTTTGAAAATATTAATGATACCCTCCCCGAGACGGTATTCCAACAACTACGTCGGGCAGAACCACGACAGTTATTACGGAACCCTAAATCAATCGGGCAGCGTATCTATTACGAAACCGAGGTTATAATACTTACAACGGAGCAGAACCTCACTAATTAGGGGGATATAATACCTGCGAATTACTTCTACTACTCAGAATTTCGCTTAAGAAAGAAAAGAAATGGACGAGTAATACTGAAACTCGATGCCTGCTTATATAGGTGCTGAACCCGGGTCTCTCGCGGCCCACGTAAGAGTAGACGAAGGTCTACACGGCCCATGTCAAAGCTAGTCAACGGACTAGCTTGTCCGGCTCATCAGGTAGGTCCACCACGATGTCGACACGTGTCGGCCTGGGGTGTCTCCGCGTTGATGATCTTACGCGGCCCGCGTAAATGTAAGCTAAGGCTTACGCGGCCCGCCTAAGCTTAAAGATCAACGAAATCAGTTTTCCAACCTTGATACCGCCCGCGTAAATGGTTGGGGTGGGTCTACGCAGCCCGTCTCAACTTAATAATCAGATTTTTATTTTATTTATTTAAAGCTATATCTTATTTCGGGATCGGTTTTTACATACGGGGTATATTTTAAGACATATTGAGACATTTTAAAATATAATAGGGTGTCGGAAATTATTCGAGAGTGTCGGTTTATTGAGGATTGTTACATCCTCCCCACCTTGTTTTAGAGCTCGTCCTCGAGATCTACTGGAACAAGTGCGGATATTTCCTTTGCATTTCTGATTCGAGTTCCCATGTGTACTCAGGTCCTCTTTTGGAGTCCAACTTCACTTTGACCAGAACTAGTCTCTTATGTTTGAGGTTCTTGACTTTCATGTCTTCAATTTGTAGAGGTTTTTCTACAAACTTGAGCTGTTCATTTACCTCTATATCCTTAAGAGGTACTATCAGTGATTCATCAGCTAAACACTTTTTGAGATTAGATACATGAAATACATCATGTATTCCTGCCATTTCCTCTGGCAGTTGTAGCTAATAGGCTACAGGTCCTATTTTTCTAATAATCTCAAAAGGTCCAATATACCTGGGACTTAGCTTTCCCCTTTTTATGAATCTTACCACTCCTTTCCAAGGAGAGACCTTTAATAATACTTTATCTCCTATTTGAAATTCCAATGGTTTGCGTTGGTTATCAGCATAAATCTTTTGTCGATCCCGTGCTGCTTTTAGTCGTTCCTTGACTTGAATAATCTTGTCGGTTACTTCTTGCACTATATCAGGTCCAGATAGTTGTTTTTCCCCAATTTCTGCCCAACAGACTGGGGTTCGGCACTTTCGTCCATAAAGTGCTTCGAATGGTGCAGCATTGATACTTGTGTGATAACTATTATTATAAGAAAATTCTATTAAAGGTAAGTGATCGTCCCAATTACCTCCAAAATCAATTACAGTAGCTCTAAGCATGTCCTCCATTGTCTGAATTGTCCTTTCACTTTGTCCGTCCGTTTGAGGATGATAAGCTGTGCTTAGATTCAACTTGGTTCCCATGGCTTTTTGGAAACTTGACCAAAAATGAGAGGTAAATCGACTACCCCTATCAGAAACAATTGATAAAGGAATTCCATCTAAAGAAACAATTTAATTTACATACAATTTAGCTAGCTGTTCCATACTGAAAGTTTCCTTCATTGGTAGGAAATGAGCTGACTTGGTTAGTCTATCTACAATCACCCAGATTGTATCATTGCCTTTCTTTGTTTTGGGTAATTTAGTAACAAAATCCATTGTTATAAATTCCCATTTCCACACTGGCATTTCTAATTGTTGTAACAAGCCTGAGGGTTTCTGGTGTTCAGCTTTAACTTGTGAACAAGTTAAACATTTAGAAACATAGGCTGCTATGTCCTTTTTCATTCCTATCCACCAGAAATTCTTTCTTAAATCTTGATACATCTTATCATTTCCTGGATGCATCGTATACTTGGACTTATGGGCTTCTTCTAATATACGATGACGTAGGTTTCCTAATTTAGGTATCCACATTCTCTTTTCATGGAATCTCTAAATTCCATCTGTTCCTTGTTCTAATTCTTTTAGCATACCTTTTAATTTTTCAGTATCATCCTTGATTACTGATTCTTGTGCTTCTCTTATCTGATTATTTAAATCTACTTGTAGATTTAATTTAAGAGAACGTACCCTTTTTGTCTTCTCATGATATTTTCGACTTAAAGCATATGCCACTACATTTGCTTTTCCTTCATGATACTGTATATCACAATCATAGTCACTAAGCATCTCAATCCAGCGTCTTTGTCTCATATTCAACTCTTTTTGCTTGAAAACATACCTTAAACTTTTATGATCAGTGAATATGGTAAACATAATACCATAAAGGTAATGTCTCCAAATGTTAAGAGCAAAAATTATAGCTCCTAATTCTAAATCATGGGTTGAATAATTCTCTTCATGATTCTTAAGTTGTCTAGATGCATAAGCTATAACCTTTTGTCGTTGCATTAACACACATCCATAACCTAATTTGGAAGCGTCACAATAGACTACAAAGTCTTCAGTTCCTTCTGGTAACGCTAGTATGGGTGTATGGGTTAATCTTTGCTTAAGGATTCTAAGTGCTTCTTCTTGTTTTAATCCACATTCAAACTTAACAGATTTACATGTTAACTTAGTTAAAGGAATGGCTATTCTAGAAAAATCTTGAATAAATCTTCTATAATAACTGGCCAATCCTAAGTAACTTCTAACCTCGGTTGGTGAATCAGGGGTTTTCCATTTAGTATTCGCCTCGATCTTTGTTGGATCTACATGAATTCCTTCATGGTTTACTAGGTGTCCAAGAAATTGTACCTATTCTAACCAAAACTCGCACTTTGAAAATTTAGCATAAAGCTTTTCCTTTCTTAATAAACTTAAAAGTGCGTGCAAATGCTTTGCATGATCTTCCTTACTCTTAGAATAAATAAGAATTTCATCTATGAAGACGATTATGAATTTATCCAAATATGGCTTACATATTCGGTTCATCATGTCCATAAATGCAGCTGGGGTATTTGTTAGGTCAAATGGCATGACAGTAAATTCATAATGACCATACCTTGTTCTAAAAGCGGTTTTAGGAATGTCCTCTTCCTGTAACTTTAATTGATGATATCCTGACTTAAAATCGATTTTAGAGAAAAATCGAGCTCCTTGCAGTTGATCGAATAGATCATCGATTCTCGGTAATGGGTACCGATTCTTAATCGTGACTTTGTTCAATTCACGGTAGTCAATGCACATACGCATTGATCCGTCTTTCTTTTTAACAAACTGTATTGGCGCTCCCCTAGCTCCAATGTTGAACACTCTTCCACGAGCTTGGTTATTCTTTGGGCAATCCCACTTGAAGTGCCCTACATCACCGCAACCAAAGCAACCTTGACCGCGTCCATTCCTATTTCCACCTTGGTTGTTGTTATTATTTCCCCCGCGGTTTCCATTTCCCGCCTGATTCCCATTTCCATTTCGGTTTCTATTATCTCCCTGATTATTGTTTCCTCCCTGATTTCTATTCCCATAACCGTTTTCACCACGGTTACCATTAACATTACCGCCTTGTCCATCGTTTCCACGACCGGTTCCATACCAGCATCTCTCCTTAGAATGACCAACCTTTCCACAAGTTTCACATTTCCCAACTCTGCATCGACCAGCATGATGAAACTGACATACATCACATTTGGGCAAGGTGCCCATATACCCTTTTCCCCTATTCTCAGTACTTGCAGCACCAGCTTGTGCCTCAACTGGTGGGTTAGCGTCCCTACGCTTGTTGGCATTATTGTTGTTGTTTGCACGAGTACCATTCTTGAAATTTGAAAACTTCCTTTTGTTTTCTCCAGACGACTGTACATGAGTCTCTTTCTTCTTGGTCTCAGAAATCAAAAACTTGCGTAACCTGATCGCTTCTTCAGTCAGTGCCACACTCAAGTCGATGGCTTCAGTAATTGTTGGAGGCTTAGAGGCAGTTACCATGCTCAGTATTTGGGGTGCCAATCCCCAAATGAAACGTTCGATCCTCTTAAATTCTGGCTCTACCAAGTAAGGAACAACGCGAGACAAATCATGGAATCTTTGCACTTACTCAGCTATCTTAGGACCATCCATTTTCAAATTCCAAAATCCAGTCTCCAATTTCTGAATTTCTGCCCTCGAACAATACTTCTTACGCATTGGCTCTTTCAACTCATCCCATGACAAACCATACGTAGCAGCCTTGCCCAAAATTTAAACCTGAAGGTTCCACCATGACAGAGCCCCATCTAAAAACAGTCCAGAAATGCACGTGACTTGATGCTCTGGCGCACATTTACTCATCTGCAACACAGAATCTGTCTTCTCAACCCATCTCACAAATGTTACGGCACCTCCAGTGCTGTCGAAGTTCTGAGGCTTACAGTCCAAAAACTGCTTGTAAGTACAGCCTGTACACAAGCAACATCATTCACAGAAAGCATTAGAAAAACGCACTTGGAAATGTCCAAACGTATTGTTATGTGTCTTAAGTGACTTAAACATTACCGTTAGGTGGGTTATTCCCTGAGGTACCTCCGCTGTGTTCGGAGAGAAGGGCCTCATGTTGTCCGATTACCTGTGAGATGCGTTCCGGTAATTCTGCCTCGGTCGTGGGCAACTGAGTGTTCCTTCGAGGAGGCATCTTCTAAGAAGAAGATCGGATAGGTCAGGTCTTATTCGTTAAATAAATATATAGTACATATATATAATAGCATTTATCATAGCAAGTAGTCATGAGACAACACAATCACAACATAAGCAAGTAATCCAACAATGTATTTAGTGAGAACATGACGATTGAGCAGTCATTAATCATCGACCACAGTTACATTGTTTACAAAGTGTATCACATCAAAAGGGACACAGGGTCATACTACCCTTATCCAATAAGTCTGTCAATATACAAAAGTCACATGGTCAAAAAGTGGTCTTCAAAAGGCTTCACAATCTCAGCTCAATAGGGGTGCTCTCACCAAAAGTAATGCAATCTGCATAAGACCAAAAACCAACTATGCTGATGGTGGAGGTGGAGGAGGAGGGAAGAAAAGCAAGCTGCGAACATGCGCAAGCTCCTCCTCGAGCTCGTATACACGACGAAGTAAGTAACTGATATGCTGCTCGACAATAAGGAATCGAGCACCAAACTCTGGAAAAGGAGTAAGAGGAGCAGGTGGATGAGGAAAAAGAGACGGTGATGAATGTGGGGGAAAAAATCAGGCTGACAAGGACATGGTAGGGGACACAGAGTCAGCTCAAGCTCCAAGACTCTGCGGCTCATAATCTCAAACTGGAGCTGAAGTGATAAAAGTAACTCATCTCGTGTGTATCCGACAAAATGTGAGGGATGATAGGGGTATGAGATCGGCATAGAATACGGTGGGAACCATCGGAATGGCTCATCACGTGGTGAATCTCACACCCCAAAAACGTCGCAGCGGAATATTAAACATGGTGGTGACGGAAGTTGGTGCCCATTTATATCTTGTTGAACGATGCACTTATTTGTTGGACATATTGACTTTTTTTAAAACATAAAGTATTTAAACATTACATTTTTAAAACCATGACACAACCACAAAAGTTAAGTTGTCTTTGATCCTTGCGGATCTTATTACATGCATCCCAAAAAGTTTAAAAGTAGTCCAACATTTTAAGTAACACAACATGCATCATCAAACACAAGATACGCCATGATTCCCGAACCCGAACTCAAGTATCTGTAGAACACGTTAAAATCAAGTGTCAACACAAAGGAAGGTGAGTTCACATATTCACATACAAACAATTCATTCCAAAGGAAAACTTTCTGATTATGTGTTTATTTTAAAACATCCATATAATTTTTAGAAAGTCCATTTTACTTCCTTAATCAAATCCATGGGTCATCCGTCGTAGTTCAAAGACCCGACAATAAAGCTCTTACCCAGGTTTTATATATTAAATTCATAGCGTCAATTTTCAGACTCATAATGTTAGCTAGACAATACGAACTATATATTTACCATGCAGGGATAATCAAAGCTAGACAATAACCAGAATCTAAATTCGTCGTTTGACTTGACACGGGGCGACCAGTCACGACGGGGTTGTCAACCCGATAGATCTACCAACAATTTCTCGCGTACATTTACTTAATAGATTAAACGACATCATGGGCGCAGGCTCCACTTGAGACCAATATGATGTCTGCCTCACGTACAATATATATATATGTGACAACTGCCAAATTTGCATGCATCCGTACAATTAATTAGACAATAATTAATGATTAATAACTGTGCTAATTTACAATTTATGACTTGAATTGCTTTCTACTATTACTTTATACACACATGTGCATCACATATTGCAAATGACATATCATCGATTGCATGAGAACTTTATTGACTTAAATGATGCGCGAAACACAGTTAGCACAGTTAACAGACAAATCAGGAAAATGCTGACGGAGTTCAGTACATAGACAGACAGTGTATTGAGACATAGTATGAGCCAGAAACCCAGTACTACACTAGTATAGAGTGTAGGGAAGTAAGGACCACAAAACTGCTTTTCTAGGTGATAGTTTAAGTGCCGAAAAGTGCCTAAAACTCACCCAAAGTGCTGAATTCAGCAAAATTCAGCATAAATCAGCATTTAAACACATTAATATTATGTAAAAACATGATAAAATGGTCCTGAATGCTTTCCTAAGTGTCGGGAATTAAAAGTGTCACAAAAAGGTACATAAAGCACACTAAACCGCAAGGTTTAGCACTCTAACGAATAAGTATCCAACCGGGCATTACCCGAAACACCAAATTTATACTAGAAGCACTGTTTTAATATTTCCAAGCTAGTTATGATCCTCGAACATTATAACACCTCCTAAAAATATCTAATAACTGAAACACGTAACCAATACTTGAAATTCAACTAGATTGAAACTAAAAGGTTAAAACCTACACCTAGACCCCCCCCCCCCACCTATCTCACAGCCCATACATGGCCCCCACTTGTTGATTTTATTTCAATTGATTATTAGATCTTGCTCCCCTTTTGAAGCATAAGATACACTAAATCTTGAGAAGTTGGTGTTTATAAGTAACCAAGATATCTTCACCTACACATTACCTCACACTTAAACACACACCACTTCTCCTCTTCTTCCCTTGCCTACTCACGGCCAAGAAAAACAACAACACTAACATCATCATCAACCATTTTCCATCCATTCCACATAAGTACAAAGGTGTAAGAAGGTATATTAGGAAGCTTGGGGCTTTCGGAAGTTGAAGGACCTTCACCGTTTGCTTTTATCTACTTGTTTTCTCCTCTTGATCATCCCTAGCCTTGTGCTTGTGGTAAGAACCATGATCTCTTCATTTTACATCTATTTTAAGTGGTTAAAAGATGATTTAAGATGATAATCTTGAAGAACACTAAGAATCATGAGAAGTAAACTTGAACATAAGCTTAAAATTATAAGAAATCATGATATTTATGTGTTGTTATACTTGATGATTGTTGTTCGCTTGTGTAAATGATGTAGATCATCATATGATCTTGCTAGATCATGATTAAAAACATGATTTAGCAAGATGAGAGGATGATTATGTTAAGAAATCAATAGATCATTCTTATGTAAATCATGAACTTGAAGTATAAATTGATTTTCTTGTAAAATGATGATCAAAGTAAGTTGTTATACTTGTAGATCTAGATATTTTATGGATGATTTCTAAAGAAACCGAGTTAAAAATATAAGTTTTGTTAAAACTTGGTTCTTACATAAACAAACACTATTTTTGGTGGTTAAACAAGTGTAGAAACACTTGTGGTGTAACAAGAAAAATTCATAAGGAAACATTTTTGTAAAACATGATTGCAAGTTGTAAACATATAAATCCTTCAAGAATGATGTTTTTAAATAAACAACCACACTTTAAAGGGTAACTAAACTCACTAAACACACTACCATGTTACTACAAATTTTCATAAACTTTCAAGTACATGAAGTAGTAGAAAATGCATGATTTTGGCAAGATTGGTAAGTGAAGGTTGTTTAGTGTTGATAGTAGATTGTAGATTGATTGTGATGATTTTTACAAAAGAAACTGAGATGCTTGAAAGCATGGAAACCTCCATTTTTAGGGGAAACTATGGAAAAATTTTCTAAAAATATAAACACCTAGAAAAATATTTATAAACATACACTTACAAGTGTATTTTCAACAATAAATGATTACATAAACTTTGCCATAATTTTTGGTTACAAATATACAAATATCGGAGGTTGGTTTTTACAAATAAAAGTGGCTAAATATATATTTAGAATATATATATACAATAAAGACACACATGTGTGATTATTTGTATACTTTGTGTAATAGTTATATTATTTTAGGACTTGAAATAATATAACACATCAAAATACCAAGGATTACAATCCAAAATATTACCAAAATATCAAGGAATAAATATACAAGTTACACACAAGATATTAGCAAAACCGAACAAGGAATGTAACTTACAAAGTATTCCGGAACTAAATTCACAAGTATATTTGGTAAATAATATTTTGGATACAAAGGAACGAAAATATGTTTTTTATGATTACCACAAAGTTATATCGTATTTTAACAAAGGAAAATATAGCATTTTTGACAAATATAAATATATATATTTTTTCCTTGGAATTATTAGAAAATATATTATTTTTGGAAAAAATATATATTTTCATGAGTAAACATGAAATACATTATTTTTGGATAAAAATAAGTTTATATGTATTTTCTAAAGTTAGACTTGAAAAATATATTATTTTGGAACTATAAATACTTTGCCAAGAGAAAAATTATAAATAATTTTTCTAAGTAATATTTCTTAAATATATATATATTTTGGAAGTATAAATATATTGGTGGACTTTTATTAGAAATAATATTCCGGAAAGTTTAATATAAATTTAAGTATATGAATACTTAATGTATACCAAAAAACACGTATTCTCACGCGTATAAAATACACACCGAAATACGACACCAATACATGGCAAGATATACAAATACAAGAATACGTATACGCATGTATAAGATACCCCCATCCTTGGGAAGGAAATACAAGTATCAATACTTGGGAAGTATTAAGTTAATATATATTGTTTAACAAATATTCCAAAATGTAATTAATATTATTTAAGTTAAAATATTAATTATTTTGACAAAAATTATATAACTTGGAATAATACCAAGGGCATGGAAGAAACATAACTAAAAGACACTAATACTAAACCAAGGCACGACCCGTTCATCTGATAGACATTAGTACGTTGTAGGTAGTCGTGTACACCGAAGGAGCTTTGAGTTACTGTGACCCGTAGACGCAATACTGTGAGTTCATGTCCCCCTTCTCTTTTAACTGTTTTCAGTTTTATAACTTCGGGAGTGAAATACATGTTACAATTATTTACAAACGTTTTATACATGGTATGGTTTGCTAAGGAAGGGTACTACTTGATCATGTGAGTGGTGGGTACAACACTTAAGGCCATTAATCCTCGTTGTAGGACCGAGGGACATGAGTGATAGATCTATTTGGGTGTAGCGAGCCCACACCCATGCGGACCAGGGTAGCCCATGTGGTGACTATGTCTTATTCCCGGAGACAAATCTGCTAGGTTTGAGTTTTCCTGCATCACTTCACACATATCAATGGCCTTGCAAACCATTGGTGATCTGTTTTCCTTGTTGCTTTCATACCAGGACTTACATACATACAGACATACTTTCTAAAGTTTATTCATACACACAAACAAACACATGAACTCGCTCAACTTTTGTTGATGTTTTCGAACTACATGTATTTCAGGGAATTAGTAAGTGGATCTGGCGGGCGTTAGAAGTTTTATGCTGCGTTAGGAATAAAGATGTCATCCATGGTCCGTGGGTTTGGTCAGTGTGTCTTATTCCTGGACGAGACACGTCTTCCAAACCTTGGCTTTATTTATTGTCTTTGATGAGCCTTTAGTGAACTCTTAAAACAATTCGTATGGTTTGTAAAACTTGTGTTTGAAGTCTACGTTTTAAGACAATGTTGTCATGTTTTTAAACTTAATTTATGGATGAACATCTATGGTTTTTATCATATAGTTGTTATGATTGAGTGCAATGATATTAAGAAAGTCACACCATAATCACGCTTCCACAAAAGTCACGGTGTGACAGCTTGGTATCAGAGCTTCGATTGAAGCGAACTAGGATACCTTCTTGAGTCTAGACTACAATCATTAGGGCTCTCACGAAAATGTTTTCACAACATGTTTTCATTGCATACGCGAAACGCCCAGATCCAGGAAACAAACATTTTTACAAACAAAAGA
The DNA here is from genome assembly GCA_030545235.1 of Helianthus tuberosus. Taxonomy (NCBI): domain Eukaryota; kingdom Viridiplantae; phylum Streptophyta; class Magnoliopsida; order Asterales; family Asteraceae; genus Helianthus; species Helianthus tuberosus. The sequence continues at coordinate 99,504,772 of CM060371.1, read as the reverse complement.
CACGAAACACTTTTCAAAGTTTATGTTTATGATTCAGTCTGGGAGACTCGGAAGTTTAGTCTGAGAGACTAGGGAGTTCAGTCTGGGAGACTAGGAAGTTTAGTCTGAGAGACTAGGGAGTTCAGTCTGGGAGACTGGGAGGTTTAGTCTGGGAGACTAAGTGGGTAGTCTAGGAAGACTAGGACGGATACGTGATTACATTGTTATTACTTACATGCTTAATGATAATTGTTGATATATGTGCATATGTTGTGATTATTTTGTTACAAACACTTTGCCTTCGTCTTAGAGTGGACTGCCTGATACTGTCGACCCCATGGCTATCGTTTCAGACGATGAGATCGTCCCAGTGCCAAAGATTCTTACCTCCGACACTGAGAGTGACCCGGAGATGATGTCGGATGACGATGACGATTTCCAGCCTTTTGCACTACCCGACTTTGGCGATGATTACCGCATGCTGATGGTATACCCGACGAGGATCCCTTTCTTATTCCTATTCCTGCCCAGGACCATCTCATCCTTGGACATCCCGATGGTGAGCATGTCATTGCACCGATCCTCGCCCCTTTGCCCCTCGTGGTCATTCCTCCCGGGGATCTGCCTTTTGACGATTCATTGGATGATAACGTTGACTTGTTTGTTGATGATCCTCCCATTGACGCCCAGGGTGATGGAGAGATAGCTGAGGATGACGTTGTACCTCCTGAGATTCCTGCCATTGAAGTATCCTCTGCTTCCATTTTACACTCGATTTCAGACTCCTTTGAGTCTGTGACATCTGTGGAATTACCGATGCCCGGACTGCAGTTTTTGTTACTCAGTTAGATGACGACGCCGCTATGACTGCTGCACTATCACCTTCATGAGACCCCACACCTTTGCACGACCCAGAGCCTGCTCCTGAACCAGCTCCTATTCCTTTTGGGTCAGCCTGAGATTGCACCTGCTGATCCTAAGTCCTTGTTTGATCATGACCCTATTTCTTTTGGTTTACCAGACATTACACACCTTATACCTGACCTAGTGCCTGCACCTGATGGTCTTCTCTTTTGTTGAGACAATTGTTCCTGCACCCGCACCCGCCGATGTTGCTCCTTTTCCCCTATGAAAACCGACGTCCAATACACCGACATGCCCAACGCTATCTTTCAGGACATACCCACACACCGAGAAGGTACTCCAGGTTAGCACCCGCATGACGACCCTTTTGCTACAGGAGCATTTTCCCCGACCTCACAGGCCGCACCGTTTCACCAATGGATGAGCCATTCCGATGGTTCCTACCATACACTATGCTGATTTCAGACCCCTACCATCCCTCACGTTATGGAGGCTACACACGGAATGAGTTGCTCCTGTCACATCAGCTATAGTTTGAGGTTATGAGTCGCAGAGTTTTGGAGCTTGAGCTGACACCACGTCCTCCACTCTGTCTATTGCCAGTATACTTTGCTCCCCCACATTCATCACTGTCTCCTTTTGCACTCGCACCTGCTGCTCTTACACTTTTCCCAGGCTTCGATACTTGTTTCTTTTCTATTGAGCAGCAGATCAGTTAATTACTTCGATGTGTGTACAAGCTCGCGGAGGAGCACGAACACGTAGACAGTTTGCTTTTCTTCCCATCTCCGCCTCAGTCAGCAGTATAATTGGCTTTTGGTTCTATGAGGATTGCATTACTTTGGGGTAAAGACACTACTAATGAGCCGAGATTGTGGAGACTTTTAAAGACTACTTTTGACCTCGCGATTTTGATGCACTGATAGATTTGTTGGACAAGGGTAGGGTGGCCCTGTGTCCCTTTTGATGTAATACACTTTGTAGACAATGTGATTGTGGTCGGTAAATAATGGGGGCTCAGTCGCTATGTCTTCTCTAAGCACGTTGTTGATCTGCTTGTGTGTGCTATAATTATGATGTTACGTGTTTGCTTGTTAGGATCTCATTAAATATGTTCCCATCTACATGTTTGTCTGTTATACTCTCATCTACTTGTTCATGCTATGATTATGCTGATTGTTTGATTGGGTAATATGATAACTCATTATGTGTATGTACATATGACCTCTAAACACTATTCACACCCCCCTGAGCAATGAGACCTGACTAATCTAAGTTCTTCGTAGAAGATGTCTCATCAAGAAATCATTCGACTGGCCAAGGCAGAATGGCAAGCGCATGTCTCACAGGCCATAGCTCGGCACGAGGTCCTTCGCTACAAACACAGCGAAAGTACCTCAGGGAATAACCCACCTAACGATAATGTTTAAGTCACCTAAGACACATTACAATACGTTTGGACAATTCCAAGTGTGCTTTGCTAATGCTTTCTGTGATGATGATTGCTTGAGTACAGGTTGTACCTACAAGCAGTTTTTAGACTGCAAACCTCTGAACTTTGACGGCACTGGAGGTGCCATAGCTTTTGTGAAATGGGTCAAAAATGTGGATTCTATTGTGCGAATGAGCGGTTGTACGCCAGAGCAACAAGTCCCATACGTTTCTGGGTTGTTTCAAGATGAAGCTCTGTTATGGTGGAACATTCGGGTTCGAATAATGGGTGAAACTACAGAGTATGCTTTGACATGGGGTGAGCTGAAAGGAATGATGCATAGGGAGTATTGTTCTCAGATGGAGACCCAGAAGGTGGTGGAGTACGTACAGAGACTTCATGATTTGTCACGAGTTGTTCCGTTCCTGGTGGAACCAGAATTGAATAGAATGGGGCAATTCATTTGGGGACTGGCCCCTCAAGCCCTGAGTTTAATGACGGCATCAACGCCACCAATAACTATTCATGCAAGTAACATGAGTTTGGCGCTCGCTAAGGAAGCACTTAGATTGGAAAAACTTTCAACCCCCGACGAGAAAAAGGAGACTCCTGTAGAGCCATATGGAGACAACAAGAGAAAGTTCACAAACTTCAAGAAAGGCACTCGGGTGAATAGCAAGAACAGGGCCAAAAAGGGAAAAGAGTACACGGGTATCCTACCTAAGTGCGACAATTGTAGACGTTATCATATCGGGCGATGCAGATATGGAAAATGTGAAAACTGTGGCAAAGTGGGGCATGTCAAGGAGACTTGCAGGCAAGGTACTGAACATGGAAATGGAGGCCAAGATGGTAGCAAGAATCTCAAAGGAAACAACGACAACAACAACTATCAAGGCAGAATGAGTGACGATAAAAAACGTGCTCAAGGTTGTTTTAACTGTGGAGACAAAAGGCATTTCAAGAAATATTTCCCGAATAACAATCAGGCCGATGTTAAGATTTACTTGGGAGCTAAGCTGAGAGGTGATGAGTGCAAGTATCACCACGAATGTCGATGTCTGAGGCCTAAGTGCGGTAGGCGTGGAAAGAAAGGACACAACAAGGATGCCTGTTTGGCGAAGAGTTCCAGACAAGGAGGAAATGACGATGACAACCAAGATGAAAATAATAATGATAAAATTCCTGGCTGCTACAGATATGGGAGCGTGGGGCACTTTAGGAAAGATTGCCCAAGGGGGAATAACCAAGATCGTGAAGGAGCATCCAACAACGGAATTCATGGAGCATGCCAAAATCCAGACATGATTCCTTGTACGTTCCCCATCAACCTACACGTTGCATTGGTGTTGTTCAATACTAGTATAGGCTATAGCTTCATATTCCTAGAGTATAAGAAAATACTTGGTTTAGTAAAGGGTAAGTTAGATACCTCGTACTCGATGGAACCATCTAGTGGGAAGTTAGTAGAAGCCAACGAAGTGAATAGAGGCTGTGCTATAGAACTTGGAGAGCGTGAGTTTTTGTTGGATCTTCTGCCAGTTGATTTAGGAAGCTTTGACGTAGTAATTAGGATGGTTTGATTGTCGAGTGATCGTGCGGAGGTTGTTCGCCATGAGAAGATTATCCGCATCCCGATGACGAGTGAAGAGACGATCATGATTCCTGGAAGAGAAGTAGAGTATGCTACTACGAGTCACTGGCTATTTGAAGCCACTGAAGTTTTTGCGTAAAGAAGGTGTCGCCTTCATAGCCCATGACGTGGGCAAAGAAACCGACGAATAGAAGCTCGAAGATGTCCCTGTGGTAAGGGAATATCCCGAAGTCTTCCCCGAAGACTTGCCAAGAATTCCCCCCCCCCCCCCCCAAGCAACAAGTCGAATTTCACATTGTCTTGGTTCCAGGCACCGCGCCTGTAGCTAAGGCACCTTATCGACTTACACCTTCGGAGATGCAAGGATTGTCAGTGTAGCTTCAGGAGTTGATAGAGAAGGAAGATAATAGACCAAGTTTCTAGTTTTGGGAAACTTCAGTTTTGCTCGTCAAGAAGAAGGACGATAGCTTTCGTGTGTGCATCGACTACCAGGAGAGTAGGTCGGAACTCGTTAAAGGGTATCGCTTGGGGAAACCACACCCATTAACTCAGGGAAACCCTATCACTGCGTCGTACAAGCTATTTTGGTTACCCAAACAGGTAAAGTACTCAAATCACTTTCATTGAAATTTCCACTTTTGCTTCAAACGAGTAGATTTTTACATCTCTACTCCTCTTAATGGTAGTTGCATTACAACGATTTTCTTTATTAAAGCAAACACTTCATTGTCATGATACTTGATCCTTTCTTCGTTTTAGCGAATACTCATTGTTTCATTTCTTGGAAATTCATATGTTACGCGTGCACCGTTTGATATGCATGAGGTTTCGTTTCGAAGGAGCACTTCATCAAAGTTCCAGATATCGTTTCGTTAAAACTAATTATTGAATTGTGATTCTAATGACCTACCTTATTATAATTGTTGGCTCTTTTGCTATCAAGTCAACATACTTTCTTGAAGTTTCACTTCATACATAGTTATTATTGTAACTATGCCGAAATTCCTTTGTCGATACATACGATTATTGTCAGATTGCGCTGAAACCAAGTTCAATTGCTTGAACTAGTTCATTTCGCATATTCAATTCAAAATACCATATGATGTATTGAGGGCATCATATTCGAGTTTATTCTTACAAATGTTCCTTTGTTTCGAGTCGTAGTAGACTTGTTTGGTCTAAGACTCCATTAAATCGTTCATTAATTTCGACACCTTATGGTGATGTTTTCACTAGGTTGAAGCTTGCGCTAATCTCGTTCACACATCTCATACTCGGATTTAATTGTTTATTTATTGATTTACTCTAAATCCGTTTTGCTTTATCACGATTAAAGTAGTCTTAACACAGTTGTGTGTTAGGACAATGGTACATAAATTCATTTTACATTCCAGTGTACCCCCTAACGATTCTTTCCTTATCGATCGAATACCTTGCGGTACTTACTACCTTTTCATATTCGATCGGAAACAGTAGCTCTTTGATATTCTATGTTCAATTGAAAGGTCCTACTATTCTGTTCGAATCAAAACCTCAGGATTGTTTCATTACACTTTCATTTGATCTCAAGCACGGTGAACTTGTTCGGTCACCGCTGTTATCGAAATATGTCAATTACAAAACCTTGTGGTGTCATTACAAATTTGTAGCTTGTGCTAATCATGGTCAACTGTAGCAACTCTCATCAAAAGTCCTATTTATTATAGTATTTTGTCTAAAAGGAGACCCTAATTAAGACCCCCAAGTAATCCTGCATAAACCCTAAAATTTTCAGAACAATTAGAATCAGGATCAGGGCCCCTAAAACTCAGGGGGGGGGGTAAACCCTAGTTAGTATTATCTCGATAGATTTACGTGTAAAAAGTATTTTAACGAACAACCAACTCAGCAAGCCTACCAAGACAAGGGGCTACCCTATGGTAGGGTGGCACCCCTCGCGCCACGCGACAGCCCCTCGCGCCACGTGAGGGGGCTGTTTTCCAGATATAAATTGAGGGGTGTGGGACTTGATTTCTGGCTTCGGTTCAACGTAAAAAAACTCAATTCATACGTTGAGATATTGCCTGATTACTACAAAAACACACACAATCTCGAATTCCGCCGCGATAACAGGGTAATAACTCGATCGCTACTACGATTCAATGTCCGATCGATGAAAACTATCCAATGGATGTTTAAGTGCTGCCCAGATTAGGGTTATGCTTTGTCATTCGTCGTGAATTCGATGAATGTTTAAGTATCGCACTTTGTCATTCGTTGTGAAGGTTTTAATCTCGTGAGTTATCGTAAATGATGTATTAGTTACTAACCTAGTTCGTGTGCATTGTTATTTGAATTAGGTTAACAAGCTTATCAGTAGGCTAAACTCTACCCGATTAAACTTGCAAGGTGAGTCATTCTCTTTTTACCAAATTACTTTTAAAAACATGATTGTTTTCAAAGTTATAATTACAGGGATTAAGTCTTTGTAATCTCCAAATTACCGCCGGTATGTGGGGTTTTGTATACATTACTTGATAACCGTCACCATTGGACAACGGGTTAGTCAATGGGTGATATGACCATAGTCACAGACACCATTGGACAACAAGATAGCCAATAGGTGGTCGAGTGACAAATATCGTGGGTAGATGGTTGATATGTATAAACATTGTAATCGCTCTTAATACTGTAATTTATAACAATGCGTCGTAAAAAGAATGATTCACCAGTATTTCCCCGTTGACAAAACCTTTTTCAAACATGTTTCAGGTGATCTTTTGTGATCCAGGTAAAGTGTCGCAAAGCACTACAAGCTTAAGGAAGTGGCTCAATGTAAATAAAGAAACATGTTTTGTAAAATAAAGAATTCCCAGTGAAATTACCTTATTGTAAACTACCGGGGTTTTATTCCGAATTATGAAATAAAATAATCAGGCATTTTCAGTTTTAAAAGATCCTGCTAAAATCTTCCGCTGTCAACTCAATTAAATAAATACCACGGGATTTTCTGTCCCGCGGCTCCTGAACCGGGCCAAACCGGGACGGGGGCCGTGACAGAAAAATGTGGTATCAGAGCCACTGATTTAAGCCAATTAAGTATTTAGAAAATACTTAATTTTACCGATTGCCATTTTTGTGATTATGTGTTTTATTATTTGAATATTTGTTTACAGTATGGGTAAGCAAAGACTTTCGGATATCTATCATAAATTAGATACTTCACCGAAAGAAAAAGGAACTTCATCCTCAAAATACCCAACAGATACTGAGGAAGGAATATTTCTCCGTAAGGCACAGTTTGAGAAACCACTTTCTCCTAAGAAAAGAAGTCAGATTATTAGAAAAAGTCAGGAGAGAAGAAAGAAACCACAACCAAAAGAAGTAATAATGCCTAAGGAGACACAGAAAATAGGCAATAACCCTCCATGGGAAGACGAATTAGATGAAAAATGGGCAGATCTCTATATGTTAGCCACTGTAGCAGTAAATGCTAACGTTTAAATACCCTGACCCAGTTCTAGCACCCATATCAGCTACAATCCAGAAACTCTAAAAGAAAACTTTACCCAGTAAATAAAAAAGTTACAATAAACCCTAGTATGTTTTAATTGTCAGTTGTCCTTTGTATTAAATTAGTCACACGGTATGCAACAATACTTGAATGTTTATCTGTAAAATTTTGTTATAAAATTTTAACTTAGCATTTTGTGTACATTTTTGCATATATGATAAACAGCATAAATGAGTTATCTAAAGCCCTTCAGAATCTCAATCTATATCCGGTGAAAGTAGAAGTTTCCAAAGACTTTACTGGTTACATACCCGATGTGGAAGAACCTATGGAATTCCACGCTCCACCTCCGGAGAAACCAAAGAAAAGGAGAAGATTCGTAGGCTGGAGGCGTGTACGAAGGAGGAAACCAGCAATTAGAAAGGTTCCCAAAATAGAGAATCCCATAGATAAAGGAAAAGGAATTGCGATCGGAGAAGGTTCTAGGCAAGTAGAAATAGAAATTGGGGAAAGTTCTAAACAAGTCGAGGAGTTGCCATTACAAGAAGAGTTGGATCGCATATTGGCAAGCTGTGATATCATTAGACCTATCAATACCAACCTTTACCCTTATCCTGCCGAAACTCAACTTCCAATAAATTTGGAACCAGCCATCCCAGAACCTTTAATCCATACCCAACCTTTAGGAGAAATGGACGAGTGGTGGACCAACGACTGGCACTTTCAAAACCTCCTAAATAACCCTTATACCTTTTTCCCTCAGTTCGACCCAGAACCGGTACTTATTTCTCGTTATATTTGGGGATTGATTGGCGAAATCCGTAATATCGTTAAAGCTGCGAGACCTCGCACCATTGACGATGCGGTAGAATTAGCTAACACCCTAACTGACGAGCTGATACGCACAAGAGATGAACATAGGAAAAAGGAACTGGCTCAGAAAATTACCCAAGGATTTTGTGTGGGTAATAATAGCAACTTCAAGAAAAGAGGAACGGGGCAATCCTCAACTCCGCCGTTCTGCTGGAATTGCAGAAAGAAACATTATGGAAAATGCAATGTAACCTGCAACTTTTGCAAAGTTGTAGGACATCATGAAGAAGACTGCAGAAAGAAAACAAGAGTCTGCTATAACTGTGGAGAAGCGGGACATTTCAAACCAGAATGCCCTAAATTGGTTAAACCAGCAGACAATAAAGCCAAACCGGCTGACGGAGCCACCAAGAAGAATGTTCGAGCATTTCAATTAACTACGCAGGAGGCAGAACTCATTCCAGATGTGATAGCTGGTACGTTCTTAGTTCACAGCATTTACGCAAAAGTATTATTTGACTCTGATGCAAACCAAAGTTTTATAAATACTACATTCTGCCAAGCTCTTAACTTACCGTTAACCAACCTTAGGCAGAATTTTACAATCGAAACGGCAGATGGGAATTCTGTTAACATAGATATGGTTTTGCAAAAAGAAAATATAGAACTTTCAGGTCATAAATTTCATGCAAACCTATTACCAATGAATTTAGCTGGGTTCGATGTTGTGTTAGGGATGGATTGGTTAGTAGCCAACCATGCTCGAATCCTTTGTGATAAGAACTCTATAGAGATTCGGGCACCCACCGGAGAAGTAATCGTGATTACAGGAGATAAGTCACGTAAACCCATGAAGTTCATTTCAGTAATGAAAGTTGCTAGTTATGAACGAAAGCAAGGAATAGTATATATGATTTCAGTAATCATTAGTACTAAGGATAAAGAACTTAAGGCGATTCCTGTAGTCTTAGAATACCCAGATGTATTCCCAGAAGAACACCCAGGATTACCACCCGACAGGGAAGTAGAATTTAGGATTCATCTAATTCCCGGAACTACACCGATAGCCAAGGCACCTTATCGGTTGGCACCCACAGAAATGTTAGAACTGAAAAAGCAATTAGATGAATTACTAAGTAAAGGTTTTATACAACCTAGTTCATCCCCATGGGGAGCACCAGTGTTGTTTGTGAAAAAGAAAGATGGGTCAATGAGAATGTGTATTGATTATAGAGAATTGAATAAGGTTACAATTAAGAATCGATACCCATTACCTAGGATTGATGACCTCTTTGATCAACTTCAAGGAGCTAGATATTTTTCTAAGATCGACTTGCGCTCCGGATATCATCAATTAAAGGTACAAGAAGAAGACATACCTAAAACTGCTTTTAGAACTAGGTATGGTCATTACGAGTTTACAGTCATGCCCTTCGGATTAACGAATGCACCTGCAGCATTCATGGATATGATGAATAGAATCTGTAAATCGTACTTGGATAAATTTGTAATTGTCTTCATCGACGATATACTTATTTATTCCAAAAGCCAGGATGAACACTGTCAACACTTGCATGCACTCTTAACTTTGTTAAGAAAAGAAAAGCTTTACGCCAAACTCTCGAAGTGTGAATTTTGGCTACAGGAAGTGCAATTTTTAGGACACATGGTGAACCATGAAGGTATTCACGTAGATCCTTCAAAAATAGAAGCGATCACCAAATGGAAGGTTCCACAAACAGCTATGGAAATTAGAAGCTTTTTAGGATTAGCTGGATACTATAGATGGTTTATTAAGGATTTTTCCAAGATAGCTGTACCATTAACTAAGCTAACATGTAAAACGGTTAAGTTTGAATGGGGACCTAGGCAAGAAGAAGCCTTTAGGATTTTAAAGCAAAAGTTAACCAATGACCCAATTCTAGCCTTACCAGAAGGAACAGAAGATTTTGAAGTTTACTGTGATGCTTCAAAGCTAGGATTAGGATGTGTGCTAATGCAACGCAAAAAGGTAATTGCGTATGCATCAAGACAATTGAAAAAGCACGAGGAAAACTATACGACTCATGATTTAGAGTTAGGAGCTATAATTTTTGCCCTTAAGATTTGGAGAAATTATCTGTATGGAAGTAAGTTTACTGTCTATACGGATCATAAGAGTTTAAAGTACATATTTGGGCAAAAAGAATTTAACATGAGGCAAAGAAGATGGATGGAAATCCTAAGCGACTACGACTGTGATATTCAGTATCACGAAGGAAAAGCAAATGTAGTTGCAGATGCCTTAAGTCGTAAGTATCATGAGAAACAACGACAGGTTCGTGCTCTTAGATTAAATCTACAGTTAGATTTAATGGAACAACTAAAGAATGTTCAAGAAACAGCAATCAAGGACGATGCTGAAGGAATGAAAGGACGAATAAAAGAATTAGAGCAAGGAAATGATGGAATTTGGAGATTCCATAAGAAAAGGATTTGGGTACCTAAGCAAGGAGAATTAAGAAATAAGATTTTAGAAGAAGCTCATAAATCTAGGTATACCATGCATCCAGGAAACAATAAAATGTACCAAGATTTAAGAAATAATTTCTGGTGGATAGGAATGAAAAAGGACATAGCTAGATATGTTTCTAAGTGTCTTACTTGTTCACAAGTTAAGTCAGAACACCAGAAACCTTCGGGTCTACTTCAACAACTAGAAATGCCTGTATGGAAATGGGAACTCATAACAATGGACTTTATTACTAACCCAAAACCAGAAAAGTTAATGACGCGATTTGGATAATTGTGGATCGATTAACCAAGTCAGCTCATTTTCTACCCATGAAAGAAACCTTTAGCATGGAAAGGTTAGCCAAGTTGTATGTAGATGAAGTAGTATCCCTACATGGAGTTCCACTCTCCATTGTTTCAGATAGGGATAGTCGTTTCACTTCCCATTTCTGGACAAGTTTCCAAGAAGCAATGGGAACCTGATTAAATTTAAGTATGGCATATCATCCTCAAACAGACGGACAAAGTGAAAGGACGATACAAACCCTGGAAGACATGCTCCGAGCATGTGTGATAGATTTTGGTGGAAATTGGGACGACCACTTACCTTTAATTGAATTCTCCTATAATAATAGTTATCATGCAACCATCGAAGATGCCCCATTCGAAGCACTGTATGGACGAAAATGCAGAACTCCAGTTTGCTGGGCAGAAATAGGAGAAAGTCAATTATCCGGTCCTGAAATAGTACAAGAAACCACCGACAAGATCACTCAAATCAAGGAAAGACTAAAGACTGCTCAAGATCATCAAAAGAGTTATGCCGATAATCGACGCAAGCCATTGGAATTTCAAATCGGAGATAAGGTATTTTTAAAAGTTTCTCCTTGGAAAGGAGTAGTTCGGTTCGGTAAGAAAGGAAAGCTAAGTCCACGATACATAGGACCATTTTTAGTAATCCAACGTATAGGACCAGTTGCCTATCGTTTACAACTACCAGAAGAGCTAGCTGGAGTACATGACGTGTTTCATGTATCCAATCTCAAGAAATGTCTATCTGACGAATCCCTGGTAGTACCCCTTCAAGATGTCGAGGTAAATGAAAAGCTAAAATTTGTTGAGAAACCACTGCAAATAGAAGACCGAAAGATCAAGTTTCTCAAACACAAACGACTAGTACTGGTCAAAGTCAAGTGGGATTCAAAGAGAGGACCTAAATACACTTGGGAGCTGGAATCAGAAATGAAGCAGAAATATCCTCACTTATTCCAGTAAATCTCGAGGACGGGATCTTTATTAAGGTGGGGAGGATGTAACAAATCTCATCAAAAGTCCTATTTATTATATTATTTTGTCTAAAAGGAGACCCTAATTAAGACCCCCAAGTAATCCTGCATAAACCCTAAAATTTTCAGAACAATCGGAATCAGGATCAGGGCCCCTAAAACTCAGGGGGGTAAACCCTAGTTAGTATTATCTCGACAGATTTACGTGTAAAAAGAATTTTAATGAACAACCAACTCAGCAAGCCTACCAAGACACGGGGCTACCCTATGGTAGGGTGGCACCCCTCGCGCCACGCGACAGCCCCTCGCGCCACGCGAGGGGGCTGTTTTCCAGATATAAATTGAGGGGTGTGGGACTTGATTTATGGCTTCGGTTCGACGTAAAAAAACTCAATTCATACGTTGAGATATTGCCTGATTACTACAAAAACACACACAATCTCGAATTCCGCCGCGATAACAGGGTAATAACTCGATCGCTACTACGATTCAATGTCCGATCGATGAAAACTATCCAATGGATGTTTAAGTGCTGCCCAGATTAGGGTTATGCTTTGTCATTCATCGTGAATTCGATGAATGTTTAAGTATCGCACTTTGTCATTCGTTGTGAAGGTTTTAATCTCTTGAGTTATCGTAAATGCTGTATTAGTTACTAACCTAGTTCGTGTGCATTGCTATTTGAATTAGGTTAACAAGCTTATCAATAGGCTAAACTCTGCCCGATTAAACTTGCAAGGTGAGTCATTCTCTTTTTACCAAATTACTTTTAAAAACATGATTGTTTTCAAAGTTATAATTACAGGGATTAAGTCTTTGTAATCTCCAAATTACAGCCGGTATGTGGGGTTTTGTATACATTACTTGATAACCGTCACCATTGGACAACGGGTTAGTCAATGGGTGATATGACCATAGTCAGAGACACCATTGGACAACGAGATAACCAATAGGTGGTCGAGTGACAAATACCGTGGGTAGATGGTTGATATGTATAAACATTGTAATCGCTCTTAATACTGTAATTTTTAACAACGCGTCGTAAAAAGAATGATTCACCAGTATTTCCCCGCTGACAAAACCTTTTCCAAACATGTTTCAGGTGATCTGTTGTGATCCAGGAAAAGTGTCGCAAAGCACTACAAGCTTAAGGAAGTGGCTCAATGTAAATAAAGAAACATGTTTTGTAAAATAAAGAATTCCCAGTGAAATTACCTTATTGTAAACTACCGTGGTTTTATTCCGAATTATGAAATAAAATAATCAGGCATTTTCAGTTTTAAAAGATCCTGCTAAAATCTTCAGTTGTCAACTCAATTAAATAAATACCACGGGATTTTCTGTCCCGCGGCTCCTGAACCGGGTCAAACCGGGCCGGGGGCCGTGACATCAACCGTTTCACACAAAACTACACATACTTTTGTTTGACTTGTTATTTAAACATTCCTAATGCAACTACAAATTAAGACAATGATACACTAGATTCGCTTGTATTTCATTCGGTGTATTCTCGTAATTCAAGAATGTCAACACACTAACCCTTACCATTTATTTATTTGAAAGTTGACAGACCATTTTCATATTACTATCATACTTAAGGATTAATGACTGTGCTGGTTTACAATTTATGACTTGAATTGCTTTCTGATTATTGCTTTATACACACATGTGCATCACATATTGCAAATGACATATCATCGATTGCATGAGAACTTTATTGACTCAAATGATGCGCGAAACACAGTTAGCACAGTTAACAGACAAACTGGGAAAATGCTGACAGAGTTCAGTACATAGATAGACAGTGTATTGAGACATAGTATGAGCCAGAAACCCAGTACTACACTAGTATAGAGTGTAGGGAAGTAAGGACCACAAAACTGCTTTTCTAGGTGATAGTTTAAGTGCCGGAAAGTGCCTAAAACTCACCCAAAGTGCTGAATTCAGCAAAATTAAGCATAAATCAGCATTTAAACACATTAATATTATGCAAAAACATGATAAAATGGTCCTGAATGCTTTCCTAAGTGTCGGGAATTAAAAGTGTCACAAAAAGGTACATAAAGCACACTAAACCGCAAGGTTTAGCACTTTAACGAATCAATATCCAACCGAACAACCGGACATTACCCCTAACACCAAATTTATACTAGAAGCACTGTTTTAATATTTCCAAGCTAGTTATGATCCCCGAACATCATAACACCTCCTAAAAATATCTAATAACTGAAACACGTAACCGATACTTGAAATTCAACAAGATTGAAACTAAAAGGTTAAAACCTACACCTAGACCCCCCCACCTATCTCACGGCCCATACATGGCCCCCACTTATTGATTTTATTTCAATTGATTATTAGATCTTGCTCCCCCTTTTGAAGCATAAGATACACTAAATCTTGAGAAGTTGGTGTTTATAAGTAACCAAGATATCTTCACCTACACATTACCTCACACTTAAACACACACCACTTCTCCTCTTCTTCCCTTGCCTACTCACGACCAAGAACAACAACAACACTAACATCATCATCAACCATTTTCCATCCATTCCACATAAGTACAAAGGTGTAAGAAGGTATATTAGGAAGCTTGGGGCTTTCGGAAGTTGAAGGACCTTCACCGTTTGCTTTTATCCACTTGTTTCCTCCTCTTGATCATCCCTAGCCTTGTGCTAGTGGTAAGAACCATGATCTCTTCATTTTACATCTATTTTAAGTGGTTAAAAGATGATATAAGATGATAAGCTTGAAGAACACTAAGAATCATGAGAAGTAAACTTGAACATAAGCTTAAAATTATAAGAAATCATGAAGAAATCATGATATTTATGTGTTGTTATACTTGATGATTGTTGTTCGCTTGTGTAAATGATGTAGATCATCATATGATCTTGCTAGATCATGATTAAAAACATGATTTAGCAAGATGAGAGGATGATTATGCTAAGAAATCAATAGATCATCCTTATGTAAATCATGAACTTGAAGTATAAATTGATTTTCTTGTAAAATGATGATCAAAGTAACTTGTGATACTTGTAGATCTAGATATTTTATGGATGATTTCTAAAGAAACCGAGTTAAAAATATAAGTTTTGTTAAAACTTGGTTCTTACATAAACAAACACTATTTTTGGTGGTTAAACAAGTGTAGAAACACTTGTGTAACAAGAAAATTTCATAAGGAAACATTTTTGTAAAACATGATTACAAGTTGTAAACATCTAAATCCTTCAAGAATGATGTTTTTAAATAAACAACCACACTTTAAAAGGTAACTAAACTCATTAAACACACTACCAAGTTACTACAAATTTTCATAAACTTTCAAGTTCATGAAGTAGTAGAAAATGCATGATTTTGGCAAGATTGGTAAGTAAAGGTTGTTTAGTGTTGATTATAGATTGATTGTGATGATTTTTACAAAAGAAACTGATATGCTTGAAAGCATGGAAACCTCCATTTTTAGGGGAAACTATGGCAAAATTTTCTAAAAATATAAACACTTAGAAAAATATTTATAAACTTACACTTACTAGTGTATTTTCAACAATAAATGATTACATAAACTTTGCCATAATTTTTTGTTACAAAAATACAAATATCGGAGGTTGGTTTTTATAAATAAAAGTGGCTAAATATATATTTAGAATATATATATACAATGAAGACACATATGTGTGATTATTTGTATACTTTGTGTAATAGTTATATTATTTTAGGACTTGAAATAATATAACACATCAAAATACCAAGGATTACAATCCAAAATATTACCAAAATGTCAAGGAATAAATATACAAGGTACACACAAGATATTAGCAAAACCGAACAAGGAATGTAACTTACAAAGTATTCCGGAACTAAATTCACAAGTATATTTGGTAAATAATATTTTGGATACAAAGGAACGAAAATATGATTTTTATGATTACCACAAAGTTATATCATATTTTGACAAAGGAAAATATAGCATTTTTTACAAATATAAATATATATATATATATATATATATTCCTTGGAATTTTTAGAAAATATATTATTTTTGGGAAAAATATATATTTTCTTGAGTAAACATGAAATACATTATTTTTGGATAAAAATAAGTTTATATGTATTTTCTAAAGTTAGAATTGAAAATATATTATTTTGGAACTATAAATATTTGCCAAGAGAAAAATTATAAATAATTTTTCTAAGTAATATTTCATAAATATATATATATTTTGGAAGTATATATATATTGGTGGACTTTTATTAGAAATAATATTCCGGAAGGTTTAATATAAATTTAAGTATATGAATACTTAATGTATACCAAAAAATACGTATTCTCACGCGTATAAAATATACACCGGAATACGACACCAATACACAAATACAAGAATACGAATACACATGTATAAGATACCCCCATCCTTGGGAAGGAAATACAAGTATCAATACTTGGGAAGTGTTAAGTTAATATATATTGTTTAACAAATATCCCAAAATGTAATAAATATAATTTATGTTCAAATATTAATTATTTTGACCAAAATTATATAACTTGGAATAATACCAAGGGCATGGAAGAAACATAACTCAAAGACACTAATACTAAACCAAGGCACGACCCGTTCGTCTGATAGACATTAGTACGTTGTAGGTAGTCATGTACACCGAAGGAGCTTTGAGTTACTGTGACCCGAAGACGCAAAACTGTGAGTTCATTCCCCCTTCTCTTTTAACTGTTTTCAGTTTTATAACTTCGGGGGTGAATTACATGTTACAATTGTTTACAAACGTTTTATAAATGGTATGGTTAGCTAAGGAATGGCACTACTTGATCATGTGAGTGGTGGGTACAACACTTAAGGCCATTAATCCTCGTTGTAGGACCGATGGACATGAGTGATAGATCTATTTGGGTGTAGCGAGCCCACACCCATGCGGACCAGGGTGGCCTATGTGGTGACTATTCCTTATTCCCAGAGACAAATCTGCTAGGTTTGAGTTTTCCTGCATCACTTCACACATATCAATGGCCTTGCAAACCATTGGTGATCTATTTTCCTTGTTGCTTTCATACCAGGACTTACATACATACAGACATACTTTCAAAGGTTTACTCATACACACAAACAAACACATGAACTCGCTCACCTTTTGTTGATGTTTTCAAACTACATGTATTTCAGGGAATTAGTAAGTGGATCTGGCGGGCGTTGGAAGTTTTATGTTGCGTTAGGAATAAAGATGTCATCCATGGTCCGTGGGTTTGGTCAGTGTGTCTTATTCCTGGACAAGACACGTCTTCCAAACCTTGGCTTTATTTATTGTCTTTGATGAGTCCTTAGTGAACTCTTAAAACAATTCTTATGGTTTGTAAAACTTGTGTTTGAAGTCTACGTTTTAAGACAATGTTGTCATGTTTTTAAACTTAATTTATGGATGAACATCTATGGTTTTTATCATATAGTTGTTGTTATGATTGTGTGAAATGATATTTAGAAAGTCACACCATAATCACGCTTCCGCAAAAGTCAGGGTGTGACAATATATCCTACTAATATGACAAATTCAATACACGAAGTTGTATGAATCCCCTCCCTTGAGACCAGACCAGCATTCGTCCCAACTTTACGGTCTGTTTCTCCTCGTAAACACCGTATCATCCCAATTTCCTCCAAACATTCATTCATCAAAAACGTTTTATCTTGAAACGTATGATTTATCAAACTCCATATATTTTCAACAAAAATATACATTTTATAGTAAAAGGTATGTTTTAGTCCAAAAACATTATTAAACCCTTTTATTGGTGTGTTCTACCCCCAAAATATATACAAAGCAGTAAAAAGAGGGGTTTAGTGACACTCACCTTTGGGTGCGTATTTTAAATAGCGCAATCCCAGAGATTGATTTCTACACGTCCTATTATATATATATATAGGAATGATTTTAAATCAATATACATAACACAAAAATCCTAAGTTTCTCCGTTTCTTAGAATTGTCACATAACTTTGAGATTTTCTCGAAAAGTTATCATTTTTTATTACGATATATATATATATATATATATATATATATATATTTAATACTTTTGCAACTTGAACGATTTTATTGGTGACCGTTATCGTGTAAATCCATTATAACTCCCGTTTATAAGCAATATATCTACGATTTGCGCGTCGTAATATATATACATAAACGTTCGCATAATTTATCATCGAAACACGCGAAATCTTGTTAACTTATCTATTTTGTCATTTTTAAAGCAATTATACATAAAATATCTCATATGTATCAAATTTCATGCTCGACATACAAGTTACACATTTAACGTGATTTTTACCGTTTCTACCGCACAAAACGCACAAGTATACATGCATAATCCAAATTTTCATTATCATGTTAAAACTTAACATATTCAAATGTTTAAATCACATACCACATCTTAACACAGAAGGTTCACTCAAAATTTACCCATACTAGTGTGCATTGAAAAATGCGTATTTTAGCGATTTGGTATCGTTTTCGGGCGTCGGAAGTCACGTATGACCAACCAAACACCAAGTAAACTTAAAATTAGTTAAAATACTTATTTTTAAACTAAAAATATCAGTTTACTTACTGATCTAAATTAGTTTTATAAAAATCACTCGAAAAACCGATTTTTGACCGTTTTGACGCATAGTTTTGCATTAAACGTTACTATAATCATCCCAACTCGAAACGACTTGATATTTTAACACAATACATGTTATTTACTGATTAAAATAGTAGTTATAATCAGATTAGTGCAGTTTTTGTGTAAGTCATATAAATCATGCGATTTCATGTATTTTATAACTTTTAATGCACCAACTACAACATGCAAAGCTAGCAAACATTATGACAAAGTTATATGTCACTAAACACTTTAAAATAACTTTATTTTAGTGTTTATAATCTGCTTAAAACTGATTTTTACTAAATCATACTCAAATCATCTTTTTATAATCACATATCATCATGCATGTCTAAGTATATGCATCTAGTATACCTATATCATAACATCATCATCCAACATGATCTTAAATGCATCAAAGACCATATTTATGTCATGTTCATGTAAATCAAGACATGTATATTCCATCATCATTTAATCATATTCACATAAATACAAACATTCTTTCATATATTTACATGTGACAAAACTTTATAGATGCATACATATATACATACATATGTACGACACATATACACACATATATGAACTTCCAAAAGTTCACTTTACATCACATTTATCTCAAATCACAATACCCTTTTAGATCCTTCTTTTATGATATCTTTTTAACACATGCATGTATCCATCTCTCAAGAATCAAATCAAATCATTCATGAATCATTCAACAAAGATCAAAACACAACTAAACACACACATACCCATAATTTTCGGCCATACATACACACATATATACACTCATTTTCATTTTGTTTGAAATCTCATCCTTTGTTTGTTACAAGTTTGTGATTTATTCTAAGTTCAAGAGAAACCTATGAATGTCTCCATCATCACTAAAAATCAAGAATGTGATTTAAAAATAAATTTATACCTTCAAGATTTCTAAGTGGGTTTTTAAGAAAAGATGGTGATATGAGGCTTGTTCTTGCTTGAATCTTCTTGGAATCACTTCCAAACATCCATATTAGCTTGAAATCACCTTGAAAAAGCCCTTGAATCTTCATGGAATGATTTGAAATTTTTGAGTGTGTGTGTATATGGGGGTGTTCGGCCGCGAGGTTCAAGAGGGGAAGAGAGAGAGAGAGTGATTTTGATCTTGATTTGACGAAGATGGAGTGTTTAAAAAGTTCTAATGATTATATACAAGACACAAGATCCACTTGGCATGTTCTCACAATTCCAAGAAGAGGTGGGCATCCCCCTAGCCGCCACCTCTCTATCTCTCCTATATACACACAAAATCCTATATATATATATATGGTAAGGTTCATGCGAGAACCACCGTTATTGCGAGAACCGCGAGAACCAATGTGAACACAACCTAAAATAGCTAAAAAAAACCTAACCCCCACCCCCCCCCCCCCCAAAAAAAAAACCTAAACCCCCCCCCCCCCAAGCTAAATGCTAAAAACTAAAACCCCAAAAAAACCTAACCCCCCACCCCCCCCCCCCCCAAAAAAAAAAAAAAAAAACCTAAACCCCCCTCCCCCACCCCCCAAAAACCTAAACCCCCCCCCCCCCCCCCAAAGCTAAAATGCTAAAAACTAAACCCCCAAAAAACCTAAAAAAATCTAAAAAAATAAAAAAAAATCTAATTTTGTTTTAATATTTTTTATGTTAAAATCGCTACTTTTAGTAGCAAAAAAATTAAAAAAAATTTTTGCTACTAAAAGTAGCGATTTTTTTATAAAAAAAATATTAAAAAAAATTGTGTTTTTTAGCTATTTTTAGGCATTTTTGGTTGTGTTCACATTGGTTCTCGCGGTTCTCGCAATAAAGGGTGGTTCCTAACAGATCTTTGTCCTATATATATATATATATATATATATGTAAATTTGTGTTAAAACAAGTATTTTACTGGATACCGGATATTTTATCTAGCGTTTTAATCCCTTTTTAGTGTGTTTTAAATTATTTTTATCACTCTATAAAAATAATCACTCAAAATTATTACTGAAATAATTACCAGTTGCCTTGACTGGCTGCGTTGACAGTATTTTGTTCAATTCGCGCAGTATCGCGTTGTACGCGCTCAAACTCGAAAAATAGAGTTTCTTAGCGTTTTAATTTATTTTTCCTCACGAATATGTTTAGAATTATTATTCTAATCATAACAGGCTATTTTTAGGATTTTAACACTGATCGGGTGGTCACCGACGTTCGTTTCGCATTTTAATCGTTACGCGATAAGCGTTTATCTTATCGTTGCCAACATAATTTTTACCAAGGTTTAAATTTACCAACTCATTATATTCCACACATAAACATCATAACCAGTCAAATACAGCCTTTTACCTATTCACAACACGTGTTATAATTGTACGGTACGGCGTGAAAAGCCAGGTGTCACAGTCTCCCCCTGTTTAGGAAATTTTGTCCCTGAAAATTTTCTCTACACGTTTTGTTTTCGCACTAGGTGGAAACAGTAAAAACAGGTTTAATGAATATAGTCTTGTAGTTTCTGCGAGAAACTTTGATTCTTACGATGAATCTTCGTAGACCTATATTACACACACCCTTAATTCCTAATCTCACGTCTCAACGCTCTCCACCCTTTCCAAGGTTCAACATATACAAGCACTTAATCAAGAGGATTACGTCAAAGTTCCACCGATTCGGGTTCTACATACGTATATTTACATATACATTACCTTGTACCTGAGGTAGTCTGAGTTTACACACGATTGATCCAACTCGAGATGGGCTCTCGAAAGAATCAAATCTCATAAACTCGTTTTCTTTCCTTCTTACATTCATTTCAGGTATCCACGGGTTACACCACTAATAAATCACATATACTACTAGAATGCTATAATCGCCTCTCCAGTTATTAACATAACAATTCTAGGTATACGTACTGCTTCTGCGGTACTTCGATAAATTCCCATTTATCTTCCAAATAAATCTCTACAAGAACAAAATCAGTGTATTATCCATTATACACTTTCTCAAATTGGACCAAACAATACTTCATGTACACTACTCAATCCTTATGGTAGCTTGAGCCTATAAGCGACTGATCCAACTCAAGATGGGCTCTTGAAAGGACCTAATCATTGTGGCTCAG
Source organism: Helianthus tuberosus (assembly GCA_030545235.1). Classification (NCBI taxonomy): domain Eukaryota; kingdom Viridiplantae; phylum Streptophyta; class Magnoliopsida; order Asterales; family Asteraceae; genus Helianthus; species Helianthus tuberosus. The sequence continues at coordinate 99,483,037 of CM060371.1, read as the reverse complement.
CTTTTCTTTTCTTTTCTCTGCTAAACCTAATAGCATCTTTGCAAGATAACTCCTTTAACAGAACCAAATCTTCAATCTGGAATCACAATAGTTTCCTTCAATTGTCCATCTAATCCTTCTGTTGATCAATTGGCGACTTTTAACATTCCCTCGATCTAGGAAAATCCTGTCGCTGGTTTCCTAGACAACTCAGGTCTGGTTAATTGTCCTTTGTCACGTCAGCTCGACATAGTGATAATTGTCATTTGTCACGTCAGCTCGACATAGTGATAATCGATACTTCCATCCATACTAGCGTGTTAATTATTGTAGGATAACTCTGCCAAGGGCATGTGAGTATCTTAACTTCCTTCGGAGTCCATCGTACACGCTCCCAACTTTTCTTTCAAGGGTTGAAAAGCTTCCTCCTACTTTTCTGCCCAATCAATTTCCCTTTTTCCTTTTGGGGTTATTAGTGTCGAAGACTGCACTAATTTAGAGAAATTATTAATAAATATTCGGTAGCACCCAGCTAGTCATATGAATCATCGTACTCCCGACGGAGTCTTTAGCGCTTCTCATCATTTGATTGCTCCAATCTTAGACTGATCTACATGCATACCATTCTCATCCTTCACCAACTCCATAGTTAACTTCAAATGCTACTCGTGATTCTCTTTCGTTCGTGAATAGGCAAGTATGTCATCGATGAATATTATCATGAATTTATCCGATTAGGGTTTCCATACCCTGTTAATGAGATTTCATGAATATAAATGGCGCATTAATTTAGTCAAAAGGCATGACTAATAACTCGTAATGGCCATATCACGTTTGAAAAGCAATCCCCGAAATATCTTCGTCAGCAACCTTCAACTGATGATATCCTAATCGTAGATCGATCTTCGTGTAACAGCTGGATCCCGGTAGCTTGATTGAATAAATCGTCAATCCTCAGTAAAAGGGTACCGATTCTTGATAGTCAACTTGTTCAGCCTTCTGAAATCATCACATATCCTGAAGGATCTATCCTTCTTTCTTTCAACAAAACAGATGCACCTCAAAGCGAAAAGCTTGATCGAATGAAACCCTTGTCCAGTAGCTCTTGATACTGACTCGACATTTCTATCATTTCAGACGGTGCTTAATCTATAAGGAGATTGTGCAATAGGGCGCAGCACCGAGTGCCAGACCGATTCGAAATTCAATCTGTCTCGCAGGGGGAAATCCAGGTAAGTATTTTTAGGAAGACTTCCGGATAGTTGCGATCGATAGAAATCTCTTCGATATTCCTACATTCGGTTTCCGTATCCACCACATTCACTAAAAACGCAGGATAGCCCTTTCGTAACAACTTGAGCATCCTTACAACACTGACGACTCTCAACTATCAACACTCAACTCTCGACACTCAACACTCGCCTCGGTCGATCTCCGCGAATAACTACCACCTCCCTACCATCATCAGGACGAGATATCCTAGCTAGCTTCTTCAAGCGATAGGCCCCACTTTGTCCTTGGATAATCAGTCCATTCTCACATCTTCGTCAAAGCTCCCCAGCTCTACTGGAAATAAATCGACACTAGAACTACGATCTCCTAACTAAATACTACAACCATGAACGACCTCGCTAGTTTCTATCAACTTACCAATTGCTAGTTCTATCGGGCACTTTATACTCAGCTTACTTGTTGGTGAACACAATAAAGGTTCAAAGTTTTTCGAACAAAACTCAAGTCAGCTTTGGTATTTAAGTATGAACATAGATTAGCTTTTGATTCGAAACATACCAGTAACAGTAGCAGAACTCTCACACGCCTTCCCAGCACTTGCCTCAACGGCGTTACCCTTAGCATCCTGTCCTTTCGGTTTCGGGCAATTTCTTTTGTTGTGTCCTTGTTCACCACATGCGAAGCATCCTTCAAGCGCAACTCCATCCAACGTATTCTTAGCATAACACTTGGGAGTCACATGTCCGGTTCGGCCACATCTGGCGCACTTCTCTTGTCCATCACCGACTTTACCCTTTCCCGACTCTCTAGGGTTACCTACACTCGCTTTCTCTAAGCTACGTTTCTTCCTACGTTCTTCTTCGGGAGTCTTCTTGGAGTTCTCAGGTTTGCGCTTCTTCGAATTTCCAGTTCTAGGTTTGGAACGCTGAATCACTCAGATGACCGACTCATTTTGACAGCCCGATATCACGCATATCGCTGCCACATCATTGCATAGGACACCAGTAAATGATCTCGGGTTACAACCCTGGATTGTTTTGTGTTTGCTCCTGTGCACTGTTCATAAGGTTAATGAAAATCAGGAATACGTTCCAATGAGATCATAACACATGAACTACCAAAAATTTTCAATCATTATTTTTCCTGGAGGGTTTCCAATTTGTGTCCCACCAAGATCATGCCCGTGAGCACCGCATCCACGTTCCTGGCCATCATTCTGGTTAGCATTACGCTGTTCCAAGGCAGTATTAACGTGTTGGGTTATGAGTCGTGCCAACTCTTCTGGTGTGGCAGGTAGTCCAGTGCCCCGTCTTGCTTTTGGCGGCATTTCGTCGTTTCTATTATTTACAACAATAATAATCACATGAGACGATAACCAAAAATAATTCAATCATTAAATGTTAGTGGATCAAACATTGCGCATGTATAATATCCACATATTAATGAGAAAAATTTTAAACCAAAAGTAGATAGTTTGATATTATCATAGAAATTAACAAACTTGTTTTTCAGTACATCCCAACTATCCTTGGCATGTCTACATCGACACCCATAACAAGTTTTCACAAAAATTTCTACCTAATATCACAAAAATATAACTGGCACGCAGGCCCCCAAAACAAAAGTACTAAAAATTATCTAACATAACAACCACAAACAAACAACAATCAACATCTAACGCTTCATCCCTATAAAATCTAACATCTTCCTGACCAACTCCTCCAGATCCACTATTCTCCAATGCATCTGGTCCATCGCACTGTTGTCCAAATCCTTCAACTCATCGTACCAGTCCATTTGCCCCTCTAAGTTCTTCATCTTACCCTTGGTCGTTTCCAGTTCTTCGCGCAAGGTAGCAAACTGTCGGTCACAGTGGCAACATCGATCTACCCAAACCCCTTTCTGTGACACCCCAGGGAAATCAGGAGAACCACGCAACTTAACTAGCTTCCTCAGTGAGTACGTGCTAAATTTCGGGACGAAATTTCTTTCAACTTGGGGATAATGTGACAACTCATATTTAAAACCTTTTCTTTGTGTTAATGTAACGTATGTAGACCTTATGTGAGTACATGAACCATGTTGAGTATTGAATGCTATGCTTGATTTTATGTTATGTGAATGTATGTATTATGTAATCACACAACACAACCTGATCGCACAAGCCATTCGGGCTACACTCTTTGTATCCGAACCAAGGGCAGCCCATGATGGGTTCGTGTTAGTACATGATGTCTAAAGCCTATGTTTTAAGTCTAGGGTCTAAATATGTCATGATTATATAGTTCAGGGGTCAATTTGTAAGTTTAAGTTTGTGTTTAATGGGTTTCGCTTGAAGGTGTATCATGTCAAGTTCAAGCAAAACTAGATGTTAAGGGTTCGCTTGAGACTGGTTCAAGCGAAACCCAGTGCCTATAAATAGGCTAGTTTGTTTCTCATTTGACAACAGTTCCTTCAGAAGTGTAACGTTACTCTGCCGGATTTTTCTGTGAACTAGTAATGAGAAACAGTGTTTAAAGTGATATTCTTCTATTTTCTACTCCATTCTCTTTGATTCAACCTGTTTGTGTGATTCCGCCACATAAACAGTAGTATTTTGACTTGGATTGACTCATTTGATCGTCAATATCGATCCTACAATTGGGATCAATTCGCGACCCGAACGAGTCGTTCGGAAGAGCTCTAGTCCGTTTCAGAGGCGGAAACAAAGAAATGGATGTGAAAACAACTTGATTCACACTTTAAAAGCCTTATATATTGATTTTACAATGTTTACAATCATTAGGCAAACCGGAAGCACCTCGGTATCAATCTCTGAAAACTGTTACAAATGACAAGCCAACTAACCTATTTATAGACTACCTAGGTTCGCTTGAAAGACACATGACCATCCCAAGCGAAACCTCCTATAAACTGTTCAAGCGAAACCCACAGATATAACATTCTGATTTCAAGCGAAACCTCCTGTGAACTTTAAATCTGTTTTGTCTATTGTGAGGTGATGCAATGATGATGCCATATTATGATGTCATCATCAAGATTGATGACATCACACTTGATCAGATTCGCAACGCAATCCAGACTCGACATAAGACGAAGTCGACAGATGTATGCAAACAGAAACAAAAAGTTAAAAATTCAGAAAATGTTCAAAACAAATATAAAAGCTCATCAGTTCGATCATCCAATCATTATAAAAAACCACAAAAAGAATTTAAACTCACAAAAAGCTGGTAATCAGTGGTGCAGGTTTGACCACAGTGCTTCAAAGCCAAATCCAGTTTTCATAAGGAATGATGATTACCACAGAGCCAGACAATGCTATGATCTAAGCGTTTGGTGTGAAAGTGGTGAATGGTACGATAACAGAGTGTGTTACACTTGTGGTGTGAGAGGACACATTGCTGTTAACTGCTAGAGTCAGTGGTTTGAGACAAGGAGATGCTATAATTGCCAAATCAAAGGACACATTGCAAGAGATTGCCCAATGAGATCAACGGAAAGATCGAGGGCTGAATATCAGAAAAGGGTGATGAAATCAGTCAAAGTCAAAGAAAAGCCCAAAGAACTAAAAGTTCCAGAACAGAAAGTGAAGCTTTCACAAGGGCAGAAAGACAGACTGAGAAAGAAAAGAAAGAAAGCAAGGGAATATCTTGAAAGGATTTTGTCCTCGGATACAACAAGAAAATCAGATAAAAGTTCTGATAAATCGTCTTGCTCTCCAAAGAATGACAAATCAAGCAAAACGAATTTATCAGATACAAATCTGAGGACAGAATGGTGTGTGAAGAAAGGAAATGTTCCTGGCGATGAATTTGTTTCTTCGGAAACAAAGGAGCCATGTTCTGGTGATGATTCTGATTTGTCAAAATCAGAGGAGCCACAAGTTGAGCTCAAAAGTGAAAATTCAGTTCCGCCAATGGATGATATCAACTTTCCACCATTGCGGACTGAAAATTCTAAACAAAAAGATGGGAAAGTGAAAATTTCGAATCAGTTCTATTCTGAAAAGAAAGAATTTGATGTTGAAAAGGCTTTTAATAGCAAAGTAAAAAATATTTTTGGAAAAATGGTTGAGGGTAAGGTAAAAGGAGTTAAAGAATTTTATGAATCAAAAAGGTATGTTCAAAACACCCAAGGACCGTCAGGCTTGGGTGAATCTCTTTAACTGAAAAACCTGACTTGCCGGAGCTCCCAGGTTGGTAAGTGTGGAGCATGAATCGGCATCTTTCTTGAGAAATTCACAGGTTGGTAACTGTGATATTTCGAATTACAAAAGATTCATCAAGGACATTAAGTTGTACTTGATTTATCTTTCCGACAAGAGGTATTGTTGAAAACAATGTGATGAAAGAACCCCAAGTTTCTGAAAAGATAAACAAAACTAATTTTCCGGAAAAACCATTTGATTAAAACAAACTTAAGTGTTTTGAAATCACAATGGGAAAATAGTTTGTTGTCAGGGGGAGTTCTGATTGTTTATGCCAAGTGGATGGCGAATTGAAGCGATTTGATATCATGTTATCACTTTACCTTGAACAGTTTGTTTTCAAATTTTCCCAGAAAATCAAAATTGAGACATATTTTGATTTTAGGGGGAGAAAAATTTTAAAAAAATTAGAAAATTTGAAAATGCCAAAAACATTGAAAAAGCAAAAATGAGTTTTGTTGTGAATAAGAGGAAATGATAGTATATCAGTGGACTATCACAGCATGCTAAAGAATTGAAATGTCAAATGTGATAAACGATCTCACTAAGGATGTGACGATAGGCTCAGCTAGACTAGTAGATTTGCGATACCGATATAAACTTAAATAAAAAGCCTAGTTCTAGTGGGAAACATGGTTGAAAGCATAGTACTTAGTTTTGTCCTTCTTGATTGTGTGCCTACTCAGTAATCGATGATTGTCGAAAGACATAAAACCGGTCAGTTTGTGAACTTTCACAACTTGCTAAAAAATCACCGTGATGGTGCATTTCATTTTGCAAAGATTTAAACTTGTTTTATTTCTTTATTTTGTTTAAGCATTGGACATCCTCTGTGTATACGTGAGTATCGACCTGGATGTTATTGCCTAAACGTTCTGCTTTATTTTCTTTGGTGTTTCGTTTAAGCTTTGGACCTCCTCTGCGTATACGGAAGTATCGACCTGGTGGTTAAAGCCTAAACAACTTCAACTTATTTTATTTTTCTTATTTTGTTTAAACATTGGACTTTCTCTGCGTATACGGAAGTATCAACCTGATTGTTAATGTTTAAACATTCTGCTTTGTTTTCGCACAAATCACAGTTGATAAAAGTTTAAAGGCGTTACTTGAGTTAGTGTATTGCATGATGAGGGGATATGCTGAGATCGTGGGGTCCATAAGAACTTAGTGCAAAATTAATATACCTTAACGTATCGGTAAGCATTTCGAAAGTTTTTAGAATGAGTTTAAAAGGACAACTATATCGTCAATCAATGTGAATCGTTTAGAACTTAAAATGTTTAAAGCTTAATGGTGCTAGTGATTGGTCTCAAAAACTGATATGATCCTCTTACACAAACTCACAAAAAGATGTTTGTATATAGTTTATTTCCTTAAATCCAAAAAGATTTTAGTGTGTTTTAGCATAAAATTTTGAAAAATCCAAAAAGATTTTTGACAACTGATGTTGGAGAGCTGATTTTCAAAATCCCAAGTGCTAAACATGATGAATGATATTGGATTGGGAAAGTTTATTTGAGTTGAAAAAGGTTTTTGAAATGGATAAATGGATCATTAATTTGAAACCAATTTAATCATTTTAAATTCAAGTGGTAAGCATAAAGTTTATCTTACTGTTGGTTAGAGTACATGCAGGTATGCAGCTAGTGAATTCTAGACTGCGATCCCAGCTTGTCGAAAGGGGAAGTCTGTAGTCGTAAAAGTCAGGTTCCTGATCTTGTTGCTACGAAGAGCCAAGAGATGGTCCTGAATCTGTGAAAGCTGCTAATGCTGAGAAGTTAGAGAGTGCTATATCAGATTACGATCCCGGAACAAAGTAAGGGGGAGTCTGTTAGCAATAGGGTGATTGAAGAGAGAATGTGAAGACTGATTAAGACTGAATTTTTGACGTACTAAAGTCTCGTACTAAAGACTCCGTCAACATCCAAGGGGGAGACTGTTGGTGCATTTGACTGTTAACTTCGTCTTATATCGAGTCTCAGTTTCGTTGCAGATCTGAAGAAGAATGATGTCATCATTCTTGATGATGACATCATCCATATGACATCATAATATGACATCATCATAGCAAACTTAACACGTAACATGAAACAGTGCATGTAATATGATTTTTATATTTGTTTATTGTGAGTTCGCTTGAAAAGTCAAATATGTATTTGAAGCGAAACTGATTTTGTGGGTTTCGCTTGAACAAGTCATGTCATGTTTCAAGCGAAAGGTGTATGCCTATAAATAGGCTGTTCTAGCTTCTCATTTGTAACAGTCCCATTGTTCTTGTACCGAACTGCTGCTGGTTTGTCAAGTCATATATGAATGAGAAGTGTAGTTTAACGTGAAATCTATCTGTTTCTACTCATTTCTTTCTGATTCAAAACAGTTTGATTGTTTCCGCCACTCAAACTGTCGTATATTGACTCAAATTGACTCATTCGGTCGGTTGGTCATATCGATCCTACAGTTCGGCCCACTCCTCTTATGCGCATGCAATCACCTAGGGTAGGAGAGTGTTTCTCATAATTTGCAAAACACAACACACACACAAAACCCTACTCTTCTCTCTCTCTCCCTCTCAAACCCGACGACAACAACATCCCTTCTCTCGAAGCTTTTGGTGTTCGAATCAATCCCTACTCTCTTCTTTAATCGGTTAGTATTTTAAACTATTGATTGTGTGCTGCATGATGTTGAGATATGTATGTTCTATACGATGGTTTAAGGATGATAGGTGATTGATGATGATGTAAACTGTTAAGGTTTAGTGTTCATGAAATCGGCTCACATATGTGTATTTGATAATGTTCATGATAAGCGGATTGCATATTGATGTTCTGGAACCAAATACTTGTTAATCTGCTGCATGTATGTGAAATCGGATTAGTTGTATGGTCGATTATGAAGTGTTACATGATGATTTGAAAACCCCTAGATGGATATGTCTAAGTGTTGGATTATTGTTCATGTTTTAATTATGTTTAGGGTTCTTAAGAAATTGATGTTAAAACCATTGTTTGATCGATTTATTTGATGATTGGAAACTGTTGGTTGTTGATTGATATCTACAAATATGGAAACCATGTAACCGATTAGCATAACTTTTGGATATTAAAACAAATCGCACAAGACCCCCTAGTCGCACAAGAGCTCTCGGTCGCACAAGATCAGGTCACACAAGACCTGATCTGATCGCACAAGTGCATCGCACAAGACGGGGTACAAACACATAAAGCACATAGTACTGTTGATTTATGCATGATCGCACAAGATTTGGTGGATCGCACAAGATGGTGCCGATCGCACAAGATCTTGGGCCTTACACACTGTTTGAACTCAACATATTATTTGACCGAATGGCCCAAAACCTAGTCGCACAAATTATCCGGACCGCACAAGGAAAACTCAGTCACAAAAGTAATTCGAGTCGCACAAGATTATTAAACTGCTACAATTGTTGGGCCGTATGAGTGTTGGGCTGCTTATGTTAATTGGGCCGGGTTTAAGGCTGATCGCACAACCCATTGTGGATCGCACAAGTTGTGTTGGTCGCACAATGGGATGGGCCGCCTATTGGTTGGGCTTTATCTTTCGGATCGCACAAGTTGGACGTGCTTGGTACTTGAATGCTACTGTTAATGTGTTAACATGTATTATGTGTTTGCCATGATCGATATGTGTTCATAACCTGTTAAACTATGTGTAACCATAAGTGTTTTACTTGAACCTAGACCTGACTTGTATGGTAACCATGTTAGGACGTGGTTGACCACTAGGAGCGTAATCGACCCTTAACTATCTGCCGAGCTAATCGAAGGTGAGTTCACACTTCTCTACAAAGCATGGGATTCCCAGGGGTTGGGAATGGGTTAAGGAATAGGGATTCCTCGTCCTGTTGAGACGTATTCAGGAACATAGATTCCTCGTCGCGTTTGAGGCGAATTTAACTATACTAGACTACAACTCTATCAACGAAGTCCCTCCTTTTGTATCGACTTAATCGCCAAGGCCAATGGCGAACGGGTCATTAGTTAAATAGCGCTATTAGGTTTAACAAACCTCACACCGTGCCGCAGAGGACGGGCGTGGACTAATGGACTATGGCAGGTCAGTGATGATAGACACAGACGTTAGGGCACTTAAACATGGCGAACGTTAGTAGTCGATATGGTAACGAGTCTGGTGGTTTAAACATGGGGTAGCCCCCATGGCCAGAGAGCCGGGCTGGAATAGCCAATGTAAGAATGGGTAACTAATAAACGTTTTTCGAACTATGGGGTAACCCTCACGGCTGGATAGCTGGTTAAGAACAAAATGTGTTTTTAGAACAACTCTAAACTGGACAACCAACTGTGAACTCGCTCAACATTATTGTTGACTCGTTACTACATGCTTTGCAGGTCAATAGGTTTAGCAGGAGCTTGCATGGGAAGGAGTCGTTGTGGAGCATGGACATTGAGTGTTCATGATAACTTTAATACTTTGGATTTACTATTTGGGTTTTGAACTATTTGCTTCCGCTGATAACTTAAACTATGTTTTGTTTGGACACCAATTGTATTGTGTTGGATATTATTATTACTTGCATGCTTGTTCAATATGATTGGTGGCTTGATCCTGGTCAGTCACGCCTCCAAGCGGTGATACTCCGCGTGTGGATTTTGGGGGTGTGTCAGATTGGTATTAGAGCCGTTGGTTATAGAGAACTTCCTTTTAATAAGGGAAAAGGTTTTGTTAAAACCAGACTATAACCTGAACAGTGCTCAACGATCCACAACGACGCTTCACTCCACATGCAAGGCTCGACATTCTAGGTGATATGATTTATGTTTACATTGCCTACTTGCTAGATTACATAGAACATTGCTTATGGTATGTTTAGCTAAACGTAACAACTATTGTTTGACAACACGTACGTGCTTACTCCCTTCTGTCATCGCACTTTCGCGAACCCCTCTCACTCATGTTTCCCTTGATATGAAGATCATGGCTGGACGCGTTAACATGACTCAAGCCCAGTTGACGGCTCTGATTAACCAACAAGTTGTTGCGGCACTTGCAGCCGCTCAGGCAGGAGGTATACCCTGCCACCTCAACTCACTCTAGGATCCCTAGATCCTACTCTCGTGAACCAACCTTTGTGTTAAACTTTGTCCTTTCTTACTCTCACGACAGGTCAACCTGCACAGCCCCCTGTGTGCACTTTCAAGACCTTTATGGACTGCCGACCCACTACTTTCAGCGACACTGAAGGAGCTGTAGGTCTCCTCCACTGGTTTGAGAATCTCGAATCTATCTTTGAGATGTGTGAATGCCCTGAGGCTCCCAGGGTGAAATATGCTACTGGTACTCTTGAGGGTATAGAGCTCACGTGGTGGAACGCTCAGGTCCAGATGATGGGATTGGTTGCTGCTAACGCCACCCCATGGAACGATTTCAAGGAGTTGATCAAGGAAGAATACTGCAGTCGGGATGACATTCATAAGCTGGAGGTAGAGTTTTACAACTTAAAGATGGCGGGGTCGGAAATCGAAGCGTATACGAGAAGATCAAACGAGTTGGCTATTCTGTGTCCTACTATGGTGGACCCTCCCATTAAGCGTATCGAACTGTATCTCAAGGGTTTGGTGCCAGAGATCCAAAGTCACGTGACCTCAGCAAACCTTGGCACCATTCAACAGATCATCAAGTTGGCCCATCGTTTCACGGATCAGGCGGTGGAGCAGAACAGGTTACCAAAGCGTATTGGTGATACAACTACTTCTGATGCTCCCAGCGACAACAAGCGTAAATGGGATGGAACCTCGAGCAAAGGTTCAACTTCTGTTCAATCTCAGTCACAGCAACGAAGGACTGAGGACTATAGGAGCCCCAGTCAGCAGACTTCTGGAAGTCAAGGGCAGGGTGGATACAAGGGGAACCACCCCAAGTGTAATCGCTGTAACTTGCACCATAGCGGGCCATGTAGTAGAGGCAGCTGTCATTGGTGCAACAAGCCTGGTCACATCACAAGAGAATGTAGGAGTCAGCTTCCCGCGAATCAAAATCGGCAACAACAGCGAGCCCCACCAAACCAACACCAGCAGCAGCAACAACAAGGTAATAACAAAGGGTGCTTTCAGTGTGGAGCTGAAGGCCACTTCAAGAAAGACTGTCCCCAGCTGAACCAGAACAACAACAACAATAATAACAACCAGGGGAATGGAAACAACGGGGGTAACAACGACAATGGTGCAAGGGGTCGTGTGTTCGTTATTGGCCAGGTGAAGCAAGGAATGATCCCAACATTGTGACGGGTAAGTTCCTACTGGACGACTTTTATGTTACTATCTTATTTGATTCGGGTGCCGATACTAGCTACGTGTCTTTAAAAGTTAGTCAAATGCTTAAGCGTACCCCATCACTTTTGGACATCAAACACACTGTAGAGTTAGCTAACGGTAAAAGTTTAGAGGTCACACACGTAGTCAAGGGTTGTAACCTTGTTCTTGTTGGTCACACTTTCTCTATCGACCTCCTTCCTATCGTTCTTGGTAGTTTCGACGTTGTCATTGGGATGGAATGGTTATCCCAACACCAAGCAGAGATTCTTTGCAACGAGAAGATCGTCCGTATTCCTCGTTCAGGTGATGAACCTCTCATGATTCGTGGCGACAAGAGTGGTGCTGTTGTGAGCATCATCTCTTTCCTTAAGGCCAAGAAGTGCTTACGAAAGGGTCACACTGCTATTTTGGCTCTTGTTACTGACACCTCGAAGAAAGAGAAGAAGATAGAAGATTTTCCGATTGTACGCGACTATCCTGAGGTATTCCCTGAGGAATTACCTGGCCTTCCACCTCATCGCCAGGTCGAGTTTCAAATCGAGCTAGCTCCTGGAGCAGCGCCCATAGCTCGCGCACCTTATCGCTTAGCTCCATTAGAGTTGGAAGAACTCTCGACGCAACTACAAGAACTCTTGGATAAGGGTTTTATTCGCCCTAGCTCTTCGCCATGGGGACCTCCAGTGTTATTTGTGAAAAAGAAAGACGGTACCTTCAGGATGTGTATCGACTATCGCGAGCTCAACAAGGTGACGGTGAAGAATCGTTATCCTCTTCCACGCATTGACGACTTGTTCGACCAGCTGCAAGGGTCGAGCTTTAACTCGAAAATTGATCTGAGATCGGGATATCACCAGCTGAGAGTCCGAGAAGAGGACGTCTCCAAAACAGCCTTTAGAACTCGATATGGACACTACGAGTTTTTGGTCATGCCTTTTGGGCTGACAAACGCACCTGCGGTTTTCATGGACCTTATGAATTGAGTGTGCAAGCCCTACCTAGACAAGTTCGTCATCGTTTTCATCGACGACATCCTGATCTATTCTAAGAGTCAGGAGGAACACGAGCAGCATCTACGACTTATTCTGGAACTCCTTCGAACTGAACAGCTTTATGCAAAATTCTCAAAATGTGACTTCTGGCTTTGTGAAGTCCATTTCCTAGGCCACGTGGTAAACAAGGATGGGATTCACGTTGATCCATCTAAGGTAGACTCGATCAAGAACTGGCCTGCACCTCGTACACCAACAGAAATCTGCCAATTCTTGGGCTTAGCAGGTTACTACAGAAGGTTTATCAAGGATTTCTTCAAGATCGCGCAACCCCTCACTTGGCTGACTTAGAAAGGTGTTATCTATCATTGGGGCAATGAACAGGAATCAGCATTTCAGCACCTAAAGGATAGACTTTGCAGCGCACCTATTCTTTCATTGCCTAAGGGCACAGACGACTTTGTGGTTTACTGCGACGCATCAATTCAGGGTCTTGGTTGTGTATTGATGCAACGGGATAAAGTTATTGCGTACGCCTCACGCCAACTTAAAGTTCATGAAAGGAACTACACTACACATGACTTAGAATTGGGAGCTGTTGTCTTCGCGCTCAAGATATGGAGACATTACCTGTACGGTACCAAGTGCGCCATTTACACCGGTCACAGGAGTCTCGAGCATATCTTCAAACAGAAGGAGTTGAACATGCGGCAACAACGATGGGTCGAGCTACTGAATGATTATGAATGCTCGATCAGGTACCATCCAGGCAAGGCCAATGTGGTGGCTGACGCCCTCAGTCGAAAGGATACCATACCTAAACGCGTACGAGCTTTACAACTCACTATCCAATCTAGTCTTCCTGCACAGATACGAGAAGCTCAGATAGAAGCATTAAAACCAGAAAACATCAGGGCTGAAGCCCTACGCGGCTCAAGACAGCGACTAGAACAAAAGGAAGACGGTGCCTACTACGTAACAGGACACATTTGGGTCCCACTCTATGGCAACCTACGAGAGCTTGTGATGGATGAGGCACACAAGTCTCGTTACTCAGTACATCCTGGTTCGGACAAGATGTACCACGATCTTAAAACTACATACTGGTGGCCTAGCATGAAAGCTCACATTGCAACCTACGTTAGTAAATGTTTGACTTGTGCGAGAGTCAAAGTCGAGTACCAAAAACCCTCAGGCCTACTCCAACAACCAGAGATACCACAATGGAAATGGGAGCAAATTTCCATGGATTTCGTTACTTGCCTGCCTAGATCTCAACGTGGGAATGATACTATTTGGGTGATCGTGGATCGACTCACCAAGTCGGCACACTTCTTGGCTATCAAAGAAACAGAAAAGTTCTCTACTTTAGCAGACGTTTATTTGAAGGAAGTTGTCTCGAGGCACGGGGTGCCCACCTCTATTATCTCAGATCGTGATGCACGTTTTACCACTGAACTATGGCAAGCAATGCACAAGTCTTTTGGCTCACGTTTAGATATGAGCACAGCTTATCACCCGCAAATGGATGGGCAGTCTGAACGCACCATTCAGACCCTTGAAGACATGCTTAGGGCATGTGTGATTGACTTTGGAAATGGTTGGCAAAAGCATCTGCCACTTGTGGAATTTTCGTACAATAACAGCTACCACACCAGCATTAAAGCTGCTCTGTTTGAGGCATTGTGCGGGCGTAAATGCCGATCACCTCTTTGTTGGGCAGAGGTGGGGGATAGTCAGATCACTGGCCCAGAACTTGTGGTAGACACAACAGAAAGGATTGCTCAGATACGACAACGAATGGCGGCAGCTCGTGACCGTCAGAAAAGCTACGCTGATAAGGGCATGAAGCCACTCGAGCTCCAAGTTGGGGATCGAGCACTACTCAAAGTCTCACCCTAGAAGGGTGTTGTTTGTTTTGGCAAACGAGGCAAACTTAACCCACGATATGTTGGACCATTCGACATCATAGAGAAAATAGGCAAGGTGGCCTACAAACTGAACCTTCCAGCAGAACTCAGTGCAGTTCACAACGTTTTTCACGTGTCAAATCTGAAGAAGTGTCTGTCAGATGAGACCCTCGTAGTTCCTTTGAAGGAGCTCACTATCGATGAACAGTTGCGATTCGTCGAGGAACCAGTAGAGATTACTGACCGAGATGTGAAGATTCTCAAGCGCACTAGAATTCATCTTGTTCGAGTTCGTTGGAACTCACGTCGTGGCCCAGAGTTCACCTGGGAACGCGAAGATCAGATGAAACAAAAGTATCCCCAATTGTTCGGAAACATCACAACCACTACTGAGGCTGAAGCTACTGCAGAATTTCGGGACGAAATTCCAGATCAATGGGGGGAGGATGTGACACCCCAGGGAAATCAGGAGAACCACGCAACTTAACTAGCTTCCTCAGTGAGTACGTGCTAAATTTCGGGACGAAATTTCTTTCAACTTAGGGATAATGTGACAACTCGTATTTAAAACCTTTTCTTTGTGTTAATGTAACGTATGTAGACCTTATGTGAGTACATGAACCATGTTGAGTATTGAATGCTATGCTTGATTTTATGTTATGTGAATGTATGTATTATGTAATCACACAACACAACCTGATCGCACAAGCCATTCGGGCTACACTCTTTGTATCTGAACCAAGGGCAGCCCATGATGGGTTCGGCCCACTCCTCTTATGCGCATACAATCACCTAGGGTAGGAGAGTGTTTCTCATAATTTGCAAAACACAACACACACACAAAACTCTACTCTTCTCTCTCTCTCCCTCTCAAACCCGACGGCAACAACATCCCTTCTCTCGAAGCTTTTGGTGTTCGGATCAATCCCTACTCTCTTCTTTAATCGGTTAGTATTTTAAACTATTGATTGTGTGCTGCATGATGTTGAGATATGTATGTTCTATACGATGGTTTAAGGATGATAGCTGATTGATGATGATGTAAACTGTTAGGGTTTAGTGTTCATGAAATCGGCTCACATATGTGTATTTGATAATGTTCATGATAAGCGGATTGCATATTGATGTTCTGGAACCAAATACTTGTTAATCTGCTGCATGTATGTGAAATCGGATTAGTTGTATGGTCGATTATGAAGTGTTACATGATGATTTGAAAACCCCTAGATGGATATGTCTAAGTGTTGGATTATTGTTCATGTTTTAATTATGTTTAGGGTTCTTAAGAAATTGATGTTAAAACCATTGTTTGATCGATTTATTTGATGACTGGAAACTGTTGGTTGTTGATTGATATCTACAAATATGGAAACCATGTAACCGATTAGCATAACTTTTGGATATTAAAACAAATCGCACAAGACCCCCTAGTCGCACAAGAGCTCTCGGTCGCACAAGATCAGGTCACACAAGACCTGATCTAATCGCACAAGTTCATCGCACAAGACGGGGTACAAACACATAAAGCACATAGTACTGTTGATTTATGCATGATCGCATAAGATCTGGTGGATCGCACAAGATGGTGCCGATCGCACAAGATCTTGGGCCTTACACACTGTTTGAACTCAACATATTATTGGACCGAATGGCCCAAAACCTAGTCGCACAAATTATCCGGACCGCACAAGGACAACTCAGTCGCACAAGTAATTCGAGTCGCAGAAGATTATTAAACTGCTACAATTGTTGGGCCGTATGAGTGTTGGGCTACTTATGTTAATTGGGCCGGGTTTAAGGCTGATCGCATAACCCATTGTGGATCGCACAAGTTGTGCTGATCGCACAATGGGATGGGCCGCCTATTGGTTGGGCTTTATCTTTCAGATCGCACAAGTTGGACGTGCTTGGTACTTGAATGCTACTGTTAATGTGTTAACATGTATTATGTGTTTGCCATGATCGATATGTGTTCATAACCTGTTAAACTATGTGTAACCATACGTGCTTTACTTGAACCTAGACCTGACTTGTATGGTAACCATGTTAGGACGTGGTTGACCACTAGGAGCGTAATCGACCCTTAACTATCTGCCGAGCTAATCGAAGGTGAGTTCACATTTCTCTACAAAGCATGGGATTCCCAGGGGTTGGGAATGGGTTAAGGAATAGGGATTCCTCGTCCTGTTGAGACGTATTCAGGAACATAGATTCCTCGTCCCGTTTGAGACGGATTTAACTATACTAGACTAGAACTCTATCAACGAAGTCCCTCCTTTTGTATCGACTTAATCGCCGAGGCCAATGGCGAACGGGTCATTAGTTAAATAGCGCTATTAGGTTTAACAAACCTCACACCGTGCCGCAGAGGACAGGCGTGGACTAATGGACTATGGCACGTCAGTGATGATAGACACAGACGTTAGGGCACTTAAACATGACGAACGTTAGTAGTCGATATGGTAACGAGTCTGGTGGTTTAAACATGGGGTAGCCCCCATGGCCAGAGAGCCGGGCTGGAATAGCCAACGTAAGAATGGGTAACTAATAAACGTTTTTCGAACTATGGGGTAACCCCCACGGCTGGATAGCTGGTTAAGAACAAAATGTGTTTTTGGAACAACTCTAAACTGTACAACCAACTGTGAACTCGCTCAACATTATTGTTGACTCGTTACTACATGCTTTGCAGGTCAATAGGTTTAGCAGGAGCTTGCATGGGAAGGAGTCGTTGTGGATCATGGACATTGAGTGTTCATGATAACTTTAATACTTTGGATTTACTATTTAGGTTTTGAACTATTTGCTTCCACTGATAACTTAATCTATGTTTTGTTTGGACACCAATTGTATTGTGTTGGATATTATTATTACTTGCATTCTTGTTCAATATGATTGGTGGCTTGATCCTGGTCAGTCACGCCTCCAAGCGGTGATACTCCGCGTGTGGATTTTGGGGGTGTTACATTTTCTGCTTCTTAGAAGTAGATGCAGTCTCAGCAAGTGATGTAGATGTAATCTCCCCAGCATGCCTAACCCTCTTCCCACGGCGATAATACACTAATAGAGGCGTAGTAGGTGTGCGTGACTCTAAGACAGGTAAAGATGACTCTGGCAGAACAGGTGGAGGGACCTCAGCGATAGACTCGATCATAGTAGCAGGTGGAGCAACAGATGGCTCTAATGGTCGAGCCGTGACAATAGTGGCATCCACCGCTGGTGAAATACTAAGAGATCCTCCAATAACAGGGACACCTTTGATCACGTCATCGATAACTGGTATTGTGCCAGATGATTGTCCCGTCTCATGAATCGAGAGAGGAGCGTCATCGTTGTCATCAATCCACCCGTTACTAGTGAAAGCATATCGGGGGTCTACCTGACTGGCAAAGGCAGCAGGGTCGACGCGGAATAATGAAGCAAACTCAACCATACCAACCATCTGTGGGGTCGTGATAGGTATCTCTGGTAGAATGGATCTGGGTGAAGTCTCGAAATCTGACTCGCTACCTGAGTCGTTGAACTCGATGACCTCGTGCTCGTGCGACATCTGTGACACATATGTAACCGTACAAGTAAGTGTGTGATCAACATGAATAGTAACACATATGGCCCAAATAAACAGAAAATCACGTATGCACATAAACACACAAGGGTTTTCATACATGATGAAATTTCCACGTTTATTTAAAATTCTTGGCTTCGAAAATTTTGGACTTTACGTCTCAAAATTCTTCGGTTGAAGTCTAATGTTTTCTCCCGAAAACATCTAGTTCGCTAACAACCATTGGCTCTGATACCAACTTATGTCACACCCCAAAAACGTCGCAGCGGAATATTAAACGTAGTGGTGACGGAAGTTGGTGCCCATTTATATCTTGTTGAACGATGCACTTATTTGTTGGACATATTTACTTATTTTAAAACATAAAGTATTTATACATTACATTTTTAAAACCACGATACAACCACAAAAGTTAAGTTGTCTTTGATCCTTGCGGATCTTATTACATACGTCACAGAAAGTTTAAAAGTAGTCCAACATTTTAAGTAACACAACATGCATCATCAAACACAAGATACGCCATGATTCCCGAAGCCGAACTCAAGTATCTGTAGAACACGTTAAAATCAAGTGTCAACACAAAGGAAGGTGAGTTCACATATTCACATACAAACAATTCATTCCAAAGGAAAACTTTCTGATTATGTGCTTATTTTAAAACATCCATTTAATTTTTAGAAAGTCCGTTTTATTTCCTTAATAAAATCCATGGCTCATCCGTCGCAGTTCAAAGACCCAACAATAAAGCTCTTACCCAGGTTTTGTATATTAAATTCATAGCGTCAATTTTCAGACTCGTAATGTTAGCTAGACAATACGAACTATATATTTACCATGCAGGGATAATCAAAGCTAGACAATAACCAGAATCTAAATTCGTCATTTGACTTGACACGGGGCAACCGGTCACGACGGGGTTGTCAACCCGATAGATCTACCAACAATTCCTCTCGTACATTTACTTAATAGATTAAACGACATCATGGGCGCAGGGTCCACTTGAGACCAATATGATGTCTGCCTCACGTACAATATATATATCCTACTAATATGACAATTTTAATACACGAAGTTGTACGAATCCACTGAATCCCCTCCCTTGAGACCAGGCCAGCATTCGTCCCAACTTTACGGTCTGTTTCTCCTCAGAAACACCGTATCATCCCAATTTCCTCCAAACATTCATTCATCAAAAACGTTTTATCTCGAAACGTATGATTTATCAAACTCCATATATTTTCAACGAAAATATACATTTTATATTAAAAGGTATGTTTTAATCCAAAAATATTATTAAACCCTTTTATTGGCGTGTTCTACCCCCAAAATATACACAAAAATCCCAGAGATTGATTTCTACACGTCCTATTATATATATATAGGAATGATTTTAAATCAATATACATAACACAAAAATCCTAAGTTTCTCCGTTTCTTAGAATTGTCACATAACTTTGAGATTTTCTTGAAAAGTTATCATTTTTTATTATGTTGGCACGTTAATATATATATCTGAGTCCATATATATATTTTTAATATTTTTGCAACTTGAACGATTTTATTGGTGACCGTTATCGTGTAAATCCGTTATGACTCCCGTTTATACGCAATATATCTACGATTTGCGCGTCGTAATATATATACATAAACGTTCGCATAATTTATCATCGAAACACGTGAAATCTTGTTAACTTATATATTTTGTCATTTTTAAAGCAATTATACATAAAATATCTCATATGTATCAAATTTCATGCTCGACATACAAGTTACACATTTAACGCGATTTTCACCGTTTCTACCGCACAAAACGCACAAGTATACATGCATAATCCAAATTTTCATTATCATGTTAAAACTTAACATATTCAAATGTTTAAATCACATAACACATCTTAACACAGAAGGTTCACCCAAAATTTACCCATACTAGTGTTCATTGAAAAATGCGTATTTTAGCGATTTGGTATCGTTTTCGGGCGTCGGAAGTCACGTATGACCAACCAAACACCAAGTAAACTTAAAATTAGTTAAAATAATTATTTTTAAACTAAAAATATCAGTTTACTTACTGATCTAAATCATTTTTATAAAAATCACTCGAAAAGCCGATTTTGACCGTTTTAACGCATAGTTTTGCATTAAACGTTACTATATTTTAACACAATACATGTTATTTACTGATTAAAATACTGGTTATAACAAATTAGTGCAGTTTTTGTGTAAGTCACATAAATCATGCGATTTCACGTATTTTACAACTTTTAATGCACCAACTACAACATGCAAAGCTAGCAAACATTATGAAAAGTTATATGTCACTTAACACTTTAAAATAACTTTATTTTAGTGTTTATAATCTACTTAAAACTGATTTTTACTAAATCATACTCAAATCATTTTTTTATAATCACATATCATCATGCATGTCTAAGTATATGCATCTAGTATACCCATATCATAACATCATCATCCAACATGATCTTAAATGCATCAAATACCATATTTATGTCATGTTCATGTAAATCAAGACATGTATATTCCAGCATCATTTAATCATATTCACATAAATAAAAACATTCTTTCATTTATTTACATGTGACAAAACTTTATACATGCATACATATACACATACATATATACGACACATATAAACACATATATGAACTTCCAAAAGTTCACTTTACATCACATTCATCTCAAATCACCAGACCCTTTTAGAACCTTCTTTTATGACATCTGTTTAACACATGCATGTATCCATCTCTCAAGAATCAAATCAAATCATTCATGAATCATTCAACAAAGATCAAAACACAACTAAACACACACATACCCATAATTTTCGGCCATACATACACACATATATAAACTCATTTTCATTTTGTTTGAAATCTAATTCTTTGTTTGTTACAAGTTTGTGACTTATTCCAAGTTCAAGAGAAACCATCTAATATCTCCATCATCACTAAAAATCAAGAATGTGATCTAAAAATAAGTTTCTACCTTCAAGATTTCTAAGTGGGTTTTTGAGAAAAGATGGTGACATGAGGCTTGTTTTTGCTTGAATCTTCTTGGAATCACTTCCAAACATCCATATTAGCTTGAAATCACTTTGAAAAGCCCTTGAATCTTCATGGAATGATTTCAAATTTTTTAGTGTGTATGTATATGGGGGTGTTCAGCCGTGAGGTTCAAGAGGTGAAGAGAGAGAGAGTGATTTTGATCTTGATTTGATGAAGATGGAGTGTTTAAAAAGTTCTAACGATTATGTACAAGACACAAGATCCACTTGGCATGTTCTCACAATTCCAAGAAGAGGTGGGCATCCCCTTAGCCGCCACCTCTCTCTCTCTCTCTCCTATATACACACAATATCCTATACATACATATATATATATATATATATATGTAAATTTGTGTTAAAAACATGTATTTTAATAGATACCGGGTATTTTATCTAGCGTTTTAATCCCGCTTTAGTGCGTTTTAAATTTTTTTTATCACTCTATAAAAATAATCACTCAAAATTATTACTGAAATAATTACCAGTTTCCTTGACTGGCTGCGTTGACAGTATTTTTTTTCAATTCGCGTAGTATCGCGCGGTACGCGCTCAAACTAGAAAAATAGAGTTTCTTAGCGTTTTAATTTACTTTTCCTCACTAATATGTTTAGAATTATTATTATAATCATAACAGACTATTTTTTGGATTTTAACACTGATCGGGTGGTCACCGACGTTCGTTTCGCATTTTAATCGTTACGCGATAAGCGTTTATCTTATCGTTGCCAACATAATTTTTACCAAGGTTTAAATTTACCAACTCATTAAATTCCACAAATAAACATCATAACCAGTCAAATACAGCCTTTTACCTATTCACAACATGTGTTACAATTGTACGGTACGGCCTGAAAAGCCGGGTGTCACAGTGAAGAAGTTAAAGGAGCAAATGGTGCAACCTGAGGAACCTGAGGAAAAGCTGCTAAAGCAAAAGGATCATCACGCGGGTGCTGGCCTGAAGTACCTTCCCCTGGACGGGGTGCAGGGATGTCCTGTAAGAAAACGATCGGTAAGTCGGTGCGATGGACATCGGACTCTACAGGAGGGAGAGGAGCAACATCAACGGGTGCGGGTGGAAGAATAAAGGGCTCAACAGTTGGAGGATCAACAGGTGCAGGAGCTGGGTCAGGAATAAGAGGTGCAATGTATAGTAAACCAAAAGGAACATGGTCAGGGTTGGGTATCGGCTCAGGATCAGCAGGTGCAACATCAGGCTGATCAAGAGGATTAAGAACTGGCTCAGGACCAGGCTCGGGGTCGTGTGGAGGAGACGTCACAGACTCAAAGCTGAAGACATAGCCGTGTCATCATCCGAATCAGTAGCGTAACACTGTAATCCAACCGCCTGTAAAGCTGAAGACGTCACAGACTCAAAGGAGTCTGAGACCGAGTGCAAACTAGAATCAGAGGATATCTCAATGACATGAATCTCAGGAGGTGGAACAGCAACAACATCCTCGTCTATCTCTCCATCACCCTGGGCGTCAACAGGAGGACCATCAACGAACAAATCAACGTCATCATCAAACAAATCGTCGAAAGGCCAATCCTCGGGAGGAATGACCACGGGAGGAACAGGATCGAGGATCGGAGCCACGATGTGCTCACCATCGGGATGCCCAAAGATGAGGGGATCATGGACTGGATTAGGAATGACAAAAGGATCCTCATCTGGAATACCATCAGCAAGGGGTAAATCATCGCCAAAGTCGGGCAATGCGAACGGCTGGAAATCGTCCTCGTCATCCGATAGCATGTCAGGATCACGCTCTGTGTCCGACGTAAGTATCTCGGGCTCAGGTGCAATCTCATCATCTGAGACAATGGCCATAGGGTCATCAACGTCTGATAATCCACTCTCTGAAGAGGACATGATGCCTGTAACATAACAATCATAACATGTGCACGTATATTAACCACTAACACTTAGTATGTAATCAAGACAATTATCACTTAATCATGTATCCACATTGTCCATCATGAAACTTTTTCTATCTTTCCTAGTCTACCCTGGACTAAACCACAAATGTGACCTTGCAATCGTGTTTCTTGTCTTTCCTTTTGTAAAACATTTGTTCCATGGATCTGGGCGTCTTGTGTATGCAATGAAAACATGTTGTAAAAGTATTTTCGTGAGAGCCCTAATGATGGTAGTCTAGACTCGAGAAAGAATCCTAGTTCGCTACAATCGAAGCTCTGATACCAAACTGTCACACCCTGACTTTTGCGGAAGAGTGATTATGTGTGACTTGCTTAATATCATTGCATTCAGCCATAACAAACAACTATATGATAAAACCCAAGATGTTCATCCATTGATAAGTTTTAAAACATTACAAACAAAATTGTTCAAATCCCAACACAGACTTCAAATCCATATTACAAACCATTCAAATTGTTCAGAGTTCCATAAGGACTCGACAAATGACACTACTAAAAGCTAGGCTTTGAACTATGTATCTTATCCAGGATAAGATACACAATCCAACCCCTTAGACACCGGATGACATCTTTTATTTCAAATAACACTTGAAAACTTCCAACGCCCGCCAGATCCATATTTAGTTTCCTGAAATACATGTAGTTTGAAAACATCAACAAAAGTTGAGCGAGTTCATGTGTTTTGTGTGTGAGCTCGAATAAACTTTGTAATCATTGTAAGTATGTATGTATTTGTAAACCCCGGTATGAAAGCAAACAAGGAAACAGATCAATTAATGGTTTGCAAGGCCATTAACATGTGTGCAACGGCGTAGGAAGGCTCAAACCTAGCTGATTTTGTACCGGGCTTCTGGCTGGAAGACATAGTCACCTCATTGGCCAAATCCCGGTCCTCATGGGTGTGGGCTCGCTACACCTAAATAGATCTATCACTCATGTCCCTCGGTTCTTATACGAGGATTAATGATCTTAAGTGTGTGCCTACCCATTCACATGATATAAAAGTTCATTCCTTAGCTAACCATACCATTTGTAATCATTTGTAAACAATTTGTAACATGTACTTCACCCCCGAAGTTATAAAACGAAAATAGTTAAAAGAAAAGGGGACATGAACTCACAATCTTGCGTTCTTCGTATCCAATGCAACTCAAAGCTTCCTCTAGATCGCCCGGCTACCTACATACGTACTACGGTTTATTAGACGGGTGGGTCGTGCCTTGACCTTGTCTTAATTAGTGTCTTTGAGTTACGTTTCATTGTGTCTTTAATATTATTCCAAGTTATATAATTATTTGTTAAGATAATAAATATTTTAACTTAAATTATATTTATTAAATTTTGGAATATTAGTTAAAATAATATATTTTAACTTGACACTTTTATGTATTTGAACATGTTTAACTTCCCAAGGATGGGTTTATTCATACCCGTATTCTTATACTCGTGTATTTTTGCCAAGTATCGGTGGCGTATTCTGGTGTAATTATACGTACGAGAATACGTATTTCTATTGTGTTTATTAAGTATTCTTACACTTAATTTTTGTATTAATTTTTCTGGAATAATGTTTCTAACATAAATTCACCAATATATATTCTCAAAATATATATTTTAAGAAATATTACATAGAAAAATTATTTATAATTTTTCCCTTGGCAAAAATAATTGTATTTTCATATAAGTCTCAAAAATAATATATTTTCAAGTTTAACTTAGAAAATATATATAAATCCATTTTTCGCCCAAAAATAATGTATTTTATGTTTATCTAAGAAAATATATATTTTCTCCAAAAAATAATATATTTTCTAATAATTTCAAGAAAACTTATATATTTTTATTTACCCAAAAATAATATATTTTCTTCTTGTAAAAAATATGATATATTTTTGTAATAATTGTAAAGATCATATTTTAGTTTTCTTGGTGTCCAAAATACCATTTACCAAAATATACTTATGAATTAATTTCTGGAATATTTATGTGAGTTATATTCCTTGTTCGGTTTCTCCAATATTTTGGTTATAAATTATATATTTATTTCTTGGAATTTTGGTAATATTTTGGATTGTAATTTCTTGGTATTTTGGTGAGTTATATTATTTCAAGTCCTAAAATAATATAACTAATACACATAATATACAAATAATCACACACATGGTGACATCTAAATATATATTTTCCTAAATATATATTTAGTCAATTTTATTATCAAAAATCAACCTCCAATATTTATAACTTTTGTGAAAAAAATTATGGTAAACTTTATTTGAAAATCATGGTTAAAACAACACTTGTAAATATTTGTTTAAGAATATTTTTCTGAGTGTTTAATTTTTAGAAAAATTTTGCCATAGTTTCCCCTTAAAAATGGAGGTTTCCATGCTTTCAAAGCATATCATTTTCTTTTGTAAATCATCACAATCAACAACAAATCAACCAATACTTACCAATTTGCCAAAATCAAGCTATTTACACTACTTTATGAACTTGAAAATTTATAAAAATTTGTAGTAACTTATAGTGTGTTTAGTAGGCTTAGTTACCCTTTAAAGTGTGGTTATTTATTTAAAAACATCATTATTGAAGAATTTAGGTGTTTACAACTTGTAAATCATTTTTCTAAAAATATTTCTTCTTGAGTTTTTCTTGTTAAACACATGATTCTACACTTGATTAACCACTAAAAATGTGATTAATTTCTTTAAGAACCAAGTTTATGTAAATCTTGTATTTTAACTTGGTTTCTTGAGAAAATCATTCTTAAAATCATATGTTTACAAGACTTTATATTCACTTTGATCATCATACTTCAAGAAAACAATTTATTCTTCAAGTTCATGCTTTACATAAGGATGATCACTTTGATCTACAACATAATCATCCTCTCATCTTGCTAGATTATGTCTTTAATCACCATCTAGCAAGATCATATGATGTTTAACATCATAAACACAATCAATCAACAATTAACAAGCATAACAACACTTAAACAACATGTATTCTTATGATTTTAAGCTTATGTTCATGATTCATGTTCTTGATTCATAGTGTTCTTCATGTTAAGTTACTTGTAACATCTTTTAACCAACTTAATAAGATGAGAAATGGAATGTAGATGATCTTACTACTAGTTCAAGGCTAGGGATGATCACAAGATGAAGATGAGGTGGTTAAAAGCTTGTATGAGAGATCCTTCAACTTCCAAGAGTTCCTAGCTTCCTTGCAATGCTTCTTACACCTTGTGATGTCTTGAAAATGGATGAGAATTGATTGATGATGGTGGTGGTGTGTGGGTGTGTTCTCGGCCGAGAGTGGGAGAGGAGAAGAGAGTGAAGTGTGTGTGTTATGTTGTGATGAGAATGAAGGTTATGGCACTTGTGGTTACATATATTATCCTCCAACATGTTAAAATCTATTGGTTTATATGTTATAAAAGATAAGACATGATCTAATATATTAATTAAATAAAATCAAGGTGTGGGGGCCATATTATGGCCGTAAATAGGTGGGGAGGTATAGATTAGGGTGTAATGCTTAGTTAGATCATCTAGTTACAATCCAAGTGTGTAGTTAGGGTGTTTAGTTATTAGGGTGTTATATAGTGTCTTATGATGTCTTATGATGTCCGCTGACCATAACTAGCTTGGAAATGATAAAACAATGCTTCTAGTGAAAATTTGGTGTTTCGGGTAGTGTCCGGTTGTTCGGTGGGTTACCGGTTCGTTAAGGTGCTAAACTATACAGTTTAGTGTGCTTTATGTTACTTTTTGTGACAGTTTTGATTCCCGACACTTAGGAAACATTCTGGACCATTCAACCATATTTCTGCATGATATTTAAGTGTTTAAAAGCTGAATTTTGCTGATTTTTGCTGAATTCAGCAATTTAAGTGAGTTTCAGGCACTTTCCGGCACTTAAACTATCTCTAGGAAGGCAGTTTTGTGATCCTTACTTTCCTACACCCTATACTAGTGTAACTCTTGGTTTCTGGTTCATTCTGTGTCTCAATACCATGTCTGTCTATGTACTGAACTTCGTCAGCATTTTTCAGATTTATCTGATAACTGTGCTATCTTTGTTTCGTGCATCATTTGAATCAGTAAGTGTTGCATGCAATAATGATATGTCGTTTGCAATATATGATGCACATGTATGTGTAATAACAATAATCAAAAAGCAATTCATGTCATTAGTTGTAATTCAGCACAGTCATTAATTCATAATTACTGTTTAATAATTGTACGGATACATGGAATTTTGACAATTGTCACACGAACGACTTCGCTAGTCTCTATCAGTTTACCATTTGCTAGTTCTATCGAGTACTTTTTACTTTGCTTACTTGTTGGAGAACACAGAAATGGTTCAAAGTTTTTTTTGAAACAAAACTCAATTCAGCCCAGTATCAAAGAGTACGAACGCAGAATAGTTATTAATAAAAAACATATCGGTAACAACAGCAGGATCGTCATGTGCCTTTCCAGCGTTTAGCTTAAATGCTCTACCCCTGGCATTCTGACCCTTCGCTTTAGGACAATCTCTCTTGAAATGTCCATGTTCACCGCATTGGAAGCATCCCTCTAGCTTTGCTCCCTCCGAAGTACTATTAGCATAGCACTCGCGAGTAACATGCCAAGTTCGACCACACCTGGCACACTTTCTCTGCTCATCCTCGTGAGTCTTCTTCTCAGAACTACTCCTGCCATCCCTGGCATTATCCCTTCTAGAACTGCTAGAATTTGCTACATACGCCTTCCTCGAACTGCGTTTCCTATCACGCTTCTCATAGGTCTCCTTCCTCGAGCTCTCAGACTTGTGCTTCCATGAATCTCCTGACTTAACTCAAAACGCTCCGACCGTTCATATTTCGCTTCTGCATTAGTCTTGCCCGATGACTTCCCGGTTTCCTTTTTCTTGTTAAGGCTACCTTTGCGAGTAGCGTCATCTGCTAACGATTTCGCCAATGTAGTAGCTTCTAGATAGGTAGTGGGTTTCGCTGATGTGACCATGCTGCGAATTCGTGGCGATACCCCCATATGTACCTTTCTATCTTAACATACTTAGGAGTGACCATCCGTGGAACTAACCATGCCAAATCATTAAACCGAGATGTGTAAGCTCTGACATTCAGACCTTCCATGGTTAGATTCCAGAAGTCGGTCTCGATTTTCTGTATCTCACTAAGCGGGCAGTATTCCTTTAGGAGCATCTCTTTAAGTTCATTCCAGGTTAGACCATAGGCAGCGTCTTCACCCTAAATTTGAACTTGCGAGTTCCACCAAGATAATGCTTCATCAAGAAAAGAACAAGAAACATAGCTAACCCGTTGATCAGCAGCACAACCACTGATTGCCATGACGGATTCCATCTTCTCAATCCATCTGGTGATATCTAAGGGTCCTTCAGCACCGGTAAATGATCGTGGGTTACAACCCTGGAATGTTTTATAAGTACATCCGTGCACTGTTCATAATGTTAATGAAAATCAGGAACACGTTCTGATTATATCATAACACATGAATTACTAAAACTTTTCGATCATTATATTACCTAGAGGGTTTCCAATCTGTGCCCCACCAAAACCATGCCCATGAGCACCACGTCCATGTCCCTGGCCATTATTCTGGTTAGCATCGCGCTGTTCCGTGGCAGTATTAACGTGTTGGGCTATGAGTTAAGCCAACTCTTCCGGGGTAGTAGGTAGTCCAGAACTTTGTCTCGCTTTTGGCGCCATTTCGTCGTTTCTATTATTACAGCAATAATAATCAACATAAGACGATATCCAAAAATAATTCAATCATTAAATGTTAGTGGACCAAACATTATTGACTGGCTGCGTTGACAGTATTTTTTTTTTCAATTCGCGTAGTATCGCGCGGTACGCGCTCAAACTAGAAAAATAGAGTTTCTTAGCGTTTTAATTTACTTTTCCTCACTAATATGTTTAGAATTATTATAATCATAACAGACTATTTTTAGGATTTTAACACTGATCGGGTGGTCACCGACGTTCGTTTCGCATTTTAATCGTTACGCGATAAGCGTTTATCTTATCGTTGCCAACATAATTTTTACCAAGGTTTAAATTTACCAACTCATTAAATTCCACAAATAAACATCATAACCAGTCAAATACAGCCTTTTACCTATTCACAACATGTGTTACAATTGTACGGTACGGCCTGAAAAGCCGGGTGTCACAGTGAAGAAGTGAAAGGAGCAAATGGTGCAACCTGAGGAACCTGAGGAAAAGCTGCTAAAGCAAAAGGATCATCACATGGGTGCTGGCCTGAAGTACCTTCCCCTGGACGGGGTGCAGGGATGTCCTGTAAGAAAACGATCGGTAAGTCGGTGCGATGGACATCGGACTCTACAGGAGGGAGAGGAGCAACATCAACGGGTGCGGGTGGAAGAATAAAGGGCTCAACAGTTGGAGGATCAACAGGTGCAGGAGCTGGGTCAGGAATAAGAGGTGCAATGTATAGTAAACCAAAAGGAACATGGTCAGGGTTGGGTATCGGCTCAGGATCAGCAGGTGCAACATCAGGCTGATCAAGAGGATCAAGAACTGGCTCAGGACCAGGCTCGGGGTCGTGTGGAGGAGACGTCACAGACTCAAAGGAGTCTGAGACGTCACAGACTCAAAGCTGAAGACATAGCCGTGTCATCATCCGAATCAGTAGCGTAACACTGTAATCCGACCGCCTGTAAAGCTGAAGACGTCACAGACTCAAAGGAGTCTGAGACCGAGTGCAAACTAGAATCAGAGGATATCTCAATGACAGGAATCTCAGGAGGTGGAACAGCAACAACATCCTCGTCTATCTCTCCATCACCCTGGGCGTCAACAGGAGGACCATCAACGAACAAATCAACGTCATCATCAAACAAATCGTCGAAAGGCCAATCCTCGGGAGGAATGACCACGGGAGGAACAGGATCGAGGATCGGAGCCACGATGTGCTCACCATCGGGATGCCCAATGATGAGGGGATCATGGACTGGATTAGGAATGACAAAAGGATCCTCATCTGGAATACCATCAGCAAGGGGTAAATCATCGCCAAATTCGGGCAATGCGAACGGCTGGAAATCGTCCTCGTCATCCGATAGCATGTCAGGATCACGCTCTGTGTCCGACGTAAGTATCTCGGGCTCAGGTGCAATCTCATCATCTGAGACAATGGCCATAGGGTCATCAACGTCTGATAATCCACTCTCTGAAGAGGACATGATGCCTGTAACATAACAATCATAACATGTGCACGTATATTAACCACTAACACTTAGTATGTAATCAAGACAATTATCACTTAATCATGTATCCACATTGTCCATCATGAAACTTTTTCTATCTTTCCTAGTCTACCCTGGACTAAACCACAAATGTGACCTTGCAATCGTGTTTCTTGTCTTTCCTTTTGTAAAACATTTGTTCCATGGATCTGGGCGTCTTGTGTATGCAATGAAAACATGTTGTAAAAGTATTTTCGTGAGAGCCCTAATGATGGTAGTCTAGACTCGAGAAAGAATCCTAGTTCGCTACAATCGAAGCTCTGATACCAAACTGTCACACCTTGACTTTTGCGGAAGAGTGATTATGTGTGACTTGCTTAATATCATTGCATTCAGCCATAACAAACAACTATATGATAAAACCCAAGATGTTCATCCATTGATAAGTTTTAAAACATTACAAACAAAATTGTTCAAATCCCAACACAGACTTCAAATCCATATTACAAACCATTCAAATTGTTCAGAGTTCCATAAGGACTCGACAAATGACACTACTAAAAGCTAGGCTTTGAACTATGTATCTTATCCAGGATAAGATACACAATCCAACCCCTTAGACACCGGATGACATCTTTTATTTCAAATAACACTTGAAAACTTCCAACGCCCGCCAGATCCATATTTAGTTTCCTGAAATACATGTAGTTTGAAAACATCAACAAAAGTTGAGCGAGTTCATGTGTTTTGTGTGTGAGCTCGAATAAACTTTGTAATCATTGTAAGTATGTATGTATTTGTAAACCCCGGTATGAAAGCAAACAAGGAAACAGATCAATTAATGGTTTGCAAGGCCATTAACATGTGTGCAACGGCGTAGGAAGGCTCAAACCTAGCAGATTTTGTACCGGGCTTCTGGCTGGAAGACATAGTCACCTCATTGGCCAAATCCCGGTCCTCATGGGTGTGGGCTCGCTACACCTAAATAGATCTATCACTCATGTCCCTCGGTTCTTATACGAGGATTAATGATCTTAAGTGTGCGCCTACCCATTCACATGATATAAAAGTTCATTCCTTAGCTAACCATACCATTTGTAATCATTTGTAAACAATTTGTAACATGTACTTCACCCCCGAAGTTATAAAACGAAAATAGTTAAAAGAAAAGGGGACATGAACTCACAATCTTGCGTTCTTCGTATCCAATGCAACTCAAAGCTTCCTCTAGATCGCCCGGCTACCTACATACGTACTACGGTTTATTAGACGGGTGGGTCGTGCCTTGACCTTGTCTTAATTAGTGTCTTTGAGTTACGTTTCATTGTGTCTTTAATATTATTCCAAGTTATATAATTATTTGTTAAGATAATAAATATTTTAACTTAAATTATATTTATTAAATTTTGGAATATTAGTTAAAATAATATATTTTAACTTGACACTTTTATGTATTTGAACATGTTTAACTTCCCAAGGATGGGTTTATTCATACCCGTATTCTTATACTCGTGTATTTTTGCCAAGTATCGGTGGCGTATTCTGGTGTAATTATACGTACGAGAATACGTATTTCTATTGTGTTTATTAAGTATTCTTACACTTAATTTTTGTATTAATTTTTCTGGAATAATGTTTCTAACATAAATTCACCAATATATATTCTCAAAATATATATTTTAAGAAATATTACATAGAAAAATTATTTATAATTTTTCCCTTGGCAAAAATAATTGTATTTTCATATAAGTCTCAAAAATAATATATTTTCAAGTTTAACTTAGAAAATATATATAAATCCATTTTTCGCCCAAAAATAATGTATTTTATGTTTATCTAAGAAAATATATATTTTCTCCAAAAAATAATATATTTTCTCCAAAAAATAATATATTTTCTAATAATTTCAAGAAAACTTATATATTTTTATTTACCCAAAAATAATATATTTTCTTCTTGTAAAAAATATGATATATTTTTGTAATAATTGTAAAGATCATATTTTAGTTTTCTTGGTGTCCAAAATACCATTTACCAAAATATACTTATGAATTAATTTCTGGAATATTTATGTGAGTTATATTCCTTGTTCGGTTTCTCCAATATTTTGAGTATAAATTATATATTTATTTCTTGGAATTTTGGTAATATTTTGGATTGTAATTTCTTGGTATTTTGGCGAGTTATATTATTTCAAGTCCTAAAATAATATAACTAATACACATAATATACAAATAATCACACACATGGTGACATCTAAATATATATTTTCCTAAATATATATTTAGTCAATTTTATTATCAAAAATCAACCTCCAATATTTATAACTTTTGTGAAAAAAATTATGGTAAACTTTATTTGAAAATCATGGTTAAAACAACACTTGTAAATATTTGTTTAAGAATATTTTTCTGAGTGTTTAATTTTTAGAAAAATTTTGCCATAGTTTCCCCTTAAAAATGGAGGTTTCCATGCTTTCAAAGCATATCATTTTCTTTTGTAAATCATCACAATCAACAACAAATCAACCAATACTTACCAATTTGCCAAAATCAAGCTATTTACACTACTTTATGAACTTGAAAATTTATAAAAATTTGTAGTAACTTATAGTGTGTTTAGTAGGCTTAGTTACCCTTTAAAGTGTGGTTATTTATTTAAAAACATCATTATTGAAGAATTTAGGTGTTTACAACTTGTAAATCATTTTTCTAAAAATATTTCTTCTTGAGTTTTTCTTGTTAAACACATGATTCTACACTTGATTAACCACTAAAAATGTGATTAATTTCTTTAAGAACCAAGTTTATGTAAATCTTGTATTTTAACTTGGTTTCTTGAGAAAATCATTCTTAAAATCATATGTTTACAAGACTTTATATTCACTTTGATCATCATACTTCAAGAAAACAATTTATTCTTCAAGTTCATGCTTTACATAAGGATGATCACTTTGATCTACAACATAATCATCCTCTCATCTTGCTAGATTATGTCTTTAATCACCATCTAGCAAGATCATATGATGTTTAACATCATAAACACAATCAATCAACAATTAACAAGCATAACAACACTTAAACAACATGTATTCTTATGATTTTAAGCTTATGTTCATGATTCATGTTCTTGATTCATAGTGTTCTTCATGTTAAGTTACTTGTAACATCTTTTAACCAACTTAATAAGATGAGAAATGGAATGTAGATGATCTTTCTACTAGTTCAAGGCTAGGGATGATCACAAGATGAAGATGAGGTGGTTAAAAGCTTGTATGAGAGATCCTTCAACTTCCAAGAGTTCCTAGCTTCCTTGCAATGCTTCTTACACCTTGTGATGTCTTGAAAATGGATGAGAATTGATTGATGATGGTGGTGGTGTGTGGGTGTGTTCTCGGCCGAGAGTGGGAGAAGAGAAGAGAGTGAAGTGTGTGTGTTATGTTGTGATGAGAATGAAGGTTATGGCACTTGTGGTTACATATATTATCCTCCAACATGTTAAAATCTATTGGTTTATATGTTATAAAAGATGAGACATGATCTAATATATTAATTAAATAAAATCAAGGTGTGGGGGCCATATTATGGCCGTAAATAGGTGGGGAGGTATAGATTAGGGTGTAATGCTTAGTTAGATCATCTAGTTACAATCCAAGTGTGTAGTTAGGGTGTTTAGTTATTAGGGTGTTATATAGTGTCTTATGATGTCTTATGATGTCCGCTGACCATAACTAGCTTGGAAATGATAAAACAATACTTCTAGTGAAAATTTGGTGTTTCGGGTAGTGTCCGGTTGTTCGGTGGGTAACCGGTTTGTTAAGGTGCTAAACTATACAGTTTAGTGTGCTTTATGTTACTTTTTGTGACAGTTTTGATTCCCGACACTTAGGAAACATCCTGGACCATTCAACCATATTTCTGCATGATATTTAAGTGTTTAAAAGCTGAATTTTGCTGATTTTTGCTGAATTCAGCAATTTAAGTGAGTTTCAGGCACTTTCCGGCACTTAAACTATCTCTAGGAAGGCAGTTTTGTGATCCTTACTTTCCTACACCCTATACTAGTGTAACTCTTGGTTTCTGGTTCATTCTGTGTCTCAATACCATGTCTGTCTATGTACTGAACTTCGTCAGCATTTTTCAGATTTATCTGATAACTGTGCTATCTTTGTTTCGTGCATCATTTGAATCAGTAAGTGTTGCATGCAATAATGATATGTCGTTTGCAATATATGATGCACATGTATGTGTAATAACAATAATCAAAAAGCAATTCATGTCATTAGTTGTAATTCAGCACAGTCATTAATTCATAATTACTGTTTAATAATTGTACGGATACATGGAATTTTGACAATTGTCACACGAACGACTTCGCTAGTCTCTATCAGTTTACCATTTGCTAGTTCTATCGAGTACTTTTTACTTTGCTTACTTGTTGGAGAACACAGAAATGGTTCAAAGTTTTTTTTTGAAACAAAACTCAAGTCAGCCCAGTATCAAAGAGTACGAACGCAGAATAGTTATTAATAAAAAACATATCGGTAACAACAGCAGGATCGTCATGTGCCTTTCCAGCGTTTAGCTTAAATGCTCTACCCCTGGCATTCTGACCCTTCGCTTTAGGACAATCTCTCTTGAAATGTCCATGTTCACCGCATTGGAAGCATCCCTCTAGCTTTGCTCCCTCCGAAGTACTATTAGCATAGCACTCGCGAGTAACATGCCAAGTTCGACCACACCTGGCACACTTTCTCTGCTCATCCTCGTGAGTCTTCTTCTCAGAACTACTCCTGCCATCCCTGGCATTATCCCTTCTAGAACTGCTAGAATTTGCTACATACGCCTTCCTCGAACTGCGTTTCCTATCACGCTTCTCATAGGTCTCCTTCCTCGAGCTCTCAGACTTGTGCTTCCATGAATCTCCTGACTTAACTCAAAACGCTCCGACCGTTCATATTTCGCTTCTGCATTAGTCTTGCCCGATGACTTCCCGGTTTCCTTTTTCTTGTTAAGGCTACCTTTGCGAGTAGCGTCATCTGCTAACGATTTCGCCAATGTAGTAGCTTCTAGATAGGTAGTGGGTTTCGCTGATGTGACCATGCTGCGAATTCGTGGTGATACCCCCATATGTACCTTTCTATCTTAACATACTTAGGAGTGACTATCCGTGGAACTAACCATGCCAAATCATTAAACCGAGATGTGTAAGCTCTGACATTCAGACCTTCCATGGTTAGATTCCAGAAGTCGGTCTTGATTTTCTGTATCTCACTAAGCGGGCAGTATTCCTTTAGGAGCATCTCTTTAAGTTCATTCCAGGTTAGACCATAGGCAGCGTCTTCACCCTAAATTTGAACTTGCGAGTTCCACCAAGATAATGCTTCATCAAGAAAAGAACAAGAAACATAGCTAACCCGTTGATCAGCAGCACAACCACTGATTGCCATGACGGATTCCATCTTCTCAATCCATCTGGTGATATCTAAGGGTCCTTCAGCACCGGTAAATGATCGTGGGTTACAACCCTGGAATGTTTTATAAGTACATCCGTGCACTGTTCATAATGTTAATGAAAATCAGGAACACGTTCTGATTATATCATAACACATGAATTACTAAAACTTTTCGATCATTATATTACCTAGAGGGTTTCCAATCTGTGCCCCACCAAAACCATGCCCATGAGCACCACGTCCATGTCCCTGGCCATTATTCTGGTTAGCATCGCGCTGTTCCGTGGCAGTATTAACGTGTTGGGCTATGAGTTAAGCCAACTCTTCCGGGGTAGTAGGTAGTCCAGAACTTTGTCTCGCTTTTGGCGCCATTTCGTCGTTTCTATTATTACAGCAATAATAATCAACATAAGACGATATCCAAAAATAATTCAATCATTAAATGTTAGTGGACCAAACATTGCACATGTATAATATCCACATATTAATGAGAACAATTTTTAAACCAAAAGTAATCCATCCGATATTCATCATAGAAATTATAAAACTTGTTTTTACTACACGACTAACCACATTTTCGCATGTCTACGTCAACACCCATAACAAGTTCATACAAAAATTCCTACATAATATCCAAAAATATGGCACGCAGGCCACAAATAGAGTGTATCAAAAGAGACAAACAAAACAACCAACAAAAACAACAATCAACAAGAATCTAACGCTTCAAGCCCAGGAAATCCAACATCCTCCTAACAAGCTCCTCCAGATCCACAATCCTCCAGTGCATTTGGTCCATCGCACTGTCATCTAAATCCTTCAACTCATCGTACTAATCCATATGTCCCTCTAGATCCTTTATCTTACCCCTAGCTGAGTCCAGGTCTCTGCGCTGAGCGGCAAACTGTCGATCGCAATGGCAACATCGGTCAATCCATACTCCTTTCTGCTTCTTGAAAGCAGATGCTGTCTCAGCATGTGACGTCGATACGATCTCTCCAACAGGCCTAGTCCTCTTCCTACGTCGATAATAAACCAAAAGAGGTGTAGTAGGAGTGCGTGACTCGATCAATGGTAAAGATGACTCAGTAGCAACAGGTGGAGGGATCTTAGTGATAGTCTCGATCACAGCAGCATATGTGACGACTGATGGCTCTAATGGTTGAGCCGTCACAATAGTGGCGTCCACCACTGGTGCGATACTGAGAGATCCTCCGATCATAGGGACACCTCTAATCACGTCATCGATGATTGTCCCGTCTCGTGAATCGAGGGAGGAACATCATCGTCGTCTATCCACCTGTTGCTAGTGAAAGCATATCGGGGGTCTACCTGGCTGGCAAAAGTAGCAGGATCAACATGGAATGACGAAGCAAACTCAGCTATACTAACCATTCGTGGAGTCGTAAGGGGTATCTCTGGTAGAATGGATCTGGGTGAAGTCTCGAATTCTGGCTCGCTACTTGAGTCATGAATCTCAATGACCTCGTGCTCGTGCGACATCTGTGACATATATAACCGTACAAAGTAAGTGTGTGATCAAATGAAAAATAACACACAAGGCCCAAATAAACATATAATCACGTATGCACATAAACACGCAATGGTTTTCATACATGATAAAAATTCCATGTTCATTAAAAATTTTGGCTTTGCGAATTTTGGAATTTAATCTCAAAATTCTTTAGTTGAAGTCTAGAGTTTTCCCAAAAAACATCTAGTTCACTAACTACCATTGGCTCTAATACCAACTTTTGTCACACCCAAAAACGTCGCAGCAGAATATAAAACGTAGTGTTGACGGAAGTTGGTGCCCATTAATAACTTGTTGAACGACACATTGAATTGTTGGACATTTTAACTTAATTAAAACATATATTTTAAACATAAAGTTTCAAAACACGGCACAACCACAACATAGTTTAGTTGTCTTGATCCTTATGGATCTTATTACATTTGTCCCAAATAGTTTTAAAAGTTTGTCCAACACATTATGAAAACAAACATGCATCAACAACCACAAGATACGCCATAATTCCCGAAGCCGAACTCAAGTACCTGAAGAACACGTTAAAATCAAGTGTCAACACAAATGAAGTGAGTTCACATATTCAAGTTTAAAATAATTTGATCCCAAGGAAAAACTTTCTAATTACGTGTTTATTATAAAACATCCATATAATTTTTAAGAAAGTTAATTCATTTCCTTGTAAAATAACTCAAGGGTTAGCTGTCATAAGCATTTCCGTAGAACCTTCCGACCATAGACATCTTCCCGAGTTTACATATTAAATTGATTGCATCAAATGTTCGGACCCGTAAGTTAGCAAGACATTACGAACTATATTTACAATGAAGGTATAATCAATGCTAGACTATAAACAGAATATCAATTCGTCGTTTGACTTGACACAGAGCGACCGGTTACGACGGGGTTGTCAACCCGATAGATCTACCAACAATTCCTCGCGTGCAATACTTAAATGATTAAACGACATCACTTGCGCATGGCCCATATTGAGGCCATCTATGATGCCTGCCTCACGTACAATATATATATCATACTAATATGATAAATTTAATATATGATGTTGTACGAATTTACTGAAATCCCTGGGATCAAGCAAATTTGTCCCAACTACACGGTCGTTTTCTCTGAAACACCGTACAATTCCCCGTTTCTCCCCGAAACATATATTCATCAAACCCGTTTCTCCCCGAAACATATATTTATCAAAACCGTTTCTCCCCAAAACATATATATTTAACAAAACCGTTTCTCCCCGAAACATATATATTTAACAAAACCGTTTCTCCCCGAAACATATATATTTAACAAAACCATATATTTTCAATGAAAATATACGTTTTATATCAAAAGGTATGTTTTATTCAAAAACATTATTAAACCCTTTTTAGGCGTGTTCTTCCCCCAAAACATATACAAAACAGTAAAAAGAGGGGGTTTAGTGACACTCACATTTGAGTACGTATTTTAAGTAGCGCAATGCCACAAATTGATTTCTACACGTCCTATTATACGCAGGAACGATTTTATCAATCAATATATTACAAAAATTCCTAAGTTTCTCCGAATCTTAGAATTTTCACATAACTTTGAGATTTTCTCAAAAAGTTATCGTTTTAAATTATGTTGGCACGTTAATATATATATATATATATAAGATTTTGCATCTTGAACGATTTTATTGCTCACCATTATCATGTAAATCCCTTAACACACCTGTTTATACATAATATATCTACGATTTGCGCGTCGTAATATATATACATAAACGTACACATAACTAAACATCATAACACACGAAATTTCGTTAACTTATTTATTTTATCATTCTTAAAGCATGCATACATAAAATAACTTATATGTATCAAGTTTCATGCTCGACAAATAAGTTACACATTTAACGCGATTTTATCGATTCTACCGCTCTAAGCGCACAAGTGTACATGCATAGTCTAAAATCCCGCTATCATGTCAAAACTTAACATGTTATCGTATACACATATCTAAATCACATAACACATTTTAACACATAAGGTTCAACCCATAAATAACCCATACTAGTGTACATTGTAAAACACGTATTTTAGTGATTCGGTAACGTTTTCGGGCGTCGGAAGTCACTTATGACTAACCAAACACCAAGTAAACTTAAAATTAGTTAAAATACTTATATTTAAACTAAAAATATCAGTTTACTTACTGACCTAAAACAGTTTTATAAAAATCCTTCGAAAAACCGATTTTTAACCGTTTTACCGCATAGTTTTGCGTTAAAAGTTACTATAACCATCCCAACTCGAAACGACTTGATATTTTAACACAATACATGTTATTTAATGATTAAAATGATGATTATAATCAGATTAGTGCAGTTTTTGTGTATGTCACATAAATCATGCGATTTCACGTATTTTACAACACATAAAGCACCAACTACAACATGCAAAGCTAGTAAACTTTATGACAAAGTTTTATATCATTTTTACACTTCAAATATTCATATTTTTAGTTTTTAGAATCTGATCAAAATTTATTTTTATTAAATCATACTCAAATCATCCTTTCATGATTACATATCAACATGCATGTCCATGTATGTGCATCTAATGCACCCATATCATATCATCATTATACACATGATCTTAAATGCATCTAAGAACATATTTACTTCATGTTCTTATAAATCACAACATGTTCCATCCATTATTATCTAATCATATAAATGCAAACATTCTTATCTTTATGTACATGTGACAAAACAAAAACTTACATGCATGCATACATACATATATATATATATATATATATATATATATATATATATATACGACATATATACATACATATATGAACTTCCAAAAGTTCCCTTTTTTAAAATATCCTTTTCAAATCACAAGACCCTTTTTAGAACATTCTCTTATGACACCTTTTGATTCATGCATGTAACAATCTTTCAAGAATTATGTCAATAAAGAATATGTCACACCCTAACTTTTGCGGAAGCGTGATTATTG
Organism: Helianthus tuberosus; assembly: GCA_030545235.1. NCBI lineage: Eukaryota > Viridiplantae > Streptophyta > Magnoliopsida > Asterales > Asteraceae > Helianthus > Helianthus tuberosus. Next base: position 99,442,590 of record CM060371.1, on the reverse strand, counting down.
GTGTGACTTTCTTAATACCATAGCATTCAATCATAACAACGCTATATGATAAAAACCATAAGATGTTCATCCATTGATTACGTTTAAAAATAACACAACATACTTGTCTTAAACATCGACACCAAATTCAAGTTACAAACCACAACATGTTTAGATGAGTTCATGAAGACTCAACAAAAGACCTTAAATAAAACCGAGTTTAGGACTATGTATCTTGTCCAGGAGTAAGATACACCTCCTAAACCCTAAAGACTTGGATGACATCTTTTATTTATGACGCAGCTTGAACATGCAAACACCTGCCAGATCCACTTAGTTCCCTGAAATACATGTAATTTGAAAACATCAACAAAAGTTGAGCGAGTTCATGTGTTGGTGTATGAATAAACCTTTAAAGTATGTCTGTATGTATGTATGTCCCTGGTATGTAGCAATAAGGAAAAACAGATCACCAATGGTTTGCAAGGCCAATGGTATGTGTGAAATGGTGCAGGAAAACTCAAAGCTAGCGGAATTTTGCCATGACATTAGTATGTGGACATAGTCACCACATGGGCCACCCTGGTCCTCATGGGTGTGGGCTCGCTACACCCAAATAGATCTATCACTCATGTCCCTCGGTCCTACGACGAGGATTAATGGCCTTAAGTGTTATACCCACCTTTCACATGATCAAGCAGTAACCCTCCTTAGCTAACCATACCATGTATAAAACGTTTGTAAACAATTGTAACACGTATTTCACCCCCGAAATTATAAAACTGAAAACAGTTAAAAGAAAGGGGGACATGAACTCACAGTTTTGCATCTTCTGTGCTCGTAACTCAAGTCTCCTCAGCAAACACGACTCCCTACAATGTACTAGGGTCTATTAGACGAATGGGCCGTGCCTTGCCTTAGTATTTACGTTTTTGAGTCACGTTTCTTATATATCTTTAGTATTATCCCAAGTTATAATTTCTTGTTAAAATAATGATTATTTTAACTTTAAATTAAATTTTGGAATAATTGTTTAAACAATATTTTGTAATAATACTTCTCAAATATTTATTTTCGTATTTCCTTCCCAAGGATGGGGGTATCTCATACATGTATATTTGCATTCTTGTATTTGTAATCCCAAAATAATATATTTTCAAGTCTCACTTTAGAAAATATATTTAACTTATTTTGTCCAAAAATAATGTATTTCAAGAAAATATATATTTTTTCTCAAAAATCATATAGCTTCTAAATATTCTAAGAAAATACATTTTAACTTCCAAAAACAATTATTTTCTTCTTGTCGAAAATATGATATACTTTGTAATAATAATAAAAATCATATTTTCATTCCTTGTATCCAAAATAATATTTACCAAAAATATATTTATAACGGTACCTTCCGGAATATTTTGTAAGTTACATTCTTGCGTTCGGTTTCACAATATTAAGTGTGTAACTTATATATATATACCTTGTGATTTTTGGTATTATTTTGGATTGTAAGTTCTTGGTATTTTGTTAAGTTATATTACTTTAAATCCTAAAATAATATAACTAATACACAAAGTATACAAATAATCATACACAATGTGTCTTCTAAATATATATCCTCCAAATACATATTTAGTTATTTTTATTTACAAAAAAAAAAAACCAACCTCCAATACTTGTATTTTTGTAACAAAATCTATGGCAAAGTTTATATTGAAAACCATAGTTAAAACTCACTTGTAACTATTTGTTTAGAAAATATTTTTCTAAGTGTTTGTATTTTTTAGAAAATTTCTCCATAGTTTCCCCTAAAAATGGAGGTGTCCATGCTATTAAAGCATATCATTTTCTTTTCAAAAGTCATCATAAACAATCAACAATCAATCTACACTTACAAAGTGCTAAAACAAAGCTATCTACATAATAATCATGAGCTTGAATTTTCATAAAAACTTGTAGTAACTTGGTGGTGTGTTTAGTAGCTTTAGTTACCCCTTAAAGTGTGTTTACTACTTAAAAAATCTCATTCTTGGAAGGTTTAGGTGTTTACAACTTGTAAACATATTTTACAAAAACATTTCTTTGTGAAATCTTCTTGTTTCTCAAGTGTTTCTACACTTGTTTTATCACCAAAAATAGTGTATATTTAAGTAAGAACCAAGATCTTCTAAAAATCACATTTTGAACTTGGTTCTTTTGGAAAACCATTCATAAATCTTAGATTCATAAGATTACTAACTCACTTTGTTTATTATTTTTCAAGAAATCACTTTATTCTTCAAGTTCATGCTTATATATGAGGATGATCATCTTGTTTTGTCACATAATCATCCTCTCACTTGCTAGATCATGTGTTTAATCACAATCTAGCGAGCTCCTTATGATGATCAACATCGTAATCTCAAGAAAACAACAATCAAGTATCATACATACACTAAACAACATTGTTTCATCAAGAGTTCATCATATGACAAGCTTATGTTAGAGTTTTATGAATATGTTCTTTAGTGTTCAACAAGATTAACATTGTTCATCATCTATTAACCATCAAAATATGAAATAACAAGAGATTATAAGTGCCTTACTACTAGCACAAGGCTAGGGAAGAACACGAGATGATGGTGATGACAAACGTGTTGGATAAAAGCAATCGGGTGAGGTCCTTCAAGATCCAAGACCACCAAACCTTCTTATATGGTTCCTTACACCTTCGTGAGTATATGGTTTGCTTGGAAGTGAAATGATGATGGTGGGGTGGTGGGTGCTTGTTCTCGGTCGAATGGAGAAGAGAGGGAAGGAGGAGAGTTGTGGGGTGAAGTGTGGTGTGAGAATGAAGATCATCACATCTTATAACCAACTAATTCTATTATCCAATGTGTACACAACATGATCTAAATAAATCTTCACAAATCCAACCATGATCAAGAGAAATCTTGTAAGATTTTGGAGGTGGGGCCACATAAGTGACCGTCCACTTGGGGGGGGGGGGGGTATTGGTTAGTGTTTAAAGTTAAGTTAGATAAGTAGTTAGAATTCAAAGTGTATTAGTTAGTGTTCATGTGTATTAGATGTTATATAGTGTGTTAGGGTGTTCGGGGATCATAACTAGCTTAGAAACACTAAAACAACGCTTCTAGTATAATTTTGGTGTTTCGGGTAGTGTCCGGTTGTTTGGTTAGATACCGGTTCGTTAAAGTGTCAAACTATTCCGTTTAGTGATCTTTAAGTACCCTTTTGTGACACTTTTAATTCCCGACACTTAGGAAAGCATTCAGGACCATTTAGTCATGTTTTTGCATGTAATTAGCTTATTAAATTGCTGAATTTTGCTGAAATATGCTGAATTCAGCACTTTAAGTGGGTTTTAGGCACTTTCCGGCACTTAAACTATCACCTAGTGAAGCAGTTTTGTGATCCTTACTTTCCTACACACTATACTAGTGTGAAACTTAGCCTCTGGCCTATACAGAGTCTCAAAACATTGTCTGTCTATGTACTGGCATCGTCAGCATTTTTCGAAGTTATCCGCTAACTGTGCTAGCTGTGCTTTGTGTATCATGTATGTCAATAAAGTTTGCATGTGATAATGAGGTGACATTATGTAATATGTGATGCACATGTAAGTATGATGCAGTGGGTTAATTTGGTGTGACTTCTTAATACCATAGCTTAATCACAACAAAGCTATATGAGAATAAAACATGCAGATCATCCATTTATTTAAGTTTGAAAAGTAAAATACTACAACATTGTCTTAAGGCGTTGACGCATGCAACGGAAATTACAACCTGATAATATAAAAACCTTGTTCTTAAAACGCAACCACAAATATAACATAAACACTGTTTAAGACTTGCGACTCGTCCAGGTAAAAGTCACGACCCCTAAACGTGGATGATCCCGTAACTCTAACACAGCGGGAAAACGTAGCATACCGTGCCAGATCCTTAGTTCCCTGAAATACATGTAAGTTGGAAAAATCAACATAATGTTGAGCGAGTTCATGTGTAAGTGAGTATGTAAAACACTTGTAAGTATAAATATCCCTGGTATGTAGCAAATAAGGAAAAAGAGATCACCAATGGTTTGCAAGGCCATTGATATGTGTGAAGTGCAAGTAGGAAGACTCAAACCTAGCGGATTTCGCGTTGGGCACAAAGTCACCCCAAGGTCCGTACTGTTGGACCTGGAGTTGGGCTCGCTACACCCAGATAGATCTACCGCTTACGTCCCTCGGTCCTACAATGAGGATTAATGACCTCCAGTTCCCGCCTACCCACTCACATGATCTAAGTAGTAACCCTCCTTACGCTAACCATACCATGTAAAAAGTACTCGTAATCATAGTAACATGTATTTCACCCCCGCAGTTTAGAAAACTGAAAACAGTTAAGAGAAAAGGGGGACATGAAATCACTGTAGTGCGTCCTCGATAACAGCAACTCAACCTCGGTCTGCAGCACGACAACCTACAATGTGCTAATATCTATTAGACGAACGGCTGTGCCTTAGCTTAGAGTTTTAACGTTCTCGGGGAAATAGTTAGACAACTATTTCGTGTTTATATTTCTTGGTTATCGTATAAATAGATTCCTTCCCAAGGATGGGATATTCGTACATGTATTATGTATTTGGTGACTTAAAGTATTGACAAAATATACATTTACAAGTCTCATATCCAACACTTTAAAGTTTTATGTCAAAACTCATGGCGAGGTTTAATTCCGAGAAATGAAGTTAAACATACTTGTTAGAAAAATAATTTTTCTAAGTCTTGGTATTTTTAGAAAAATTCGCCAGAATTTCCCCTAAAAACGGGAGTGTCCTTGCTAATACGCACATCTTTTTCTTTTTGAATTCAACCCATGATCATCAACAATCAACCCTTACGTTTTAACACGCAAAATACTACCCTTGTCGTTTCAGTTTCAACATGTGAAAAACTGGACTGTTTTCGGATGAGTAAATAAAATACTTAACTTATTCCAAAAATTCCCAAATTTTTGCGGAACGTCCTAATCGACCCACAAATTATTGTGTAAAAATATCGGGGTCTAGTTCATTCTCAATAATTTATAGAAAATCGTTTACCGAACTGTGATCAGATTTATCACCTTCTGATCACAGTTTACGGAATAAATCACCTAAAATTCCTCGGAAGTCCGTTTGACAAAATTCCAGTTCGAGGGTCACAAATACATCCGTGACCATTTTTGGTAAAAAATTTCAGGGGCTGGTTTGGTTTAGATTTCAAGTTGTGACTGAAAACGTATGACCCTTTTTACTGCAGTTAAAATCAGCCTTAGCTGCTGTCACGAAAACAGAGTTTTAAAATAGTAACCGACCTCAGAAAAATACGATTCCAGCTCCATTCTCTTCGTTTTTCGAAAATACACAATTTAGGCTTTAGAAATTCCATTTTTCGGTTTATTAAAGTCTGTTTACAGCCTGTTGAAGGCGGCTGTAAAAATACATCAGCGTGTTGTTTTAGAGTTTAAACATTACTAAATCGCATTAACGAGTGTCCGAACAATGGTTTTAACAAGAAAACAACTTTTAAACATCAAGTATGATTTAACCAACCCTCAAACCGACAAGATTCCGCTTCATAATTCAGACATAAGTAAACTTTTATGTAGCTTTTATGTTCATAACTCATGTTTCACATTTTCTAGTATTCTCATTATTTAGTGATTTAAACAACAACATATCAACCTACATATCATAATTTCGAACAAGATGAAACAAGGTAGAATGGGACTTACTACTAGCCTCTAGCTAGGGGAGAATCAAATGAAGAAATGTGAAGAAAAGATGGTGTAAACGGCTAGAACAATGCTCCTTTGAAATCCCTTTAAGTTGCACCTTCCATGGATGAACACTAAGCTTGAATGGACATGTAAAGGAAGAAGATGAAGATGTTGGAAAGGTGGTGGTGATTTCGGTTGGGGTGAGCCGAAACAAGAGGGAGAGATAGTGGAATGGAGTGAAATCTTGGTGAAATGAAATGTGATCTAAAAGACCATACTACTTATAATCATCACAAATATCATGCTTAGTACAACAAGCAACATATCCATTATAATATCCAACAAATCAACCAAGTATGGTGTGAAGATGTGGGGGGGGGGGGGTCCCACTAGGAACCAATATCGTTGGGGGGGGGGTATGTTTGCAACATTCCAACTAAATTGTAAACATGAGTTAGTAACTAGATTTTTATATGTTAGTGGATTGCTTTTTAGCGGGTGTTATGGCATACGGGGATTATGACTAGCCAAAAATAATAAGACAAGGTATTTGACAAAAATTTAGTGTCTCGGGTAATGTCCGGTTATATGATTAAATACCGTTCCGTTAAAATGTTTAATTATGCCGAAAAAGGTCCTTTATGTATATTTTTGTAACATAAATTATTCCTGGTACTTAGGAAAATATACGGGACCGTTCTGCAATGTTTTTGCACTTTATTAGTAATTTGAAATGCTGAGTTTTGTATTAAAGTGCAGAATTTTGTACTTAAAGTACGTTTTAGGCACATCCGGTCACTATAAACTTCACCTAGTGACGTAGTTCTACAATCCTCACCTCCCTACACTCACTACTAGTGTAGAAACTATTCCCGGCTCATACTGGCCTTAGAGGCAATGTCTGCCTGATGCTGGTTATGTCAGCATGTTTGATGGGTATCCCGTATAGTGTGCTCACTGTGCTTTTTGTGCATCAAGGTTGTCACTGGTGTTTGTGCATAAATAATAGAGTGACAGTATAAAATGTGATGCTTGAGCATGTATGTATCAGAAATCAGTGAGCAGTTTAATCACAGTTGTAAGCAAGCACAGTAATTAAGCGGTAATTAAATATTAATTAATTTGTACAGATACCTGGTTTGGTGAGGGTTGTCACATTCTCCCCCCGTTAAATAAATTTCATCCCGAAATTTGAGTTCTGCTACAAGATGCAGGGTTCTTAGGAAACAAATGGGGGTATTTCTCTTTCATTCGATCCTCACGTTTCCACGTGAATTCAGGTCCATGCCTAGCATTCCAACGAACTTTGACGAGTTTGACACTGCTCCAGCGAGTTTTATTAACTTTCCAATCCGTGACCTCAACAGGTTCTTCAGTAAAGTGGAGCGTGTCGTCGATATGTACTTCGTCGGCAGGAATGATCACTGTATCTTGTGTTGGACTCTTTCTCAAGTTTGATACATGGAATGTATCGTGAACACCATGAAGTTCAGCAGGTAGGTCCAACTTGTAGGCTACAAGCCCAATCCTTTGCAGAATTCTGAAAGGGCCAATGTAACGCGGATTCAACTTTCCACGCTTTCCGAAGCGTGCCACACCCTTCCAGGGTGAAACTTTAAATAAAACCATATCTCCAACTTGGAATTCCAAATGTTTCCGGTTTGGATCTGCATAGGCTTTCTGTCTGTTGCGAGCCGTTTCGATGCGTTTTCGAATCTGCGCAATCTTGTCTGTCGTCTCTTGGACGATTTCGGGACCAACAAACTGTCTATCACCTGCGTTAGCCCAGCATAGTGGTGATCGACACTTGCGTCCGTAAAGAGCTTCATATGGCGCGGCTCCAATACTGGTGTGGTAGCTGTTGTTGTATGAGAATTCGGCCAATGGTAAATGCTTATCCCAGCTACCACCAAGATCCATTACACATGCTCTCAGCATATCCTCCAATGTCTGAATAGTTCTTTCACTTTGGCCATCAGTTTGCGGATGAAATGCAGTGCTCAAATTCAATTGTGAGCCAAAAGCTTCTTGGAAGGATTGCCAAATCCTTGATATGAAACGTCCATCTCTATCAGAGATGATCGAGAGAGGTACTCCATGACGTGCAACGATTTCTCTCATGTATATTTCCGCAAGTTTACTCGTATTGTCTTTCTCTTTGATTGGAAAGAAATGTGCGGACTTTGTTAGGCGGTCAACTATCACCCAAATAGTATCATGACCTCTGGGCGTCTTGGGCAGTTTCGTTATGAAGTCCATTGAAATCTGTTCCCATTTCCACTTGGGAATTTCAGGTTGTTGCAGAAGTCCCGAAGGCTTCTGATATTCAGCTTTAACCTTGGCGCACGTTAAACACTTGCTCACGTAAACAGCAACGTCGCCTTTCATTCTAGGCCACTAATATTGATCCTTAAGATCTTGGTACATTTTATCCGCCCTGGGATGAATAGAGTACCGTGACCTGTGAGCTTCATCACAAATAACCTTCCTTAAACCTCCAAACAGAGGAACCCAAATCCTTTTCATAAAACATAACGTTCCTTCCTCGTTTGGCACTAATTGCTTCTCCATCCCACGGAGATACTCATCTTCAATATTTCTTTCCTTAAGAGATTCTTTCTACGCGGCCCGAATGCGCAGGGAAAGATCTGTCTGGATAATCATATCCAAAGCCCTAACCCTTATGGGTTTGATCCGTTCTTTACGACTTAGGGCATCGGCGACCACATTCGCCTTCCCTGGATGATACTTGATCTCGCAGTCGTAGTCGTTCAACAATTCGACCCAACGTCTTTGTCTCATATTCAGCTCTTTCTGGTCGAATAAGTGTTGTAGGCTCTTATGATCTGTGAAGATTGTACACTTCGTACCATATAGGTAGTGTCTCCAGATCTTTAATGCAAATATCACTGCGCCTAGTTCCAAATCGTGTGTGGTATAGTTCTTTTCATGTACTTTCAACTGACGTGACGCGTAAGCTATAACTTTCTGGCGTTGCATCAAAACGCAACCCAATCCTTGACGTGAGGCGTCACAGTATACCACGAAATCATCTGTACCTTCCGGTAGTGCTAAGATTGGCGCATTGCAGAGCTTATCCTTTAACAACTGAAATGCTTCCTCCTGTTTGATTCCCCAATCAAACTTCTTATCCTTTTGCGTGAGGAGTGTCAGTGGTTGAGCGATTTTTGAAAAATCCTCAATGAATCTTCGATAGTAGCCAGCCAAACCTAAGAATTGTCGAATCTCGGTTGGCGTCTTTGGGGTTTCCCAATTTTTGATCGCTTCAATCTTGGTGGGGTCCACATGAATCCCATTTCTATTCACCACATGTCCAAGGAATTGGACCTCACGTAGCCAAAACTCGCACTTAGAGAATTTGGCATATAACTGTTCCTTTTTCAGCAACTCCAAAATAGCTCTTAAGTGCTGCTCGTGTTCAGCCTTTGTCTTTGAATAAATCAAAAATATCGTCGATGAATACAATCACAAACTTATCGAGATACAGCTTGCAGACTCGGTTCATTAGGTCTATAAAAACAGCAGGTGCGTTGGTCAGCCCAAACGGCATAACTAGGAACTCGTAGTGTCCATACCGAGACCTAAAGGCTGTCTTCGGAATACTTTCCTCTTGTATCCTTAGTTGTTGGTTTCTTGTTCGAAGATCGATCTTTGAGTAAAAACTTGAGCCTTGTAGTTGATCAAATAGATCATCGATTCTTGGCAGAGGGTACCTATTCTTGATAGTCAACTTGTTGAGCTCACGGTAGTCTATGCATATACGGAAACTACCGTCCTTCTTCTTAACGAACAGTACTGGAGCTCCCCAAGGTGTGAAGCTTGGCCTGATGAATCCTTTGTCTAGCAACTCTTGGAGTTGTGTCGACAATTCCTGCATCTCTGACGGTGCAAGTCTATCAGGTTCCCTAGCTACAGGCGCGGCGCCTGGAACTAAGTCTATACGGAACTCCACTTGCCTCTGGGGTGGCAATCCTGGCAAGTCCTCAGGGAAGACTTCAGGATACTGCCTTACGACAGGGATGTCTTCGATCTTCGGCTCAACAACTTCCTTATCCACGATGTGTGCCAAGAAGGCAGCACATCCATTCTGTAAACACTTATGGGCTTTCAGGCAGCTGATGATTCTTAAGGGCGTATCTCGCTTCTCCCCATGAACTACAATCATTTCACCATCCTCGGTTGGGATGCGTACGACCTTTTCGGGGCAGACAATCTCGGCCTTGTTACTCGATAGCCAATCCGTTCCCACTTCCACATCAAAGCTTCCCAACTCGACAGGTAGAAAGTCTAGCGTAAACTCGTGCCCTCCTAATTCAATCACACAACCTTGGACAACTTCACTGGTCTCAACTAGTTTCCCATTTGCTAATTCGATCGAATATGGAATGTCTAACTTACTAGGCGTCAAACCAAGAATATTCTTAAATTTTAATGACACGAAGCTATAATTGGCACCAGTATCAAACAAAATAGATGAAAAAGTTTTGGTTGATAGAGAACTTACCAGTAATCACGCCTGGATCCTGGCATGCTTCAAAAGCTCCGATGTTGGATGTCCTTTCACGGTCTTGTTTCAACTTCGGGCATTCCCTCTTAAGATGTCCAACATCCCCACAATGGAAGTATCCTGGCACTCGGCCATTTCCTTTCCCATTTCCACCTTGAGCGTTGTTGCTGTTTTCTCCTTGTATGGGACTCTTCATCCCACAACCATCCTTGTTGTGTCCTTTCCTCCCGCACCTAGGCTTCCGACATCCACAATCGTGGTGATACTTGCACCCAGCACGTCTTGGTTTAGTTTCTAAGTAAATCTTATCATTGGCCTGTTTGTTGTTAGGGCAATCTTTCTTGAAATGCCTTTTGTCCCCGCAGTCAAAACAACCTCAAATAGATCTTTGTTCATCATTATTCGTTCGAGTATCTTCGGTGAGCTTCCTTTTGTTCTTTCCGGACGACTCTACCTGAGTCTCCTTGTCAGGGTTTGCAAGTTTTTCTAGTCTAATTGCTTCCGTAACGAGTGCCAAGCCCATCTTACTTGCAGCCATAGTTGTTGGCGGCGTAGATGCTGTCATTAAGCTCAGGACTTGCGGTGCCAGTTCCCAAATGAAATGTTCTAATTTCTTCAATTCTGGTTCCACCAAGTACGGAACGACTTGTGCCAAAACATGAAGTCTTTGCATGTATTCCAACATTTTTGGACCTTCCATCATCAGGCTCTGGAATTCACCTTCCAACCTCTGGGTTTCTGTTTGGGTGCAATACTTCTTACGCATTATTCCTTTCAACTCATCCCAAGTTAACGCGTATGCTGTAGTTAGGCCCATTGTTCGGACCTGAAGATTCCACCATAATCGAGCTCCATCTTGAAACAACTCGGAAACGTATGGGACTTGTTGTTCTGGCATACAACCACTCATTCGAAAGATGGAATCCATACTTTCAATCCATTTCACAAAAGCTATGGCACCTCCAGTGCCGTCGAACTTCGGAGGCTTGTAGTTGAGGAAGTGCCAGTAGGGACAACCGTTATTTTCTGAGGTACCTCTGCTAGGTTCGGAGCGTAGGGCCTCGTGCTGTGCTATAGCTGCAGCAATTATCTCTTGAAGTTCCGCCTCTGAGGTGGGCATGCGCATTTCGCATCTTGGCGGCATCTTCTAAAAGATGTTTCACGTAGGTTAGGTCATAGCAAGTAAAGTGTACGTATGTATTCAACAATATCAACACATAACATCTCATGCTATAAATAAATCAACCGCATAACATCTCATGTCATAGAACATAAACAATAGATCAAACATCACAAGTGATGAGAATATTGCGATTGCATTGCCATAAATCGGGACCACAATGTAAAGTTTACAAGTACACAACTGTATGATACAACATCAATGACTAAGTAGGGGACGACCCTAGACAAGTCGTGAGATCGCTGGACGTATTCAGGAATCTTTGGTTCGTCCATTATCAAATTCCAGAACTCCACCTCAAGCTTCTGGATTCCAGTCCTAGAACAGCATCTCTTCTCAATCATTTCCTTGAGCTCGTCCCAGCTCAGTGCATAAGCAGCATCTGTACCAAGGGTCTGAACCTGTAGGTTCCACCATGAGAGTGTGCCATCTAGAAATAACCCCGAGATATAGGTAACACTCTGTTGGGGCGAACAGTTACTCATTCTTAGAATGGAGTTAGTCTTTTCGGACCAACGAACAAATGCAACGGCGCCTCCTGTTTCGTCAAAGTTCAAAGGCTTGTAATTTCAGGAACTGCTTATAGGTGCAGTCAGTTGGAGGGTTATTTCCAGTAATGTCATCGCTGTGCTTAAAGCGGAGGGCTTCATGTTGTGCAATTGCCTGTGAGATGCGTTCTTGCAGCTCGGCTTCTCTCCTTGGCAACGTACTGGTGTTTGTGTCACGCCTGGGTGGCATTCTCTTCTGCCAAAGTGGCATGAAGCGGGTTAGACAACATTTCAATTGTCTATGAGATACATAGCACCATAAGCCATCATGTAATCACCCAATTTCACACGTAAATATACTCAATGTATGAGTGAGGAAATAATTTCTGAGCCTTCACATAGGCTTGCCAATTCGGCTTGTTGCTTGTAATAGAATGAACTCGAGGCTACATCGCCTTGGTCATTCGTGTTTTAGTTATTTCCTGCTACATTGGTTTTCATTAGCTTGACCCGCAGAGTCCACCAGGGTTTCTGTGCACTACAAGCCGTTATTATGTGGGCCCCCGTAATAATAAATTGTCTTGCACAGTTACCCCAAATTTTCTCTCGTCCAAGCAGATGATCAATCAAGGAGCAACAGCAGGTGTATTGGCATGAACAGGGTCATGCTCCAATGCGGGGTCAGGAGCAATGCCTGGCTCAGGGGCTACGGCTGGCTCCGGATCAACAAATTCCATCTCAAAATCAGTTGGATCAATCAAACACAGGGGTTACAGGATCCTTCAAGGGCTGGTCTAAGTGTATGAACTCAATGTCATGGTCTGGATCAAAACCAGGTGGAAAAACAGGATCACCCTCAATATCGTGATCAAACTCAAGCTGTGTGCGGGAACTGGTGCAGCTGATGACGCCATATCAGGGTCGGCGTCGTGTGAGTGGTGCTGCACTCCCTGTGTATGCGAAGATGCGGACGTCACAGACTCAAATGAGTCTGGGACAGGGGAATGGGCATAAGCCTCCTCTGCAGGAGCATCAGCAAGCAGTAGGCTATTACCAGCTGCAATAGGGCCTCGCCCTCAAGTGGGTCCTCCTCTAATAGTTCGACATCGTCGTCGGAGACAACGTCGGGGGCATATCAACAACGGGATAAGTGGCAAGGGGCACAGGAGCAGGGATCACCACGAGTGGCAAATCCCCAACAAGATGGCCATCAGCAAGCTCTGCTACGACATCAGGTAGCGCAAAGGGCTGAAAGTCGTCATCGTCTGTGCTGGTAGTATCGGAAATGTACACCTCGCGCTCTGATGAAACTATGTCGCCCGATACTATGGCCATAGGATCTGTAGTGTCCGACTCTCCAGCATATGATGAAGGTATGACGTTTTTTAATACAAACACACATATGCACAAATAATCAATCATATAGTCAAATAAACATATTAGTCACCAATAAGCAATCATATAGTTCTCCTAGTCCCACTAGCCTCCCAGCCTCCCAGACTGAATCTCCTAGTCTCTCAAACTACCTTCCCAGCCTTTCGGATTGTTCTTCCTAGTCCCACTAGCCTACTTCCTCAGCCTTTCAGATCGAGCCTCAGCCTCTCAGACTGAGCCTCAGCCTCCCAGACTGAGCCTATAACTAACAAATAAAATGTGCTCAACTTTGTTTGAAAAACGTTTTGGATCTGGACTTAGGTGGTATGCAATGTAAAATTGTTTTCGTGAGAGCCCTAGTGATCATAGTCTAGACTCGAGAAAGAATCCTAGTTCGCTATGATCAGAGCTCTGATACCAAGCTGTCACACCCTGGCTTTGCGGAAGCCTGGGTTAATTTGGTGTGACTTCTTAATACCATAGCTTAATCACAACAAAGCTATATGAGAATAAAACATGCAGATCATCCATTTATTTAAGTTTGAAAAGTAAAATACTACAACATTGTCTTAAGGCGTTGACGCATGCAACGGAAATTACAACCTGATAATATAAAAACCTTGTTCTTAAAACGCAACCACAAATATAACATAAACACTGTTTAAGACTTGCGACTCGTCCAGGTAAAAGTCGCGACCCCTAAACGTGGATGATCCCGTAACTCTAACACAGCGGGAAAACGTAGCATACCGTGCCAGATCCTTAGTTCCCTGAAATACATGTAAGTTGGAAAAATCAACATAATGTTGAGCGAGTTCATGTGTAAGTGAGTATGTAAAACACTTGTAAGTATAAAAATCCCTGGTATGTAGCAAATAAGGAAAAAGAGATCACCAATGGTTTGCAAGGCCATTGATATGTGTGAAGTGCAAGTAGGAAGACTCAAACCTAGCGGATTTCGCGTTGGGCACAAAGTCACCCCAAGGTCCGTACTGTTGGACCTGGAGTTGGGCTCGCTACACCCAGATAGATCTACCGCTTACGTCCCTCGGTCCTACAATGAGGATTAATGGCCTCCAGTTCCCGCCTACCCACTCACATGATCTAAGTAGTAACCCTCCTTACGCTAACCATACCATGTAAAAAGTACTCGTAATCATAGTAACATGTATTTCACCCCCGCAGTTTAGAAAACTGAAAACAGTTAAGAAAAAAGGGGGACATGAACTCACTGTAGTGCGTCCTCGATAACAGCAACTCAACCTCGGTCTGCAGCACGACAACCTACAACATGCTAATATCTATTAGACGAACGGCCGTGCCTTAGCTTAGAGTTTTAACGTTCTCGGGGAAATAGTTAGACAACTATTTCGTGTTTATATTTCTTGGTTATCGTTTAAATAGATTCCTTCCCAAGGATGGGATATTCGTACATGTATTATGTATTTGGTGACTTAAAGTATTGACAAAATATACATTTACAAGTCTCATATCCAACACTTTAAAGTTTTATGTCAAAACTCATGGCGAGGTTTAATTCCGAGAAATGAAGTTAAACATACTTGTTAGAAAAATAATTTTTCTAAGTCTTGGTATTTTTAGAAAAATTCGCCAGAATTTCCCCTAAAAACGGGAGTGTCCGTGCTAATACGCACATCTTTTTCTTTTTGAATTCAACCCATGATCATCAACAATCAACCCTTACGTTTTAACACGCAAAATACTACCCTTGTCGTTTCAGTTTCAACATGTGAAAAACTGGACAGTTTTCGGATGAGTAAATAAAATACTTAACTTAATCCAAAAATTCCCAAATTTTTGCGGAACGTCCTAATCGACCCACAAATTATTGTGTAAAAATATCGGGGTCTAGTTCATTCTCAATAATTTATAGAAAATCGTTTACCGAACTGTGATCAGATTTATCACCTTCTGATCACAGTTTACGGAATAAATCGCCTAAAATTCCTCGGAAGTCCGTTTGACAAAATTCCAGTTCGAGGGTCACAAATACATCCGTGACCATTTTTGGTAAAAATTTCAGGGGCTGGTTTGGTTTAGATTTCAAGTTGTGACTGAAAACGTATGACCCTTTTTACTGCAGTTAAAATCAGCCTTAGCTGCTGTCACGAAAACAGACTTTTAAAATAGTAACCGACCTCAGAAAAATACGATTCCAGCTCCATTCTCTTCGTTTTTCGAAAATACACAATTTAGGCTTTAGAAATTCCGTTTTTCGGTTTATTAAAGTCCGTTTACAGCCTGTTGAAGGTGGCTGTAAAAATACATCAGCATGTTGTTTTAGAGTTTAAACATTACTAAATCGCATTAACGAGTGTCCGAACAATGGTTTTAACAAGAAAACAACTTTTAAACATCAAGTATGATTTAACCAACCCTCAAACCGACAAGATTCCGCTTCATAATTCAGACATAAGTAAACTTTTATGTAGCTTTTATGTTCATAACTCATGTTTCACATTTTCTAGTATTCTCATTATTTAGTGATTTAAACAACAACATATCAACCTACATATCATAATTTCGAACAAGATGAAACAAGGTAGAATGGGACTTACTACTAGCCTCTAGCTAGGGGAGAATCAAATGAAGAAATGTGAAGAAAAGATGGTGTAAACGGCTAGAACAATGCTCCTTTGAAATCCCTTTAAGTTGCACCTTCCATGGATGAACACTAAGCTTGAATGGACATGTAAAGGAAGAAGATGGAGATGTTGGAAAGGTGGTGGTGATTTCGGTTGGGGTGAGCCGAAACAAGAGGGAGAGAGAGTGGAATGGAGTGAAATCTTGGTGAAATGAAATGTGATCTAAAAGACCATACTACTTATAATCATCACAAATATCATGCTTAGTACAACAAGCAACATATCCATTATAATATCCAACAAATCAACCAAGTATGGTGTGAAGATGTGGGGGGGTCCACTAGGAACCAATATCGTTGGGGGGGGGGGGGGTATGTTTGCAACATTCCAACTAAATTGTAAACATGAGTTAGTGACTAGATTTTTATATGTTAGTGGATTGCTTTTTAGCGGGTGTTATGGCATACGGGGATTATGACTAGCCAAAAATAATAAGACAAGGTATTTGATAAAAAATTAGTGTCCCGGGTAATGTCCGGTTATACGATTAAATACCGTTCCGTTAAAATGTTTAATTATGCCGAAAAAGGTCCTTTATGTATATTTTTGTAACATAAATTATTCCTGGTACTTAGGAAAATATACGGGACCGTTCTGCAATGTTTTTGCACTTTACTAGTAATTTGAAATGCTGAGTTTTGTATTAAAGTGCAGAATTTTGTACTTAAAGTACGTTTTAGGCACATCCGGTCACTATAAACTTCACCTAGTGACGTAGTTCTACAATCCTCACCTCCCTACACTCACTACTAGTGTAGTAAACTATTCCTGGCTCATACTGGCCTTAGAGGCAATGTCTGCCTGATGCTGGTTATGTCAGCATGTTTGATGGGTATCCCGTATAGTGTGCTCACTGTGCTTTTTGTGCATCAAGGTTGTCACTGGTGTTTGTGCATAAATAATAGAGTGACAGTATAAAATGTGATGCTTGAGCATGTATGTATCAGAAATCAGTAAGCAGTTTAATCACAGTTGTAAGCAAGCACAGTAATTAAGCGGTAATTAAATATTAATTAATTTGTACGGATACCTGGTTTGGTGAGGGTTGTCACAGACGAGTTTAACACTACTCCTGCGTGTCTTGTTAACCTTCCAGTCAGTAACCTCAACAGGTTCTTCAGTAAAGTGGAGTGTGTCGTCAATGTGGACTTCATCGGCAGGAATGACAACTGTTTCTTGAGTTGGACTCTTTTTTAGATTTGATACATGGAATGTATCATGAACGCCATTCAGTTCTGTGGGTAGATCCAACTTGTAAGCTACAAGACCAATCCTCTCTAGGATTTTGAATGGTCCAATGTATCGCGGATTCAACTTTCCACGCTTCCCAAAGCGTGCTACACCATTCCAGGGTGAAACCTTTAATAAAACCATATCTCCCACTTGAAACTCCAAAGGTTTCCTCCTTCGGTCCGCATAGCTCTTTTGTCAATCACGAGCCGCCTTGATGCGCTCTCGGATCTGTATAATCTTGTCTGTCGTCTTTTGAACCAACTCGGGACCAACAAGCTGTCTATTACCCGGATCTGCCCAGCATAACGGTGATCGACACTTGCGTCCATAGAGAGCTTCAAACGGTGCAGCTTGAATGCTTCCATGGTAACTGTTGTTGTATGAGAATTCAACCAAAGGTAGATGGGTGTCCCAACTGCCACCCAAATCCATTACGCAAGCTCGCAACATATCTTCTAGCGTTTGAATCGTTCGTTCGCTCTGGCCATCTGTCTGCGGATGAAAAGCAATACTCAGATTCAACTGAGAACCAAAGGCCTCTTGGAAGGATTGCCAAATCCTTGATACAAACCTTCCATCTCTATCAGAAATAATCGAGATAGGCACTCCAGAAAGTGAAACAATCTCTCTGAGGTACAGCTCAGCAAGCTTGCTAGTGTTGTCCTTTTCTTTGATCGGCAGAAAATGTGCAGATTTCGTCAGACGGTCTACTTACCCAAATCGTATCATGACCTCTGGGTGTCCTTGGTAACTTCGTTATAAAATCCATTGAAATCTGCTCCCATTTCCACATGGGTATTTCTGGTTGTTGCAGAAGACCTGAAGGCTTATGATATTCGACCTTTACCTTGGCACAAGCCAAACACTTGCCAACATACGTTGCAACATCACCTTTCAATCTCGGCCACCAATAGAAATCCTTTAAATCTTGGTACATCTTATCCGATCCTGGATGGATCAAGTACCGTGACTTGTAAGCTTCATCGAAAATTACTTCTCTAAGACCACCAAATAGAGGAACCCAAATTCTTCCCATGAAACACAACGTTCCTTCCTTATTGGGTACTAACTGTTTCTCCATCCCACGAAGATATTCATCCTCAAGATTCTTTTCCTTAAGAGCTTCTCTCTGCGCAGCACGAATGCGCAATGAGAGGTCCGTTTGTATGATCATTTCCAAAGCCCTAACCCTTATGGGTTTAATTCTTTCTTTCCGACTCAAGGCGTCTGCTACCACATTCGCCTTCCCTGGGTGATACTTAATCTCACAGTCATAATCGTTTAACAGCTCCACCCATCGGCGATGTCTCATATTAAGCTCTTTTTGATCGAATATATGTTGTAAGCTCTTATGATCAGTAAAGATCGTGCATCGCGTGCCATACAAATAATGTCGCTAGATCTTTAACGCAAATACCACCGCGCCTAATTCCAAGTCATGCATTGTGTAATTTTTCTCATGAACCTTCAACTGGCGCGAAGCGTAGGCTATAACCTTATGTCACTACATCAGCACGTATCCTAATCCTTGACGCGAGGCGTCGCAATATACCACGAAGTCATCAGTGCCTTCGGGTAGGGATATGATCGGTGCATCGCAAAGCTTGTTCTTTAACAACTGAAAAGCTTCTTCTTGCTTATCTCCCCCACTCATACTTCTTGTCCTTTTGGGTGAAGGAGGTCAAGGGTTGAGCGATTTTTGAAAAATCCTCAATAAATCTGTGATAATATCCTGCCAAACCTAGGAACTGACGGATCTCGGTTGGTGTCTTCGGATTCTCCCAATTCTTGATTGCCTTGATCTTTGTGGGATCCACATGAATTCCATCTTTGTTAACCACGTGACCAAGGAACTGAACTTCACGCAACCAGAACTCGCACTTTGAGAACTTTGCGTACAATTTCTCTTTCTTAAGCAGCTCTAAAATAGCTCTTAGATGCTGCTCGTGTTCTTCCTTCGTCTTGGAATAAATCAAAATATCATCGATAAACACAATCACAAATTTATCGAGATACGGCTTGCAGACTCTATTAATCAAATCCATAAACACTGCTGGTGCATTTGTCAAACCAAACGGCATAACCAGGAACTCGTAATGTCTATATCGAGTTCTGAAGGCAGTCTTTGGGATACTTTCCTCTTGTATTCTCAACTGGTGATAACCTGATCGAAGATCGATCTTGGAGTAAAAACTCGAACCTTGTGGTTGATCGAACAGGTCATCAATCCTTGGCAAAGGATACCGATTCTTAACGATCAACTTGTTAAGCTCTCGATAGTCGATACACATGCGGAAACTACCGTCCTTCTTCTTAACAAACAACACTGGAGCTCCCCAAGGCGAGAAGCTTGGTTTGATAAATCCCTTGTCCAAAAGCTCCTGAAGTTGTGTCGACAACTCCTGCATTTATGAGGGTGCAAGTCGATAGGGTGCCTTAGCTATAGGCGCGGCGCCTGAAACTAAGTCAATGCGGAATTTGACATGTCGCTGCGACGGCAATCCTGGTAAGTCTTCGGGGAAGACTTCAGGATATTCCCTAACAACTGTGATATCTTCCATCTTTGGCTCAGCGGCTTCCTTGTTCACGACGTGTGCCAAGAAGGCAACACATCCTTTCTTCAAACACCTTCGAGCCTTCAAACAACTGATGATCCTTATAGGCGTATCGTTCTTTTCTCCATGCACTACAATTGTCTCCCCATTCGCCATCGGAATGCGAATGATCTTCTCCATGCACTACAATTGTTTCTATTACCATAACCTCTCTGACCACTACGATCAGTACCGGCCCAGCATGTCTCCTTCGAATGGCCAACCTTCCCACAAGACTCACATTTTCTAACTCTGCATTGGCCGGCATGATGGTACTGGCACACATCACATTTGGGCAGGGTGCCCATATACCCTTTTACCTTGTTTTCGACACCAGTCTTGACTTCAACTGGTGACTACGCCTCTTTCTTCTTGTTAGCACTACTGGTACCCTTCTTAAAGTTTGAGAACTTCCTTTTGTTCTCACCTGATGACTCAACGTGAGTCTTCTTCTTCTTCTGGTCAGAGATCGAGAACTTGTTCAACCTGATCGCATCTTCAGTTAGTGCCACACTTAGATCAATAGCCTCGGTGATTGTGGCAGGCTTCGATGTTGTCACCATACTCATAATTTGAGGTGCCAACCCCCAAATAAAACGCTCAATGCGCTTGAATTCTGGACTAACCATGTATGGTACAACGCGAGATAGGTCGTGAAATCTCTGCACATACTCCACAATCTTGGGACCATCCATCTTGAAGTTCCAAAACTTTGTTTCCAATCTTTGAATTTCAGCCCTGGAGCAATACTTCTTGCGCATGAGTTCCTTCATTTCAGCCCAAGTCAAAGCGTATGCTGCTGCCTCTCCTAGAGTTTGAACTTAGAGATTCCACCATGAAAGTGCTCCGTCTAAGAATAATCCGGAGATGTAGGTGACTTGGTGCTCCGGCGCACATTTTCTCATTCTTATCACATAATCAGTCTTCTCCGTCCATCTAACAAAGTCCATAGTACCCCCGGTGCCGTCAAAATTTAGAGGCTTATAGTCTAAGAACTGTTTATAGGTAAAGCCTGTACAAGCAACGTCATTCACGGAAAGCATTAGCAAACGCACATGGAATATCCAAATGTAACGTTATGTGTCTCCAACGACTTAAACATTACCATGAGGTGGATTACTTCCCGAGGTACCCCCGCTTTGCTCAGAGCGCTGGGCATCATGCTGTGCTATCGCTCGTGAAATCCGTTCTTGTAACTCGGCCTCAGTTGTAGGCAGGGTGTTATCTCTTCGAGGGGGCATCTTCTAAAGAAGATAGTATAGGTCAGGTCTTATGCCTATACGTATGTAGTATGTGTATGTAATAACATTTATCAACACAAGTAAACACATAATCATCCCAATCATAATATAAACAAGTAATTCAACAATGTATATAATGAGAATGTTGCGATTGAGCTTTCATATATCAATGACCACAAGTATAGTTTTACATGTTCTACAATGTACCATACATCAAAAGGGACTATAGGGTCACATCACCCTTGTCCAAATCGTCTATCAACTACAACAATCAAAAGTCAAACAATGGTCTTCAAAGGGCTGTGCAAATCTGGGCTCAATAGTTACACTCTCACCAAAAGTATGCTACCTACATAAAACCAAAAACTGCTATGCTGATGGTGGAGGAGGAGGAGGTGGAGGAACGAAAAGCAATATGCGCACATGCGCTAACTCCTCGTCGAGAGCATGAACGGTACGCAACAGATAGCTAATCTGCTGCTCCATGGTAAGAAGACGAACATCAAAATCTGGGTATGGTAGAAGAGGAGCGGGTGGAGTCGCGAATGGTGACTGACAATGACAAGGCGGAGGATGTGGAATCCTCTCAAGATCCATGACTCTGCGACACAACATCTCCTGATGGAGATGTAGGGATAGGAGTAGCTCATCCCTCGTGTAGCCAGTGTAATGTGAAGGATGATATGGATCAGAAATAGGCATCGTGTTGGGCGGAAACCAAATCAGTGGCTCGCCCGATGGTGCAGAGGTGAAAGGAGCAGTATGTGTAAACGGTGGTATGAAAGGAAAGGCTGCTGACACAGGTGGGACATGACCAGATGGCTGGCTAGACGGTCCTTCCCCTGGACGGGGTGGAGGGATATCCTATAAAAATGTGACCGGCAGATCAGTGCAGTGTACGTCAGACACATGTGGGTGAAACGGGGCAACGTCAACTGGTGCATGTGTAGGTGCAGGTGGGGCAGTAACAGGCCTAACAAAAGGAGGCAAGTCATCATCGTCCTCTATCCACCCATTACGGGTGAATGCATATCGGGGATCTATATGGTCAGCAAAAGGAGCATGGTCTGCGGGTGCAGGTAGAGGGTCAGGTAACAGTGGTGCAACAACTGGTATGTCAACAGGTGCATGCTCAGGCAAGGGATCATGAGCAGGTATAGGCTCGGGTGCAAGCATAGGCTCAGGGTCGGCTGGAGCTAACTCAAGATCAGCGGGTACATCAAAAAGCTGATCGTCAGGAATGAAGTCAACCTCATGCTCAGGATCAATGTCAGGATCAAACTCATCAAACTCAAAGTCCTATGGAGGAACAGGTGCGGTAGACATAGCTGTATCAAAATCAGAATCGGTGGGATAACGCTGCAATCCCAGTGCGTGCAGAGTAGTAGACGACATAGACTCAAATGAATCAAGACCAGAATGGTCAGACGAAATCTCAATGATCGGAATCTCAATAAGCGGAATAACATCGTCGACTGGAGCTCCATCATCCTGGGCACCCTCAGGGAGGCCCTCAATAAAAAGATTGATGTCATCGTCAGACATGGCATCAAGAGGCAGATCCTCGAGAGGAAATGCAGCAAGAGGAAGAGGAGCGGGGATCGGAACAAGAAGTAGATCCTCGCCCAGAAAACCATCAGCTAGCGGTATATCATCGCTAAAATCTGGTAAAGCAAACGGCTGGAAATCACCATCATCACTACTCTCAGTGTCAGAGGTGAAAACCTCAGGGTCTGGGATAATCTCATCATCTGAAACTATGGCCATAGGGTCTACGGTATCTGATAGCTCACTCTCTGATGAGGACATGGTGTCTGTAATCAAAACAACCACAATTTATGCACATATTTCAACAATAATCAAATAAGGATGTTAGTAGTAACAAAGTAAGCATGTATGCATCCTAGTCTCCACATACTATCCCACCCAGTCTCTCAGACTGAACTACCTAGTCTCTCAGACTAAAACCTCCCAGTTTCTCAAACTGTCCCAACTAGTCTCTCAGACTACCCAGCCTCTCAGAATGAACTAGCCAGTCTCTCAGACTGCCCCAGCTAGTCTCTCAGACTAACTCCCCAGTCTCTCAGACTGACTCCCCAGTCTCTCAGACTGAATTATAAACGAATTCCTTGAAATGTAACTTTGTGTCTTTTATTTGTAAAAATGTTTGTTTCCTGGATCTGGACATTTCGTGCATGCAATGAAAATATGTTATGAAAACATTTTTGTGAGAGCCCTAATGATCGTAGTCTAGACTCGAGAAAGAATCCTAGTTCGCTACGATCGAAGCTCTGATACCAAGCTGTCACACCCTGACTTTTGCAGAAGCGTGATTATTGGTGTGACTTTCTTAATACCATAGCATTCAATCATAACAACGCTATATGATAAAAATCATAAGATGTTCATCCATTGATTACGTTTAAAAATAACACAACATACGTGTCTGAAACATCGACACCAAATTCAAGTTACAAACCACAACATGTTTAGATGAGTTCATGAAGACTCAACAAAAGACCTTAAATAAAACCGAGTTTAGGACCATGTATCTCGTCCAGGAGTAAGATACACCTCCTAAACCCTAAATACTTGGATGACATCTTTTATTTATGACGCAGCTTGAACATGCAAACACCTACCAGATCCACTTAGTTCCCTGAAATACATGTAATTTGAAAACATCAACAAAAGTTGAGCGAGTTCATGTGTTGGTGTATGAATAAACCTTTAAAGTATGTCTGTATGTCCCTGGTATGTAGCAATAAGGAAAAACAGATCACCAATGGTTTGCAAGGCCAATGGTATGTGTGAAATGGTGCAGGAAAACTCAAACCTAGCGGAATTTTGCCACGGCATTAGTATGTGGACATAGTCACCACATGGGCCACCCTGGTCCTCATGGGTGTGGGCTCGCTACACCCAAATAGATCTATCACTCATGTCCCTCGGTCCTACGACGAGGATTAATGGCCTTAAGTGTTATACCCACCTTTCACATGATCAAGCAGTAACCCTCCTTAGCTAACCATACCATCTATAAAACGTTTGTAAACAATTGTAACATGTATTTCACCCCCGAAGCTATAAAACTGAAAACAGTTAAAAGAAAAGGGGGACATGAACTCACAGTTTTGCGTCTTCTGTGCTCGTAAATCAAGTCTCCTCAGCAAACACGACTCCCTACAATGTACTAGGGTCTATTAGACGAACGGGTCGTGCCTTGCCTTAGTATTTACGTTTTTGAGTCACGTTTCTTATATGTCTTTAGTATTATCCCAAGTTATAATTTCTTGTTAAAATAATTATTATTTTAACTTTAAATTAAATTTTGGAATAATTGTTTAAACAATATTTTGTAATAATACTTCTCAAGTATTTATTTTCGTATTTCCTTCCCAAGGATGGGGGTATCTCATACATGTATATTTGCATTCTTGTATTTGTAATCCCAAAATAATATATTTTCAAGTCTCACTTTAGAAAATATATTTAACTTATTTTGTCCAAAAATAATGTATTTCAAGAAAATATATATTTTTCTCAAAAATCATATATCTTCTAAATATTCTAAGAAAATACATTTTAACTTCCAAAAACAATATATTTTCTCTTTGTCGAAAATATGATATACTTTGTAATAATAATAAAAATCATATTTTCATTCCTTGTATCCAAAATAATATTTACCAAAAATATATTTATAACGGTACCTTCCGGAATATTTTGTAAGTTACATTCTTGCGTTCGGTTTCACAATATTAAGTGTGTAACTTATATATATATTCCTTGTGATTTTTGGTATTATTTTGGATTGTAAGTTCTTGGTATTTTGTTAAGTTATATTACTTTAAATCCTAAAATAATATAACTAATACACAAAGTATACAAATAATCACACACAATGTGTCTTCTAAATATATATCCTCCAAATACATATTTAGTTATTTTTATTTACAAAAAAACCAACTTCCAATACTTGTATTTTTGTAACAAAATCTATGGCAAAGTTTATATTGAAAACCATAGTTAAAACTCACTTGTAACTATTTGTTTAGAAAATATTTTTCTAAGTGTTTGTATTTTTTAGAAAATTTCGCCATAGATTCCCCTAAAAATGGAGGTGTACATGCTATTAAAGCATATCATTTTCTTTTCAAAAATCATCATAAACAATCAACAATCAATCTACACTTACCAAGTGCTAAAACAAAGCTATCTACATAATAATCATGAACTTGAACTTTCATAAAAACTTGTAGTAACTTGGTGGTGTGTTTAGTAGGTTTAGTTACCCCTTAAAGTGTGTTTACTACTTTAAAAATCTCATTCTTGGAAGGTTTAGGTGTTTACAACTTGTAAACATATTTTACAAAAACGTTTCTTTGTGAAATCTTCTTGTTTCTCAAGTGTTTCTACACTTGTTTTATCACCAAAAATAGTGTATATTTAAGTAAGAACCAAGATCTTCTAAAAATCACATTTTGAACTTGGTTCTTTTGGAAAACCATTCATAAATCTTAGATCCATAAGATTACTAACTCACTTTGTTTATTATTTTTCAAGAAATCACTTTATTCTTCAAGTTCATGCTTATATATGAGGATGATCATCTTGTTTTGTCACATAATCATCCTCTCACTTGCTAGATCATGTGTTTAATCACAATCTAGCAAGCTCCTTATTATGATCAACATCATAATCTCAAGAAAACAACAATCAAGTATCATACATACACTAAACAACATTGTTTCATTAAGAGTTCATCATATGACAAGCTTATGTTAGAGTTTTATGAATATGTTCTTTAGTGTTCAACAAGATTAACATTGTTCATCATCTATTAACCATCAAAATATGAAATAACAAGAGATTATAAGGGCCTTACTACTAGCACAAGGCTAGGGAAGAACACAAGATGATGGTGATGACAAACGTGTTGGATAAAAGCAATCGGGTGAGGTCCTTCAAGATCCAAGACCAGCAAACCTTCTTATATGGTTCCTTACACCTTCGTGAGTATATGGTTTGCTTGGAAGTGAAATGATGATGGTGGGGTGGTGGGTGCTTGTTCTCGGCCAAATGGAGAAGAGAGGGAAGGAGGAGAGTTGTGGGGTGAAGTGTGGTGTGGTGTGAGAATGAGGATCATGACATCTTATAACCAACTAATTCTATTATCCAATGTGTATTATGTCTTGTAAGTACACAACATGATCTAAATAAATCTTCACAAATCTAACCAAGATCAAGAGAAATCTTGTAAGATTTTGGAGGTGGGGCCACATAAGTGACCGTCCACTTAGGGGGGGGGGGTATTGGTTAGTGTTTAATGTTAAGTTAGATAACTAGTTAGAATTCAAAGTGTATTAGTTAGTGTTCATGTGTATTAGATGTTATATAGTGTGTTAGGGTGTTCGGGGATCACAACTAGCTTAGAAACACTAAAACAACGCTTCTAGTATAATTTTGGTGTTTCGGGTAGTGTCCGGTTGTTTGGTTAGATACCGGTTCGTTAAAGTGTCAAGCTATTCCGTTTAGTGATCTTCAAGTACCCTTTTGTGACACTTTTAATTCCCGACACTTAGGAAAGTATTCAGGACCATTTAGCCATGTTTTTGCATGTAATTAGCTTATTAAATTGCTGAATTTTGCTGAAATATGCTAAATTCAGCACTTTAAGTGGGTTTTAGGCACTTTCCGGCACTTAAACTATCAACTAGTGAAGCAGGTTTGTGATCCTTACTTTCCTACACACTATACTAGTGTGAAACTTAGCCTCTGGCCCATACAGGGTCTCAAAACACTGTCTGTCTATGTACTGACATCGTCAGCATTTTTCGGAGTTATCCTCTAACTGTGCTAGTTGTGCTTTGTGCATCATGTATGTCAATAAAGTTTGCATGTGATAATGAGGTGACATTATGTAATATGTGATGCACATGTAAGTATGATGCAGTAATCAGAAAGCAGTTTAAGTCATTAATTGTAATTCAGCATAGTCATTAAGCACTAATCAATATTAATTAATTGTACGGATACCTATATTTTTTACGGTTGTGTCACACCCCGACCACGTAAAACAACAAATCGTGGCGGAAACGTCGGGGAGTGTTGTAACAGAATTATTGTTTCACAACCATGGATACAAAAAGAGTTTCGTTTTATTTATTCATTAAGTAATTTACATTGTTTTAACATGAAACAAACAAGTTACATATCGACTATCACTGTTATTATGTCACTAAGGCCACGTCCAGATCCTATGTGACGCATGCATCCTAGAAATCAATCAAGCAACAACACCTGAAACATATGTAAAAACAAAGTCAGCAAAGAAATGCTGGCGAGTACATAGGTTTTATAAGAGCATCGGAATCATGGCTAGTTTACATGTTGCAGTACTTTATTAGACTACAAGAGTCAAATTACAAACCTCGTTTTGAAAAGTGTATTGCAACATAATTTAACCAACTCAAATCAAGTGGGTTATAAATTATAAAACCTCGTAGCCATGATTCTTAACCCAAAAACATTTGTTTTGGAAAACCAATTTGTAAAACATCTCGTAAAAACTCGTTAATAAAACTCGTATGGTTTATATCTTTTAGAAAACATCATTGTGTGACATCGTTTCAAAATCGTTTACCCAAGTGAACTAAATAACGCCACGTTATGTAATATGTTGAAAACACTTATATATAAGAAGTACCAACGGCGTATCTACCATGCTTTCACCGCATTACACCCGTCCCTTTATCTAAACACTTAACCAAAAACCAATCGTTTATCCAATTCGTTTAACTTGTTCAAATCGTTAACTCGTTTAAATCGTTTAAATCATCCTCGTTTTAATTGTGAAAACTATTTATGGTCGTCTCGCTAATAACATTCAAACCTTCGTGACTCGACTATCTCGCTTCTCGCATTAACAAACCACAGAGGGTAAGTTAACAATCACAGATTCAGTCGTTACCCACCTAACCCACACATAACCATGGGTGCAGTCTGATAACGGGATTTGTCAGATCCTATGGTACCATAACCTAATACTGGTCGGTTTGGCCAAAATTAATGAATATCATTCGTTATGTAACTACAACCAACAACTTCATTCACATTATCGAAATCGTTATTAGTTTAGTATAAACCATCTTAATCGTTTTTGAAATCATCGTTATAATATCGAAAATCGTTTTGATACATATGAATCACCCCAAAACAATTGAAAACAGTAAAATAGGGGAACTATGTACTCACATGAAGTGCAAAGTATCCTCAATCAATAGAACTTCAACAAACTCAAGCAAACCAGAGAAATCAAGCAGCACCTAGTAATCGAACCACTAGTCAAATAATAGACGCCTAAATCGGAAGATCAGACAAAATGAGGTCTTGTAAACCAAATGAGTGTTGGAACTCATGTGATATGGTTTAACAAAGCCTACATCCTAAATCGGAACCTATCCTAAGCGCTTTCGACCCATCACGACCCATTAAGGTAGCTTACGCTACTTTAACGTGTCATGCGCGCAAATGCGCGTTCGAGACGTCTAACTAGTCCTATGACAAGTATTATATGCCAAAACATGTTTAAATATGTTACATAATAAGTTACATGACAAAAGTTTAGGTTACATATGCTTAATTACCAATTACGCATGAAAAGGGCATTTTGGTAATTTACCTAAGGCATATAAACTACCTATCATACAACTACTTTAACTAGGTGACCATAAGGTATAACCTCGGAAGGTTATTCCCTATGCAACTATGGTCACTAAACATGTTTGGTCAGATCCTAATGATCGACCAAACGGGTCGTGTTCGAAAGTCTAAGCGGGTGTTTAGTCCGCTTGACTTACGACTCCACACAAGCACTAAACTACAAAGTGACGAGCTAAACATGCTAAAACATGTTTAGTTAAGTTAGAAAACAGGCTTGGTATCAAAACAAACGGTTTTGATACCTAAAAGTAGTTTGGTTACAAAATACGCGAGAAAACGCATTTTGGCCGAAACTACGACTCGTCACTGAGCCTAGATAACGTGGTAATCACTAGGTATAGTCACTAGGGACTATAACCATCGTGATTACGCTCACATTATGAAGTTCAAACGAACTTCGCATTGACCATAAACTGGTTAATGTAGAAAGTCAAACGCAGTTTGACTTTTATGATAAAAATGAATGAAAAGAACGAAGGAATACTTACAAAGGGTCCCCGCAAGCTTTGATTTCCCAAGTATTCTCAGGTATGAAGTGGTTAACATTTCAACTTAGAGAAATCTCAGAAAATCAAGTGGGTTTTGCAAAGAAATGGTGGGGGGTATTTATAGGAAATCTAGAACCGTTAGGATCGTTTATCGAGAAATGAGCTTCGATCTGGATCGTACACATGTGGCCCATGGTTTTGGGATACTAGGGGTGCCCCAAAACCAGGCAACGGTATTGAAAAAGTTACAAAATAGACCCCCAAGTTCGACCCCATTGCTGAAAAATGCCCAAAATCAAGTTTAAGTCCAAATCAGGCACTCGCGCCGCGCCACGGGAAAGGCAGAAGCTGGTGGCGCAGCGCCACCAGGTGCCAGCTCCAGAAAACTTTGAAAAATGGCAGAAATGGTCCCTGCACATGTTTAAGTCCTTTTTCGATGCGTTTAAACCCCGTTAACCCCATTTCAAGGCACTAAAATGAAGTTAAAGTATAGGGAACATGAAACATGCTCAAAAACATCTCGGATGTTGGTTCGTTTGGTCGTACGATCGCGTTATTCGCTTAATTACGACGGAAGTCGTAACGAACGCAAAAATGATCCAAATTAAGCGACGAATGGATTTTTATTATGACAAACACTAAAATAAAATATTTTAATGCTTACATAAATTTTTGGATGTCCGTATATATTCAGAACGTAAGATATGCGCGATATGCAAACTTATGCACTTTTTGACGCTTTTAGTCCCTATTGATCAATAAAATTTATTTTAGCCTCAAAGCCTATTTCTAAGTTATGTAAAGGTTATTTAGGGTATGTTTAACTTATGATCAAGTTTTGGAATGTTCGTTACTATACAAATCGGTATAGTTTCGTAGTTTGACATAATTAGTCCCTGCGATTGAACAAACTTGATTTCAACACACCAAACCATCCAAAACTTATTTCTAAGTTATGTGGAGGTTATTTAAGGTATGTTAAGCCTATTTCACTATTCTGGAGTGTTAGTTGCATTAAACTGGTTATATTTATGCATCAGTGCGCGTATAACCTTCCAGAAAGCGATTTAAAGCTTGAAATTGGAATCGAATCGAATTGAAAAATCCTCAAACATAAATACACACATAATAACACCAAAACACATATAATAACACCAAAGCACATTGTTTTATTAATAATCAACATTTTTTTACATTATACGATGATTACAGAACATAGTTGTCATAGGTTGTCACAGAATCATTAAACAAAAATCAAAACACAACTATATACCCACACACACCCTACGGCCATACATACATATACATACACACCCATTTATATTTTGTTTAAAATCTCATCCTTTATTAGTTTAAGTTTATGATTAATTCCAAGTTTAAGAGAAACTTTCCAACATCTTTATCATCACTAAAAATCAAGAATATGATTTTGAAAATAAGTTTATACCTTTCAAGATTTTAGTGGGTTTTGACAAGATTTTTGACGTTTGGAGCTTGTTTCACCTTGAAAACACCTTTAAATGGACTTGAATATTCAAAGAACAAGTTTGGAAATTAAGATGGAGGTGAGAAAGAGGGTGTTAGGCTGTGAGTAGAGAGAGAGAGAGTGAGATTATGTTTTGATTGTTTTTCTTGGATTTGAGGAGATTTTTAGAAGATTTGATAAAGTATAATCATCATCTTGAGCCTTCCAATGTTAACAAGTGTAAGAGAGAGAAGATGGAGACTCCCTAGGGCCACCACCTCCCTCATGCACACACACACACCATCATATACATACATATTATATATATATATATATATATAAGCTCAAAAACTTGTATTTTACTGAATATCGGGTATTTTATCTAGCGTTTTATTCCCGTTTTAGTGCGTTTTAAATTATTTTTATCATTCTATAAAAATAATCTCACTAAAATATTACTGAAATAATTACCAGTTGCCTTGACTGGATATGTTGATAGTATTTTGTCAGATACGCGCAGTATCACGCGGTACACGCTCAAACTCGAAAAATAGAGTTTCTTAGCTTTTTCATTTATTTTTCCTTCTGGACATGATTAAAATTACCATTTTAATCATAACATACTATTTTTAGGATTTTGACATTGATCGGGTGGTCACCGACGTTCGTTTCGCATTTTATTCGTTACGCGATAAGCGTTTATCTTATTGTTGCCAACATAATTTTTATCAAAGCTTGGATTTACCAACACATCAAATATCACATATAAACATCAATATCAGTCAAATACAGCCTTTTTATTTATTTATGAAACGTGTTACATTTGTATGGTACAGCCTAAATAGTCGGGTGTCACAGTACAACTAACACAGAACTCGAAAAATGCCAAGAAGAACAGAAATATGAACAGCTCTAATGTCTAACATCTAACCCTAATAATGAACTAAACATATCATTATATAGGGTTCACAAAGAATTCGGCCCACATGGCCTAACCCAAGCCCAATATGTTTAATTAGCCCACATGGCTTATTCCAATATTGTCTAACCCACTAGAAAACTAAGCCCAATAGCTTATAATTGTGTTTGATAAAAATAAACGTAAACCTGCTCAATTTTATGGCCTTATAATATCTCCCTAGATTTATGTTGTCTTTATCATGTCTCTTGTGGGAAGATACTTCATCTTTTCATCTTCAAACTTGGGTCTTCTGTTATTCTTGATCATGATCAGCTTTGATTGAAAATCTTGTTGAAAAGAATACAAGAGGAGGATTCTCAGCAGCTCTTTTCTCGCCAATCTTTTCTCTTTCAAGCAGGTTCATAGGTACTTCTTCAAATGTACTATAAATGTCAGATGATGACTTGTATCTGGTTCTTCTGACTCAGGCACATCTTGTTATTGTAAAGCTTCATGCTTTGTTAGCAGCCAACAACATCTCAATCTTCAACAACCCCTGTTTCTTGATTTGAATTAAATTATGCACATGCTCAGAAATTCATAAGCAACATTTTTAAGCAATAGAGGGAAATACCACATGAACACTTGGTACATCCAAGTATTTATACTCGGATTTCACAATTCAAATTTCCTTCAATTTATAATGATCTATCAAATCTTCAAGAACAGTCAATTTTTTAATAAAACAAATAAACACTCTATTTTTGGATTTTGATTTTATAAAGATAAAACACTTTTTTTTGGATTTTTATTTTTAAATCTAAAAATAATAACTGAAACACAAAAAAAAACAAGGAAATTAATATACAATTACAATTGCAATGGAATCAAATCACAGTGTTTCGGGCCAGACTACACTTATCAACACTGATCTACTCTGGATGATCCGAGCGATTGCCAGTATGTTTATCCATTTAAATTTATCTCCTTAGGCCTTTTCTGTATAATGGTCTGCAACTGATTTATCATGTTTTGGTTTATTTAATATGAGCACCCAAATAAACACAATCAAAACCTGGAATTTTAATCAGAACACTCTATCATTTATGTAGTTTCCCTACCACATATTTTCACAAGCCTGTTCTAGGATTCTGAAACCTTGACTGGGGCTTGGTTGTGGGATATTTTGCACCGAATAACTTGTAAAAAATTTTATTTAATATATTAAATCCTTTATATTTATTATTTTATTCATCCTATCTTCCGCTGCCAAATGTGATATTGTTACTAGTTGTTACAAATAAACCCCAAGTCGGGCCCACCGGGAAATCAGGGTGTGACAATCTTCCTCGAGACCCATTTCAACAAAATTTGTTGGCATCTCGTCTTCACTTACACACTCTTCATCACTTTCATCACCAATTTCTCAAGATGAACCGACATCTAATTCATGTACCCTAGACGGGCCAAGATTCTCTTCTCCATCACCAAATGAACCCACATTCACAGTTCTTGCTTTCTCCTCTTCACAAAATTTGTTGAAGTTAAATAGTTCTTCAAATGATACAGTGGATTCTACATTTTCTTTCTCTTGAAGCTCTTTAATCATTTCAAGCATCTTCATCACGACGCCCTACTTAAGCTTTATGTAAACCATCTGTTTAGTAGCTAAGTTTTCTAGAGCATGGTTCCCTTAGCACCTTAGTATATTCCACTTAATTTTTAGACTCAAAATTTCTCTGGCTATTGTTTTCCCAACTTCTTTGACCAATTGTTCATAGATTTCTTGAGGAATGGGTTTTTTTTTCATCTAGTAGCTGCTGCTAAAGATGTAGGTTTTGTTTGCTTTCTTTTTTAGGAGACTTCACTAACACGTTATTCTTTAGATGATATTCCTAAGCCTAATACTGTTTGATAAGTATTATCAACACTTAGTGAATCCACAAACCCATAGTCTCTTCTTTGTTGACCAATTTCAACTATGGCGTCATTGTTTCTCTTCGCTTTTTGCTTTTATGCCTTTTTAGCTTCTCGAATCATATGCACATGTGTCATCATTTGTATTTGCTTTGGTGTTCTTCCTGTTCTTCCCTCTTCACCCGAAAACCCTTCAGGATTTGCATCAATATCCTTGGATCCACTAGTGTAAGCAACATTCTTACCATGAGCCCTACGTTTGGCTTTATCTGTCTTATTCTGGTGGTGGTTTTTGTGGATCTGATTGCTTTCCCTTACTCTTCTCATTATTGATTTTTCTTCTCTTATATCGTGTGTACATTTCAACAACTTGAGGGTATCTTTGAGCAAGATACATCCTTTTGAACATAAGTTTTCATTCTTTAATGTTGCATTTGGTAAAGATATGCCCTTTGGTTGGGCAAACTTGTACAGATCTCTGTTATTTAGTAAGTCTTTGTGAAGGGAATTTAAAATCATCTGAACAAACCTATGATACATCACCCATCTTGATTTCTTGCTTTCTCGACCATGCTGTTGAAAATCAACCTAGAGATGTTGAAAGGTTTGAGCATACACAACCTAAACATGGCATTTGACCAATCAAGGTTTCAACCGTCATAAAGACCCTTTCTATATGCGAGAGATATAGTAAATACGTGATATATGAATGTCACAGCCCAATCGATGGCGGAAACATCGGAGTGAGACGAAAACAAGATTGCAAGAGACTTCATAACACTAATTGTGATGATATTTATTTAATTCAAATTTCATAAATTCTAAAATGAAAATATATTGTATTGAATAGTAAAATGCCACAAATTGCAAACACGAAACAAATGCAAAAGTTTAACTTTAGGCGTGTATCTAATCCACCCTAAATAAGTTTCTTCATCAACATCTACTAGCGACCTGCAACGTGTATTAAAATAATGATCAACAAAAGTTAACGAGTATACAAGTTTGATAACATAGCATAATAATGAAAAAGTTTGCTCATATCCAACATGGTGATTTGCATATAATGTTACTAACATACTAACAAGTGTAAACTATATGTCAAACCAGAGTTTAACGCAATGGTGATTACCAATGTTGTCGAATGACAATGGTGTAAAAGTGATTACTTTACAATACCACAAGAATATGGGCCGTGCGTTAATCCTATAGCGCTATAATTGTTAAGGTAGACTAGCAAAGTTAATGAGCATATAGACACAAGTATAAATAGCATACGTGATAACAAGAATAATACAAGTCTCATGTTTGAATGGATAGAGTGTGATTATAACACGTTTAATTGTGGTTGCGTGATTTGTATTAAGTGTACATTTTGCACCCAAAGTGTATTAAATAGAAAATGGGATCAAGTATACTCACGGTTTTACGTAGGTTTCCAATGAAACCAAGAGTTGATGAGATGAGGAATGGAACACCGAGGTTACCCTACAATGGGTAAACGAAGGTGTGTGAGTATTCAGATGTGACGAAGGTTTCGTATCAGAATTTAAATACATAAAGTATCAATTTAAGAAAATAACCTAAGTCCACAACACCGTTCGGGCGACTGAAAGATCAGTTTGTGCGAACAGGTGTATGTTCGTGCAAATGGAGGTTTATTCATGAGAATGGATACCTGTTCGTGCGGATGGAAAACTATGAGTACATAATGTCTATCACTTCCGTCAATCACGTATCGTAGCTTAATCAGATGATACAAGACTGGTGCTAAACAAAGAAAAAAAATAAAGTTGTTATGTATTGAAGTCCATCCGAACGGATGGACATTAGGTCCATTCGGACAGATGCATAATTGGTTCATCCGGATATGAAATGTTTAGTCCATCCATCCGGATGGAGGTCCATCCGTCCGGATGGATTCCATTCGCTGAGTACAGCCATCCGGATGGACAGTGCCTAGAAATAGGATAGTAGGGTCTTGTCATTTGATAACTTTTGTTGACTAGAGTGGGGAAACTCTGTCCAATTGTTTTCGTGGTATTGTACTGTCAAATCAGTAATAGAAAACATTGTTAATTACATCTTCTAAGACGAATACTATTGCACCAAAAAGCATCTCTAAAGCTATAACCGATAATATAAAAGAATGAAATTTTTTTATGGAACACATTCAAAACCACCAAAACATGATAACATCGAAGATTATACTTGGTGGAAAGAAAGGCTTCTTAACTGGGCAAAAGCGTATGCTCGTGAAAGTTGGTTTTGTATGGAATTTGGATATCATAGACCAAAAAATGATAAAAATGGAGAAATTCCTCTCGTAAGCTTACAAGATGAAGATAAAAGAAAATTTTCTTATGAACAAAAAAATGATTGCATTAATTCAACAGTCGATCAGAGATGATATGTTTTCATTGCTTAATCATGATGGTTCATCAAAATCTGTGTGGGAAGCGTTACGAGTGAAAGCTGAGGGAGGAAAGCAAATTAAAAAGAATAAAATATCATTTCTTAAAAAGGAATTTGATTTGTTTGATTGTATAAAAGGTGAAACTGTGACACAAATGATTGAGAGATTTTGTCACCTTAAAATTGAACTCGATAGGTTTGGGATTACAAAAACTAGAGAAGAGATCATTGACAAAGTTATTGAAGCTTTGCCGCGTTCAGATCATTGGCAGACCTTTGTCTTTATCTTGAAAAATGATCCAATGTTTGATGAGATTACCTTGGATGTATTGATTGAGAAGATTGAGAGTCATGAGCTCGAGCTGCAAAAACAGAACAAAATGAGCAGCTCTACTTACCAACAGAATGTGAGTCTTTACTACAGAGGAAGTTTGCCTTCAATCAATCAATCGTCTAAGCCTGGTACAACTTTCAGCGTCGAAAAGACAAATGATTCACAGAAGAGTTCATCAAGCTATGACCTAGGTTATCATTCTTCGTCATCAGCATCAAACGCAGCAGAACCTGATGAGATTCATTGTAACATTGCTTTAAAGCTGAAAAATTCTCTGACAATGAGTATCAATGCTGCAAAACAACAGATGATTTTCTTAGCTTCTATTCTAGAGTCATATGAGAGTCTGGTGGCAGGGAGAATCGGAAACCATGAAATGACAAAAGAGGATTATGACCAGATAGACCTAGAGGAGTTGGAACTTATCGATATCAGATGGTGTTTATCTAGTGGCATTAGAAGAGCGCAACGGTTTATGGAGATAACAGGTAGGCAATGTCTTGAAGGTTCAAACACAAAGTTGGGATTTGATAAGTCAAAAGTCACATGCTTTCGATGTAAGCAGAAAGGTCATTTCAAAAGAGAATGTGTTAACCAGGAAGTAGCTGATCATGTCATTCCATTTCATGATGACTACTATAAGAAAGCCATTTATCATCAAAACAGTGACCAATCGTCAAAGCTGGTTCAAAAGCCGATTACTGAAGGATCTTCTAGAGGAAAGAAACAAGCTATGTTGACGATTCATGATGATGAAGGGTTCGATTGGAGAAAATATATACCAGAAGAAGATAAAAGAGCGTTGGTTGCTGAAGTGAGAGAGAAAACGAAAGAAGAAATTGTGCAAGAGAAAACTTCTAGTGAAAGAATTATTGCAGATTGTAGAATAGAAGAAATGCAAAAAGAGTACGAAGAAGCTCGGAGCTATGGGAGATGGGATAAGAAAAGAGAATGTTATATCAATCACAAGGAAGATCCGGTTGTCGATAAACACGAGGTGGTGTATAATGATGTGCTTGTTATTATCCCGTTGTCTGGTGAATTTTATTCAAAGATAGAAGCAGATAAAGATTATCTTAATAAGTTAGACAAGATAATCAGGGGTGTAATGACAACGAGCTTGAGAAAAAGAGATGAAGAAAGAATGAAGAAGAGTGTTGAGAATTTGGTAGATGAATTGAAGAAAGCTGTAGAGAAAGGTAGTGATGAGAAGAAGAATGAAGAGGTGAAAGAAACAGAAGTAGCTGGTGAAGAAGGTAAGAAGCCAGCAGAAGAAGTTGTTGCTGAAAAACAACAAGATGATGAGAGTTTGAAAAGGAAAGAAGAAGAATCGGGTGAAGAAAATCAGGAGAAAGTTGATGTGAAGCTTGAAAAGCTGGTTGCCAAAGTTGTTACTGAAGAACAACAACTGAAAGAAGCAGACAGCAGAAGAAGCCAAGGTGCCAATTATTGAGGTAATTATTAAAACTGAATCTTCTGAACTGTCGAATAAAACTGTTGAACAGTGCAAGAAATGCATGGAAACGTGTAGTGCTTGTACTGAAAAAGATGAAAAATTCAGAACAAGAGATATAGAATTTTCTAAAATCGAAAGAGTTTTCAAAGATAAATGTTTGAGTGATTCAATTGCTTAATGAGTGAGCTAAGGCTTGCTGATCAAACTTATACAAATGCTACTCTAAGTCAGAGATTTTTTAGATCTTTCCCTGACAAGTGGAATACACCTGCAATTGTTTTAAGAAAGTATGTTTGATTCAAAATGATGGCACTAACAAAACTTCATAGCAAACTCCTCACATTTGAGAGGGACCTAGACCAGAAATAGAAGTTGATGTCATTTGGAATGGTTGTTGATAATTACACCTTTAGTAATACAACTTTGATGAGTCATGATGGATCTTCATCAACCAAAAAATATGAGTGATTAGAGTTATGATCATTACATTGACATAACTACTAGTTTTAATTCCCAAATCAACTTATCACCTGTTGGTAACTAAAATTTTGCACTAAAAATGAATGATAAAAAACCTATGGATCTAACTAACCAAGAGGAATTTGACCTTCTAGACCAACTTACACCTTTAAGTATTAGAAAAAACAAGTTTTATAAAAAAAACTAGTAGCAGGTTTCCTGGATTGGATGGCAGGGGTAATTTGAAAAGGACAAGTCCAGATTTGAGTTTTTTAAATGTCATAAACTAGGTCATTTGGCTAGAGAATGTAGAAGTTCTACACAGAATCCCACTCCCTATGCGACTTATCTTAGTCAATTAAACTAATCTAACTCAACTGCTGGTAATCAAGTTTTCCAAATGCACATCAATATTCTTCCCAAATTGCCCCTGGACCATCCACACAATACACGGCACATCTTGCACATGGACCAGTTCAAATGGCATGCCAATGGGCCACCACAATATCAATCTGCATAGGTCCATATACCACAATCACATGTCAAAACTCCCTGACAATCACAAGTTCAATCCTAGGCTCATATACCAGTAGTTTCTCAAATTACTGGTTTCCTGCACCAGAAACTACTCAACAAAGTTTTTTCACTCAAAGCTTTGTAGATCGGAGCAGTTTGACTAAGGATCTGAATGATGAGAATTTTGGCATAATTTCTATGTATCACTGTAACAAGAACCTAGCACTAGGTGCTCTAAAATCTTAAGTGAGACCTCTGACCAAAGCACTAGTGAAACTGCTAGTTTTTGCATTGTACCACATGCTGAATAAACAATTGCTGGATCTCCACAAAATGTTGACATATTCTCAGAAATACTAAATGAACTTTGTTTTGAACAATGCAGTAAGGCATTTGGGGATATCAAAGCTGTGAACATCATGCTAAGAGAAAAATATGAAAATTCTAATTTTTTTAGTCAAATCATGATTTAAAAACAAAGGACCAAGTTATTTCAAAATTAAACATGAAGCTACTATTCACTCTGCACAACTAGGGTCACATCTTTTAAAATATCAGTAATGTTAAAAGGAGCTTGAGTCGACCCAAGTGAATTGCTAAAAATGGGTAGAGTCTTACAAAGGTTTTGATATTTTGCTAAACCAGCAAACACAAAGCAATGCCAAGTTTGGTTTAGGATATAATCACACACAATGG
The DNA here is from genome assembly GCA_030545235.1 of Helianthus tuberosus. Classification (NCBI taxonomy): domain Eukaryota; kingdom Viridiplantae; phylum Streptophyta; class Magnoliopsida; order Asterales; family Asteraceae; genus Helianthus; species Helianthus tuberosus. Next base: position 99,403,188 of record CM060371.1, on the reverse strand, counting down.
TCAAGTGATTACACTCCAAAATCGTAAAGTGAAACTGAGTCCATCACACAAATTTTATGATCAACACAATTTCAAATGGTCTGATGAGATATGTGTTGACAAGGATTCAAGCTAATGGCCTTTGTGACTTTAGAATGAAAAATAGCACAAGCTGCTATCCCTCCAGCAGTTTCATCTAAAATTGCTGGCCCAACCAAACCTTTAAAGCCAAATCAAAATGTGGCTCAAAAAGGGGCAAAACCACAAAAGGCACTTTGTTCTGTACTTTCTGTGAAAGAGGAAATCACAATACAGAAGAATGCCACATGGTCATTGCTTATGAGAAAAGCAAGAGGATGAAACTGGAAAATTTTGAAGAAAAGCTAGTTTTCTATCGCTATAGTGATTCTAGCTACTATGAATCAACAGGATCCTTTGAGGTATTCAACACAGTTGAAATATAAGTCACTAGTTCCTTGAATCACAGGAAATTCACCAGACCTGTCCAAGTGACAGAAGCATCCCCAGCTATCAAATGGCAAAACAGAAAGTGTACAACTCTACCATTAATCTATAAAAACACAAGAGGTATGATCAAGGTGCTGAAATAAAGGCACTGGCAGAGAACCAAAAAGAACTAATGAGGATGGTACACAAGTTTTTAATGAGTCAAAAAGTGGTCAAAGTAACCCGTCAAGCTTTGATAGAAGCATGCCTGCAAGTTCTCAAGCATGGGTTCCAAAATCATACAACTGAAAAATCTAATTCAAAATAAGTAAAAAAAATGTGTTTAAATTGTTTTTATAAAAAAATTAAAAGGGGGAACTATGGCTTTTTCTTCATTTGACCTAAAACTGCTCGGGTATTCCAACAATTTTCTAAAATCCAGCTATTTCCTGGACCGTTACACAAATCTTGTAAATACTCCCTTGGAAGTATAGGTCTTGTTTACCACTCTTAAAATAATTAGTTTATTAATTGCAAACCCTAACTCCTAATTTTACTCTTTGAGCTCTCATCTTTTACTTTGTTCGATCATGGCTAACTTAGCTTTACGCCCTACCTACAACCTTATTCCTTATCTAACCAAGGAAAAAAGATCACCCTCAATACCACAAAATCATAGATTTTATTGTAAAGTCTCCATTCCACTGTGCAATAACGATTAACCCAACAATTTACAAAACCACCCTGATGAGTTCTGGTCCACTGCCAAAAAGACCCATAATGACAAAGGGAAAGTGCTGGCCATTACTATAATAGTGGGAAAGATGTTAGGCCGTTTGATCAGGATCTGTTCGGTTGGAACGTGGTTGGATCGATCAGAATCAAGGTGCGGAATCCCTTGATAATGTCATAGAATCAACAACAACTGATTCAACATTTAATCTCGTCTGATTTCTATTAGAATGATGGTAAAAGTACAGTAGCACCGGTAGAATCTCAGATTGGCAGAGGTTCCTTACAAGTTCAGCAAAAGTTCTAAATAACTAACACAAGCTAGCTATTTATCCGATCGGATGGTCATCCGATCGGATGGTCATCCGATCAGATGGCCATCCGATCGGATGACATATGTCAACCGTCGGACTTCACTTTTACATTTATGCGCCATTCCCTGGGTTGTCTTTACATACACATACATACAAGTACGTACATATACAAAATTACATACACAGCACAAAATAAACAAGACTCGATGCAGACGGAAGCTACAGACATATGTACTAACAGACTCTCCCTTGGATGTAGCTGTAGTTCCTTCCTGCATAGTCTTCAATCTTTCCTAGTGCACCTTCTCTCCTTAGCCCTCTGCCTTCTCTTTTCTGCCTTTTCTTCCAACATCTTTCTTCTGAGTGGCCTACCAACTTCATTCCAGTACTTTCTGTACTCTGGATCACCGTCACGCTTCCTATCCCATCGCGGGATCTTGTTTTCCTCTTTCTCTATTGGTGTCTGGTCAGTTAGAGGTGGTCTCATCAGTTTGTATCTTCCAAGTCTCGCAGCTTTTTCAGCTATCTCTTTGAACTTCTGACTGCGATTGTATCTCTTCAAGAATTCATCAATCTCTAGATCTCTCCATTTAGACTTCCAATACCTCCCAGAGTTGTTGTCTTTGGCATAGCACACATCCACTATCTTCTGATATTGCATTGCTTGAACTTTGTCTGGCTTCTCGTAGACGATCTTGTTGTAAAACAAGCAATCTATATCCATATTCAAACAATTTACAAGCCACATAGGATCCAACACACTGATCCTTCTTGACATACCAGTGGACTTGTCAAACAGATAGATTACCGCTTCCGCTGTGCTCTGATTATACAACCATCCTTGAAAATCTTCATAAAAGTCTTGTTCCATTGCACGTATCGGCATATTCTTTAAACACCTCGGTGGCTTCACATCTAAAGTAATATCTTTCTCTCCTGACTCCAAGATAGTGACACTTTTCTTTGGATATTGAAGTTTCCAATCAGGAAATCTTGCCTTTGCTTGCTGCTTTATATAATCCCATAGGTGTTGATCATGCTGCTTTACATCCAAACCATAGTAAAACTGCTTGATATTCTTCATCTGCACTAACTCTTCAACATTGCGCGGGCCTTCCCACTAGTGATTTCAAAACACTTAAGTTTGTTTTAATCAAAATGGTTTTTCTGAAAAATTAGTTTTGTTTGTCATTTCACAAACATGGGGTTTCATCACATTGTTCTTTTAACCACTTGTAAAATTTAATACTTATAGGCTTTTCACAAAAACATTTTTCAAGAATGATGCCGATTCATGCTACACGATTACCAACCTGGGAGTTCCGGCAAGTCAGGATTTTCAGTTAAAGAGATTCACTAAGCCTGACGGTCCTTGGATGATTCCGAGTCATCATCACTCGGTTTCTTTCCTTTCTTCTTCTTTTCATAGAATTCCTTTACCCCTTTGACCTTCATGTCAACTATTTTTCCAAAAATATTTAGAACTTTAGTGTTAAAGGCTTTTTCACATCAAATTCATTCTTTTCAGAAAAGAATTGATTTGAAATCTCAACTTTTCCAACTTTTTGTTTTAAATTTATGTTTGACAATGGTGGAAAATTTGCATCATCCATTGTCGGAATGGAATTATCACTTTTTAGCTCAACTTGTGGCTCCTCTGACTTTGACGAGTCAGATTCATTGCCAGAAAGTGGCTCCTTTGCTTCCGAAGAAACAAATTCATCGCCAGAATTAACATCTGATTTCTTAACAACCCATTTTTTATTGTTAAGATTCACTCTTCTTTTGTAAAACTTTTTAGAACACTCACCAACTTCATATGTTGAATTTTTAAACATTTTAAATTTTTCAGTTTGTGGTTCAGTCTTATCAACAACTTTTTCTTTCAGTTTAGAAGAAACTTCCTGTTTTATGTTGGTTGCCATTGGACAGTTCCGGGCAATGTGACCAACGTTTTTTGCATTGATAACAGGTTCTTCTCTCCTTTTTCTGATTAGTATCATTCTTCATTCCCTCTTGCTTCTTAGCAAGGAATTCTTTGTTCGTCTGCTTTCTGAACAAATTCTCTTTTTCTTCTTTAGAAGATGTTCTTGATACAAAAACAACTTTCAATTTAAAATCTTTAACATATTTTTCATTTTCTTTTGGAATAAAACCTAATCCTTTCTTTATGAAATTACTATTATGGTTTGGTTTCTTTCGATAACCCGAACCAGAACTGTAACCCTTTTTCTTGTTTATCCTTTGTTGAACTCTTGAAGTGTATTTTTTAGGTTTTTCAGTAAGATTTACATCTTTTATTTCAGAAATATTAATTTTTGTTAATTTGAAAACCTTTTTAATGATTTCAGTTTTAACACCTCTTATTGGAAATTCTTCATCAGAATATAATTTATCAGAATCATTCAGAGTATATGCTACTTTGAATGTTTCGTCATTCAAATTATTTTGTGACATAAGAAAATCTTTATTGTAAACCCTTTTGCCCTTTTCGACTGTTGGACTTGAAGTTTCAGACTTTGACTTTGACTTTGACTCTACTCCTCATCTTTATCCAACACCTGATCGACCACTTTCTTAATTAACTCGGACTCATGATCAGTGTCAGACGCTGTGAAGGTGATGTCAATATTATCTGGAAATCCATCTGAAGGTTCAGATTCCCACTTTAAATTGGTTGCCTTTTTTACTCTTTCTGAATTAGGATTTCGTGGAGAATATCCTTCTTCAAGCGGAGGTGGACACTTCGTATAATTGGTACTATGTTGCTTACCAGTATCCTTTACTTCAGGTTTCTCCTCTTCAAACGCTTTCATGCCTTCTACTGTAGGGTAAATCTTGTCAATCACATTTGAAGCACATGAATAACTTTTAAATAACCTGTTTACCCTCTCAGTTTCTATTCTCTGAGTTTCCAATTTTTGTTCAAGTTCAGCACATTTCTCAATGTACTGGTTGATGATTTTCTGCTTTGTCATGAACGCTCCATTGAATGTCTTCATAGCAATCGCTTGTTCATTGTTTGACTTGCTATATTGATTCATAGCTTTGTTTAACACATCATAAGATTCTTTCAATCTGTTCATGTTATGAATCAATTTGTTGTTGTGCCTTTTCACAGTATCACAATTTTCACACTTCTCAGGCATCTTTTCAGTATCAGTTTCCTTCTCAACCTTGATAGCTAGATTTTCTTTAACCTGCTTCTTTACTGTTCGAACATTTTTCTCAGGTTTGACTTTATCTTCAACAGTTGCTGCCTTATGATTCTTCTTTTTCGCAGCTTGTCTTTCTTTGATCTCTTCCATTTTTCCTGCAAAATACAAATTATACCTATCAGGTGAAAATTCTCTTTTATAAAATTCAAGTTTTCGAATTTCTTCATTATCATCATCACTCTCTTCATCTGATAAGTGATCAAAGATTGGTGCTTTTTCTGAATCCTCTTTAGTTGAAACTGGTTCTTCTTCTTTCTTTTTTGGACTGTATTGCTGAGATTCGTAATAAACATACGCCATTTCATCTTCAGCAGTTGAATCTTTAAAAATTGGAGCAACAAATGCTTTAGAATTTGAAGTTCTGTTAGGATCATAATCAACCCAATTAAAACCTTCTGGAATCCTTTCATCATCTTGATCTATCAGACCATAACAAGCTCTCTTTGATGGTTCGTCGATCAGATGCTTCCTAGCATGTGCAGTTTGTGACGATTGTTGTTGATGCGGAGCAACTTGATGATAAATTTCTTTTCGATGATAATCATTGTTGCCGAATGGATTTTGAGCTCCACTTGCTTCGCGATTTGTGCATTCTCGCTTGAAGTGCCCTTTTTCCCTGCAACGAAAACAAGTAACTTTAGATTTATCAAAACCTAAAGGTGAAGTTCCAGCATCATGGAAATCATCTCTTCCAGTGATCTGTTTAAACTTCTCAGCTCTTCTTAACACACTAGCCATACACCACTTTATATCCACGAGTTCCATTTCTTCTGCATTAATCTGATCGTAATCCTCTTTGGTCAACATTAAATTTCCGATTCTTCCCGCAACCAAACTCTCATAAGACTCTAAAACGGTCACCAATAAAGACATATGACCTTTGGCAACCTCTTCTGAGAAATTTTGACCATTCTGAAGGTTTAATGCAATGTTGCATTGTAGTACTTTGCCATTATTGGTTGCTGAAAAAATTGGATCAAATGATGGATATGAAGAAAATCTGGTATTGTTGTTTGATCCTTGAGATGACCCTCCAGAAGAACTGTTTGCGTTAAATGCAGTTTCGATCTTTGGTGCAATGTTGGTTTTATCAACCGTACTTCCTTTGTAGTACAAACCAATGTCCTGATCACCATTATAACTCTTCATTTTCTCCATCTTCCGTTGTTCCATCTCTTGAACTTCACGTTTTTCAATAAACTTGCTCAGCGATAGATTCGCAAATTCACCATTATTCTTCAAAACCATAAGATACGTGCCCCAAACATCTTATGGCAATGCATCGGCCAACTTTTCAACCCATTTGTGATAACTGTGCTCTGTAATCGATGTATAATGTAAAACAATGTCTATTATCAATAAAACAATGTTCTTTGGTGTTATTATATGTTTTTTGGTGTTATTATGTGTGTAATTGTGTTTGATGATTTTACAATTTGATCCGATTCCGATTTCAAGCTTTAAATCGCTTTCTGGAAGGTTATACGCAAACTGGTGCGTAAACGCAGTCAGTTTAATGCAACAAACACTCTGGAATAGTTACATAGGCTTAACATACCTTAAATAACCTCCACATAACTTAGAAATAAGTTTTGGATGGTTTGGTGTGTTGAAATCAAGTTTGTTCGATCACAGGGACTAGTTGTGTCAAACTGTGAAACTATACCGATTTGTATAGTAACGAACATTCCAGAACTTGATCATAAGTTAAAAATACCCTAAATATCCTTTACATAGCTTAGAAATAGGCTTTGAGGGTTCGGTATGCTAAAATAAACTTTATTGATCAATAGGGACTAAAAGTGTCAAAAAGTGCATAAGTTTGCATTTTCGCGCATATCTTACATTCTGAATATATCCAGACATCCAAAAATTTATGAAATCATTAAAATATTTTATTTTAGTGATTTTCTTGATAAAATTCCATTCGTCGCTTAATTTGGATCGTTTTTGCGTCCGTTACGACTTCCGTCGTAATTAACCGAATAACGCAACCGTACGACCAAACGAGCCGACATCCGAGATATTTTTGAGCATGTTTTGAGTTCCCTATACTTTAACATCATTTTAGAGCCTTGAAATGGGGTTAACGGGGTTTAAACGCATCAAAATAGGCCTTAAACATGTGCAGGGACCATTTCTGCCAGATTTCAAAAGTTCTGGCTAAGGTGAGTGGTGACGTCACGCGACGGGGTACCCCCCCCCCCTTTGCCGTGGTGCGACTCCATGGCCCTATCTGGGCAGAAAAATTGATTTTCATCATTTTTCAGCAATGGGATTGAACTTGGGGGTCTTTTTGTAACTTTTGCAATACCTGGAGCTGGTTTTCGACCCCCATTGTATTCTAATACCATGTACCCACATGTATGACCAAGATTACACCCTCTAAACACATGGAATGATCCTATTGATCTCAACTTCCTATAAATAGCAAGCTTCCTCATTTGGGTTCTTCACACTTGATTCTGAAATTTCTCTAAGTTGAGGTGTTTATCACTTCATACCTGAGAATATTTGGAATCAAAACACCTTCTTGGACCCTTTATAAGTCCTCTTCTTGCTTGTTCTTGTATTTCAAGCATGAAAGTCAAACGGTGTTTGACTTTCAGCTTTGACCAGTCAATGGTCAACACAAAGTTCATTTGAACTTTGCAACGTGAGCGTAATCACGATGGTTATAGTCCCTTGTGACTATACCTACTGATTACCAGGTTGACTAGGCGTAGTGACGAGTCGTAGTTTTGGCCAAAATGCGTATTTATGCGTATTTTGTTACCAAACTACTCTTGGGTATCAAAACACTTTGTTTTGATATCAAAACCTGTTTTCTAACTTAACTAAACATGTTTTAGCATGTTTAGCTCGTCACTTTTAGTTTAGTGCTTGTGTAGAGTCGTAAGTCAAGCGGACTAAACACCCACTTAGACTATCGAACTCGACCCGTTTGGTCGATCCTTAGGATCCGACCAAACATGTTTAGTGACCATAGTTACATAGGGAATAACCTTCCGAGGTTATACCTTATGGTCACTTAGGTTTAATTAGTTGTATGATAGGTAGTTTATATGCCTTAGGTAAAATGACCAAAATGCCCTTTTCATGCATAGTTGGTAATTAAGCATATGTAACATAAACTTTTGTCACTTAATTGATTATGCAACATGTTTAGGCATATAATACTTGTCATAGGACTAGTTAGACGTCTCGAACGTGCTTTGCGCGAACGACGCTTAAAGTAGCGTAAGCTACCTTAATGGGTCGTGACGGGTCGAAGGCACTTAGGTTAGGTTCCGATTTAGGATGTAGGCTTTGTTAAACCATATCACATGAGTTCCAACACTTATTTGGTTTACAAGACCTCATTCTGTCTGATCTTCCGATTTAGGTGTCGATTGTTTGACTAGTGATTCGATTACTAGGTGCTGCTTGATTTCTCTAGTTTACTTGAGTTTGTTGAAGTTCTATTGATTGAGGATACTTTGCACTTCATGTGAGTACATAGTTCCCCTATTTTACTATTTCAATTGTTTTGGGGTGATTCATATGTATCAAAACGATTTCGATATTTTAATGATGATTTCAAAAACGATTAAGATGGTTTATACTAAACTAATAATGATTTCGATAATGTGCACGAACTTGTTGGTTGTAGTTACATAACGAATGACATTCATTAATTTTGGCCGAACCGACCTGTATTAGGTTATGGTACCATAGGATCTGACAAATCCCGTTATTAGACTGCACACGTGGTTATGTGTGGGTTATGTGGGTAACGACTGAATCTGTGATTGTTAACTTACCCTTTGGTGGTTTGTTAATGCGAGAAGCGAGATAGTCGAGTCACGAAGGTTTGAATGTTATTAGCGAGACGACCAAAAATAGTTTTCACAATTAAAACAAGGATGATTTAAACGACTTAAACGAGTTAAACGATTTGGAAACGAGTTAAACGAATTGGATAAACGATTGGTTTTTCGTTAAGTGTTTAGATAACGGGATGGGTGTAATGTGGTGAAAACATGGTAGATACGCCGCTGGTACTTCTTATATATAAGTGTTTTCAACATATTACATACCGTGGCGTTATTTAGTTCACTTAGGTAAACGATTTTGAAACGATGTCACATAACGATGTTTTCGAAAGGATATAAACCATACGAGTTTTATTAACGAGTTAATACAAGATGTTTTACAATTTGGTTTACTAAAACAAATGTTTTTGGGTTAAGAATCTTGGCTACGAGGTTTTATAAATAATAACCTACTTGATTTGAGTTGGTTAAATTATGCTGCAATACTATGTACTTTTCAAAACAAGGTTTTTAATAAGGTATTGCAACATGTAAACTAGCCATGAATCCGACACTCCTATAAAACCTATGTGCTCGCCAGCATTTCTTTGCTGACTTTGTTTTTACATATGTTTCAGGTGTTGTTACTTGATGTTGATTGCTAGGATGCATGAGTCACATAGGATCTGGACGAGTCCTTAGTGACATAATAACAATGATAGTCGAAATGTAACTTGTTTGTTTCGTGTTAAAACAATGTAAATTACTTAATGAATAAATAAAACGAAACTTTTTTGTATCCATGGTTATGAAACAATAATTCTGTTACAACACTCCCCGACGTTTCCGCCATGATTTGTTGTTTTACGTGGTCGGGGTGTGACAGAAGAGTTGGTATCAAAGCCAATGGTTATAGGGAATTAGGTTATTAGTAATGCTTTGACCTAGACTATAACTTTCTAGGACCCCAAGGCAAGTTTTCTTGCGTTTAGATTTTTAAAACAAAACCGTCACCTACCCTTAGGTGATAACCACAACGAGAACACAAATTTCGAATCCGCTTTGAAAATTAATTATCTGTTCTAGGATGATTGATTACTAGGTTTTGAACCCTTCCAGTTTGACTCATTTTTGGCTTAGTGCCTTCTGAGTTTTCAAAATCTCGTCAAAGTTTGGGTCTAAATAATGTGAACACATGCAAACTGGAAGAGTGAATGCCTGTACCCTGAGTTTTCTGTCTAAGGCTAGAGTGTTCGTACAAATCCACATAATCAGACCAGTCACTCTTACCTGGGAACTCTTGGGGTGAGTGTTCACTTATAGGCGAGCATGTCTTCACGATACATTATTTTGACTCATTTACTTTGATTAGTCACTGCGTGTCGTTTGTTTGTTCGAGGTAACGAACAAATGATCGCCTTCCTTGTGTTTTGTCGATGTTTTCAATACCACTTTTGTTTTTTCCAATTGTCGATATCACTCAATTCCCCTGTTTCCTTGTTAGACAATGCCTCCTCAACGTGATGCTCAATCTTTTACTGCTGAAGAAGTAGCAGCCCTTGTCACTCAGCAAATGGCTGTTGTACTTCCAGGCGTAGTGACCCAGATCTATGAGTTATACAACAACAATAATAATAACAACAATAATGCTCAGTGTAATTTCAAGAATTTCAATTCTGCTAAGCCGCTAAAGTTTTCTGGGTCGCAAGGAGCAACTGTGCTCCTGCAGTGGTTCGAGAGTATCGAGAGCACATTCAGACATGTGCAATGTCCGAATGAGCGAAAGGTTGAATTTGCATCAAGTGTGATCGAGAAGCGTGCTCTTACGTGGTGGAACAGTGTTATGCGCGATAGGGGTGCCGAAGTTGCATTGGCACAAACATGGGAAGAGCTTCGAGCTCTCATAATGAAAGAGTTTTGTCCCCGTCACGAGATTCGAGCATTGGAACGAGAGTTTGACGATCTAAAGCAAGATGGTGGAGAACACCGTGCGTATACAGATAGTTTTGAGGAGCTCAGCCTTTTGTGTCCTACTATGGTTACCCCACTGGAAAAGGCGATAGAGAGGTATATCGATGGTTTGCCCAATTCTGTGCAAGACATCGTGACTGGCAGTAACCCTACTACTGTTCGTCAACCGATCGAGTTGTCTGCTACTCTGACCGAGTCTCAAGTCAGGAAGGGTAAACTGACCCGCAAGGGTGACAAGAAGAAGTCGACCGATCCTGTTAAAGGCAAGGATAAGGGTAAGGGTAAGAAAGGTGAGTCGTCAAAGAAGTCGAGGAAGCGTAAGGCTTCCCAGAATTTGCAGTAACTGCACAAAATGCTCAGAACCCTCAGAACTAACCACCTGCGAAGAAAGTGTATGTCGGTACCGCACCTCATTGTGCTCACTGCAACGGTCATCATGTTGCACAACAAGCTTGCAAGCAATGCACTACGTGTGGTAAGCTTGGGCATCTGGCCAACATCTGTCGTTTGGGTCAGAATCAGGTTGTTCAGAATCAGGCTCCAGTTCAGGGGAATGCTGCTAGATTCCCACCGGGTTCATGTTTCAATTGTGGAGAGTTTGGTCACTTCCGCAACAGCTGTCCGAGATTGGTGAATGCAAATGCGAATCCGAACGTGAATGTCAACGCAAATGTGAATCCCGCTCGTGGGCGAGCGTACAATCTGAATGCAAATGAGGTGAGGGCTGACAACGAGGTTGTCAATGGTACGTTTCTTGTTAACAATCAACCTGCATCTATTCTTTTTTATTCTGGTGCCGATAGAAGTTTTGTTTCATTATCATTTGAGCCTTTGCTTGCGATACCTAGAACTAAACTGAGGAAACCCTTATCTGTCGAAGTTGCTACTGGTAAACCTCTTGTTCTCAATTCTGTTATTCGTAATTGTCAGTTGAACCTTGATAACCATCTTTTTCCTATTTACCTCACACCGATGCAACTTGGGAGTTTCGATGTTATGATAGGGATGGATTGGTTAACCAAACATCATGCTGAGGTGGTTTGTTTCGATAAGATTGTTTGCATTCCTCTATCGTCTGGTGAAGTTCTAGAAGTTTGTGGTGAGAAACCGTCTGGTGGTTTGAAACTTATGTCGTGTACGGAAGCCCAAAGGTATTTACGAAAAGGATATGTTGTTTTTCTAGCACATGTCACCGAGGAGAAAAGAAAGAGCAAGAGTATTTAGGATATTCCAATTGTTCGGGATTATCCAGAGGTGTTTCCTGATGAACTACCTGGTTTGCCCCCAGTTCGTCAAGTCGAGTTTCATATTGACCTTGTACCCAATGCCAACCTGATTGTGAAAGCACCTTATCATCTTGCACCGTCGGAGATGCAAGAGTTATCAAAACAGCTTCAAGAATTGTCTGATAAAGGATTCATCCGTCCGAGCTTTTCGCCTTGGGGAGCTCCTGTCCTCTTTGTGAAAAAGAAATATGGATCTTTTCGAATGTGTATGGATTATCGTGAGCTTAATAAGCATACCATCAAGAATCGATATCCCCTACCTCAAATTGATGATCTCTTTGACCAGCTGCAAGGTGCTTCATGCTTTTCCAAGATCGATCTGCATTCTGGGTATCATCAACTTCGTGTTCTCGAAGAAGATATTCCCAAAACTGCTTTCCGCACGAGATATGGGCATTAAGAGTTCACTGTCATGCCTTTTGGTTTGACAAATGCCCCAGCTATCTAGATGGACTTAATGAATAGGGTCTGTAAACCTTATTTAGACAAGTTCATCATTGTGTTCATCGATGATATTCTCATTTATTCGAAGTCTCGAGCCGATCACGAGCAACACCTTCATTTGACATTGGAACTCCTAAAGAAGGAACAACTTTTTGCTAAATTCTCCAAGTGTGAATTCTAGCTTAAAGAAGTTCAGTTTTTGGGTCATATAGTCAACGAGCAGGGTATTCATGTGGATCCATCCAAAATAGCTGCTATTAAGGATTGGAATACACCGACGACACCTACAGAGATTCGATCTTTTCTTGGTCTTGCTGGTTATTATCGTCGATTCATTTCTAATTTCTCAAAGATCGCGGTTCCACTCAGTGCTTTAACTTAGAAGAATAAGCCTTTTGAGTGGGGACCTAAGCAAGAAGAAGTGTTCCAAACGCTGAAACGGAAGCTCTGTGATGCTCCTGTTTTATCTCTACCTAAGGGAAACGATGATTTTGTTGTCTATTATGATGTGTCCAACTTAGGCCTTGGTTGTGTTCTTATGCAACGAGGTAAAGTTATAGCTTATGCGTCTAGACAGTTGAAAGTTCACGAGAAGAACTATACGACTCATGATCTTGAGTTAGGAGCTGTGGTTTTCGCGCTTAAAATCTGGAGACATTAACTTTATGGCACAAAGTTTGTGGTTTTCACAGACCACAAAAGTCTCCAGCATATTCTCAATCAGAAGGAGCTGAACATGAGGCAACGGCGTTGGGTTGAGCTCCTAAACGATTATGATTGTGAAATTCGCTACCATCCTGGTAAGGCGAATGTCGTGGCCGATGCGCTTAGTCGAAAAAGGTGAGTCAAGCTTCATTCTGTTCGCACTCTATCTGATATTCAATCTCGTGTCCTTCAAGCTCAACGATCTTATGTGATCAAAGACTTATTGAAATATGAGCTACCGATTCAACTCGAACTTAAACTCGAAACGAAGGACGATGGGTTGCTATATTTCAAGGATCGTTTGTGGATTCCGAAACAAGACGATCTTCGCACCTTGGTAATGGACGAATCTCATAAGTCTCGATATTCTATCCATCCTGGTGCAGATAAAATGTACAAGGATCTTCATACTCAGTATTGGTTGCCTGGTATGAAGAATGATGTTGCCTTGTATGTGTCGAAATGCCTAACTTATCTCAAAGTCAAGGCTGAACATCAACGACCTTCTGGTTTGCTTGTACAATCAGAGATACCGGTTTGGAAGTGGAAGAACATTGCTATGGATCTCATCACAAAGTTACCGCATACATCTAGAGGTCATGATGCTATTTGGGTTGTTATCGATCGATTAACGAAATCAGCTCATTTTATTCCAATTCGCGAGGATCTATCTGCTTATAAACTTGCAAAGATTTATGTTGATGAGATTGTATCACGACATGGTGTTCCTTTGGATATCATTTCCAATCGTGATGCTCGATTTTCATCTCATTCCTGGAAGACCATGCAATCTGCTTTGGGAACCCAACTAAATCTAAGCACTGCTTATCATCCCCAAAGAGATGGACAATCTGAGAGGACGATTTAAACTTTGGAGGATATGCTTAGAGCATGCGTTATAGACTTTGGTGGTAATTGGGATTCTCACCTTCCACTGATCGAGTTTTCTTACAACAACAGTTATCATGGTAGTATTAATATGGCACCATTCGAAGCTCTCTATGGTCGAAAATGTCGTTCACCTGTCTGTTGGAATGAGATCGGTGAAGCTCAGCTTACTGGACCTGAGCTAATTCTGGAAACAACAGACAAAATCAAGAAAATCCGCGATAATCTTGTGACAGCTCGAAGTCGTCAAAAGAGTTATGCGGATATGCGACGCAAGCCCTTAGAATTTCAAGTCGGAGACCGTTTCCTGCTCAAGGTGTCACCTTAGAAGGGAGTGGTGAGATTTGGAAAGAAAGGAAAACTTGCACCCCGATATGTTGGACCATTTAAGATTGTTGAAAGAATTGGAAAGGTTGCCTATCGACTAGAGCTACCGCCAGAGCTTGGAAATATTCATCCGACTTTTCATGTGTCCAATTTGCGAAAGTGTTTAGCTGATGCTGATCTTCACATTCCTCTCAACGAGATTCAAATCGATGAAACGATGCACTTTATAGAGAAACCTGTGGAGATAGTGGATCGTACATTCAAACAGTTGAAGAACAAACGGATTCGATTGGTCAAGGTTCGCAGGGATTCCAAATGTGGCCCAGAGTTTACTTGGGAACATGAGGACCAAATGAAGGCGAAATATCCGCAATTGTTCTCACAAGCTTCCTCTAGTTAAAATTTTGGGACGAAATTTCCTGAATTAGGGGAGACTGTGACAACTGTGCTCTGTAATCGATGTATAATGTAAAAAGTGTCAATTATGAATAAAACAATGTTCTTTGGTGTTATTATATGTTTTCTGGTGTTATTATGTGTGTAATTTTGTTTGATGATTTTACAATTTGATCCGATTCCGATTTCAAGCTTTAAATCGCTTTCTGGAAGGTTATACGCAAACTGGTGCGTAAACGCAGTCAGTTTAATGCAACAAACACTCCAGAATAGTGACATACGCTTAACATACCTTAAATAACCTCCACATAACTTAGAAATAAGTTTTGGATGGTTTGGTGTGTTGAAATCAAGTTTGTTTGATCGCAGGGACTAGTTGTGTCAAAGTGCGAAACTATACCGATTTGTATAGTAACGAACATTCCGGAACTTGATCATAAGTTAAACATACCCTAAATATCCTTTACATATCTTAGAAATAGGCTTTGAGGGGTTCGGTATGCTAAAATAAACTTTATTGATCAATAGGGACTAAAAGCGTTAAAAAGTGCATAAGTTTGCATTTTGGCGCATACCTTACGTTTTGAATATATCCGGACATCCAAAAATTTATGTAATCGTTAAAATATTTTATTTTAGTGATTGGCTTGATAAAATTCCATTCGTCGCTTAATTTGGATCGTTTTTGCGTCCGTTACGACTTTCGCCGTAATTAACCGAATAACGCAACCGTACGACCGAACGAGACGACATCCGAGATATTTTTGAGCATGTTTTGAGTTCCCTATACTTTAACATCATTTTAGAGCCTTGAAATGGGGTTAACGGGGTTTAAACGCATCAAAATAGGCCTTAAACATGTGCAGGGACCATTTCTGCCAGTTTTCAAAAGTTCTGGCTAAGGTGAGTGGTGGCGTCAAGCGACGGGGTACCCCCCTTTGCCGTGGCGCGATGCCACGGCTCTATCTGGGCAAAAAAAATTGATTTTCAGCATTTTTCAGCAATGGGATTGAACTTGGGGGTCTTTTTTGTAACTTTTGCAATACCTGGAGCTGGTTTTCGACCCCCATTGTATTCTAATACCATGTACCCACATGTATGGCCAATATTACACCCTCTAAACACATGGAATGATCCTATTGATCTTAACTTCCTATAAATAGCAAGCTTCCTCATTTGGGTTCTTCACACTTGATTCTGAAATTTCTCTAAGTTGAGGTGTTTATCACTTCATACCTGAGAATATTTGGAATCAAAACACCTTCTTGGACCCTTTGTAAATCCTCTTCTTGCTTGTTCTTGTATTTCAAGCATGAAAGTCAAACGGTGTTTGACTTTCAGCTTTGACCAGTCAATGGTCAACACAAAGTTCATTTGAACTTTGCAACGTGAGCGTAATCACGATGGTTATAGTCCCTTGTGACTATACCTACTGATTACCACGTTGACTAGGCGTAGTGACGAGTCGTAGTTTCGGCCAAAATGCGTATTAATGCGTATTTTGTAACCAAACTACTCTTGGGTATCAAAACACTTTGTTTTGATATCAAAACCTGTTTTCTAACTTAACTAAACATGTTTTAGCATGTTTATCTCGTCACTTTTAGTTTAGTGCTTGTGTAGAGTCGTAAGTCAAGCGGACTAAATACCCGCTTAGACTATCGAACTCGACCCGTTTGGTCGATCCTTAGGATCCGACCAAACATGTTTAGTGACCATAGTTACATAGGGAATAACCTTCCGAGATTATACCTTATGGTTACTTGGGTTTAATTAGTTGTATGATAGGTAGTTTATATGCCTTAGGTAAAATGACCAAAATGCCCTTTTCATGCATAATTGGTAATTAAGCATATGCAACATAAACTTTTGTCACTTAATTGATTATGCAACATGTTTAGGCATATAATACTTGTCATAGGACTAGTTAGACGTCTCAAACGTGCTTTGCGCGAACGACGCATTAAAGTAGTGTAAGCTACCTTAATGGGTAGTGACGGGTCGAAAGCACTTAGGTTAGGTTCCGATTTAGGATGTAGGCTTTGTTAAACCATATCACATGAGTTCCAACACTCATTTGGTTTACAAGACCTCATTCTGTCCGATCTTCCAATTTAGGTGTCGATTGTTTGACTAGTGATTCGATTACTAGGTGTTGCTTGATTTCTCTGGTTTACTTGAGTTTGTTGAAGTTCTATTGATTGAGGATACTTTGCACTTCATGTGAGTACATAGTTCCCCTATTTTACTGTTTTCAATTGTTTTGGGGTGATTCATATGTATCAAAACGATTTCGATATTTTAATGATGATTTCAAAAACGATTAAGATGGTTTATACTAAACTAATAACGATTTCGATAATGTGAACGAACTTGTTGGTTGTAGTTACATAACGAATGACATTCATTTATTTTGGCCGAACCGACCTGTATTAGGTTATGGTACCATAGGATCTGACAAATCCCGTTATCAGACTGCACCCATGGTTATGTGTGGGTTATGTGGGTAACGACTGAATCTGTGATTGTTAACTTACCCTTTGGTGGTTTGTTAATGCGAGAAGCGAGATTGTCGACTCACGAAGGTTTGAATGTTATTAGCGAGATGACCAAAAATAGTTTTCACAATTAAAACAAGGATAATTTAAACGACTTAAACGAGTTAAACGATTTGGAAACGAGTTAAACGAATTGGATAAACGATTGGTTTTTGGTTAAGTGTTTAGATAACGGGACGGGTGTAATGTGGTGAAAACATGGTAGATACGCCGCTGGTACTTCTTATATATAAGTGTTTTCAACATATTACATACCGTGGCGTTATTTAGTTCACTTGGGTAAACGATTTTGAAACGATGTCACATAACGATGTTTTCGAAAGGATATAAACCATACGAGTTTTATTAACGAGTTAATACGAGATGTTTTACAATTTGGTTTACTAAAACAAATGTTTTTGTGTTAAGAATCATGGCTACGAGGTTTTATAAATAATAACCTACTTGATTTGAGTTGGTTAAATTATGTTGCAATACTATGTACTTTTCAAAACAAGGTTTTTAATAAGGTATTGCAACATGTAAACTAGCCATGAATCCGACACTCCTAAAACCTATGTGCTCGCCAGCATTTCTTTGCTGACTTTGTTTTTACATATGTTTCAGGTGTTGTTGCTTGATGTTGATTGCTAGGATGCATGAGTCACATAGGATCTGGACGAGGCCTTAGTGACATAATAACAATGATAGTCGATATGTAACTTGTTTGTTTCGTGTTAAAACAATGTAAATTACTTAATGAATAAATAAAACGAAACTTTTTGTATCCATGGTTATGAAACAATAATTATGTTACAACACTCCCCGACGTTTCCGCCACGATTTGTTGTTTTACGTGGTCGGGGTGTGACACCATTCTTCTCTATCTTTCTTGATATCCAATCGCTTCATGTTAACCTCCAAATTGCAATATCTTTCTATAATAATTTTGGTGTTTTCAGTTTTTAATCCACAAAATAGATCAAATTCTTTCTTCAAAAGCGATTTTTTGTTCTTGATCATGTCTAAGCTTCCAACAAACTTCGTTTTTAGTGCTTTCCACATTGAGTGTGCACTTCCGTTATGTTGCAATAAAATCAAGATGTCTTCCTTAAGAGCTTGTTGCAATATACTGATCATCATTTTTTCACTTTTGTATTTCTTTTTCTCATCAGCATCTAAATCTTTAATAGCAACAATCTCTTCGTATTCATCAATTGGTCTAACATATCGTTCTTCAACACATTCCCATGCTTCTAAATGATTCGCTTGAACCCAATTTTCGAAACGTTCCACCCATCCACTATACTCCTCGATGTTTATGAGCTTAGGCGGTTTTTGCATGGTGCCCATTTCATTTTCTAAGTTCATGTTCTGAGCCATAGTAGTCGGGGTAGCAAATGCGTTGTAAAATTCAGAATCCATGTTTTGGTATCAAAAATTCCCAATAACAGATTTTTCAAACGATCTGAGAATTCAACTCATGCGAACTGAATCAACAAACTCAAACGATCTGAACTTAACCCTCTTCGTGCGAACTGGTTAACTTCAAACGACTTGATCAGTTTTCAAACAATCTGACTCAAACGATCTGGAAGTTGGTACGACCTGAATTGGTACGATCTGGAACACCCCGTGCAAACTGAACTTAAACCTAAAACCGTGTGAACTGGTACGACCTCGCACGACCTGGCCTAATTTCCAAACGACCTGATAAAGTCAACTCGTGCGAACTGATCAACTTTCACACGACCTAAATCAATTCGTGCAAGCTGGAAGATGATTTCAAACGATCTGAGCCTAGTTCAAACGATCTAAACAGAATTTCACACGATCTGGTCCATTTTATCAAGTTTTAGGTTGATTTTAGGTCTGATTTGTTCAAGGATTGATTAAAACAGTGTATGTAGGATCGTTTTACCGACCAAGTGAGTCAATTAGAGGCAATACACACTGTTTGAGAGGCGGAATCAAACAAACAGAGCTGAATCAGTACAGAATGGAGTAGAAAACAGAGAATATCACTTTAACACACGTTTCTCATTAATATTTCACTAGAAAATCTGGCAGCAGTTCGGTATACAACTTGTGATTCCGTGCCAAATGAGAAACAAGACAAGCCTATATATAGGCCTATGATTTCGCTTGAAATGACACATGTCATTTCAAGAGGAATAACAACTTCTGATTTCGCTTGAAATGACCATGTGTCATTTCAAGCGGAATTACATCAAAATCACATAAAATTACATTTAGACCCCTGAACTATACATATTTGACACTTTTGACCACTATACATCATGACCTAGACTTAAGACGTAGGCTATAGACATTATGCATCAACAAACTCCCCCTTAGATATTTCCGGAGTCTTTAGTCTGGTCTTCAGCTCTTTGATTCACAGCGACTTGAATTTCTCTTCCCTCTGCTTAGGCTTTTTTATCAACAGCTTCCTAAGCTTTTCATTCTCGTCAACCTTCTTCTTTTCTTCAGCAGCCATTCGTTGAACGACAGTATGCCTCAGCATGTTATCTCTGTCTTCATGTGCTTTACGTTCTTTCTCAGCTTTCAACTTTTCTTCTTGCTCTATCTTTCGCCATTTAGATGACCATTTGCTCTCAGCGTTGATATTTTTCTGGAAACATATGGATACAACCTTCTGAAATTGCATCGCTTGATCTCTATCTTCAGCTTTAAACCATACCTTGTTCACAAACATTCTATGTCTTTCGCAGAATAGTTTACCAGCCACAGAGGATCATACACAAAGATTTCTCTAACTTCATTTTCAGCCCTGTAAGTAATCACAGCTTCTGTTGACAAATAGTTGTATACCCAACAGACAAAACCTTTATGAAAATCCTGCTCCATTTTTGGCACAGGAATATTCTTGATCACTTTAGGCTTCTTCACATGTAAGATTGTTTCTTCAGTACCAGTCACTGAATTTGCCCTCTTCACTTTCTTCGGGTAATGAGGCTTCCAGTGTTTGAAATTTTTTAAAGCTTCATACTTTATCAGACCCCACATAGGCACATCATTTTTCCTGATAGGATAGTTTAATGTTCTAACCTTTGACAACTCTTCCACATCCCACCATGGTAGTGACATGATATCATAAAGACGTTCAAAATACTGTACACCGTATTCTCTCCGAATAGCATACACATTAACGTGAGGCAGAAATCCCCAGCTAATGATGTCACCAAGTGACGCATCCCTGTCTCTCTTATAGAACTTTAATGGACGCATGAACTTTCTTTCAGTGTCTTTACAGAACCATTTCTCGCGTTCTTCTTGCTGTGGATCTTTTGTAGTACCATCAAAATTCTTAACTTTCAGAATTTCAGCAACTTTTCTTCTCAGTTCATCCCTATTTTCTTGACTGAAGAACTCAACTAAAGTTGGAAAATCAGAAGTATCATCATTCACACTTTCTTCATCAGTACAATCTTCAACCTCAACCCTATCATAGACATCTGCCTCTTCAACATACTTGTACTCAGTCAGGTTGTTGGTTGATATCAAACGCATTCAATTCATCCTCAAAATCAAACTTGAAATCAGGATCACCAATACGCGTCATTTCAATAATCTCAGCCATTGTATACGTATGCCTGATTTCACCTTCCTCTACTTCAGGCTCCAGATGCAGAATTAACTTCTCAACTTCATCAACACTTTGATCAACATTCTCCCCCTCACCATCAGCATTCTCTGGCTCTTCAATTACATCATCATGCAAATAATCATCGACATTCTGTTCATTTGATGCCTCAGTAACTTTAACACCAGATGTACCTTGATCGTCATCATTATCATCATCACTACTACTTGCAGAGATTACATCATCTACATCATCTCCGACATCTTCCTCATCATCCTCTTCATCATTACCAAGAATATCATCAATTTCGACATCAGCATCAAATATAGCAGATACTGTAGAGATAGGAACAGGATTCAGGATAGGAGATTCAGGTACAGTTGATAGAACAATTGCCCTCTCCTCAAAAACACATTCAATACCCTTTCCTTTGTTCTTTATTTTAGCATCAATCTCTGCTTGTCTTTGAGCTCTAACTTCTTCAATCTTGATTTCATCAAACTTCTGTTCAACAGATTTTCCAAGCATACTTTCTAACACTTTGTTCAACATATACATTTCGTGTTCTTTCTGTGCCTTGATAGCCTCTAATTCTTTGCTCTTCAATTCAAAGTATTTGTTCTGTTCATCTCTGCGTGTTTTCTCTTCTAGCAATTCTGCAATTTGAGCTTTCATTACATCAATTTCAGATTCATCAGCTTCAATCTTTGTTAGTAACACTGAGTTTTCAGCTTCCATAGATTTAACACGCTTTTCCAATTTCTTTTCACGGTCAACCAACTTCTTGTTCTCAGCTAAAACTTCTTCAACTTTCTTTTCCAACAACTTAACTTGCTCATCAGTCGCAAAATTGAAATCACCAATATCAAGATTAAGACCTTCTGGAACAGTTGGAAAGGTTTTGTAACTAGAAGAACCAGGTGTAGTTTGTACAGGTGGTTGTGTGAGTGGTGGTGTTTGAAAGATTTGTTGTGAAGTTAGAATAGGTTGTTCTTAGATTGGTGTTTGGTGTAGTGGTGATAAATGTGGTGGTGTTTGATGTAATGGTGATGGTTGTGGTGATGGTGATTTACTGGTTTCTTGGATAGGTTTCTTGTTCAGCAAGACCTTCAATGTCTTTTTCACCTTTGGAGTAACAACTTTCTTTCTTGCACCAGCTTTCTTTTTACCACCTGATGACGGAGGTGTTTGAACATCTTCAATATTTTCTTGAGAAGGAATGTACACATCATCATCATCTTTACCACTTCTTTTTCTCTTTTTCTGTTTCTCTTTCTCTACAGCAGACATAACTTTCTTATAACGTTCAGTCTCATTAACTTCATCTTCAGAAGAACTTGTTGTACTTTTGTTAACATCATCACTTTCTTCATCACCAGCTGCTTCTTTCTTTTTAGAATTAAAATCAGTAAGAGATTTCAATAACTTTGTAGATGCAGGAGACAAACGAACATCTCCTTCAACATCAATTTCAGTTTCAGCTTCAACTTCAGCTTCAACTTCAACTTCAGCTTCCTCCTCTGATTCATCAACAAGCAATGTTTTAGCAGCTTTCTTTTGACGCTTTTTGGGTTGAGAAGACGAACCCTCTTCTACTTGTACTTTAGGAGTAGCTTTCCTGCCCCTCTTATTTTTCTCTTTCAAGAACCAGTCGTTTCGAGTTACTTTGAATTCTTCAAGTATTTTTAATTCATCAGCATAACCAGCTTCTTTCATTTCTTCCTCTTTCCTCCAGTTCTGATGATTGACTGGATCTGGATCTTGATAGTTTTTGTCTTTAATAAAACCAAAAAATTCAACTTTAGTCTTTGGCTCTGGATGATTCGGATGATATCTGGCCAATTGTTTCAAAGAATCATTACTCATGTGAGATAACACCAACAGATCATTGTTTTCATCTCTTTCAAGATCTGGATAGGCATGATCTATCATCATTTGAACAAACCGTGGATACACCCAAGTTTTGCTCTTTGAAGTAATGTTTTCAACCATATAATGAAACACAATCTTCGAAAAATTATACTTCTTGTTTAATACGAGAGCTGTCACCATGTTCATTTGATAATCTCTCATAGCATCATAACCTCCCTTGCAATGACTTAGAGATTGCAATACTGAATGAATCAGAAACTTGTAAGGCTTTGTAAACTTTGACTTCAAATAATTAGCATTTTTTAGAGCACCAACATAACCCATCCACTGCATACAGCCTTTTACCATGCTCTCTGGATATTCTGTCGGAGAGTTTACATCATCAGGAAAATCCAACACTTCACGGACAAGAGCTTCAGAAATAATAATCGGCTTTTCTTTGCCATTTAGCTCAACAACCGAATTGATCACTTTGCTCTCTTCATCATAAGTTGCCTTTTCCCAAAAAACGTTTGATATGAGATCTAAACACCAGATGTTGATTCGTCAAGGCTTTCTCAATTGGCAACCTTCTCATAAATTCCAGAATACTCCTGAATTCAGACAACTTTGGAATCTTTTCCTCATCAAAATCACAACAACTGTTGTGCAATGGATCAAAAATCACATTTGAAGCCTGAAATAGAACAAACAATCCAATCATACACTTAGAATAATTTTCTAAGACAAAGCATCATTCAAACAGAATCACTTCAAATCATAATTCACTTCAAGCGAAATTACAGTTCATGCGGAATCATACATTGAAGCGAAATCACAGAGAGGTTTCAAGCGAAATCACAGTTCAAACTAAATCACATATTTTCAAACGGAATCAATTCAAACGGAATCAGCTATTTCGTTTGAATGTCACTATCTTAAAAATGCCTGTTCAAGCGGAATTACACTAGTTATTTCATTTGAAACTGTCAAAAATATTTCAAAAATTTTCATGTTCTGGTGATGAAATCAGTCAACAGGGTTTGTTTATTATCAAATTCCGAGCATGTGGGTATGATTCAATTTCATTTTCACCAACAGAAACATCCTAGATCTAAGTCCGAAAAGTCTGTTCAACGTCAATCATATAGAAACAAAGATCTGGTACAAATCAAGACTCTAAAATACATCTACAATGTATTCCGAACCTACAGCTATGATAATCATTCATTTTAGATCAATTTTAAACCCTAAATCTACGATTCAGTTCAAGTCCATCGCTGACACATGAAAAACAGATAAATCTGGTTCAAATCGACCATCAATCTTACCTTTCCCATGATAATAGTTGTACCAACCAACTAAAATCAGGATATCAAACAACAATCGGGCAATATAACGGCTGTAAATCGATGATTATATGTTTCCGCTTGAAATCGCCTAAACAGTGGTTCAAAGCGAAATCAGAACAAATGATGCTTTCAAGCGGAATCACCCTACTATTTATAGACCACCTGATTTCGCTTGAAATGGGCATTGAGGCAATTCAAGCGGAATTACTATTCAAGCGGAATCATATTTTGAAGCGAAATCATGGTTTTCAAGCGAAATTACTTTTCAAAATTTCAAATTTTTTACTTTTTCAGATTTTACCGACACACCCAGTTAACCAAGTCCAAGTTAATGACCTTGGTCAACTGTCTAGCCTGCCAAGTCCAAGTTAATGACCCTGGCTGACCAAATTATGAAGATGTAGACTTTCTGAAATGATTTAAGTTCAAATTAATGAACTTTTATACTTTCAAGCAATTACCAATCACTTTTTCACAATCTTCTGCTTACCCAACCCTCATGATCCAGACATGTGCAGCACACAAGACTTTGATCCTCTGATTTCCAACGTTCGTTGTCGAAAATAAGATGAAAAACAAATCTTTTTGGATTTTTTAATATGGTAAGCAATAAACTGTACACACAATATTTTTGTGAGTGTGTTAGGGGATCATATCAGCTGCCGACGAGATACAAGCACCGTTAAGCTTAGATTACATTTTTAGTATTAAACAGTTTACATTGATTGCCGATATACTGATCCTCTTAAATTTTCACACAAAGTTCAATCTATTCAGGATACGGATTTAATGTTTTAAGGCTTAACTTTTATGCGTGTACCACCTCAGAATATACTCCCGTATCCAGATCCCAATATTCAGTCTTACAGGTGAGTATACCTAGATGATATCTGTAAGGGGTTAAATTGCGAGACCGTGAGAGCTCAGGTCAGAACTTCCGTTCAGCAGAGAGATGACGGTTTGACTTTTGGTGGGTCCCCTTTAGAGGATCTTTTTACAACAGCAATGATTATCAATTTTATTGTTTCATCATTTTTGCTGAGGGCGGCGCTATATTTCAAGCAAGCAGTAAAGTATTCTCCGGGGACTAGGCCATTACTTCCGCAAAATCAGAAGTCCCGGGATAATACCCCAGATATCACTAAGCATAAAGACCTAGTATCTCAGAAAGAGGGACCTTTCAAACAAGATTTCGGGGGTTACCCATATATCCGAGAGATGTTCCCCACATAAAAGCAAGAGATTTTATGTTTATATCCCGAACAAACCTACTGAATGTGTAAAAACCTATCGGCATATCATCTGCAAGACTGCTTAACACATATTTACTTTACATTTCTTTAGCGTACTGCACATGTCTAGCTGATGTACTATCATTTCCCCTTTTTACACAAACTCATTTTTACTTTTTCAAATGTTTTTGGATTTTGAAATTTTATCATGTTTTTGTATTTTTCTGCAAACTTTCTCCCCCTAAAAACAAAAACATATTTTTGTGTTTTTGGTTTTTATCAAAAGCAGAAAATAAAACTATACAAAAACTTGACAACATAACGTGGATCACATCAGATCACCGTCCTCCTCGGCTTCACACTCAATTACCCTCCCAGAAAACAGATTTTTCATCCCGTTCAATTTCAAAAGATAATTAAATCTTTTTCTATCAAAAGGTTTAGTGTAGAAATCAGCCTTATGTTCATCGGTGTGTATATGTTCTATTCGGATTAACTTCTTCTCATAGCAATCACGGATGAAGTGATGCCGAATTTCAATATGTTTAGTTTTCGAGTGGTGAACCGGGTTTTTTGTTATGTTAATAGCCGCTTCATTGTCCACAAAAATCGGAGTGTTCAAGAACTGCAAACCAAAGTCTCGCATCTGCTGTTGGATCCAAAGGATCTGAGAGCAACAACTTGAGGCCGAAACGTATTCAGCCTCGCAGGTAGAAAGCGCTACTGAGGTTTGTTTCTTGCACTGCCAGGTGACCAGTCAAGTTCCAAAGAACTGACACCCAGCAGTGGTGGACTTTGCATTTTGTTTACAGCTACCAAAATCCGAATCAGCAAAACCTGTGAGAGAGAAATCGTCAGTCTTAGGATACCACAAGCCGGTGCTTGGGCAGCCTTTCAAATACCGTAAGATTCGTTTCACAATGGTCAGGTGTGACTGGCGTGGGCTTGACTGACATCGTGCACATAAGCAAGTCGGATACATGATATCCGGGCGGGAAGCAGTAAGATACATCAAGGATCCAATCATCGACCGGTAATATGTCTCGTCCACCTTCTCTCCACTCTCGTCTGGGCAAATACCATGATTCTGAGCTAAAGGGGTTGATGTTGGACTAGATTGAGCCATGTTGAACATTTCCAGAACATCGTTCACATATTTAGTTTGATGAATGAAGATTCCTTCAGGCATTTGCTCCACCTGCAGCCCTAGGAAGAACTTCATCTCCCCCATCGAACTCATCTCGAATTTCTTTTTCATCACATTCTCAAAATATTTACACAACTGGTCATTTGTCGATCCAAAGATGATATCATCGACATAAATCTGCACGATCAAAAGATGCCCTGCAACCTCTTTGATAAACAACGTACTATCAACTGTCCCTCTGCTAAACCCGTTGGCCAGCAAATGTTGGGAGAGCGTCTCATACCAGGCTCTCGGAGCCTGGTGTAATCCGTAGAGCGCTTTGTCAAGAAGATAAACTTTGTTTTTGTGTACTGGATCGGTGAACCCCGGTGGTTGACCAACGTACACTTCTTCTTTGATTTTGCCGTATAGGAATGCAGACTTGACATCTAGCTGATAGACTTTGAATCCTTTCCATGACGCGAATGCCAGGAAGATTCTTATCACCTCGATCCTAGCTACAGGGGCATACACTTCAGTAAAATCAATCCCCTCCTACTGGCTGAAACCCTGTACTACCAGTCGTGCTTTATTCCTCACAATCACACCTCTATCATCTCTTTTGCACTTGAAGACCCACTTTGTCTTTATCAGTTTCTGATTTTCAGGAAGGTCAACTAATATCCAGACTCCCAACTTCTCAAACTGCTGCAACTCTTCTTGCATAGCGTTCACCCAGCTTTCTTCAGTCAAAGCTTCCTTATATGTTTTGGGTTCAATCTGCGAGATAAAACATTTAAGTGAGAATTCTTCCTGTAAAGGAGCAACAGAAGTATAAAAACAAGTAAGTGCTCTGTTGATCTGATCTCTCATCTTTACTCCGCTCTGAAGATCACCAATAATCTGCCCTGAAGGATGATAAGACAGAGTTCTTGGCATTGCAGTGTCAGGCACATTAACTTCCGATTGCAGGTTCGTAATATCTAGATCACCGGTGTGATCCTCAGCTTCAGTCGTAGCAACATTTGGTTCCTCGTCAAAAGTCGGACTGGATTCCGAATCTGAGTCGTCATAATTATCAAACGTTGGAGCTGGTTCCTCTGGTGGTTCATGAGCAGTTCCACTTGGATCGGCCTCATGATCGTTTGTACCAGTTGTAGGAATGTTTGTTCCCACATTAGGCTGAGAAACTACCAACGGTCTTGGCACCTGATCTTGTACCATAGATTGCTGCAGTTGGTATAAGTAAGCTAGTTCCTCTTCACTCGGCTCTGTCGGCAGTTGGAAAGACTCCCAGAGTTTGTCGTAATCGAACAGGAATCTTTGTCCGAGAAGTTGTGGTGGATCAGTATGCTTCTGACAATCCACATGCTGAACTTGAATTACCTTCCCCAGGCACGGTACGAACACTCTCTTCAGCGGGCTCGCATATCCTACAAAGAAACCATCATTACTTTTAGCACCAAATTTGCCACCTTCATCTATAAAAGTACATGGAGATCCAAACGGTTCCAAAAACTTCAAGTTTGGTTTGTAACGATGAAGAAGTTCAAAACACGTTTTCTTGAATTTCTTTACTGTCAGAACGCGATTCAATGTATAGCACGCTGCTGCCACTGCTTCACTCCAGAAAAATATTGGCAACTTGGAATCGGCAAGCATTGTTCGAGCTGTTTCAATCAAGGTGCGGTTCTTTCTTTCAGCTACACTGTTCTGCTGTGGAGTGTATGGTGCACTGAATTCATGAAGAATCCCTTTTTCATTACAGAACTCGAGCATGCGATTATTCTTGAACTCCGTTCCATTATCACTTCGTATTCTCCTGATCGGCAGCTTATACAGCGTTTCCATTTTCTTGAACAAAATCATCAGCGACTCAAAAGTTTGGTCTTTTCTTTCCATGCACACTATCCACGAAAACCTTGTGAAGTCATCAGTAACCACCAGACAGTATAAGTCTCCGCTGACACTTTTTACATTGACTGGCCCGAACAAGTCCATGTGCAACCTTTCAAGCGGGACTCTGATTGAATTCAGCAACTTCTGTGGATGCGACTTCTTTATCTGCTTTCCTTTCTTGCATTCTACACAATCATCATTTAAATGAAAACTTTTAAGATTCACACCTTCAACTAAATCATTGTGTACAAGAAAGTTCATTTTTCTAACATGAATGTGGCCCGTCTTTCGATGCCACATTTTCGACTCTTTTTCAGTAGCCTTGGTTTTTGTCACAAAACACTGTTTTTTATAATCTGTTGTTGTTGCAACACTCATATCAAGAATGTACAGATCATTTTCTCGTGGAGCTCGCAACAACACCATTTCTTCCGGAATTTTGAAACCAGGTTTTAAGACTAAACATTCGTTTTTAGTAAAGTGGACAGTAAATGATTTGTCACAGATCTGCGAAATACTCAGCAGATTGTTTTCAAGTTCAATTATATAGTTCACTTTATCAAACGAAATGACTCCATTCGTTAGAGTCCCTTGACCAACAATCCTTCCTCCCTGATTCCCAGCAAATCCCATGTATCCACCATTTAAAGATTTAACGTCATAAAGCAATGCTAGCATTCCGGTCATGTGCCTTGAAGCTCCACTGTCTATGATCCATTTCGAGATAAACGACCTCGGCAGCCCCTGCAACCATTAAAGCAATTTATTCAAACAATGACGCCCATGATTTCTTTACATTCGGAATACTTCCAAACACAAAATCACAATCTTCTTCAACTTTCGGAATACTAAAAATGACATTTAGGATCACAGGTTTGACTTTTGATTTTAAATCTTCCTTCTTAATTGGTGGAAATTCTTCAAGGAACTTATCAAGTTCAAATTCAAGTTTATCCACATCATTTTCAAAAACTTTTGATTCAGTTTTCAAAACACTTTCCATCTTTTTCTCTTCAACTGATGATTTTGGTTTCACCACCCAAGATTGATTCTCAAAAACTTTCATTTTTGGATAAATCTTTGAAGTCTTTTGGACTTTCGAAGATTCACCAACCTCAAAAGTTGATTTTGGTTTTTCTTCGGACTTCAGAGATTCACCTCTTTTTAGAATACGAACCGATGAAATCATTGGTTTTTTACCCTTATCATCAGTTGGAGTTTTAGATTTTGGTTTTTCCAAAACAGGTTTCTTGAAAATGGGTTTTTCAATCTTTTTGGTGCATTGTTTCGCCATATGACCAATTTCATTGCAGCGGTAACAAACTCTTTTGTCATACTCAACAAAGTAGATTTGTAGGTTTCTTCTTTCAGCTTTTTCGCTGCATTGAAATCGTCAATAGCTTTTTGACTGAAAATATACGCCTTTTCATCAACAAAGTTCATTCCTGCCACAAAAACATCATTCATCTTTTCCTTTGGCTTTACATTCTTAGCCATTCTCTTTTCAAAACCAATACCTTTGTTTTTGAAATTGTTTCCATTCCTCTTGTTATTACCACCATTGCCCACCCACTCTTTCTTTCCCGAGTTGTTTGATAGTGGTTTCACAAAAGACTTTTTGGGTTTTGAAAAGAACTCTTTGTTGTTCACCTCAGAAATGTCAATTTCGACCAATTTAAACACCTTTTCAACATTGTCAATTCTAGCATTTTGGAGCGGATACTCAAAATCAGAATAAAGCTTGTCAGTTCCAATCATTGTGTAAACCACAATGATCGGACCATCATTCGTGACTTTGTCTGATTTTGGTATGAATCTGTCTAAGAAGTTACCATCTTCTTCAGACTCAGTCATGGAGTTCTCAAAATGAGTTTTCACAATCTCAGACTCCGAGTTATCACTCTCTTCGTCTAACACTTGGTCAACAACGGTCTTGATAACCTGTGACTCATTGTCAATGTCGGACGGAGAGAATGTAACATCAATACTTTCAGGTAACTCATTCTTAATGGTTTTTAGTTTGAGGTTCAAAGCAACTTCCACCCCATCTGGATACTTCTGAGTGTAATGATTCCACATTGGGGGTGGAACACTATTAAAGACATGTGTTGCATTTGGTTGTTGTGGGACAATCTGTTCAATTACATATGAAGATGCATTTGGTTGTTGATAGATTTAGCCAACTTGTCATAAGCTTCTTTTACTTCACTTAGGTCAAATTTAACCTCATCAGTGTATTGTTTCAATTCCTGAAACTTTTTGTCTTTTTCAAGACATTCCATGCATGGTTTTGAACAGTTTTTGCATGAAGTTTCAGAGATTGAATCAATCTTTTCAACAATCTTATCCTCTTGCTCAAAATCGACATCCTGTTTACCGACATTATCAGACTCAGACTCAGACACTCCTTCTGTTTTAACCTCCTCACTTTTGGATTTCTTGTCAGACTCCTTTTGACCTAACTTTGTTTTGACATACCAAGTATCAACAGACTCTGGTTTTACAGATTCTGTGTCTACCTCTTTCAGTTTTGCCATTATGGCTTTGTCAGCAATCTATTTCAGTGTTACTTAAGTTATTTCTTTTGAGACATCAATTATCTCTTCAACAGAATCTTTCTTAACATCATACTGTGGGCAAGATCCTGTTGTTGGCTCACTGAAATAACCTGCAAAAGAATTAAACACGAACTAGTTAAAACCTCCTATTCGGACTGATAATAGTAGACTTCTGCAGCAATTTCTTCGAGATCAACCGAACTTTCTTCAGATACATCTTCACTAACAATCTCTGTTTCAACAACACTCTCCGGAACCTCTACAATCTCAGCCATCATTGCTCTATTTTCACTGCCCGGGATATACTTGTCCCAACTGAACCCTTCAGCTACCTTCTCATCATCTTGGTTGACAATAAGAGCTTTTTTCGGCTTATTTTCAATCTAAGGTCTTTGAACGACAGGTTGTTGATTTGTCTTGTGATAGATCGCCTGTCTGTAGTAATCATTGGTAAATGGATTTTGGTGATTGTTAACCTCTCTATTCGGACACTCCTTCTTAAAATGACCCTTCTCTTTACACCTGAAACAAGTCACTTTGGACTTATCAAAGCCAAGCTTTTGATCCGGACCTGACAAACTGTTTCGGCCCGTAATTTCCATAAACCTTTGAGCTCTTCTAACCAAACTAGCCATCCCCACTTGATATCAATCAATTCTAACTCCTCTGGATCGATTTGGTCATAATCCTCCTTTGTCATATCTGTATTACCGATCCTCCTAGCTACCAAACTCTCATATGACTCAAGAACGGAAGCTAACAGTGCAATGTGTTGCTTTGCAGCTGCTTCTATAAACTCTTGTCCATTTTTTATGTTTACAGCAATGTTACACTGTATCCCAGAAACATAACCCTGATTGTTCGAGCTTGAAGAGCTTTGTGGAGACATTTGTTCTGATGTTTTGGGATTCGGCTCATAACTTGTAAACGGTGAAGGCTTGTTGTTGCTTGAAGTACTAGACGAAGCACCAGATGTTGAATCTGCACTGAAAGCTGTTTGAATCTTCGGGCTTAGATTCGTTGTTACCGGAGAACTGCCTTTGTAATATAGTGAAACATCCTGTTGAACATTTGCAGAATTCATCTTTTTAATCTTTGTTAACTCTAACTCATGTGCTTCGATCTTCTCTATGAAACCACTAAGATTCAAATTAACATAATCTGAATTGTTCTTCATCACCAGCAAATAAGTACCCCATTCATCGTATGGCAATGCATCTGCCAATTTATCGATCCACTCCTCATTAGTCTTGGTTATTTCCAATCTCCCCATTTCCACAACTAGATGGCAGTATCTTTCAATCAATTGTTTTGTAGTTTCACCCTTCAAACCAGTGAAGATGTCAAATTGTTTCTTTATCAAAGCCTTTTTGCTTTTGATCATGGACACACTCCCTTGAAACTTCACTTGCAGCGACTGCCAAATAGATTGTGAATTATCCTCATGCTACAACAACACCAAGATATCCTCTTTAATTACCTGTTGAAGAATACTCATCATCTTCTTCTCTGCCTTAAAAGCTTCTTGTTCAGTTTGTGTCAAACTACCAATCGACTTCATAAGACCCAAACCATCTTTCGGAGGAACATATTTCGATTCAATTTTCATCCAGCACTCGAAGTGGTTTGCTTGAACCCATGTCTTAAACCTTCCAGACCAACTCGAATACTCGTCAATATTCATCAACTTAGGAGGTTTCTGCATCGTCCCAAGTTCATTCTCCATATTCACGTTTTGCACAAAAATGCCTGATGTTTGTGCTGCCGTCATTCCGCCACCGGCAAAGAAGTTATAAAAACCTTGATTGTCCATTTTACGAAATCGGTTTACGGAAAAAAATTTCAAGTTTTGAAAACAGGTTATTTTTAAGTGAAAACACTTTCTACACACAATGAACTTCAAACGAAATACCACGAACGAAATGGACTTTCACAACAAACACATGCTTTCAAGCGAAATCAGATTTCAAGCTGAATCAGCACTTTCAAGCGAAATCAAGTGATTTTCAAGCGGAATTACTTTCTCAAGCGGAATCAGTTGTATTTCAAGCGAAATCACTTATTTCGCTTGAAACTACTTCAACTTTTCAAGTGGAATCAGATGTTTTCAAGCGGAATCACTTATTTCGCTTGAAATTATCACAATTTTTCAAGCGGAATCAGATGTCTCATTCAAGAGGAATAAGGTTTTTAGTCCATTTTTATAAGATTTAGTCCGAATTTTGATCTGATTCTCTCAAGGGTTTGTTAAAACACAGTTTTACACACAATATCATAAAATCAGTCCATTTTGTCCGTTATTTTGTCCAGAAATCCAAGAATGTGTGAAAAAAACACTGATTCAAGTGTATTGGCTCATAACTGGCTCTGATACCAATTGTAGGATCGTTTTACCAACCAAGTGAGTCAATCAGAGGCAATACACACTGTTTGAGAGGCGGAATCAAACAAACAGAGCTGAATCAGTACAGAATGTTGTAGAAAACAGAGAATATCACTTTAACACACGTTTCTCATTAATATTTCACTAGAAAATCCGGCAGCAGTTCGGTATACAACTTGTGATTCCGTGCCAAATGAGAAACAAGACAAGCCTATATATAGGCCTATGATTTCGCTTGAAATGACCATGTGTCATTTCAAGCGGAATTACATCAAAATCACATAAAATTACATTTAGACCCCTGAACTATACATATTTGACACTTTTGACCACAATACATCATGACCTAGACTTAAGACGTAGGCTATAGACATTATGCATCAACAGTGTTTTACATGTTATATGTCAAAATCAGATCATTTCAACCGTGAAATCTCAGTTAATTTGATGAAAAGGTGAAAAAGAATGAGTAGAAGTGAGTAGAAATCAGATTTTTCGGTGAAAAAAAGCTGAAATGGTAAGAACTTTTCCTCCTGAGCTCTGATACCACTTGTAGGATCGGGGAATCGATCCAAACGAGTCGATCAGAAGAGTTCTAGACCAAATCAGAGGCGGAATTCAGTGATTTGATCTTCATTCAGCTTGATATGCACTTAGAAGTAGATTAACTGTCGATTGTATTGATTTCACAACGTTACAAGAGCTGACGACACTTCGGCAGAGCTTCGCTACCGGAATCAGAAGTTACAAATGACAACCCAAGACCCACTATATATAGGGAATGCCACTTCGCACGAACTAGCACAGACCAGGTCGCACGACCTGGTGCCAGGTCGCACGGACTGGCCAGTTCGCACGAACTGGTCAGTTCTGACCTGTTTCCTGTTTTTCTCGAACTACGTGACTTGGTTTATCTAATCTATTACAAGACTCGATACAAGACGAAGTCAACAGACATATGCACCAATAGATTCGTCTTTTTTCTATTGGCGGTGGGTACGGGCTGTACTATCTTCAATTGGGTATGGATCGTACTCCTCTTCTTTCACCCAAACTTTACGTCTTCTGTTCTGAAAGTATCTTCTACGTCTAATTTATCTTCTTTTCAGCATATACCTACAAATTATCAATAACGGGTTAAGAACTATCTATCCTTCTTAGATTTAAGGTAATTTATCCTAAATGCAGGTCTTTTTATACGTAAATACTATGTATCCTTCGGCTACATCAATAATCTTTATTAACTTGAGTTTAGGACTTGTCCACATTTAGAGAACGTGGGTTATGACTTGCATTCTCAGTTTGTATGATATATATATATATATATACACACAAAAAAAAACTTAGTTATTGCACTATATTTGGTGGATAGAGTTTTCAAGACTTTTTTTTTTCTTTTGCTAATGAGCTAACAGATAACGAACTGAGACTGCTAAATATAGACAATACTCATTCCACAAACAAATCCTACTCTATATTTCTTTAGCAGCTGGGTAGTGAAGGAGTGTGTGATCAATCAGTTCCTCTTCGGAGTGACATATTTGGCATTACCTATATGGAATGTTTACCCTCTTTTCATAAGGTTAGGTAGTGTGGCTATTCTTTCCTAAAGGTCTCTCCATGAGAAGCATACCACCTTTATAGGAATCTAGTTAAGCCATAAAAGGTTCATTGTCACACCCCAACCGATGGCGGAAACATCGGAGTGAGACGAAAACGAGATTGTAAGAGACTTCATATCGACTATTTGTGACAAGTATTTAATAAACAAGATTCATTTCATTACTAAATCAAAGATACAATGTTTGGAAGCAAAATACAACATCTTGTAACATAGAAATCAAAGTACAAGACATGAACTAAAATTTAAAGTACGTTTCTAGCCATCCTACTAGATTTCTTTCAATGTGACGTCATCAAGATCTTGCAATATGTATTAAAGTATATGTCAACTCAAAAGAGCATTGGTGAGCATACAAGTTTGAATTACTAGCATAAGTAGAAAATGGTTTAAATAAATCGACATGGAAAAATCGTATACTAAGGCATAACATTACAACACTAGCATGCATCACATAATTGCCAACCCAAAGATTCCACTAGTGTAATCTTGTCATCGCAACGACAAGACCGTTTTTGTATAACATAACATAACCACAAGAATACGGGTGATGTACTACTCCTATAGAGCTATACATGTTAAGGTATCATCGTACGAAGTTAATGACAAGAATAGTGTAAGTAAGGCTTCTAGCATGTATGAATTTCTAAGCATCACGTATTAAGCATATATAATGGATTGTTTGTTTGTGACAAGCATGTTTGTATGTGATTGTACAAATTTAATAAGTTATATGCATTGAACCCGAAAGTGTCTAAAATTAAAAAGGGGGTCATGTACACTCACAGTTTGCAAAGCTTCCAATCATCGAGCGAGTAAAAAGTCTGGAGTGTGAGGAGTGCCGCGTTAACCTTCAAGAGGAAAATAGGGGCGTGTAAGTTTAGTGGATTATGGATATTAGAGTATGAACATGAATACGGTACGATAGATAACAAGAATTTACATGAAAAGTCATCTTTGCTTAAGCACTCATTTAGACACCATAATCAGGTGTGTTTCATGGGCAGCAAATCGCCCATTGGAAGTCCAAATCATGAGGAAACTTAATCCAAAGAAGAATATACCATAATACATCACTTCTAACCATGAGGAAATTGATCATCCCGATTCTCCATTAGGGGTACTCCTCTCTAACCCAAGGTCGGAGGCTTTGACATAGACCCAATATTGAAAGCATTGTTCTATGTTTGAAAGTTTGCAATATTTAGTTAAAAAGATTGTTATCAAAAAATGATCAAATGATCGTTTGAAAATAGTTTATTCAATCTGCTCTGATACCAATTGTTGATCCCACATAATGATGCTCTTTAACTAAATTTGGCAATTAATTTCAATAAGTATGAAAATAATGTGTGCAAATGGAAATCAAACTTTCAAGAAACACAACTACATAATTTTCAAGTTTATATCACTTTGAAAAACAATGTTTACAAGGTGATTGTGTGGTTATTGACTAATACAAACGAATACTTTAAGAATTCTGTAATGAAGGGTAATGGAGTTTTTGTTGTATGTAATGAATGCTTGGCTTAATTCATTTTCCTTTGGTGGTGACATCTCTATTTATAGAGAGTCTTTGTCATGAATAAACATGTGTTTATTCATGCACTTGCTCTGCGTAAAGTAGCTTTTTGGCATATTCATTTAATCCATTATAGTCAACTTGCTACTTCACAAATGTGGCAGAGCCTTATCTTTTAGACAAGTTGGCTCATCAGAATTTCTGATGGCCTTCCTATCAAAAATCTGTTGAACTGATCATCAAAATTTCTGATGACCAGAAGTTACTAGATTCTGATGATAAGCACCAGATTCATCATCAGACTCATCAGATTGGTTTATTCTTATCGTCTTTATTTACTTGTGATCAAATTCTGATATTTGTTGAAGATGTGTCTTTCTTTCTTTTCTTGTCATGTTATCTTGTATCTTCCTTTTGTTGATCTTTTTGACCTTATCTTTAGCATATGAAAAGATTGATCATATTTTTCTTTTATACTTACAAATAATTTCCTAATAATTTCCCCCATAGTATTGTAAGAAAAATAACTACTCATAATCAAAGAACATAAAGTAAATTCAAAAAACATAAATTAAAAAGTTAACAGAAACATTGTTCAAAATAAAGAAATAAGAAAAACAAATTGTTTGTCAATCATTGATTAATTCTGTAAAGATCTCCATCCTTTAGCTTTTTCTTGATGTCAATCATCTTGTTGCATTCTTTGAACATTTCCTTGTACCAGATTCTTGCTTGAATCCATTCATCGATGATTTCTTTAATTTTTGCTCTTAGCTCTTCTTTGTCACGTCCCTTTTCTTTGAGTTGCTCCTGTTTCTTGTTCATGCAGTCTTTAATGGATTTAAGGGCCTGATTTGAGTACCTGCATATTTCATCAACTCTGAAGAGAGCCTTTGTAGGAATGTGTTTGGACCGATCACGATCTTCTTGATTGTACAATTGATTGCTATAATCTCGTATCTTGTGCGGAATCCAAGTACGAGAGTGGATTGAACAAGAACAAGCTAATTATAATAGGTTTCTATTGATTGTATGAAATTATAAAACCATTGAATCACTTGGACAGAGTTTCCCCACTCAAGTCCATTAAGCTACAAATGAACAAGACACACTGGGCAACCCTAGATCTGCGTAAACAGGTACCCACGGACATGCGCAAGTGCGGATCAACATTACATGCAGATGGACATGTGCATTCGCGCGGATCAACTCAAACCCTAATTCTATATGGGTTCGTGTAGATGGCCTTGTGTTGTTCCGTGCGAACCTAGTCTAACTCTAATGTGTTTTACACTACAAACCAAGTCTTGTTCAACCTATTAGCTACGACATGATATATTCGACACTAAAACACGTGATTGACGGAAGCGATAGACATATGGCATTCACAGACTCCCCCTTGGATATTGCTGCAGTCAATCTTGTAGCTAATCTTTATCAACTCTGAGTCTTCAAATGTATTTGATAGTTCTGAATCACAGACTCCCCTCTACATCTTGATTCATCAGCTCCCCCTTTTATCAGACTCACTCTTCAGCTCCCACTTGCTTTGAGCTTTCAGAATTTGTACCTGGCTCAATATCTGATTATTTGACAATTCAAAACACTTGTAAGAATTACTTTTAAATTCAGAATCAGAAACCTGGCTAACTACAAATTCATTTGACAATTAATACTCCCAAAATTCTTGTCTGGCTCTAAACACAAATATTTTGACATTAAAACTAATACTTGTGAATTCATGATCAGAACCTGACTCAGCTCCCCCTATCAAATAACTTCTATTCATAAACCAATTTTGTAATTGACTCTAAATCAACCAACTTCATAAACCCTCACAGATAATCAAGTTCAGTTTAATGACCTTGATTTATCCGATAATCTACCAAGTCCAAATTAATGACCTTGGAGAATAAACTATTTTTTATTTTTCATTAAAAACCTCAAGTTTCAAATTAATGAACTTGTTATTTTCTGAGACGTGTTCAACATGTTTAGATTTTGAAACTCAACTTTTTGATCTGAAACTTTCAAGGATTGATTAAAACGTGATTTCGCACAATATGTTCAAAAATCAGCCAATTTTATCCGTGAATTTGACGTTAAATCTGAGTTTTAAACTTGAAAAAGAAGTGTAGAAGAAGAATAAGTAGAAAATGATGAAATTTAGCTCTGATTTGACTCTAATTTGAAATCTTCTTGTTTCTTGTATCTTCAGTCCTTGCAATCAATCACCCGCTCTGATACCA
This sequence comes from Helianthus tuberosus, assembly GCA_030545235.1. NCBI lineage: Eukaryota > Viridiplantae > Streptophyta > Magnoliopsida > Asterales > Asteraceae > Helianthus > Helianthus tuberosus. The sequence goes on along the minus strand of CM060371.1, from coordinate 99,364,750 downwards.
CTTGTAGGAACATGTTTGGACCGATCACGATCTTCTTGATTGTACAATTGATTGTTATGATCTCGTATCATGTGCGGAATCCAAGTACGAGAGTGGATTGAACAAGAACAAGCTAACTATAATAGGTTTCTATTGATTGTATGAAATTACAAAACCATGAAATCACTTAGACAGAGTTTCCCCACTCAAGTCCACCAAGTTACAAATGAACAAGACACACTAAACCTATATATAGGCAACTCTAGATCTGCGCAAACAGATATCCACGAACATGAGCAAGTGCAGATCGACACTACATGCGGATGGACATGCGCATTCGCGCGGATCAACTCCAACCCTAATTTTGCATGGGTTCGTGTGGATGGCCTTGTGTTGTTCCGTGTGAACCTAGTCTAACTCTAATGTGTTTTATACTATAAACCAAGTCTTGTTCAACCTATTAGCTACGACACGATATATTCAACACTAAAACACGTGATTGACGAAAGCGATAGACATAGTGCATTCACTGCCTTCTTTTCTTCATGATCTTTGAAGACAATTGAAAGTTCTGGTTCTTGAAAGATGACTCCAGTTCTGGCTTCTCTTTCCAGTTCTGTTGGGATTGATGTGTTAGGAGGGGGCATGTGCACCTTTCTGTTGTTGACATGATCATAGTTGATGCAGAGATCAAAATCAGTGAAAGCTATTCTTGTGAACAACTTTACTCTAGCTTTTGAGAGGTTGCGCAGAGCTCTCCTGATGAACCTTGTATTTCCTTTTTCTTGATCAAAGGACTCTTTCATCATGGTTAGGTCTATAGGGTGAAGCTTATCTGCCAAATCACCATCTGTGATTACCTCTTCCTCTCCATTTCTCCTTACCAAGGTGTACTTGTTTTGCTCATGGAATCCTATTACTCCATCTATTGTAACAAAGGGATCCACCTTTCTGATTCTCACTATCAGATTTAGAAGAGCTCTGTGAATGCAGTAATCTCCTTTTTCAAGTCTTTCCAAGCTTAAGTCCCTGCTCATGGGACTTGGTGGTCTATCTAACTTATCTTCCTTAGACCAATAAAGCTCTTTAAGCTTTTCTTCAGAAAACATCATGTCTTCTATGTCAATCTCTTAAGTAGACATTCCCTGTTGAATCCCTTACTTAAACTAACTTTGGTCTTTTTGAAGATGTAGCAGATTCTTCCCATTTTCTTTTCTCCATATGGTTCAAGGACTCACTAAAAGCAGTTTCACCAGATGAGGTCCTTCTTGGTGGTGCCTGCTGCTTTTCTTTGTCCTTTGGGAGACCACTTAAATTGGAAATGACAAGAGGAGAGGTTTTAAACCTCTTTAGAATTTCTGATCTTGATACTGGAGGTGGAGGACCCATTGGTGTAGGCCCTGATTGGCTTGCTGGAGTGACTGGTTTTGGCTGAGATGTGCTGGTGATCTTTGTTGTCTCCAAGTCTGAAGCTTCTGTAGGAATGGAAGCTTTTAACTCTTGAATGTCTATGTTTTCCAATCTGGCAACATTATACTACATCCTGTTTAGCAGTGTGTGTACTTCATTCAGGAGTTGAGCATTTTTCTTTTCTTCTTCATGCACCTCTTCAAAATTTGTTTTCATTTGTTCCTTCTGTGCGGCCCATTCCTGTACCAGCTTTTCAGAAGCATCTGATAGACTATTGTTGCTTGCTCTTAAATTGCCAATTTCTTCCAGAATTTCACCAAAATTTGAAGCTCCCCTTGTTTCAACAGCTTCCTTCACTTGTGTTTTGATGTTTTCCATTTCTTCAAAGACCTTCTTGAAATCAGCTGTGCATTTGTCTTTTTCTGATGAGCTTTCTGGTGGCTGCTGCATGCTTCTCAGAGTTTTAGTGTTCTTTTGTATTTGACTATTAGTTTCTTTAACTAAATCTAATAAAGCTTTTATATCAGACTTTTGACTTCTTATTTCTTCAAGCAGCATATCTAGTTTGGCTTCTACAGGAGACTTTGTTTCTCTGGTTGAATCATCTGCTACAACTCTTATGACATTGTTTAACACATTGTCAAGTTGTTCTATTGAGATGAATGGTGTTTCAAAGGGCAAATTTGGAACAACAGATATTCCAGCTAAAAAACCAGCAGAAGACACACTTGCTGCTGTTTTTAAAGGGTCAGGTTGATCCATAGATCCACCAGAAACACCTTCACCAGATCTATGAAACTCATTCACATCTGGAATTTCCTCACTTCCTTGAATCATTTTTTAGAATCATCCTCCGTGAGTTGTTAAGAAAAGCGTATTTTCCTCTTCCAGGTTTACTTTATCAGTAACCTGATCTCTACCTGTTGCTATCTCAAACTCCTCCTCACTAGATTTGGAGTCAAGATGTATACTAACATTCTCCTCAACTAGTGAATCAGATCATCTAGGCATAATTCTATAACTCCCTTGAACAGATTCATTAGAATCAGAATCTGTTGAGTTTCTAGCAATAAGTAAGGAGGGATTATTTTGAGCACCTGATTCATGTTGTTTCGTTGCCTCTAGATTTTTTTCCACTTGATCATCAGTTTCCATCAGATCTGGTGAGATTTTGGTGTCATGCTGCTCTGGTTCTCTTGCTTCATCAGCTTCTAGTATCGTAGACATTTGAACATCATCTAGTGAAGAGTTACTGTCAAATACTTCAACAAGTGGTTGTTCCTCTTCCTTGTTCAAAATGTCTTCATGCAGCCTCCTGTATGGTGAGTCTTCTGCTATCATACATAGCATACTTTCAAGTAAGATTGGTACATCTTTGTTAGACGTCTAACCTTGTGTTGCACACCGTGGCTTCATGATTGGTGATCTCCAGATGTTTTCTGATGTAGGCAGCTCCACATTTCTATCTTTAAATGTTTCAGCAATGATGATTGACCAGAATCTGGGATCGAGTAAGTGGGACGTTATCCTTCCAGTCTTGGTCAGAACTGACCTCTTCATCAAATTGAAGATTTCTGTCCCATAATCAACGTTGAACCCAATGATGAGTCCATACATGATTGTGAGAATGGATTAATTGATTTGGTCAATTCCTCCAAGTTTTGAAGTTAAACACTTCTTCAAGGTTTCCATCATTACTTGCCAAAAGGCATGTAATTTGTTTCTCTTGAAGTCTCCGATTCTTGTGATGCTTTCTTTGTAACCAAGCTCTATAAACTGCTTCATCGTGTCTTCCTTCTTTGGTACTTCAATGTAACCCGCATTAATTGGATGTTCCAGACATTCTCTTATCTTTCTCGGGGTAATGGTTACTGAAATGTTACCTTAAAGATGAGCTTTGATCTCATTGTTCCCGGTTTCTTTAAGTGTATGAACAAGTTGTTGTATGATGTTCTCCAGTACTTCTTTTATTTTTGTCATAGCTTGTGTAAGTGGGCAGTTTAACAAGAACTCAACCAAAAGCTGACATCTTTGGTCATATTGAGAGTGTTCAGTATTCATCATGAGATTGTTGTCCTTGATGGGCAGGAATTGGCTTTCTCTGATGAAGGTAACATTGTGTTCAATGGCTGGAATGTTTAAATTGACAGTGTTTGGTGCAGACATGGTGATTTGGGGGTGAATTTTTGTTTTTCAAAAATGAAGTATTTTAGGGCTTGGAAGTTTTGAGGTTAAATGTGAAGTCTCTGTTTTAAAATTGGGTATATATAGGAGTAGTGGGAACATAGATTGTGGGGTGGTTAGTATGTATGAGAGTAGTGGGGATAAAGATCGTGGGGTTTATGACGAGTTAATGGTGATTAACTTTATATAAACCTTTAGATCGTGGGGTTCATGACAAGTTAATGGTGATTAACTTCCTATAAACCATTTTTTTTTTACTCTTGATATGTCCCCAATATTCTTCAAAATGAATTTTGATTGGTGAATACTAATGGCCATGGGGTACCTCTTACCTCTTGTGGGACCCAGTTTTTGAGAAATGGTTCAGTAATATTCCTTCTAGAAGCTGACATTCTTCCCCTTTTTGGAAGTCAAAATTTCATTCTGGTGACGTCATCAGAAAAATGTGTAAGATATTGTCATCAGAATTACTTCTTCTTGTGTATATTTTCATCAGAAAATGTTTCTCCCCTCTAAATGTAGTGCTTCAGGTTTTTTTTTTTTTATGATGATGAGAGGGAATGAGTAGAGTATCAGAAATGGTACTTACATACATTCTTCTTGTGGAACTCCTTGTTCTTTTCTTCAAAGGATGTTTTGAGAAAGTTTTGGAAGAAAGAAAAAAATAGAGATATCAAGAGAGATTTTCTCAATATTTTCACATAGTTTTTTTTTGTTTCCTTATATTTACCATTTTAATCCTTTTTTGAAGAGTAACTGATCAGATTTTATCTGATTTTACCATTGTCAAGCAAAGGATGTTTTACCAGATCTGAGAGTTATTTGATCAAATTTTATCAGAAAAGAGCTTAGATTTATCAGAATCTTCTTTTGAAGTACCAAATGATTTTCTATCTGATAAACTTCTTTTTAAGTACCAAATGATTTTCTATCTGATAAACTTAAGGCTCAGATTTTTTTTGTTTAACCCTCTTTTTGTGTTTTTATTCCCTTCTCCTTCCCTTTTTGAAGATAAAATGCATATATATAGAGAAAATAAAATATATACAAGCACAAAATAACAAACATAAACGAAAAAACTAATCTACATTATAAATAAGTCCAGCAAAGGCCCAGAGATGTGTCACAAGTCTTGTGTTATTGGTAGTTGGCACAAGATGTACATTGTGAAAGTTTTCTTGAAGTAACATCTCTGCTCTAGGATACCAGACTGGAACTCCTCCAAAGTCTAGCTGGCTTCTGCTAGACCACATGTAACATCCTACCCATGCTAAACCAGACATGTCCATTCGGACCCTAAGGTTGTGTGTGTAGTGATATGGTAGTTGAAAGTGTGCAATGTTGATTTGTGCCATTGTTTTTAAGGTTTGGGAGATGAAGAGATTTTTCTTTTAGGGTTTTTGAGCACAAATGAAGCTGAAAGTGAATGATGATATGAAGAAAGTCTCCAAGTGGTAGTTATTTGTAAGTGAAAGTGATGCTTTTCCATTAATGGCACCTACCAACTCAGATTTTTCATCTTGTTTTTCTTTACAGTTAAGATCAGATGTTAAGGGTATAAAAGAATATTGTGAGATAAAATTTTCTTCATTTATGATCTAGGCGGCCAAGTTCTGAGAAATTTTCATCATGAACTGCTCAGGTGTCACCCCTTTCTCACTAAGTATTGATGAGTAAGCAACGAATGTAAGAGAGAGAGCTAACATGCATTAAATTTTTGCCCAGAAATTTTTCTTTGTGTGCGCAAACAACCCTAAGCTGAAGATATAATTTTTTTGAATTTTTGTTTAAAGAAAATTTAAAAATTAGAAACTAGAAGAAAGAAAAGAAATTTGAATAAGAGAAAAAATGTAAATGATTGTGTTAATGGTGTATACATATGGAGTGTGCATGCAAATGGGAGGGAAAATTGATGTTTTTAAGGTTTATTAGATTTTCTGGTAACTTGGTCAAAGTCTGATAATTTATCAGAATTTCTGGTAAGTTTGTGAACTTTCTGATGCGATATTAGAATTTTTACCAGACTGTTGTATATCAAAATTTTCTTCCTTTTGTGACAAAATGTTTTCTTTTGTTTCTTCAAAACTCATGTTGACCATGCCCAATTTACCGATCAAAAAGTTATGTCTCTTTTCATCTAGAGGTTCAGTGAAAATGTCAGCAAATTGACTTTCTGTTGGAAAAGATACATTTCAATGTTACATTTCTCCACATGATCTTTTATGAAGTAATATTTGACATCAATGTGCTTTGTTCTTGAGTGATGTACTGGATATGATGTTGTTGCAATTGCACTCATTGAATTACATAATATTGGAATTTTTGTCAGATTCACCCCATAATCCTTGAGCTGAGTTTGCATCCATAATACTTGTGAGCAACAACTTGCTGCTGCTACATATTCAAATTTAGTTGTTGAAGTGGATACATAGTTTTATTTCTTGCTTGCCCAATAGACTAGTTTCTCTCCCAGCATTTGACAGACACCAGATGTGCTTTTTCTGTCAAGTTTGCATCATGCATGGTCTGCATCTGTGTATGCTATTAGTTCCAAATTTGTGCTTTTAGGATACCACAATCCAAGATCTGATGTTCCTTTTAAATATTTAAAAACTCTTTTGACTGCATTTAAGTCGGACTCTTTAGCATTGCATTGATATCTTGCTAGAAAACATGTGGAAAACATTATATCTGGTCTGCTGGCTGTTAAGTATAACAATGATCCTATCATTCCCCTATAAGTTTTAATATCAACAGCTTTTCCTTCAACATCAAAATCAAGTTAGTTTCTAGTGGCCATGGGAGATTTTGAAGATGGTAGTTTTCAAGTGAGTATTTTCTTAAAATAGCCCTGACATATTTTAATTGACTCATAAATATGCCATCACTTTGTTGTTTTACTTGTAGACGTAGAAAAAATCTTAACTCAGCTATCATGCTCATTTCAAAATGGTTGGTCATTAATTTTTCAAACTTTTTGCAAAATTTCTCATTGGTTAATCTAAAGATAATGTCATCAACGTAAATTTGAACCAACAAAGTGTGCCCTTTGTGAGTCTTAAGAAATAGAGTTGTGTCAATGATACCTTTTGTGATGCCTAAATTAATTAAGAAGTTTAAAAGAGTTTCATACCATGCTCTAGTAGCTTGTTTCAACCCATACAAGGCTTTGTTTAGTTTGTAAACATGTTTTGGAAATTTAGGATCAACAAAGCCTTCTGGTTGTTGCACATATACTTCTACTTCAATCTTACCATTTAGGAATGCTAATTTTGCATCCATCTGATGAACTTTGAAGTCTTTAGATGCAGCATAAGCAAGGAAGATTCTCACTGCTTCATATCTGGTAACTGGTGCAAAGGTCTCATCATAATCTATACCTTCTTGTTGACAATAGCCTTTCACCACAAGTCTTGCCTTGTTCCTTGTTATGATGCCTTGTTCTTCATATTTGTTTCTGAATACCCATTTTGATCCAATGACAAATTTGTCAGTTGGTTTAGGTACCAGATTCCATACTTGACTCTTTTCAAATTGGTCAAGCTCTTCTTGCATTGCTTGGACACAATCTGACTCATTGAGTGCTTTGTTGACAATTTTTGGTTCTATCATGCTTAGAAAACCTGTCACACCCCTAAAATCCACATGCGGAGTATTACCGCTTGGAGGCGTGACTGACCAGGATCCAACCACCAATCATATTGAACTATGCAATTAAGTAAATAAAACCAAACCCAATATAATTGGTGTTTAAAAGAAACCAAACATGTTTAAGCAATCAGCGGAAGCATAGTAATGTTTAAAAAACCAAGACATAGTTTAAAGTTCAAATATTAAGTACAGGACATAACAGTCCATATCCCATAGTAGGACACAAGATAGCCAGCTCGTTCGATCTTTTCGTGTACGCTTCAATTTCCGACCCCGTCATCTTTAAGTTGAAGAACTCTACCAACAGCAACCAACCCCAGCATTTGGACCTGAGCGCTACACCTTCAAGAGTACCAGTGGCATACTTCACCCTACGAGCCTCAGGGCATTCACACATCTTGAAAACAGACTTGAGCTTCTCAAACCAGTGAAGGAGGCCTACAGCTCCCTCAGTGCCATTGAAAGTAGTAGGTCGGCAGTCCATAAAAGTTTTGAATGTACACACAGGAGGTTAAGCAGGTTGATTAGTCGTGCGAGTAAGAAGAGACAAGGTTAAGCATAAGTGTTGGTTTATCAGAGTAGGATCTAAAGATCCTAGAGTATGTTGCTATGGCAGGTTATACCTCCTGCTTGAGCGGCTGCGAGTGCTGCAGTAACTTGTTCATTGATTAAAGCCGTCATCTGGGCTTGAGTTAGGTTCAGTCGTCCACTCATGATCTTCATGTCAAAGGAAACATGAGTGAGAAAGGCGTCGCGAAACTGCGATGACAGAAGAGAGTAAGCACACATGTGTTTCAAATAATAGTTGCTACATTAACCAAAGCATACCATGAACAATGTACTATGTAACTAACAAGTAGGTAATATATACATAAACCATATCACCTAGAATGTCGAGCCTTGCACGTGGAGCGAAGCGTCGTTGTGGATCGTCGAGCACTGTACAGGTTATAGTCTGGTTTTGTCAAAAAGCGTTTCCCTTTTTAAAACCAAGTTCACTATAACCAATGGCTCTGATACCAATCTATCACACCCCCAAAATCCACATGCGGAGTATTACCGCTTGGAGGCGTGACTGACCAGGATCCAGCCACCAATCATATTGAACTATGTAATTAAGAAAATAAAACCAAACCCAATATAATTGGTGTTTCAAAGAAACCAAACATGTTTAAACAATCAGCGGAAGCATAGTAATGTTTAAATAACCAAGACATAGTTTAAAGTTCAAATATTAAGTACAGGACATAACAGTCCATATCCCACAACGACCTCCTCCTCGTGCAAGCTCCATAAGCATCTAACGACCTGCAAGGCATGTAACAACGAGTCAACAACAAAGTTGAGCGAGTTCACAGTTGGTTATTTAGTTGTACCAGTTTGTTTTGAAAACCACAAGTCGTTTCGTATACCACGAGTTAACCAATTCCTTTATTTCCCAAACCATATCCATAATCAGTGGGGGCTTCCCCATGTGAACCACTAGACCATTACCATATCGACAACTGACGAACAATAGTTGTGCCCTACGTCAATGTCTATCATCATTGACAGTTTGCCATGATCCATTAGTACACGCCCGTTGGAACGACACGGTGTGAGGTTTGTCAAACCTAATAGCGCTATTAACTAATTACCCGCTCGCCATCGGCCTCGGCGATTAAGTCGATATAAAATGAGGGACTTAATGATAGAGTTTTGTCTAGTAAGTTTAAGGTTGTTGTCCTACCCAAGGAGGACGAACGTACGTATTCTACCCAAGGAGAATACGCAGGATTAAGATTGGCATCCTACCCATGGAGGATGGCCGTACATATCCTACCCAAGGAGGATATGTAGTTTCCGTTTTTAATTCTTTAACCCATTCCCAACCACCAGGAATCCCATGCCTTAGAAGTGTGTGAACTCACCTCGGTTTGCTCGGTTTGATTAGTTACTCGTTTCCAATAAAATCAGTCAAAGCCTAGTATATGCGCGTACACAATCAGTTTGCATCCCCAAAGTTCACGCATAGATACAATCATAGCACATAGCAGTTGTACAAGTCCATGCAAGTCATACATCACATAATTGTTTCATGGCAGCACATAACTAACCTAGTTAACCCTTAACAGACTTAACTAAGTTTACTGTGCAGTTTACCCACTAGACGAAACTCCTTGTTTCGTCATGACTCCCATTTGACGAAACCCTAAGGTTTCGTCATATACCCCTTGGCGAAACCCCCAGGTTTTCATCGTGATTTATGCTGACGAAACTCCCAAGTTTCGTCGCCATCCAGGTTTCGTCAGAATTCATAAGCTACGTCTGACATCAGTTAATTACACAAAAAACCTAATCCTCATTAACAGCCGTTTCACACTATCACCGAACAAACAGTTATCATACAATGCAGTAATCATTGATCATCATATATGTAACCTTTACCCTATGCATAACAGTTTGCTAAACATTCATACGATCTACACAATCATTACATATATACGATTGATAATCATTCAGATCTGTTAGTTCTCTATTATAAAGGATCATCATATGGTTATGATCTAAATAGTACGATCAGATTCTACACTAGCATTCATTAACATGCACCACAAATGATTATATATATACTTCATGAAACCCTAATCAACGCAACATATGATCGTAATTTCTATAGCAACACCTATATTCACAGAACTTTTCATCAATCAAACACATATATATAAACATGTATCAATCAGCCAAAGAATCATGCAATCAATTAAACGAAAGTGTAGCTAACCGAGATAGAGGAATAATGGATTGATCGCTAGAGAGGGCTTGGAGAACACAAAGCTGCCGTCACACAGAAGAGGGGAACTCTAGGGTTTTCAATTCTGCTAAAAGTGTGACGAATGAAGCCGTTTCACGTCATTTATACGCACATAAGTGTACTGGGCTTAATGGGCTTCGGCGAATCCCTGGGCCGGCAAAACCCCAGGTTTCGTCTAGTGAGGAAATGGCGAAACCCCCCCTAAGGTTTCGTCGAGCAGACCAATGGCGAAACCCTCTAAGGTTTCGTCGAGCTTACAAGGAGTGAAACCCAAGTGTCATTAAGTTAGGGTTCTTAACAGATCATAAGTTTATAACACTAAACACATTAACACATTGATCACATATTAGCACGTACAAGTGAGAATGAAACAAGTATTGCATAGAGAAAAGACCTTGAAAACTCGAGTTGTCACATCATCCCCAACTTGAAAAAAATTTCGTCCCGAAATTTAGCACGTGATTACTGAGGATGCTAGTTGTGTTGCGTGGTTTCCTGGTTTTCCTGGGGTATCACATCATCCCCCCGTTGGTTTGGAATTTCGTTTCGAAATTATATAGTAGCTTCAGCCTCAGTAGTGGTTGCACTGTTCTCGAACAACTGGGGATACTTGAGTTTCATCCGGTATTCTCGTTCCCAGGTGTACTCTGGGCCACGACGGAAGTTCCAACGAACTCGAACAAGAGGTATTCTGGTGCGCTTGAGAATCTTAACGTCTCGGTCTGTGATCTCTACGGGTTCCTCGACGAATCGCAACTAATCGTCGATAGTGAGCTCCTTCAAAGGAACTATGAGGGTCTCATCTGACAGACATTTCTTCAGATTTGACACTTGGAATACGTTGTGAACTCCGCTGAGCTCTTCTGGTAGGTTCAACTTGTAAGCGAGTTTGCCAATTTTCTCAACGATTTCGAACGGTCCAACGTAACACGGATTGAGTTTGCCTCGTTTGCCAAAACGAACTACACCTTTCCAAGGTAAGACTTTGAGTAGCACTCGATCCACAACCTGGAACTCGAGTGGTTTCCTGCACTTATCAGCGTAGCTTTTCTGACGGTCACGAGCTGCCGCCATTCGTTGTCGTATCTGAGCAATCTTCCCAGTTGTGTCTACCACAAGTTCTGGGCCAGTGATTTGGCTGTCGCGAACCTCTGCCCAGCAAAGAGGTGATCGGAATTTACGCCCGTACAATGCCTCAAATGGAGCGGCCTGGATGCTGGTGTGGTAGCTGTTATTATAAGAAAAATCCACTAAAGATAGATGTCGTTCCCAGCCGTTACCAAAATCTATCACACATGCCCAAAGCATGTCTTCAAGGGTTTGGATGGTGCGTTCAGACTACCCATCCGTTTGCGGGTGATATGTTGTGCTCATGTCTAATCGAGAGCCAAAAGACCTGTGTATTGCCTGCCACAGTTCAGAAGTAAAACGCGCATCACGATCGAAAATAATAGAGGTTGGCACTCCGTGCCTCGAAACAACTTCCTTAAGATAAATGTCTGATAGGGTGGAGAACTTATCCATTTCCTTGATAGCCAAGAAGTGTGCAGACTTTGTGAGTCGATCCACGATCACCCAAATAGTATCGTTTCCTCGTTGAGATCTAGGCAGGCCAGTAACGAAATCCATGGAAATTTGCTCCCATTTCCATGTCGGGATCTCTGGTTGTTGGAGTAGGCCTGATGGTTTCTGATATTTAATCTTGACTCTCGCATAAGTCAAGCATTTACTGACGTAAGTTGCTATATTGGCTTTCATGCTAGGCCACCAGTATGTAGTCTTTAAGTCGTGGTACATCTTATCCGAACCAGGATATACTGAGTAACGAGACTTATGCGCTTCATCCATCACAAGCTCGCGTAAGTTTCCATAAAGTGGGACCCAAATACGCCCTGTTACGTAATAGGCGTCGTCTTCCTTTTGTTCTAACCGTTTCCTTGATCCTCGTAGGGATTCAGCCCTGATATTCTCTACTTTCAATGCTTCGACCTGAGCATCTCGTATCTGAGTAGGGAGACTAGATTGGATGGTAAGTTGTAACGCTCGTACGCGTTTTGGTGTAGTATCCTTTCGACTGAGGGCATCGGCCACAACATTGGCTTTGCCCGGATGGTACTTGATCGCACATTCGTAATCATTCAAGAGTTCGACCCAACGACGTTGTCTCATGTTTAACTCCTTTTGCTTGAAGATATGCTCGAGACTCCTGTGATCGGTGTAAATGGTGCACTTGGTACCGTACAGGTAATGTCTCCATATCTTAAGTGCGAAAACAACTGCTCCCAGCTCCAGATCATGAGTAGTGTAATTCCTTTCATGAACTTTAAGTTACCACGATGCATAAGCAATGACCCTATCACGTTGCATCAACACGCAGCCAAGTCCCTGAATGGACGCGTCGCAATAAACCACAAAATCGTCTGTGCCCTCAGGCAATGAGAGGATAGGTGCACTACATAGTCTATCTTTCAAGTGCTGAAATGCAGATTCCTGTGCATCACCCCAACAATAAGTGACACCCTTTTGAGTTAGTGAAGTGAGGGGTTGTGCAATCTTGGAGAAATACTTGATGAACCTTCTGTAATAGCTCGCCAAACCCAAGAATTGGCGGATTTCTGTTGGCGTACGGGGTCCAGGCCAGTTCTTGATCGAGTCGACCTTGGATGGATCAACATGAATCCCATCCTTGTTTACCACAGGCCTAGAAAATGGACTTCGCGAAGCCAGAAGTCGCATTTCGAAAATTTGGCATACAGCTGCTCTGTTCGAAGGAGTTCAAAAATAAGTCGTAAATGATGCTCGTGCTCCTCCTGACTCTTAGAATAGATCAGGATGTCGTCGATGAAAACTATGACAAACTTATCCAGGTAAGGCTTGCACACTCTATTCATAAGATCCATAAAGACCGCAGGTGCATTCGTCAATCCAAATGGCATAACCAGAAACTCGTAATGCCCATACCGAGTCCTGAATGCTGTCTTAGAGATATCCTCGTCTCGGACTCTCATTTGATGGTAGCCTGACCTTAGGTCAATCTTGGAGTAGAAACTCGACCCTTGCAACTGGTCGAATAAGTCATCAATGCGTGGAAGAGGATAGCGATTCTTCACAGTCACCTTGTTGAGTTCGCGGTAGTCAATACACATTCTGAAGGTACCGTCTTTCTTCTTCACAAATAACACTGGAGCTCCCCAAGGCGAAGAGCTAGGACGTATAAAACCCTTTTCCAAGAGTTCTTGTAGTTGCGTGGACAGTTCTTCAAGTTCTGATGGAGCTAAACAATACGGTGCGCGAGCTATGGGCGCTGCTCCAGGGGCTAGCTCGATTTGAAATTCAACCTGACGGTGGGGTGGTAGACCTGGTAATTCCTCAGGAAACACCTCAGGAAAGTCACGTACGATCGGAATATCTTCTATCTTCTTCTCTTTCTTTGAGGTGTCAGTGACGAGGGCTAAAATAGTAGTGTGGCCCTTTCGCAAACACTTCTTGGCCTTAAGGAAAGAGATGATGCCCACAACAGCACCACTCTTGTCGCCATGTATCACGAGAGGTTCTTCACCCGAACGAGGAATACGGATGATTTTATCCTTGCATATAATCTCCGCTTGATGTTGAGATAGCCAATCCATCCTAATAACGACGTCGAAACTACCAAGAACGATAGGAATAAGATCGGTAGAGAAGGTCTGACCAGCTAGAACGAGATTACAACCCTTAACTATGTGTGTGGCCTCGAGACTTTTACCGTTTGCTAGTTCTACCGTGTGCTTGGTGTTCAAAAGTGTTGGAGTGCGCTTAAGCATATGACTAACCTTTAGGGACACATAACTGGTATCGGCACCCGAATCAAATAAAACAGTAACAAAGAAATCATCCGGAAGAAACTTACCCATCACTACGTTGGGATCATTCCTCGCGTCACCCTGACCCAGCACGAAAGCGCGTCCCCTGGCACCGTTGCCATCATTGTTACCCCCCGTTATTATTCCCGTTCCCCAGATTATTGTTGTTGTTCTGATTCTGGTTCAACTAGGGGCAGTTCCTCTTGATGTGACCTTCAGCACCACACTGATAGCATCCCCTGTTACCCTGCTGTTGCTGCGGCTGATTATGTGTAGCTGGTGGCTATTGTTGACGATTCTGATTTGCCGGTCGTGCGCCCCGGCAATCCTTTGCTTCATGACCAAACTTGTTACACCTCAGACAACGACCCTTGTTCCACTGCCCACTATGATGCTTATTGCAGCGGTTGCACTTGGGGTGGTTTCCCTTGTATCCACCCTGCCCTTGACTACCAGAAGATTGCTGACCAGGACTCTGGTAGTCCTCAGTCTTTCACTGCTGAGACTGATACTGAGCTGATGTTGAACCCTTGCTTGAGACTCCATCCCATTTGCGTTTGTTGTCGCTGGGGGCATCAGGGGTAGTAGTAGTAGTAGTACCAATACGCTTGGGCAGCCTGTTCTGCTCGACTGCCTGATCAGTGAGTTGATGAGCCAAACGAATCACTTGCTTGATGGTGGTGAGGTTCACTGTAGTCACATGGCTCTGGATCTCTGGCACTAAACCTTTAAGGTACAGCTCGATACGCTTAATAGGAGGATCCACCATAGTAGGACACAAGATAGCCAGCTCGTTCGATCTTTTCGCGTACGCTTCAATTTCTGACCCCGTCATCTTTAAGTTGAAGAACTCTACCTCCAGCTTGTGGATGTCATAACGATTACAGTACTCTTCCTTGATTAATTCCTTGAAATCGTTCCATGGGGTGGCATTAGCAGCAACCAACCCCAGCATTTGGACCTGAGCGTTCCACCACGTGAGCGCTACACCTTCAAGAGTACCAGTGGCATACTTCACCCTACGAGCCTCAGGGAATTCACACATCTTGAAAATAGACTCGAGATTCTCAAACCAGTGAAGGAGGCCTACAGCTCCCTCAGTGCCATTGAAAGTAGTAGGTCGGTAGTCCATAAAAGTTTTGAATGTACACACAGGAGGTTGAGCAGGTTGATTAGTCGTGCGAGTAAGAAGAGACAAGGTTAAGCATAAGTGTTGGTTTACGACAGTAGGATCTAAAGATCCTAGAGTATGTTGCTATGGCAGGTTATACCTCCTGCTTGAGCGGCTGCGAGTGCGGCAGTAACTTGTTCATTGATTAAAGCTGTCAGCTGGGCTTGAGTTAGGTTCAGTCGTCCACTCATGATCTTCATGTCAAAGGAAACATGAGTGAGAAAGGCGTCGCGAAAGTACGATGACAGAAGAGAGTAAGCACACATGTGTTTCAAATAATAGTTGCTACATTAACCAAAGCATACCATGAACAATGTACTATGTAACTAACAAGTAGGTAATATATACATAAACCATATCACCTAGAATGTCGAGCCTTGCACGTGGAGCGAAGCGTCGTTGTGGATCGTCGAGCACTGTACAGGTTATAGTCTGGTTTTGTCAAAAAGCGTTTCCCTTTTTAAAACCAAGTTCACTATAACCAATGGCTCTGATACCAATCTATCACACCCCCAAAATCCACATGCGGGGTATTACCGCTTGGAGGCGTGACTAATGACCCGCTCGCCATCGGCCTCGGCGATTAAGTCGATATAAAATGAGGGACTTAATGATAGAGTTTTGTCTAGTAAGTTTAAGGTTGTTGTCCTACCCAAGGAGGACGAACGTACGTATTCTACCCAAGGAGAATACGCAGGATTAAGATTGGCATCCTACCCATGGAGGATGGCCGTACATATCCTACTCAAGGAGGATATGTAGGTTCCGTTTTTAATTCTTTAACCCATTCCCAACCACCGGGAATCCCATGCCTTAGAAGTGTGTGAACTCACCTCGGTTTGCTCGGTTTGATTAGTTACTCGTTTCTAATAAAATCAGTCAAAGCCTAGTATATGCGCGTACACAATCAGTTTGCATCCCCAAAGTTCACGCATAGATACAATCATAGCACATAGCAGTTGTACAAGTCCATGCAAGTCATACATCACATAATTGTTTCATAGCAGCACATAACTAACCTAGTTAACCCTTAACAGACTTAACTGAGTTTACTGTGCAGTTTACCCACTAGACGAAACTCCTTGTTTCATCATGACTCCCATTTGACGAAACCCTAAGGTTTCGTCGTATACCCCTTGGCGAAACCCCCAGGTTTTCGTCGTGATTTATGCTGACGAAACTCCCAAGTTTCGTCGCCATCCAGGTTTCGTCAGAATTCATAAGCTACGTCTGACATCAGTTAATTACACAAAAACCCTAATCCTCATTAACAGCCGTTTCACACTATCACCGAACAAACAGTTATCATACAATGCAGTAATCATTGACCATCATATATGTAACCTTTACCCTATGCATAACAGTTTGCTAAACATTCATACGATCTACACAATCATTACATATATACGATTGATAATCATTCAGATCTGTTAGTTCTCTATTATAAAGGATCATCATATGGTTATGATCTAAATAGTACGATCAGATTCTACACTAGCATTCATTAACATGCACCACAAATGATTATATATATAATTCATGAAACCCTAATCAACGCAACATATGATCGTAATTTCTATAGCAACACCTATATTCAAAGAACTTTTCATCAATCAAACACATATATATAAACATGTATCAATCAGCCAAAGAATCATGCAATCAATTAAACGAAAGTGTCGCTAACCGAGATAGAGGAATAATGGATTGATCGCTAGAGAGGGCTTGGAGAACACAAAGTTGCCGTCACACAGAAGAGGGGAACTCTAGGGTTTTCAATTCTGCTAAAAGTGTGACGAATGAAGCCGTTTCACGTCATTTATACGCACATAAGTGTACTGGACTTAATGGGCTTCGGCGAATCCCTGGGCCGGCAAAACCCCAGGTTTCGTCTAGTGAGGAAATGGCGAAACCCCCCCCCTAAGGTTTCGTCGAGCTTACAAGGAGTGAAACCCAAGTGCCATTAAGTTAGGGTTCTTAACAGATCATAAGTTTATAACACTAAACACATTAACACATTGATCACATATTAGCACGTACAAGTGAGAATGAAACAAGTATTGCATAGAGAAAAGACCTTGAAAACTCGAGTTGTCACAAAACCAGCATATAGACATTCATGTGTTGTGGTTGATCTTGTCTTAACACCTTCTTCTGGGTTCCCAGTTATGTCTAATTGGGAGTGTCCCTTGATCCATCTACTATTATTGTGAGAACTTGTATTTTATGATGGCAATGAAGCTTCCCCCTGATCTGTAGCCTCTGTCTCATGGAGAGGGTCAGAATTCAGGTGTACATTTGAATTTTTGATGAATTTCTAGAATTTTGATCATCTTTTACAGTTTCTGATAAAGGTTCCAGATTTTCTGGCAGATTTTTGGTTGATGCATTATGCATGTAGTCATGTTCAACAAGTTCTTCTGCTAATTGATTAAGAAGATGTTCATAATTTTCTTGTTGATTTGATTGATGATTTTAATTCTTGTAAAATTTCATTAGAATTTTTTTCTGATGAATCATCAAATGATACATACAAACTCTCTCTTATCGTCCTTGAATTTAAAATGAAAACTCTGTATGCTTTTGAGGACAATGAGTAACCAAGAAAAATTCCCTTTTCAACTTTTCTGTCAAATTTTTCTAGACTATCAAAATCATTAAACACAAAACATCTACAACCAAAGGTGTGTAAGAATTTGATGTGGGAACTCTTCCATTGATGATGTTGTAAGGCGTTTTCTGGTGTCTTTTGTTTATGATAGTTCTGTTTTGTGTAATACAACCATTGGCAACTGCTTCTGCCCAAAAGTAAGTGGGCAATTTGGCATAAGCAAGCATGGTTCTTGCTGCTTCAACCAAGGTTCTATTTCTTCTTTCCACAATTCCATTCTGTTGTGGAGTTCTTAGAGCAGAAAAATCATGAGAAATTCCTTTGCTTATCAGGAAAGTCTCAAGTTTTGAGTTTTTAAATTCTGTTCCATTATCATATTTGATCCTTCTGACAGGTAATATTAACATATTTTCTGTTTTTCTAATAAAGTTAATGATCAGATCTGGGGTTTCACTTTTCTTTCTCAGAAATTTAACCCAAGTGTACCTAGAGTAGTCATCTACAATGATCAACATGTATTTCTTTCCAGAAAAACTTGCTGTTTTGACAGGTCCACAAAGGTCCATATGTAAAAGTTCTAAATTTTGAGAGATTGAAGATTCAGAAATTATTTTATGTGAGCCTTTTTTTTTCCCAACTCACATACTTCACATATTTTATCCTTTTGGATGAAATAAAAGGTAAACCTTTCACTAGATTTTTACTTGCTAATTGGTTTAGTGTTTTGAAATTTAAATGGGCCAGTCTTTTATACCACAACCAACTATTACCTTTATTTTCTCTTGAAAATAAACACAACTGAGGATGCTCAATTTCTTCTTTAAAATCAAAGTAATAGATGGATTTTCTTATCCTTTTTCCACTTAAATGTATTTTGTTGTCATTTAAATCAATTAATAGGGATCTTTCTGGTAAGAATGTTACCTAGAAGCCTTTGTCACAAAATTGCCCACAACTTAGTAGATTGTATTTCAAACCTTCTACATAGGCAACTTTCTCAGTGGTTAAAGATCCATACTTAATACTACCATAACCCAATGTTCTCCCCTTTACCCTATTTCCAAAATTTACCAATTTACCCAGTTTTTCTTTAAAATTACTGAGTAAGCTCCTGTCATGTGCTTGGAGCTTCCTGAATCGAAGTACCAGATTTGCTGCACATAATGCTCCTGAAATGGTAAGGTTAGAGATTTTTTGGTACCCAAACCTGTTTGGGTACTTTTCTGATGAAAACACACTTGATATTTCTTCTTTAGGTGAATAATTTTCATCAGAATTTCTGTTAAATGTTGTGCCATTAACAATTGATTTTCTTTTATGAGATGTTGTTGATTAGCTTCAATATTTCAACACACATACAATTTGTTTTGTCTGCATGTTTTGACAAATTTTATTGTGATGGAAGATTGATGTTTCTTTGGAATTTAGGATGAATTCTTTTTTAATTTTCAGAAAAATTTTGTTTGGTTTCATGCCTCTTTCCTTTTGACCTGCATTTGGATGGTAAAGAAAAGCTATCAGAACTTTTTGATTTGCATGATTCAGCATCAGATTCTGATGTTATTTTATCAGAATTATTGTCAGATGATTTTACAGAGGTGGTGGGATATCGAATGTTTGTTTTTACATATCCCAATCATTCACCTTTGTTTTTTGGTGTTGTTTCAATGAAGTGTATGAAATCTTTGGCTTGTTGAAAACCCTTTACATTGATTTCATTGTCATGAATTTTTTTTTGTATAAATCTTTCCTTTCTCTTTCATAAACTTCAATCTTTGCTTCTTTTGTCAAGTTTTACTCAATCAGTAATTGATTTTCAATTTTGACTTGATTTAACAATTTTTGAAAATCATCAAATTTTGTGTTTTCTGATATTTGTTTTTCTTGTAATATCTCAAAATCTTTCATAATCGTGTTTAGTTGATGTTCTAAATAAAGATCCTTTGTGCTTACCTTATGTTTTGAACTGTAGTTTTCATCAGAAATCTTTGTCATTAAAAAGAAGTTTGCCATTTCTTCTTCTTCATCAGAAGAATCATCAGTTAACCAGGTATATGTTCCTGTAATTAGGCTAACCTTCTGTTGTCTTTTGGCTTGTTCAAGCTTTTTCTCATAATAAGCAACATCTTTAAGCTTTTTATTTTTGCATTCTGATGCATAGTGCCCCTTTTGTTTGCACATGTACACACTATATATGCTTTTCCTTTATCCAAGGATCTTCCTTCCATCCTTCCTTTATCACTTTTCTGGTACTTGTTACTTCCCCCTCTTAATATTTGCTCAAATGTCTTGGTGAGCAAAGCAATTGCCTCAGCAAATGCTGAAAAATCTAATGAAGTATCAGAATTTTCTAAACCTTAGCATTGAGAGGTTTGTTGATCAAAATTGATTCCTCTTTGTGAGTTTGAAAGGAGAGCTATAGGTCCACCTTTTTGGTTTGAGTTTTCATAGACTTCTTCTTCTCTTAGAATAAGAATACTAAAGAGATCATGTAAATTCATATTTCCCAGCTCTAGGGTGGATGCTAAAGGCATTGTTAGACTTCTCCATTCCCTTGGTATAGCATCCAAAAACTTTACATTTCTCTTATCATTGGATTTCTCAATACCAATTTTTTTAAGATCATTTAAAAGTTTAGTGAACCTATTATATGTTTCAGAAAGACTCTCATTTGGAAGACTTTTGAATCTTTCATAAGAAGAGACACAATTTGTACGTTTGTTTATTTTCATTCTTTCTCCTCCTTCACAAAGATTTCCAACTGATCCCATATTTCCTTAGCAGATGCATATCATCCACCTGAGAAAATATATCATTAGGAAGTGCCATAATCGAAAGTGATTTGGCCGTTTCATTAG
Source organism: Helianthus tuberosus (assembly GCA_030545235.1). Lineage (NCBI taxonomy): Eukaryota > Viridiplantae > Streptophyta > Magnoliopsida > Asterales > Asteraceae > Helianthus > Helianthus tuberosus. The sequence continues at coordinate 99,344,250 of CM060371.1, read as the reverse complement.
CTTCCACCTTATCCTTATCTTTTTTGCTCCAATGCTCAGTTACTGGAACAGCTGGGATTTCAATAGTAGGTGTATGTGGGCCTCTCTCAATGGATTGAAACAGAGCTCGATCATGTCCATTTAGGGAATTGATCATCCTGATTCTCCATTGGGGGTACTCCTCTCTGACCAAGGTCGGAGGCTTTGACATAGACCCAATATTGAAAGCATTGTTCCATGTTTGAAAGTTTGCCATATTTAGTTAAAAAGATTGTTATCAAAAAATAAGCAAATGATCGTTTGAAAATAGTTTATTCAATCTGCTCTGATACCAATTGTTGATCCCATATAATGATGCTCTTTAACTAAATTTGGCAATTAATTTCAATAAGTATGAAAATAATGTGTGGAAATGGAAATCAAACTCTTAAGAAACACAACTACAGAATTTTCAAGTTTATATCACTTTGAAAAACAATGTTTACAAGGTGATTGTGTGGTTATTGACTAATACAAACGAATACTTTAAGAATTATGTAATGAAGGGTAATGGAGTTTTGGTTGTATGTAATGAATGCTTGGTTTAACTCATTTTCCATCGGTGGTAACATCTCTATTTATAGAGAGTCTTTGTTATGAATATATATTTGTTTATGTGACATATGTGCCTCTACGACCATCATATAAATACAAAACCAATGAAATCTTGTGTTTCATACTTAGGATTTGTATAACTACATGAGACATTTACACATGTCAATTCTTATTCGATTTCAAGCTTTAAATCGCTTTCTAGGAGGTTATACGCAAACTGATGCGTGAACGTAATCAGTTTAACGCGACAAACACTTCGTAATAGTGACATAGGCTTAACATACCTTAAACAGCCTTTACATAACTTAGAAATAAGTTTTGGAGGGTTTGGTGTGTAAAAAACAAGTTTATTCGATCGCATGGACTATTTGCGACAAACTGTGAAACTATGTCGATTCATGTAGTATCGAACATTCCAGAACTTGATCATAAGCTAAGCATACCCTAAATATCCTTTACATAGCTTAGAAATAGGATTTGAGGGGTTCGTTATGCGAAAATACGCTTATTTGATCAATAGGGACTAAAAGCATCAAAAAGAGCATAAGTTTGCATTTACGCGCATATCTTACGTTCTGAACATATCCGGACATCCAAAAAATTTTGTAATCATTAAAATATTTTATTTTAGTGATCGGAATGCAAAAATACCATTCGTCGTGAAATTTGGATCGTTTTCGCGTCCGTTCGAGTTTTCGTCGTAATAAACCGAATAACGTGACCGTACGACCAAACGAACCGACATCTGAGATGTTTTCAAGCATATTTTATGCTCCCTATGCTTTAACTTCATTGTAGAGCCTTGAAATGGGGTTAACGGGGATGAAATGTATCAAAATCAAAGTTTTGAGCATGCAGGGACTAAAATTGATAACTGATGAAACTTCCCTCGCGGGGCGTGAAGGTTGAGGTCCTTGTCTTCGTGGGCCGTGACCAATGGGGCTGGCAGATTCATTGCATTTGGCTCAGCAGCCTGTTTCCACTAATTTTAACCCCTGATTTGGCATACCATGAGCTTGTTTTTGGACTCCCCTTGTATTCTAAACTATGGGCCACATGTGTAGGGCCAAGATCATGCTTTGATCTTTGCAAAAACACATGTAATGATCTCAAAGATTCAAGGTTTCCTATAAATACCCATCTTGGTTGCCACTTTCATTTGCACATTGATCTGAATTACTCTAAGTTGGAGCACTCACATTGTTGAAGGCTTCATACCTGAGTATTTTTAGATCAATTCTTCCTAGCTTGGACCCTTTGTAAGCTTCTTTCATGCTTGTTTATGCCTTTCAAGCATGAAAGTCAAACAGTGTTTGACTTTCTGCTTTGACCATGAATATTGAACATTGCAACGTGAGCATAATCACGATGGTTATAGTCCTTGTGACTATACCTACTGATTACCACGTCGATTAGTCGAAGTGACGAGTCAAAGTTTCAGTCAAAATGCGTATTTATGCGTATTTTGCAACGAAGCTATTTTCGGGTATCAAAACACTTTGTTTTGATATCAAACCTGTTTTCTAACTTAGTTAAACATGTTTAACTCGTCACTTTTAGTCTAGTGCTTGTTTAGGGTCGTAAGTCAAGCGGTCTTGACAACCGCTTAGACTTTCGAACCCGACCCATTTGGTCGATCGTTAGGATCCGACCAAGCACATTTAATGGCCATAGTTGTATAGGGAATAACCTTCTGAGGTTATACCTTATAGTCACTTAGTTTAATTAGTTGTATGATAGGTAGTTTATATGCCTTAGGTAAATGACCAAAATGCCCTTTTCGTGCATAATTTGAATTTAAGCATACGTAACTTAATTTTTGACACTTAAATTGATTATGCAACATATTTAAACATGTTAGGGCATATAATACTTGTCATAGGACTAGTTAGGCGTCTCAAACGCGCATTCGCGCGAACGACGCGTTAAAGTAGCATAGACTACCTTAACGGATCGTAACGGGTCAAAAGCACTTAGGATAGGTTCCGATTTAGGATGTAGGCTTTGTTAAACCATATCACATGAGTTCCAATACTCACTTGGTTTACGAGACCTCATTCTACCCGATCTTTCGATTTAGGTGTCAATTCATTAACATAGTGATCCGATTACTAGGTGCCACTTGATTTCCTTGGTTTTCCCGAGCTTTGTTAAGTTCATTTAATCGAGGATACCTTGCAATCTCAAGTGAGTACATAGTTCCCCTATTTTACCATTTTCAATTGTTTTGGGGTGATTCATATGTGCTAAACGATTTCGAGTTTCCAAAACAAAAGCTATGGTTTATATTAAACACAACGATTTCAATAATTGAACGAACTTGTTGGGGCGTTGGTCGAAAGACAATTGAATGACATTCATTAACTATATTCAAGCCGACCAATAGTATGTTATGGTACCGTAGGGTGTTATGGTACCATAGGATCTGACAAATCCCGTTGTCGGACTATCACCATGGTTATGGGGGTAATGTGGGTAACGACAGAACCTGATGAATTGTTAACTTACACTTTGGTGGTTTGTTAATACGAGTTGAACGATTAGGACGAGTAACACCGGTTTGAATGTATTCAATGAAATGACCAAAAGTAGTTTTCACAATTAATACATGAACCACTGGAACTATGTGAACTATGTGAATGATTTGAACTATTTGAACCACTGGATATATCTGAACTATGTGAACGATTTGAACCACTGGAACTATGTGAACTATTTGAACCATTGGAACTATTTAAACTATTGAACCATTGGGTTATGGTAAGTGATTAGGTAACGGGGCGGGTGTAATGTGATAAGAGCATGGAGGATACGCCGCTGGTACTTCCTATATATAAGTGCTTTTAACACATTACATGTCGTTGCATTATCTAGATCACTTGGATGAATGTTTTCGAAACGAAGTTACACTACAAGGTTTACTTAAAGATATAAACCATACAATGTTTTACTTTCAACAACGATTTACTACTTGGTTTACAAGACAAATGTTTTCAGTTAAGATTCATGGCTACAATGGTTTTGGTTTATACATATATCAACTTGTAAAAGTTGATAGAAACATACTGCAATATCAAACTCTTTTGTTTTCAAGGTACACACTCGACAACTCTCGTAGTTGGACGAGGTATTGCAATATTAACTCAAGGCCATGAATCTGACACACTCACAAAACCTATGTACTCGCCGGCATTTTTATGCTGACGTATTTTCACATATGTTTCAGGTACCATAGTTTGATGATGATTATGATGCATGCTCACATAGGAATGGACGAGGCCTTAGTGACTCAATAACAATGAAAGACAATTTGTTCATGTTTTGCTTTTAAATTTCAATACAATGTAATAAACTTAATTCAATAAAACGAAACTTCAATCCATGTGTTGTGAAACAATGATTCTGTTACAACACTCCCCGATGTTTCTGCCGTGGTTTATTGTTTTAACGCGGTCAGGGTGCGACAGTTTATTCATGCACTTGCTCTGCATAAAGTACTTTTGGCATATTTGTTGAATCCATCAAGGTTAACTTGCTACTTCACAAATGTGGCAGAGCCTTATTTTTTAGACAAGTTGGCTCATCAGAATTTCTGATGGCCTTCCTATCAAAAATCTGTTGAAGTGATCATCAGAATTTCTGATGATCAGAAGTTACCATATTCTGATGATAAACACCAGATTTATCATCAAACTCATCAGACTGGTTTATTCTGATCGTCTTTCTTTACTTCTGATCAGATTCTGATATTTGTTGAAGATGTGCCTTTCTTTCTTTTCTTGTCATGTTATCCTGTATCTTCCTTTTGTTGATCTTTTTGACTTTATCTTCAGAATATGATCAGATTGATCATATTTTTCTTCAATACTTACAAATAATTTTCTAACACACATAAACATGTATCCAAAGATTGATTGCGTTTAATTATTAATATAACAAGTGTAAGTATAAAAGTGAATTTTCATTATGATCGAAGTCTCGAATTAAAAGTTTGGAAGTGAAATATGAATACAAGTTTACAAGGATAGAAATACGATTACAACTTTCTAAATAAGGAAAGTGCAGAAATGCGAAGCGTTACATTCACGGTTACATCTTAAACCAATGATGTCCTTCTTAGATAATCTCAATCTGATTGGACCCCAAAGAATCTTCTTGCCACGTCCAACTGCTAGGTGCAAGTTTAAAATCATCACAATTTAAAATGCAAAATTTGATAATTTATCCTGCTTAGCCATGTTGAGATTCTTCTTTTCAAACTCTAAGCCATTGTTTTAAGTAACTAGAAATAGATCTTTTAGCTCTTATCTTATAAACCATTTGACCTTTCATAGTCTCGCTTTACCGACCACACCCTTTTTAAGGAGGTATGTGATCCTTTTACCGGCTTCTAAGTTCTAAGAAGTCTTTTTCGATATCAGCAATGTTAAGCCAAGGCTCGAGAAAAGATTTACTTGTAACTGATATGGAGTACACAATATGATTATTGTGAATAACCTTTATACACTTGCACGATAGCTCATTGTTGTGACATGTGTGCCTTTTGTAATCATTATACAGTTCCGAACAATTTTTTATTCAATGAAACCTTGTGTTTTAATTCCAATATTGTATAATTATCCATATGACATTTATACATTTTCAATCCTTGTTCAATTTCGAACTCTCAAAAACTTTTCTGGAAGTTATACGTAAACTGTTACGCAAACGTAATCAGTTTAACGCGACGTACACTCCGGAACAATTGCAAAAGCTAAACATACCCAAAATACCCTTTACATAACTTAGAAATAATTTTTGAGGGGTTCGGTATGGCAAAAACATGCTTATTCAAGCTCAGGGACTATCTGCGACAAACTGTGAAAATCTTCCAATTCTCATATTTTTTAATACGGACCATGTTTACACCTCCAAAATTTTTGTAATCATTAAAATCTTGTATTTTATTGATAAGAATGCAAAAATATCAATCGCCGTGCAATTTCGGTTATTTTCGTGTACGTTATAACGTTTGACATAATTAAGCGAAAAATGTAACTGTACAACTGAACGAACCAACATCCACGACATTTTTAGGCATAATTCAAGTTACATATGCCTTAACACCTTTATAGAGCCTAAATATTAGGTTAACGGGTGTTAAAAGTGACAAAACACGACGAAACAAGTCAAGGGGCCTAAAGTGTCAAAGTTGAAAGTTATGTTGTGGCTGACCAGACCACACCGTAGCCTACGGTCTCTGTACTGTAGCTTACGGTCCAGTCTTCCAGCTCATGTGCAGCCCATTGTTTTCTTTGCTTGGAGCACAAGAACTCGAAATTTCTTGGTTTCTACCTGCACTTGACATGTGTTTAAGCCCTCCTCAGATCATGACACCTCATGGGACATGTGTGATCATCTTATGGCATCAAAAACACTATAAATACCAAGCTAAATCTTCACTTTTCATTGCTCATTTCCATCTTCTTCTCCTAATTACTCAAGATTGGAGTTTGATTCTCTTTAGAGGCCTCCTACTGAGTTTCTTATCTTCCTAGAACACAAGTAAGTGTTCTTTCTTAGTCTATTTATTTATTTTAGCTTGTTTTGAGCTAAAAGTCAAATAGTTTGACTTTCTATTTGACTTTCGGTGCTGACCTTAATTGGTCAAGTCAAAGTTCAATTGAACTTTGCGACGTGATCGTAATCATGAAGGTTATAATCCCTTGCGATTGCACCTTCTGATTACCACGTTTACTAGTCAAAGTGACGAGTCAAAGTTTTGGTCAAAGATGCGCATTATGTGCATTTTACGACGAAACCATTTTCGGGTATCAAAACACCAAGTTTTGATACCAAATCAGTTTTATAACTTAGTCAGACATGTTTTGACATGTCTAACTCGTCACTTCAAGTTTAGTGCTTATTTAGGGTCGTAAGTCGGGCGATCTTGACCACTGCTTTGACTTTCGAATCCGACCCGTTTGGTCGATCTTAGGATCCGACCAAACACCTATTTGTGACCATAGTTGTATAGGGAATAATGTACTAAGGTTACACCTTATGGTCACGTCGTTTGGTTAGTTATATGATAAGTCGTTTCTATGTTCTTAAAAATGACCAAAATGCCCTTTTTGCGCATAAATCCGTTTTAAGCATATGTAACCCAATTTTGACATATAAACTGATGTTACAACATTATCAAACATGTTTTGGCTTATAAGACTTATCATAGGTTGCATTTAACCATCTGATCACACATTTACACAAATGACCCTTTAAAGTAGCGTAAACTACTTTAACAAGTCATAACGGGTCAAAAGCACTTAGGATCCTTTCCAAATCAAAATGTTAAGTTTATTAAATCATATCATATGAGTTCCAACACTCATTTGGTTTATAAGACTTCATTATATCTGATCCTCCGATTAAAGTCCCAACGTACTAACATAGTTATCCGATATTAGGAGCCACTTGAATCCTTGATCGTTCGAGCTTTGTTTGATCTTTTATACAAGACTTATACGCAATCCCAAGTGAGTACATAGTTCCCCTCTTTTACGCTTTCTAATTATTTTGGGGTTAAGCATATGTGCCTA